>CM038674.1:580831291-581460289 GCA_021605145.1 Aegilops bicornis | reverse complement strand
ATCTGCTAGCACTGCAAATCCCAGCCAGAGCTTTCCTTCACTAGGGTCAACGAATCCAGAGCCCATAGTGTGACTTGCGGTTGCACACACATAAGCTTAGAAGTTGAAGTATTCTTCCGTCTCTTTGAGCCTGGGTGGAGCTTTCCGCATGATATCACGGCTCTTCTCTGGAATCGTCGATACTGGACGCACGAACCTACTGTTCTTAACTATTCTCCACCCAGAGGTATATTGAATTCTTGGCCTTGAATATGCAGTCCTTGCAGATGCCATGATGGAGTTGTTGTCATTGACGTAGAGTTTTTCATACTGACACCACTCCCGAGCACTCATACCCACCCCGTCTACTATATCATAGCATTAAAACTATATAGCGTCCCGGGCTTGATATCAGGGTGATGGGTTCCTACCTCATGCATTCTACTCAACTACAAGAAGTCAATATGACTAATGGAGGGATTATGAATGGTGACACTAAATGCAATAAAAACATAGGCATGAATTGCATGGCCAAAGTGAACTTGCCTGGTATTACTTGATGAACATAACAACGCTCACAGAATTAAAGACTTGGTAGAACTATTCGTCACTCCGTTGAAAATCTATATTAAACAGACATAGCATTCATATAAGCAAACATACTAGCCAGCAATTCTAACGCTCATAATAAAATGAACAAATAAAATGCAAATCAACAAGGGGCATCAAATGAAAACCAAGAAAAACTTCACAACAAAACTACTAAACAAAACTCTAAGACATAACACAAAATAGTTTTGTCTTAGTAAAAACTTAACAACAATTAAAATACTAAACTAATAAATTAACAGAAAATAAAAAAGTAAAACAACTAATTTAACAGAAAGTATTTTTCATAAACTTTTAGTAGCCAAAAGAAACAAATTAAAATCGTTTGTAAAACTCTAACTATGACCTATACAAGTTTTCATACAAAATTAAAGAATTTGAAAAAAAAACAGAATAAAATTGTTTATTATTAAATAACGCAAACAAAGTAATTTTTTCAAAAGTGACAAGAAGAAATAAATTAAAAACTTTAAAACTACAAAGAAAAGACTAAAACAAAACTAAAACTAAAACAGTACTATTTTGTCTAAACCACTAATTTAAAATAAACTAAAAATAAATCACTATATTCTCTTTTGGATAGACAAAACAATAACAACAAGAATCAACCAAAAATATTTTATAAAACTCAAGATACGCCCATATTAGTAATTTGAACAAATTTCATCAAATTCAAATTTAAAGTACTAAAATTTGAAATCCGAAAATTACCAATGTAAAACTTTAACAAATTTTGATTTAATGCAAAAAGAATCACTCAATTTGGATAAGCACACAAAAAGATATTGAATATCTAAGATCGGACAGGTGCTACGCGTCGGGGTGCTACTGGGCCTAGAGGATGTGCGATCCGATCTATAAAACGCTCGGTCGATACTTAACGAAACCACACGTGCTAGTAAAATAAAAACTGACCAGCTAAACCGATCTAGAAAAAAAACTACCCGTTCAGCGATCTAATCTAACGCGTTTATTTTAGGTCGGACGGTGGAGGGGGAGTGGAGAACTCACCGCGGGGAGGTCGAGCCGAGCGGCTCGGACGTCGGCGGTGGTGGCGCTCCGGTCGTCGGCGGGGCGGCGTAGGCGTCGAGTGGGTGCGGCAATCGACGGCGACCTCGTCAGTTGTCCTCGCGTTGTCGGAGGTGGTCTGAAGAGGTCGGCGGCAAGGTTGAGGCGGTGGATGGCGTCGGATGGCGTTAGGTGGCGGCGCTCGGTGGTACTGGAGCTCCGGCGAGTGCACCAGCGATGCGGCGATGAAGCGGCGGGGCGTTCGATGGTGGTGGGAGGGTTGAGGTGGTCGGAGATGGCGAGGAAGGGAAGCAATTAAGGGAGTCCTGGATTAAGGGGTCCTCGGACGTCCGGCCTGTTGGACATGGGCCGGACTGATGGGCCGTGAAGGTACAAGACAGAAGACTCTCTCCCATGTCCGGATGGGACTCTCCTTGGCGTGGACGGCAAGCTTGGCGTTCAGATATGAAGATTCCTTTCTCTGTAACCGACTTTGTACATCCCTAGTCCCCTCCGGTGTCTATATAAACATCATGCTAGAATGTAGAGGCGATCACAATCATCTGAGGCTAGACTTCTAGGGTTTTAGCCATTACGATATCGTGGTAGATCAACCCTTGTAATACTCATATTCATCAAGATCAATCAAGCAAGAAGTAGGGTATTACCTCCATAGAGAGGGCCCGAACACAGGTAAACATCATGTCCCTGTCTCCTGTTACCATAGACCTTAGACGCACAGTTCGGAACCCCCTACCCGAGATCCACCGGTTTTGACACCGACATTGGTGCTTTCTTTGAGAGTTCTGTTCCATCGTCATCAAGTGGTTCGATGGCCCCATCAATCATCTACAACAACGCCGTCATAGGGGAAGTTTTCCTCCCTGGACAGATCTTCGTGTTTGGCGGCTTCGCACTGCGGGCAACCTCGCTTGGCCATCTAGAGCAGATCGATACCACGCCCAGTCATCAGATTAGTTTTGGAAACACATGTACTATGTCCTTTGGGACGTCCGGGGAGACTTGATCTTCCAAGGATTCATGAGCCCCAACTTCTGCTCTGGCCTTAGATCCGGGCGTGTCACCATGCCTTCAGAGCGGACTTCCTAAGTCATGGGACTTTCAGCGGCCTACCAAACCCGAGACGGTAGAGTCGGAGGAAGTAGTGTCACCGACAACCATCGTGGAAGCCGGACTCTTCTCCGAACACCGGCCCCCAAATTCTCGGGGCCAGACATCGTGATGAGTTGACCGGGGAACCTCCCTCACGCCATACTCCACGGGCTCTCTCCTCCTGGCAAAACCCCGCCTTTAAGCGAGGCTCGACTTGATGTGATCCGTTGTCATTACAGAGGAGCAACGTCCAAATTATGCCAAGCCCGGACTAGGGGCTGAGAGCAGAAATTTTGCCTCCCACCCACCACCCACTTCATAGCCTTTATCGCCGAGGACTTAACAGATATGCTCGAATTACGGCTCCAAAGACATCGGACGGTATGGGCGGCGATCTTTGGAGATGAGCAGGCCCAAAACCCACCGTTTACGACGCTGGGCAGCCACCTCTTCCGCGCATGACGTGTACATGGTGGATACACCCAAAAAGGATACTTGACGATGACAAAGAAGACCCAATTGAGGATAAACCTCCTGAGATACAACCAAAGCACTGGCGTCAGTGGCGCCGCTCTAAATCACGCCATAGAAAAGACAGCAATACCGGCACAAGAGACAATAACACTCTGGACTGTGCGAAGCGAAGAAAGACCCCGACGAGCCATTTGCCGAGCAGGATGATCGGGAAGATGGGCAGAGTCAGCCACGAGGAATAGGCCGCAAACAAAGACTCGGAGGAGGCCGTAATTATCTCCCACTCTCCGAGGATGAGGTGAGCCTCGGTGATTTAAGACTTTATCGTGCACGAGGAACCTCTCGAGCAGGAGCGCTTTAAGCGCGGGTAATTTCCACTACAAGGAGCACGAAAAAGAAGCGGCAGCTTCAAGCTGGTCAAGATCTACTCAATGACAGATGGACCAGCGTCACGGCAGCCGCGGAATCTGACCTTGAGCGCCCGACCAAAAGTTACCCGGCGCAAATTGTGTTTACCTCAATTTGATGATGAGGCGCGTGAGCCCGTACCATCGGTAGCGTAATCACGGTGACCGGCTACCACGTGGCGGGACAAAGCGGCAACTCAAGCGAACACCAGCCCATACTACCTCGCCCTAAAGCGGAGACATAACTCGCCGGGCTTTATACATATGACCTGCACGGTAGGACACTGGAGAGTAGAGGCAGGTCGGACCCGGATCGATTGACGGATCGCGGGCGTCGCGCGAAGTGCGACGACGGCAATCTAGCCGGACGTGAGAAACATAACCACGCCCGAGCCGAAAACTGTAAACGAACTCCATTCGAGCTACGTCGCGACTTGGCGCGATACAGAGGCGCCGCACACCCTCTTTTCTTCACCGATGAAGTAATGGAACACGAATTCCCAGAAGGGTTGAAACCCGTGAACATCGAATCATATGATGGGACAACAGACCCCGGGGTATGGATCGAGGATTTTCTTCTCCATATTCATATGGCCCATGGCGCTGATCTTCATGCCATAAAATACCTCCCACTAAAACTCAAGGGACCAGCTCGGCAATGGTTTTAACAGTCGGTCTGCCCGAAAACTCCATTGGCAGTTGGAGGACTTGGAAGCTGCCTTCCTCGACAACTTCCAAGGTACATATGTCCGACCTCGATGCCGACGACTTAAGTCACATAGTTCAACAGCCGGAGAGTCGTACCATGAAATTCTGGACTGGGTTCTTAACTAAAAAGAACGAACATCGATCGTCCGGATGCGAAAGCCTAGCGGCGTTTAAACATAGCATCCGGGATGAATGGCTCGCGAAACCTCGCCAAGAAAAGCCGAAGTCCATGGCAGCCCTCACTACGCTTATGACCCGCTTTTGCGCGGGCGAAGATAGTTGGCTAGCCCGTAGCAATAACAATGCAAGTGAACCTGGCACTTCTGAAGCCAGAAATAGCAACCGCAAGCCCCAACGCAACAGACACAAGCGTCGAAGCAACGGTGATAATACCGACGACACAGCGGTTAACGCCGGATTCAGTGGTCCAAGTTCGGCCAGTGGAAGAAGCCATATTCAGTGGCTCCAAGCAAACCTGGCGCTTCAAAAGGAACAATCCTGGTTCATCCAGCTTAGACCGCATTCTTGATCGTCCATGTCAGATACATGGCACCCCCGATAAGCCAGCCAATCATACCAGCAGTTTGTGGTCATTGGGTCTTTAAGCAGGCCGGCAAGATAAACACTGAAAACAAGGAGAAGGGATGGCATAGAAGTGAGGACAATGGCCGAGAGCCCGTCCACGAACACGGAGACGAAGAAGTTTCCCCTCGGATCAAAGCGGTGAACATGATATATACTGCCCATATCCCCAAGAGGGAGCATAGCCTTGGGCAGAACGTCTATGCGATAGAGCCATTCGCCCCAAAATTCAACCCATGGTCGTCCTGCCCGATCACTTTCGATCGCAGGGACCATCCGACCAGTATCCACCATGGCGGTTCAGCCGCACTGGTCCTTCACCCAACAACCGATGGATTCCACCTCACGCGAGTCCTCATGGACGGGGGCAGCAACCTCAACCTGCTCTATCAGGATACAGTGCGCAAAATGGGCATTGATCCATCAAGGATCAAGCCCACCAAAATTACCTTTAAAGGAGTCATACCAGGTGTAGAGGTCCGCTATATAGGCTCAATCACACTGGAAGTTGTCTTCGGATCCCCGGACAACTTCAGAAGCAAAGAGTTGATCTTCGACATCAACCCCTTCCGCAGTGGCCATCACACACTGCTCGGACGAACCGCATGCGCTTGATTTAATGCGGTGCCACACTATGCTTATCTCAAGCTCAAGATGCCCGGTCCACGTGGTGTCATAAAAGTCAATGGGAACACGGAGCGCTCCCTCCGTACCGAGGAACACACCACGGCCCTGGCAGCGGAAGTACAGAGCGGCCTTTGAAGGCAGAATTTTAATTCAGCGGCCAAGCTCCCGGACACTGTCAAACCAGTCCGGACTACTCCGCAGCATGACAGTCCGGCTCGTCAGGAGTTAGACTAGCAATTCGGCCTCCATCTCGATTCGACCAAATAGCAGCATACGTGCAGCGGCGTGACATAACTACGCACTCAAAATACCATGGGTAGAGACGGAGGCATAACCAGACTGTGGTCCACAATACGGCTTGACCTTCCCTGGACACACATACTTTCACTTTTCCTTTTACCCTTTTCAGGTTTCTTTTCCATAGGCCCCTAGTGGCGGCCTGATCATCGGTCCTTTCGAAGGACGGATACACCAAGGTGGCCAGCACCATAGACGTGTGGGGGAATCTCTAGACATTCTCTTCGACGATCATCCTACCTGTTTTCAGGGACCATAGACGCAGCTCCCCTTGATCTAGGCATGTTAAATAGCCGGTTGCTCATAGCACTATTTGTAGAAATACGCTTTGAAGTATTAATTAAATTATAATGAGAACTGTTTGCGGCCCAACTTATGTGGCACTTTCGCCACAATTTCATTTTATTTCATTATTCTTATCGATTGCACGCAGCGTACACTGCACGCTTTAATTCGCCAGGGCTTTATTGCTCCATACTATGGCAACAAAGTCCTAACACTTCTACAAAGATCTGATTCGGCACCCAATTCAGCATTATATGCATTGGCTCGAATCATGTCTTTTCGTCAATAGTTGGGTTGCGGCATACGCTTACTACCTTCGCCCGCTCTATCGGCTGGGGTAGTAAAGGGAGAACTATCTGCGATTGTGTTTCTAGTTTATCCGAGCAAACACCTCGAGAGAAAGCTGAAAACTGACTGTCATGATGTGGCGAGAGCTGGTCTGCCTATTCGGAGGTCCAAAATCTTTGCGATTTTCTCCGCTTGTGCGAAGGATTGGCTTTCACCCAATCGGTGTCTACATCACCCTAGTCCGGATTAAATACCAACCAGGGCTTCGCCTATATTTTTTATTTTGTCAAACTCCTATGGCTAAGTGAGGGTGATAAAGCCAAATAGTCCGATTGCCTGGTTTGTTGCACTAAACACCTCCTTCAAGGACCAAACTTTTGGATCAAGAGTGTTTAGATTCCATCCCGAACACCCCCGTACTACCTACGTGGGGGCTGAAGCCGGCATCGGCCAACTCTTAGATTTAACAAAGCGGCGCCGTTATTGGAGGTAAAATTTTAAATAATAACAAATAATAGCAAGCATGATATTACATATCAGCTTTGTTTCACCATCTGAGACAGGATAACATGAATGTATTCATTCAAAAATAATGTCCTTAGGACATTGGTCCGCTACAATATGTGATCCCTCCAGGAGATCATCAAAATACCACCCCGGCGTGTGGTGCTCCTTGCTAGCAGGCGGTCCCTCGGTCGCGAGCTTGACGGTGTTCATCTTTGCCCACTGCACCTTGATGCGGGCGAAGGCCATCCGCGCACCCTCGATACAGACCGACCGCTTGATGACGCTGTCGAGGGCGGGCATTGACCACCGCTTCACGAGCCCGGCATAGCTACTTGGGTATGGCCCGGCGAGCCACACCGGATTATCAAATCCTTCATGGCTAGTTTGGGCACCCTATGCAGTTCGACCAGCTATTTTAGCTAATCGCTAAAGGGCACCGGATGTTCAGGCGCAAGATATTGCGACCAGAATAGCTTCTCCGTCAAGCTCCCCTCTTCGGCTCGGAAGAACTCCGCAGCATCGGCAACACTGCACGGTAAATCCACAAACGCTCCTGGAGAACTCCAAATCCGGATTAGTAAGAGATACCTCGTCTTCACATATTTGCTCTGCATAATGAAGGCCTTACCCGCCACAATTTTTCTGGCCTCTTGGATTCCTAGAGGGCGCCCTGGGCTTCAACCCGGGCATCTTGTGCACTTTGGCGAGCCTTGGCGAGTTCGGTCTCTTGATCCGCAATATTGCGCTCCAAGGACTCGCATTTCTTCACGGCGTCCTGGAGCTCCTGCTGGACCTCATCAACCCTGGCCTCGTGTTTTTCATGGGCGGCTTGCTCCTTTGCCGCTTTCTTTTGGGCCTCGGTCGGCGTCTTCTTGAGGGTTTCCACCACAGTTGCCGCTCCTACAAATACCATGGCACTCTGGTCAACACAAATCATTCACCCTTTCTGATATACAGAAGGTCATTACATACCTTGCTTGTCCTGCAGTTGTTTTTTCACTCGGCTGAGCTCTTCCTCGGCCCGCTCCAAACTCTACCTTAGTCCGGAGACTTCGGCAGCATGAGAGGTCACAGCCAAAGAACGACGTACCGCTCATTCACATAGACATGTATGGTTAGTCTCCGGCCAAAATTTGTTTGATCCTCTATCCAGCTTTTCTTTCCGAACACCTAGACGAGAGTCTCAAGAGACTCTGTCTATACATAATTGCGTCGCTTAACTCAAAGCCTGTCATAAGGCTAGTGGTGCTTGCTCAATCCGCTCTTAATGGACTGAACCCTCTCAATCACCGTACCCATGAGGGTGCGGTGTTCTTCCACGATAGAAGCACGTCGCAGTGCTTCCATTAAAGTATCCGGTGCCTCTGGTGGACAAAGGTCACTGATACGTCTCCGTCGTATCTACTTTTCCAAACACTTTTGCCCTTGTTTTGGACTCTAACTTGTATGATTTGAATGGAACTAACCGGACGCTGTTGTTCAAAGCAGAATTGCCATGATGGTGTTTATATGCAGAAAACAAAAGTTCTCGAGAATGACCTGAAACTCCACGGGATGTCTTATAAAAAATAATAAAAAATCCTCGCCAAAGATGAAGACCAGGGGCCCAAACCACATGTACCGCGAGGGTGGGGGCGCCCCCCCCCCTAGGGCGCGCCCCCCTACCTCATGGGCCCCCTGGACACCCTCTGACGCCAACTCCAACTCTATATATTTGCTTTCAGAGAGAAAAAATCAGAGAGAAGAAATCATCGCGTTTACGACACTGAAGCCGCCGCCAAGCCCTAAAACCTCTGGAGGGCTGATCTGAGTCCGCTCGGTCTCCGGAGAGGGGATTCGTCGCTGTCGCCATCATCAACCATCCTCCATCACCAATTTCATGATGCTCACCGCCGTGCGTGAAGTAATTCCATCGTAGGCTTACCAGAGCGGTGATGGGTTGGATGAGATTTATCATGTAATCGAGTTAGTTTTGTTACGGTTTGATCCCTAGTATCCATTATGTTCTGAGATTGATGTTGCTATGCTTAATGCTTTTCACTAGGGCCTGAGTGCCATGATTTCAGATTTGAACCAATTATGTTTTCAAGAATATATGTGAGCTCTTGATCCTATCTTGCAAGTCTATTGTCACCTATTATGTGTTATGTGTTGGGGAACGTAGTAATTTCAAAAAAATTCCTACGCACAGGCAAGATCATGGTGATGCATAGCAACGAGAGGGGAGAGTGTCTACATACCCTTGTAGACCGTAAGCGGAAGCGTTAGCACAACGCGGTTGATGTAGTCGTACGTCTTCACGGCCCGACCGATCAAGCAATCGAAACTACGGCACCTCCGAGTTCTAGCACACGTTCAGCTCGATGACGTCCCTCGAACTCCGATCTGGCCGAGTGTCGAGGAGGATTCCGTCGGCTGACGACGGCGGCGTGGTAGCGATCTTGATGTTCTACCGTCGCAGGCTTCGCTAAGCACCGCTCACGATATTATCGAGGTGGACTATGGTGGAGGGTCACGCACACGGCTAAGAGATCTCAAGGATCAATTGTTGTGTCTTTGGTGCTAGCCCTGCCCTCTATTTATATGTTGAGCCGGGGTGAAACTTGGAGCAAAAGCCTCCTCAAAGTCGGTTTTGCCCGAAAGGCAAGAGTCCCACTCGGACTCCAGGACCAAACGCCACAATCCTTGGCATCTGGCCCAGACGCCATGGGCCTCGGCGTTTGACCCAGGGCCAGATGCCAGGGTCTCCGGCGTTTGCCCCCTGGCCTCTGCAAAACTCCTTTTGCACTGACCTAAAGCATCATGGGCTTGACCCCTTGCCTAACCATATCATCCAATATATGAATGTTTACGTCTCAACCATTTCGTGACTCCTCGTCACGTCCCCGAACTCATCCGGGACTCCGAACTCCTTCGGTACATCAAAACATATAAACTCATAATATAACTGTCATCGAAACCTTAAGCGTGCGGACCCTACGGGTTCGAGAACAATGTAGACATGACCGAAACATGTTTCCGGTCAATAACCAATAGCGGAACCTGGATGCTCATATTGGCTCCCACATATTCTACGAAGATCTTTATCGGTCAAACCGCATAACGACATATGTTGTTCCCTTTGTCATCGGTATGTTACTTGCACGAGATTGATCGTCGGTATCTCAATACCTAGTTCAATCTCGTTATCGGCAAGTCTCTTTTACTCGTTACGTAATACATCATCCCGCAACTAACTCATTAGTTGCAATGCTTGCAAGGCTTAAGTGATGTGTATTACCGAGAGGGCCCGTAGATACCTCTCCGACAATCAAGTGACAAATCCTAATCTCGAAATACGCCAACCCAACATGTACCTTTGGAGACACCTAGAGCACCTTTATAATCACCCGATTCGTTGTGACGTTTGGTAGCACACAAAGTGTTCCTCCGATAAATGGGAGTTGCATAATCTCATAGTCATAGGAACATGTATAAGTCATGAAGAAAGCAATAGCAACATACTAAACGATCAAGTGCTAAGCTAACGGAATGGGTCATGTCAATCACATCATTCTCCTAATGATGTGATCCCGTTAATCAAATGACAACTCTTTTTTCCATGGCTAGGAAACATAACCATGTTTGATTAATGAGCTAGTCAAGTAGAGGCATACTAGTGACACTCAGTTTGTCTATGTATTCACACATGTATCATGTTTCCGGTTGATACCATTCTAGCATGAATAATAAACATTTATCATGATATAAGGAAATAAATAATAACTTTATTATTGCCTCTAGGGCATATTTCCTTCAGTCTCCCACTTGCACTAGAGTCAATAATCTAGTTCACATCGCCATGTGATATAACACCAATATTCACATCTGTATGTGATTAATACCCAATAGTTCACATCGTCATGTGATCAACACCCAAAGGGTTTACTAGAGTCAATAATCTAGTTCACATTGCTATGTGATTAACACCCAAAGAGTACTAAGGTATGATCATGTTTTGCTTGTGAGAGAAGTTTAGTCAGCAGGTGCATCACATTCAGAGTCAGTATGTATTTTGCAAATATACTATTTCTACAATACTCTGCACAGAGCTACACTAGCTAATTGCTCCCACTTTCAATATGTATCCAGATAGATACTAAGATTCATCTGGATCTGTGTCAAAACTTGGATCGACGTAACCCTTTACGACGAACCTTTTGTCACCTCCATAATCAAGAAACATATCCTTGTTCCACTAAGGATGATTTTGACCAATGTCTAGTGATCTACTCCTAGATCTCTATTGTACTCCCCTGCCAAACTAGGGCAGAGTATACAATAGGTCTGGTCCATGGCATGGCATACTTTTATAGAACCTATGATTTAGGCATAGGGAATGACTTTCATTCTCTTTCTATTTTCTACCGCCGTATCGGGATTTGAGTCTTATTCAATTTCACACCTTTGCATCACAGGCAAGAACTCTTTCTTTGACTGTTCCATTTTGAACTACTTCAAAATCTTGTCAAGGTATGTACTAATTGAAAATCTTATCAAGCGTCTTGATCTATCTCAATAGATCTTGATGCTCAATATGTAAGTAGCTTTACTGAGGTCTTTCTTTGAAAAACTCCTTTCAAATACTCCTTTTATGCTATCCAGAATTTCTATATCATTTCCACTCAACCATATGTCATCTACATAGAGTTTTAGAAATGGTCAGAGCTCCCACTCACTTTCTTGTAAATACATGCTTCTCAAAAAATCTGTATAAAACCATATGCTTTGATCAACTCATCAAAGCATATATTCCAACTCCGAGATGCTTGCACCAGTCCATAGATGGATCGCTGGAGCTTGCACATTTTGTTAGCTCCTTTAGGATTGACAAAACCTTCTGGTTGCATCATATACAACTCTTCTTTAATAAATCCATTAAAGAATGTAGTTTTGACATCCATTTGCCAGATTTCATAAAATGTGGCAATTGCTAACATGATTCGGACAGACTTTTAAGCATCGATACGAGTGAGAAAATCTCATTGTATTCAACACCTTGAACTTTGTCAAAACCTTTTCGACAAGTCTAGCTTTGTAGATAGTAACACTACTATCGGTGTCCGTCTTCCTCTTGAAGATCCATTTATTCTAATGACTCACCGATCATCGGGCAAGTCAATCAAAGTCCATACTTTGTTCTTATACATGGATCCCATCTCAGATTTCATGGCCTCAAGCCATTTCACGGAATCTGGGCTCATCATCGCTTCCTCATAGTTCGTAGGTTCATCATGGTCTAGTAACATGACTTTCAGAACAGGATTACCGTACCACTCTGGTGCGGACTGTACTTTGGAAGACCTACGAGGTTTTGTAGTAACTTGATCTGGAGTTTCATGATCATCATCATTAGCTTCCTCACTAATTGGTGTAGGAATCACAGGAACTGAAGTCTGTGATGAACTACTTTCCAATTCGGGAGAAGGTACAATTACCTTATCAAGCTCTACTTTCCTCCCACTCACTTCTTTCGAGAGAAAACTCCTTCTCTCTCTTAGCAATGAATATCTTGCTTTCGGATCAGTGATAGAAGGTGTACCCAACAGTTTCCTTTGGGTATTCTATGAAGATGCGCTTCTCCGATTTAGGTTCGAGCTTATCAGGTTGAAACTTTTTCACATAAGCATCGCAGCCCCAAACTTTAACAAACGACAACTTTGGTTTCTTGCCAAACCACAGTTCATAAGCCGTCGTCTCAACGGATTTCGATGGTGCCCTATTTAAAGTGAATGCAACTGTCTCTAATGCATAACTCCAAAACGATAGTGGTAAACCGATAAGAGACATCATAGGTCACACAATATCCAATAAAGTGCGGTTACGACATTCGGACACACCGTTACGCCAGGTGTTCCGGTGGCATGAGTTTGTGAAACTATTCCACATTATTTTAGCTGAAGGCCAAACTTCAAGAACTTAAATATTCATCTCCACGATCAAATCACGAAACTTTATTTTCTTGTTACGATGATTTTCCACTTCACTCTGAAATCCTTTGAACCTTTCAACTATTTCAGACTTATGTTTCATCAAGTAGATATACCCATATCTGCTCAAATCATCTGTGAAGGTCGGAAAATAACGATACTCGCCATGAGCCTTAATACTCATTGAGTACGCACACGCCAAGATGTATTATTTCCAACAAGTCAAGATCTCGTTCCATTGTTCAAGAACGGAGTTTTAGTCATCTTGCCCAAAAGGCACGGTTACGCAAGCATCAAATGATTCATAATCAAGTGATTCCAAAAACCCATCAGCATGGAGTTTCTTCATGCGCTTTATACCGATATGACCTAAACGGCAGTGCCACAAATAAGTTGCACTATCATTATCAACTTTGCATCTTTTGACATCAATATTATGAATATGTGTATCACTATGATCGAGATCCAACAAACTATTTTCATTGGGTGTATGACCATTGAAGGTTTTATTCATGTAAATAGAACAACAATTATTCTCTGACTTTAAATGAATAACCGTATTGCAATAAACATGATCAAATCATATTCATGCTCAGCATAAACGCCAAATAACATTTATTTAGGTTTAACACTAATCCCGAAAGTATAGGGAGTGTGCGATGATGACCATATCTATCTTGGAACCACTTCCAACACACATCGTCACTTCACCCTCAACTAGTCTCTGTTTATTCTGTAACTCCTGTTTCGAGTTACTATTTTTTAGCAACCGAACAAGTATCAAATACTCAGGGGCTACTATAAACACTAGTAAGGTACAAATCAATAACACAGTATATCAAATATACCCTTATTCACTTTGCCATCCTTCTTATCCACCAAATATTCGGGGCATTTCCGCTTCGATGACCATTTCCTTTGCAAGATATAATCACTCAGTTTCAGGCTTTGGTCCAGCTTTGGGCTTCTTCGCGGGAGTGACAACTTGCTTGCCATTCTGCTTGAAGTTCCCTTTCTTTCCCTTCGCCCTTTTCTTGAAACTAGTGATCTTGTCAATCATCAACACTTGATGCTCTTTTATTGATTTCTACCTTCTGCCGATTTCGGCATCAATGAAGAGCTCGGGAATCATTTTAGTCATCCCTTGCATTATAGTTCATCACGAAGTTCCAAAGTAACTTGGTGATGGTGACTAGAGAACTCTGCCAATCACTATCTTATCCGGAAGATTAACTCCCACTTGATTCAAGCGATTGTTAGTACTTTCAGGACAATCTAAGCACTTGCTCACTAGTTGAGCAATTCTCCTCCATCTTTTTAGCTCTGTAACTTGTTGGAGACTTCATATCTCTTAACTCGGGTATTTGCTTGAAATATTAACTTCAACTCCTGGAACATCTCATATGGTCCATGACGTTCAAAAACGTCTTTGAAGTCCCGATTCTAAGTTGTTAAGCATGGTGCACTAAACTATCAAGTAGTCATCATATTGAGCTAGCCAAACGTTCATAATGTCTGCATTTGCTCCTGCAATAGGTGCGCTACCTAGCGGTGCATTAAGGACATAATTCTTCCAGGCAGCAATGAGGATAAACCTCAGATCACGGATCCAATCCGCATCATTGCTACTAATATCTTTCAACACAATTTTCTCTAGGAACATATCAAAATAAACATATGAAAGCAAAAACGCGAGCTATTGATCTACAACATAATTGCAAAACACTACCAGGACTAAGTTCATGATAAATTTAAGTTCAATTAATCATATTACTTAAGAACTCCACTTAGGCAGACATCTCTCTAGTCATCTAAGTGATCACGTGATCCAAATCAACTAAACCATGTCCGATCATCACATGAGATGGAAGTAGTTTTCAATGGTGAACATCACTATGTTGATCATATCTACTATATGATTCACGCTCGACCTTTTCGATCTCCGTGTTCCGAGGCCATATACGTATATGCTAGGCTCGTCAAGTTTAACTCGAGTATTCTGCGTGTGCAGCTGTTTTGCACCCGTTGTATTTGAACGTAGAGCCTATCACACCCGATCATCACGCGGTGTCTCGTACGAAGAACTTTCGCAACGGTGCATACTCGGGGAGAACACTTCTTGATAATTAGTGAGAGATCATCTTAAAATGCTATCGCCAATCAAAGCAAGATAAGATGCATAAAGGATAAACATCACATGCAATCAATATAAGTGATATGATATGGCCATCATCATCTTGTGCTTGTGATCTCCATCTTTGAAGCACCATCGTGATCACCATCATCACCGCGCCGACACCTTGATCTCCATCGTAGCATCGTTGTCGTCTCGCCAAACTTATGCTTCTACGACTATCGCTACCGCTTAGTGATAAAGTAAAGCATTACAGCGATTGCATTGCATACAATAAGCGACAACCATATGGCTCCTGCCGGGTTGTCGATAACTTCGGTTACAAAACATGATCATCTCATACAATAAAATATAGCATCACGTCTTGACCATATCACATCACAACATGCCTGCAAAAACAAGTTAGACGTCCTCTACTTTGTTGTTGCAAGTTTTTCGTGGCTGCTACGGGCTTAGCAAGAACCGTTCTTACCTACGCATCAAAACCACAGCGATAGTTCGTCAAGTTAGTGTTGTTTTAACTTTTGTAAGGACGAGGCGTACACACTTTCGGTTCAACTAAAGTTGGAGAAACAGACACCGCCAGCCACCTGTGTGCAAAAGCTCGTCAGTAGAACCCGGTCTCGCGTAAGCGTCTGGCGTAATGTCGGTTCGGGCCGCTTCATCCAACAATACCTCCGAACCAAAGTATGACATGTTGGTAAGCAGTATGACTTGTATCGCCCACAACTCACTTGTGTTCTACTCGTGCATATAACATCTATGCATAAAACCTAGGCTCGGATGCCACTGTTGGGGAACGTAGTAATTTCAAAAAAATTCCTACGCACACGCAAGATCATGGTGATGCATAGCAACGAGAGGGGAGAGTGTCGTCTACATACCCTTGTAGACCGTAAGCGGAAGCGTTAGCACAACGCGGTTGATGTAGTCGTACGTCTTCACGGCCCGACCGATAAAGCACCGAAACTACGGCACCTTCGAGTTCTAGCACACGTTCAGCTCGATGACGTCCCGCGAACTCCGATCCAGCCGAGTGTCGAGGGAGAGTTCCGTCAGCACGACGGCGTGGTGATGATCTTGATGTTCTACCATCGCAGGGCTTCGCCTAAGCACTGCTATGATATTATCGAGGTGGACTATGGTGGAGGGGGGCACCGCACATGGCTAAGAGATCTCAAGGATCAATTGTCGTGTCTTTGGTGCTAGCCACCGCCCTCTATTTATATGTTGAGCCCGGTCGAAACTTGGAGCAAAAGCCTCCTCAAAGTCGGTTTTTGCCGAAAAGGCAAGAGTCCCACTCGGACTCGGGACCAAACGCCACAATCCTTGGCGTCTGGCCCAGACGCCATGGGCCTCGGCGTTTGGCCCAAAGGCTCGACGCCGTGGTCTCCGGCGTTTGGCCCCTAACCTCCGCAAAACTCCTTTTGCACCGACCTAAAGCCTCATGGGCTTGACCCCTTGGCCTAACCATATCATCCAATATATGAATATTTACGTCTCGACCATTTCGTGACTCCTCTTCATGTCCCCGATCTCATCCGGGACTCCGAACTCCTTCGGTACATCAAAACATATAAAATCATAATATAACTGTCATCGAAACCTTAAGCGTGCGGACCCTACGGGTTCGAGAACAATGTAGACATGACCGAAACATGTTTCCGGTCAATAACCAATAGCGTAACCTGGATTCTCATATTGGTTCCCACATATTCTATGAAGATCTTTATCGGTCAAACAGCGGTACCAACATACGTTGTTCCCTTTGTCATCAGTATGTTACTTGCCCGAGATTCGATCGTCGTATCTCAATACCTAGTTCAATCTCGTTATCGGCAAGTCTCTTTTACTCGCTACGTAATACATCATCCCACAACTAACTCATTAGTTGCAATGCTTGCAAGGCTTAAGTGATGTGTATTACCGAGAGGGCCAGAGATACCTCTCGACAATCGGAGTGACAAATCCTAATCTCGAAATACGCCAACCCAACATATACCTTCGGAGACACCAGAGAGCACCTTTATAATCACCCGATTACGTTGTGACGTTTGGTAGCACACAAAGTGTTCCTCCGGTAAAATGGGAGTTGCATAATCTCATAGTCATAGGAACATGTATAAGTCATGAAGAAAGCAATAGCAACATACTAAACGATCAAGTGCTAAGCTAACGGAATGGGTCATGTCAATACATCATTCTCCTAATGATGTGATCCCGTTAATCAAATGACAACTCTTTTGTCCATGGCTAGGAAACATAACCATCTTTGATTAATGAGCTAGTCAAGTAGAGGCATACTAGTGACACTCAGTTTGTCTATGTATTCACACATGTATCATGTTTCCGGTTGATACAATTCTAGCATGAATAATAAACATTTATCATGATATAAGGAAATAAATAATAACTTTATTATTGCCTCTAGGGCATATTTCCTTCATTATGATCCGACAACCCCGAAGTGACAATAATCGGGATACTTCTCAAATTGATGACCATAGTTTGAGGAGTTCATGTATTCACTATGTGCTAATGCTTTGTTCCGGTTCTCTATTAAAGGAGGCCTTAATATCCCTTTGTTTCGATAGGGACCCGCTGCCATGGGAGGGTAGGACAAAAGATGTCATGCAAGTTCTTTTCCATAAGCACGTATGACTATATTCGGAATGCATGCCTACATTACATTGATGAATTGGAGCTAGTTCTGTGTCACCCTATGTTATGACTGTTACATGATGAACCGCATCCGTCATAATTATCCATCACTGATGCGGTGCCTACGAGTTTTCCATATACTGGTTTACGCTTATTTACTTTTACGCTTATTTACTTTCCCGTTGCTACTGTTACAATCACTACAAAATACCAAAAGTATTTACTATTGCTTGCACTACTCTTTTGTTACCGTTACCACCACTATCATATTACTTTGCTAATAATCACTTTCTTTGCAGATACTAAGTTTCCGTGTGTGGTTGAATTGACAACTCAGCTGCTAATACTTGAGAATATTCTTTGGCTCCCCTTTGTGTCGAATCAATAAATTTGGGTTGAATACTCTACCCTCGAAAACTGCTAACGATCCCCTATACTTGTGGGTTATCAAGACCTTTTAAAGGCCGTTCTTGGGAGCATAGCTCTATTCTTTGAGTCACTTGGGATTTATATCTGCTGGACACTATGAAGAACTTGAAAGACGCTAAGACAATAATTTATCCCTCAACTACGAGGGAGGTAAGGAACTCATCTAGCTACGCACTTGATTCACCTTGTTATGATTAAGCTAGCAACACCTAAACTCGCTTCTGCTATTCGCTCCGATATGTCACATGTTATTGATGATGCCATACGCTATGCATGATACTTATGATGAAACCGCTTCTATGCACGATACTATCGTGCTCCTTAGTGAATTTCTTGATGAACAAATTGCTAGGGCTAGAGAGAAAGAAATTATTGAATCTGATTATAATGATGAAAGTGATGATGAAGATATGCTGTTATTCCCGAGGGTTATTTTTTGATATGGAATCTTACGTCGCTATTTTAGCTTGCAAAGATAGATATGAGCTCAAGAGGTTATTAGCTAAACGGAACAAAGAATCACTTAGAGATAAAATGAAACCTGGCCCTGCTTTTGCTACTTCACCTATCTGTGTTCCTGATAAGGATTATGAATTCTCTGTTAATCCTGATATAATTACTTTGGTTGAATCTGATCCTTTCCATGTATATGAATCTGAAACTGTTGTGGCACATCTTACTAAATTAAATGATATAGCCACCCTATTTACTAATGATGAGAGATCTCGCTACTTCTATATACTTAAAATATTGTCGTTCTCATTAAAGGGTGATTCTAAGATATGGTTTAAATCTCTTGATCCTGGTTGTGTGCGTAGTCCCCAGGATATGATTTCTTACTTCTCTGCTAAATATTTCCCTGCTCATAAGAAACAAGCTGCTTTAATGGAAATATACAACTTTGTGCAAATTAAAGAAGAGAGTCTCCCACAAGCTTGGGGGAGGCTTCTCAAGTTGCTTAATGCTTTGCCTGATCATCCTCTTAAGAAACATGAAATACTTGATATCTTTTACAATGGACTAACCAATACTTCCAGAGATTACCTGGATAGTTGTGCTGCTTCTCTTTTCAGGGAAAGAACACCGGATGAAGCTGAAATTCTATTGAATAATATGTTGACAAATGAAAATAATTGGGCACCTCCTGAGCCAGCTCCTGCTCCAATTACTGAGCCTATTCCTAAACCAACTCCGAAGAAGAGAGGTGTTCTGTTTCTCAGTCCTGAAGATATGGAAGAGACAAAGAAATTTATGAAAGAAAAAGGTATTAAAGCTGAAGATGTTAAGAATTTACCTCCTATTGAAGAAATACATGGTCTTAATCTACCGCCTGTCGAAGAAACATATGATCTTAATCCTTTATTTATTGAAGAACCTCCTGATCCCGATAACCTGACACAGGTAGTAAGGGTAAATTCTCTCTATAGATTTGATGAAGGTGATATTCCTCATTATAAGTCTGCTAGACAATGCCTTGATGAGTTTGATAATTTCATTGTCAAACAAGAAAAGTTCAATGCTTATTTTGGTAGACAATTGAAATACGATTCCGATATGATTAAATACTTGGGTGATTATATGGCTAATATTAGAGGTGAACTTAAACTTGTTAGCAAACATGCTTCTATGGTTACCACTCAAGTAGAACAAGTACTTAAAGCTCAAAAGGAAGTGCTTGATGAAATGAATAGTAAGAAAAATGATTATGCTGTTAGAGTGGCTACTAGAACTGGTAGAATGACTCAGGAACCTTTGTATCCTGAAGGCCACCCTAAGAGAATCGAGCAAGATTCTCAGAGAAATAATGTTGATGCACCTAGTTCTTCTAAAAAGAAGAAAAAGAGAAATGATAGAACATTGCAAACTTCTAGTGAACCTATTCTTTGAACCACACGATAATCCAAATGATATCTCTATGTCTGATGCTGAAACACAATCTGGTAATGAACATGAACCTAGTGAAAATGTTAATGATGATGTTCATGATGATGCTCAACCTAGTAATAATAATGATGTAGAAGTTGAACCTGATGTTGATCTTGATAACCCACAATCAAAGAATCAACATTCTGATAAAAGAGACTTTGTTGCTAGGAAACATGGTAAAGAAAGAGAACCTTGGGTTCAGAAACCCATGCCTTTTCCTCCCAAACCATCCAAGAAAAAGGATGATGAGGATTTTGAGCGCTTTCTTTGAAATGATTAGACCTATCTTTTATGCGTATATCGATTGGTGATGTTCTCAAAACAAATCCTTATGCTAAGTACATGAAATATATCATTACTAATAAAAGAAAGATACCGGAAGATGAAATTTCCACCATTCTTGCTAATTATACTTTTAAGGGTGGAATACCAAAGAAACTTGGAGATCCAGGAGTACCTACTATACCATGCTCCATTAAAAGAAATTATATTAAAACTGCCTTATGTGATCTTGGAGCCGGTGTTAGTGTTATGCCTCTCTCTTTATACCGTAGACTTGATTTGAATAAGTTGACACCTACTGAAATATCTTTGCAAATGGTTGATAAATCAACTGCTATACCTGTCGGTATTTGTGAGGATGTGCCTGTTGTGGTTGCAAACGTTACTATTTTAACGGACTTTGTTATTCTTGATATTCCCGGGGATGACAGTATGTCTATTATTCTTGGAAGACCTTTTCTTAATACTGTAGGGGCTGTTATTGATTGCAACAAAGGCAATGTCACTTTTCATGTTAATGGTAATGAGCATACGGTACACTTTCCGAGAAACAACCTCAAGTTCATAGTATCAACTTTATTGGAAAAATTCCATCAATTATATTTGGAGGTTTTGTATTTCCCCTTCCTACTATCAAGAAGAAATATGATATACTCATTATTGGGGATGTGCATATCCCCGTTGAGGTAACTTAGTGTTATTCGAAATTTCTCTGGTTCCATGATTATCGGAATGAGTTTGTTAACAAGACTTGATCAACCTTGTTAGTGGATTCCTTTTGATGAGCATGAGACGGATGAAACTAGAAGCACAAACTTACATGCCCTTCTATACTTTACATTATTTAGTAGAAATAAAGTAAAAATAGTATTCTTCACATGCATTTCCTGATTTATCAAGTGCAATATAAAAATATCCCGAAAATAAAAGTCCTCAGAATGCCATGCCAATTTAATATGATTTTTTCGGGAATATTTGAGGATTTATAGTGCAAAAATTACCGCGAGGGGAGCTGCCACCTGGCCACAGGGGTGGAGGCGCGCCCTCCTGCCTCGTGGGCCCACGGTGGCCCTCCTCCACTTATTACTGCACCCATCTTCTTCCTCTTCCTCCCACAAACCCGAAAAACCAACTCAAGCACGCAGTTCCGACCACTTTTCTTTGTGATTTTCGATCTCCTTGCTCAAAGCACCTCTCACAAAACTGTTTGGGGAGATTGTTCCTTGGTATGTGACTCCTCCATTGGTCCAATTAGTTTTTGTTCTATTGCTTTATTCATTGCAAATTTGTGCTGCATAGGTGACCATATTCTTGAGCTTGCATGTCAAATTTTATATCGTTCCAAGTAGTTCTAATGCTTGATATAGGCTCTAGGCACTTGTAGGAGTAGTTGCTATCAGTTTTATTGAAGTTGGATCATTTTTGTTTGAAGTTACTAAAAATTTCAGATTATTTCAGAAAATAATGAAGAGACTTTTGAGAGGCTCATCAAGCCGAAGCTCAAAGGAGAAACAAAATGAAGAAGCTCAGAGGCCCAAATATAATTTGCCTCGTACCGCGGAGATATTGACCGTGTGAATGGCCCTCCGATAATTTCTTGAGAGAGGCCAGAATTTATGGAGATTTCTACTCATTGATTGAGAATGCTGCCTCACCGACTGGGTCCATCGCGACCAACGTCCTCGATTATCTCTTACTCACAAATACTTTTGTGCAAAACTTCTACTTTTTCCCTAAGGAATCACCTCCTTCAGTAGAGTTTCATTTATATGACGTTGTTAAGAAGATACCATTAGATGAATTTTGCAAGATTTGCAACATACCCCCTGAGGGTACCATGGATGAACCCCACCGTCATGAGGTGGAGATGTTCATTAAAACTATTTCCGTGGGAGAAACCAGGAAGGTTTCTGATGCAAGAATCACTAGCATACATTTTCTTGTATTACGCTATTTTGCCTTATTTGCTAGTCGATGCTTGATTGGTCGCGGGAACTGTGGGAACCTTAGTGTTCCTGATATTATTATTTTGTTCCATGGTTTATACCGTGACAACACTGTTAGTATGGGCGGAATTGTTGCTAGACGGTTAAGTCTTAACCGTACTAAGGGCCCCATCTTTGGAGGCATTTATGCTTCACGCCTCGCTGCGCACTTTAACATTGCTATTAGGCATTATGAGAAAGAAGAAAAATTGCTGCCTAGTGCTTATCTAGATTATAAGAGTATGATAGCACATGATTTTCTTGTTAAGGGCAGGAATGGAGAGCTCAAATATAAATTATTCTTTGATAAACATTATCTTGAAACTATTACCTTGCCTGCTCCTTCCTTGTTTAATTTTGTAGGACCTTACCTCGTTACGTGGGCTACCGTCCAAGCTTACAAGAACCCTGCACCAGCCCCGGAACCGGAACCACAAGATGAGCCTCCACGACAATCTGTTTATTCTTGGGATCCAGAGATGATCGTCGATCAAGGGCGATCGTAGTCTTCTTCATCACAAGATGATCCCAACTATTCTTCGTCACAAGACGACCCCAGCTGACACCTATGGGTATCCGCCAGCTATCCTCGGCAATAGACCAACTTAGGCCAAAGCCTAAGCTTGGGGAGTACGTATTTCTCACCGACATTACATTTATGTTCACACACACTCATTGCTAGATGTCGGTGCTCGTACTCTTTCACTCTATTATCGATGCTAGTTTATTTTCTTTTTCCTGCTTTCTTCTTGTGTGTTTGTTAAACCTTAAGAAAAACCAAAAAAATAGTAGTAGTTTACTTTCCTGTTGTAGTAGTAATAACTAAAATAAAAAAAAGAAAACCCAAAAATATTTCCCGTTCTTCTTTGCTTGTTGGGAGCTTTCCCGTGTAAATAGTTTTTATTTTCTTTCCTTTTCTTTGGGGGTCAGTAGGAGAAGACCGTGATTAAATTGTTGTAGTGGCTCTTATATGCATTATTGTTGATTTAACTTGAGCCCATATTGCCTTGTCTTCTCCTCGCTTATTGAATGCTCGCAGATTCCAAATTTTAGTCCAATGCATGTGCACTCTTATTATTATTCGCATCGCTCGTCGCGGCAAGTGAAAGGCAATTATGATGATATATGATGGACTGACTGAGATGAGAAAAGCTGGTTTGAACTCGACCTCTTTTGTTTTTGTAAATATGATGAGTCCGTCGTTCTTGATTCAGCTTATTATGAATAAACATGTTTGTAATGACAATTAGAGATCATAGTTGCTTGTGCCATGCTTGATTAGCTATGAGTTATAAAGGTTTACCTTATGTGCCAACATGCTATTGAGATGGTTATGATGTGGTATGATGGGGTGGTATCCTCCTTTGAATGATTTAAGTGACTTGACTTGGCACATGTTCACACATGTAGTTGAAACAAATCAACATAGCCTTCACGATATTTATGTTCATGGTGGATTATATCCTACTCATGCTTGCATCCAATGTTTATTAATTTTAATGCATGTACATGGCTGTTGTCGCTCTCTAGTTGGTCGCTTCCATTCTTTTGCTAGCCTTCAATTGTACTAAGAGGAATCTGCTTGTGCATCCAATCCCTTAAACCCCAAAGTTATTCCAGATGAGTCCACCATACCTTCCTATATGCGGTATCTACCTGTCGTTCCAAGTAAATTTGTATGTGCCAAACTCTAAATCTTCAAATAAACATTCTGTTTTGTATGCTCGAATAGCTCATGTATCAACCAAGGCTGCCCTTATCTTCCATGTTAGGCGGGTTATTCTCAAGAGGAGTGGACTCCGCTCCTCACTCAAGAGAAAATGGCTGGTCACCGGGATGCCCAAATTCCATGCTTTATGCAAACTAAATCAAAATTAATTGCAAACAAACCCCCACAGGACCTTATGTATGTTGGAGGCACTTTCGTTGTTTCGAGCAAGCCATGGATTGATGCTTGTTGGTGGAGGGGGAGTATAAACTTTACCATTCTTTTTGGGAACCGCCTATAATGTGTGTGACATGGAAGATATCGCCATCTCTTAGTTGTTATGTTGACAATGAAAGTATACCGCTCAAAATATAATTTATCTCTATTTCAAAACCGAGCTCTGGCACCTCTACAAATCCCTGCTTCCCTCTGCGAAGGGCCTATCTATTTACTTTTATGTTGAGTCACCACCCTCTTATTAAAAAGCACTAGCTGGAGAGCACAACTGTCATTTGCATTCATCATTGTTAATTTATATTGGGTGTGACTATGATTGGATCTCTTTTACCATTAATTACAATGTCTAGTCACCCTTGATCTTTAAAGGTGCTCTGCATTTATGTTTTATGGCGGTCTCGAGAAAAGGGCTAGCGAGATACCATCTTGTTATATAATATTATGATTGTTTTGAGAAAGTGATGTCATCCGAGATTTATTATTATGGCTCGCTAGTTGATTATGCTATTAATATGAGTAATTATGAGACCTGAGAATTATTGCAAATGTGGTTAGTTATGATCTTTGCTGAAAACTTGAATGCTGGCTTTACATATTTACAACAACAAGAGCAAACAGAGTTTGTAAAAGTTTTTCTTTCTCTTTCAGTTTGTAAACTGAATTGCTTGAGGACAAGCAAGGGTTTAAGCTTGGGGGAGTTGATACGCCTCCGTCAGATCTACTTTTCCAAACACTTTTGCCCTTGTTTTGGACTCTAACTTGTATGATTTGAATGGAACTAACCCGGACTGACGCTGTTTTCAGCAGAATTGCCATGATGTTGTTTTATGTGCAGAAAACAAAAGTTCTCGGAATGACCTGAAACTCCATGGGATGTCTTATAAAAAATAATAAAAAATCCTCGCCAAAGATGAAGACCAGGGGGCCCACCTGTCCACGAGGGTGGGGGCGCCTCTATGGCGCCGCCTACCTCGTGGGCCCTCGACACCCTCCGACGCCAACTCCAACTCTATATATTTGCTTTCGGAGAGAAAAAAATCGAGAGAAGAAATCATCGCTTTTACGATACAAAGTCACCGCCAAGCCCTAAAACCTCTCGGGAGGGCTGATCTGGAGTTCGCTCGGGGCTCGGAGAGGGATTCATCGTCGTTGTCATCATCAACCATCCTCCATCACCAATTTTCATGATGCTCACCTTGATGCGTGAGTAATTCCATCGTAGGCTTGCTGGACGGTGATGGGTTGGATGAGATTTATCATGTAATCAAGTTAGTTTTGTTAGGGTTTGATCCCTAGTATCCATTATGTTTTGAGATTGATGTTGCTATGCTTAATGCTTGTGACTAGGGCCCGAGTGCCATGATTTCAGATCTGAACCTATTATGTTTTCATGAATATATGTGAGTTCTTGATCCTATCTTGCAAGTATATAGTCACCTATTATGTGTTATGATCCGACAAACCTCAAGTGACAATAATTGGGATACTTCTCGGTGATGACCATAGTTTGAGGAGTTCATGTATTCACTATGTGCTAATGCTTTGTTCCGGTTCTCTATTAAAAGGAGGCCTTAATGTCCCTTAGTTTCGATAGGACCCGCTGCCACGGGAGGGTAGGACAAAAGATGTCATGCAAGTTCTTTTCCATAAGCATGTATGACTATATTCGGAATACATGCCTACATTACATTGATGAATTGGAGCTAGTTCTGTGTCACCCTATGTTATGACTGTTACATGATGAACCACATCCGGCATAATTATCCATCACTGATCCGGTGCCTACGAGTTTTCCATATATTGGTTTACGCTTATTTACTTTCCCATTGCTACTGTTACAATCACTACAAAATACCAAAAATATTTACTATTGCTTGCACTACTCTTTTGTTACCATTACCACCACTATCATATTACTTTTGCTACTAAACACTTTGCTGCAGATACTAAGTTTCCACGCAGTGGTTGAATTGACAACTCAGCTGCTAATACTTGAGAATATTCTTTTGCCTCCTTGTGTCGAATCAATAAATTTGGGTTGAATACTCTACCCTCGAAAACTGCTATGATCCCGATACTTGTGGGTTATCAACACCGGGGAACAGGCGCACTTCCTTCTTTCGGCAGGTCAGCCTGCCTGATTCCAGAGCCGCTTGGTCTTGAACAAGATTCGGTGGGGGCCAAATTGGATATGGCCCCCATCGCCAGTCTCCAGGGGGATTCGCTCCCCCATATGCCTGGCGGTCAAGGTGCCACCCTCTGGTGCCACCCTGACGGCCTCCTACATCTCCCCCTGGCCAGTGAAGGTCCTTTAGGACAGCGCCTCGGCGTCGTCTGTGGCCTTGGGAGAGGTGGCCGTCGGTAGTGACCCGCTGTCCATAGCATTTGGATCCAGAGAACCCCCCGATGAGGATCGCTAGGAGCTGTCATGGGCCGGACTGCAGTGCATGATTCATCACAATAGAATCATGAGATAAAGG
Organism: Aegilops bicornis; assembly: GCA_021605145.1. Classification (NCBI taxonomy): domain Eukaryota; kingdom Viridiplantae; phylum Streptophyta; class Magnoliopsida; order Poales; family Poaceae; genus Aegilops; species Aegilops bicornis. The sequence continues at coordinate 581,433,594 of CM038674.1, read as the reverse complement.
AGTCGGACGTATAAGTTGCCAAGACCCTCGAATACTTACGATTCGGGCCGGGCTTATCCCTCGGGCGCCACATCGAGCTGCTTTGTCGGTGTCGGCCGGTGTAAATGCTGCAAGGGGAGGCTCTCCCCTCTTGGGCCGCCGGCCTCCATACGCGTGGAGGCCGCCCTCTTCTTCCTTCCCCCTCAGGGGGGGAGTTGCTTTCTTCCTCCTCCCGCTCCTCCTCGTTGTCGGTGGCGGGTGGGAATGGGTCTCGGCGTCTTCGGACGTCACGTCCGAAGTGCCCTTGTGGCGGAGGCCACCTCTGGTCCCCTTGGCCTTTTTCTTGGCCTTCTTCTCCTGCGCCTGATAGGGCTCCGGAACCAGCATCTTAGTCAGAAGTAGAATTGCTGGGTCTTCGGGCAGTGGAGCCGGACTCTTGACCAGCTCCACCTTCTTCATCCAGCTCTGAAAAAATAAGATGGAGAAGCTCAGGCATTCTCCTTGAGTATGTAAGTAAAGGATACACCTTGAAAACACGGAAAACTTACCGGACTGGCATGGTGGGTCAAGTTGTACCCACGGTCTTTGGTCTCCTTCGGCCAGGTCTCGTTGGCCTTGAAGAGGACCTTCCAAATACTTTCATGCGTAACGCCAAAGAAGTGTTGAAGGGTCTGGTGCTTGGCCGGCTCGAACATCCACAAATTGCAGGCCCGGCTTTGGCATGGAATGATCCGCGAAAGAGCATCACCGATCACATTGACAAGCTTGATGTTCTTGTTGACCATGCTCTTGATGTGCATCCGCAGCGCCGTCACCGTCCGACAAGGCCTGGGCCTAGGCCCATCTCTAGCTGTGAGGTGAGCCACATCGTGGCCTCGGACCTGAACTCGGGAGCCGCTGCCTGTGGTGTCAAGGGGCTCAGGACATAGAACCACCGCTTGTTGCCACCTTTTAACGGGGTCTCCACGAAAGTACCTTTGGGCCATATGATGTTAGGCATCTTGCTCACCATGGCGCCTCCGCACTTTGCGTGTTGGCCTCCACCACCTTAGGCTTCACATTGAAGATCTTCAGCCTTAATACGAAGTGGGGTGAGATGCGGAGGAAGGCCTCGCACACGACAATAAATGCCGAGATGTTGAGGAAGCTGTTGGGGGCCAGATCGTGGAAATCCAGCCCGTAGTAGAACATGAGTCCACGGACGAATGGGTGGAGAGGAATCCCCAGCCCGCGGACGAAGTGGGGGATGAACACTACCCTCTCATGGGGCTTCGGGGTAGGGACGATCTGCCCTTGGTCGGAAGCCAGTGGGCGACCTCCTTGGCCAAATATCCGGCCTCCCGGAGATTGGTGATGTCTTTCTCCTTGATGGAGGAGACCATCCACTTGCCCTGCGCTCCAGATCCGGACATGATCGGAGGGCTTTCTTGAGGTGGAAGAGATGAGGACTTGGGCGTTGGAGCTCGAGAATGGGTAGGCGGAGAGAGAGAGAGAAGGCGTGGGTGAAAGGGGGTGGATTCTTATCTCCTTATAAAGGCAGCGAATATCAAGCGCCTCCCCACTCGCCTTAAAACTCGCCTATTCCCCAAGGGTCGTGCAGATAGCACGGTTGGATTACCCACGTCCGTATTGATGAGAATCCCGTAATAAGGGGACACGATCTCTGCTTTGACAAGACGTGCCAATGAAACCGCATCTCAAAACATGGAGCGGCAGGCTAAAAAACGGTTCGAAATAATGACCGGGTGGTGACGTAGTGTCACGCTACAAAAGTTGTCAGCAGATTGGACTCGTGAAATATTATACTCATGCGGTGGTGTGGTACCTGCTGCGAGGGCGGACACGTTCTTTGTGTTCGAAGGCTGTTTTGGAGTATTCACAGAAGGAACCCGTCTTGCAATGCCGAAGATAATCTGCGCCGGACACCTCATCATTGAAGCCTGGTTCAGGGGCTACTGAGGGAGTCTTGGATTAAGGGGTCCTCGTAAGTTCGGCCTGTTGGACATGGGCCAGACTAATGGGTCGTGAAGGTACAAGACAGAAGACTCTCTCCCGTGTCCGGATGGGACTCTCCTTAGCGTGGATGGCAAGCTTGGCATTCGGATATGAAGATTCCTTTCTCTGTAACCGACTTTGTACATCCCTAGTCCCCTCTGGTGTCTATATAAACCGGAGGGTTTAGTCCCAGAGAGGTGATCACAATCATCTGAGACTAGACTTCTAGGGTTTTAGCCATTACGATCTCGTGGTAGATCAACCCTTGTAATACTCATATTCATCAAGATCAATCAAGCAGGAAGTAGGGTATTACCTCCACAGAGAGGGCCTGAACCTGGGTAAACATCGTGTCCCCTGTCTCCCTGCTACGATCGACCTTAGACGTGACTGGCGTTCGGAACCCCCAACCCGAGATCCGCAGGTTTTGACACTGACAGCAATCGCTCGGCGGGTGTCTTGCACTCCGGCGAGCGATTCGGACGTTGATAGTGGGTCGGGGTTAGGGCTTTAGGACGGAAAGATTTAGGGGAGGTCTATATACATGGGGAAAGTCTACTTGGAAAATGGGAGTAGGGAGACTCGCGATCCAAAGATCTCCGGGATACAGCGGCGCAGGCGTTGCTCCAAAGTAGCGCCCAAGGTGGCTTGCGGGAGGAGGAAGAAGGTAAAGGTCCACGGTCACCAGAGAGTAAGAGAAGGAGGGGATTGGGCGGTCGATCGCAAAGGGGTCCGGCGCTGCGCGCTGCTGGGCCTCGTGGAGAGAGAGCAAGGGAGATGGGCCGGCTGGCAGCAAAGGGCTTCGGCCAATTAAAAAAAACATTTTTCCTTTCTCTTTTGGACACAGATCAAAGGAAATAAAACTAAACAAAAATAAAAATGTTATATAGACATATAATATATCAAAATTTTCAGAAAAAGAAATCCTAAATCATGAACATATTTTCAAAGGCAACTAAAATCCACAAAAATTTAAATAAGGAAAATAGTGCTACCGGTTCATTTAAAACCAAATAAAAAATATTTTAAAATACCAAAATGATTTCAAACTTATTTTTCTCCATTTTTCTACTATAGGGAATCATTTTACCCTATTTTCCATTATATATTATTTTTGGAGAAAATAATTTGAAGAAAAACCAAATAACTCTAAATTGAAAAATGGGTTTCAAAAGAACTTTTCAATTTGATTCTTTTAGACTTCCAACTCATATTTCACATAATTTGAAGAAGTCATTTTATCTTCTCTCATGAAAATCATTGAGTTGCATAAAGTTTCTCGTTTGAATTATTTGCAAATGAAATTCAAATATTTTCAAAAACCCTTTTCATTTTAATTGGAAGAAGTCATGTCATCTTCACTCTAGGGTTTTGCCTTTGAAAAGAATTTGAATTCATGGAGATCAGAATGCAAAAGTGAAAAGTTTGGGAAAGTCATTTCATTCCCTCTCATTCAACTTTCAAAAAGTTTCAAATTCAACTCAATTTCACACAATCAGTCATACAACAATCAAACAAACAATCTTAAATATTTTATTAATATAACATTCCAAAATTTAGAATTTTGGGATGTTACAAATCCTCTATTCTTTTCTCTTGCTGTTTCCTGTTAGATCTAAAAATATGTCATCCCAAGACTCTGAGGGTGAGAGCTATGTTGATGATCGCATCGCAAACCCCAAATCCTATTGGGATGAGAAGCATTATAGCTGGACCTCCGAAGAAGATGAAGGTGAATTGGTTCCTCCCCGATTCAAAAACGAAAGCATGAATGCGTTATGCAAGATGATAATAAAACTCGAGATAGATAATGACGAGTTGAGGATAAATAATTTTATTCTCCGTCAGAAGCTGGAGGAAGCGAAGGGCAAACCCTCTACTTTATCACCACCACCGCTACTTTATCACCGCCACCGCTACCTCCTTCTTCACCACCAAAGGAGAATTGAGTATCGGGTATGGGCACTCCCCTTGGCTTCCGCAAAGCTTGGAGGAGGCGCCCCAGTATCGTATCATCCCACTATCTTTTTTTCTTTTACTTATTTTAGTTCGATCTTTTTGCTTTAGATGAATCAAAGTTAGTTCGATCCTTTCTTCCTTGAGAGTTTGCTTAGTGATCTATCCTTGTAATCATGTGCAAGTTATATAATAAAGTTTAGTTTGGGTTTTTGCTTTATTTACTCTCATGCTGCAAATCAAAGAAAAGAAATAATAAAGAGAAAGAGAAAGGAAATAAATAAAAGAAAGGAAGTAAATCAATAAGATCATATACTAATCCTATGGTAGGTGATGGCACCACGTATGGAAAAATATAAGTAGAAAATTTTATTAGAGATTGACAAACATAGCATTAGTCAATGATGCAACTCATGAAAGAATTAATAAGGCAAGAGAAGATTCACATATAAATATACTATCCTAGAAACATTTTGTGATTGTCAGCCCTCATCAAAATATTATATGCCAAAAATTTTGACGTTAGACAAGGAAGACAGTTTAATGGTTTATGTTTGTTTATATTCACATAGAAGTCATATTGTCATAGATCCTTCAACATGTGGTGCTTGCCCCCTATCTTTGCTAGCCAAAAATTCTGCACTAAGTAGAGATACTACTTGTGCATCCAAATCATAAACCCAAATCTTATTTTCAAGTGTCCACCATACCTACCTAGGGATTGAGCAAGATCCCTCAAGTAAGTTGTCATCGGTGCAAAAAGGCAATAAAATTGCTTCTAAATGTGTGAGATCATTTAGTGTAAGGGAAAATTGAGCGTTGCACGAACTTGTGATGGTGAAGAATAAAAGCGACAGACTGCATAATAAAGGTCGCTATCACAAGGGGCAATGCAATGTGACATTATTTTGCACTAAGGGGTTGAGCATACAAACAAATAAGCACATGGCAACCTCTGCTTCCCTCTGCGAAGGGCCTATCTTTTACTTTTATGTATTTACTTTTATGCAAAGAGTCAAAGTTTTCTTTCTATTCCTTTTATTTTTTTTATCCTTTGGCAAGCATCATGTGGTGAGGAGAGATCTAGGCACATATGTCCAGTTGAATATAGATAGCATGAGTTATTATTGTTGACATCACCCTTGAGGTGAGTACGTTGTGAGGCAAAACTATAATCCCCAATATTTCTATGTGTCTGGTTGAAATGTTTTGCTCGTGTGTACGCGGTGAGTGTTAGCAATCATAGAAGACTATATGATGGTTGAGTATGTGGACTTGCCTAAAGGCTCCGACACATAACCCTTCCTAAAATGATGATGAATTTTAGTTGCAAAGTTGACTGAGAACATAGTTTGTTGGTTTTTAATAGAGTTTTTGCTTTATACTTCAATTGTGTGATGAACTGTTACTTATGCATGAGAAGTATATGATAAAATTTCTACGATGAAAGCCTTATGTTTAATTTTGTTGCTGTTATAATAATCAACATGATGCTTCTATGTCCGTATTTTTTTTATCGACACATCTCTCTCAAAGAATTGATGTTAACTTGGTATCAATTCCTGCTATATGATATTTATATTCATAGCTATGCTTATCAGTTTCTTTTTAATTCTTTAGTGTCGGAGCATAGCTATGCCAACACTAAGTAATTTAAAAGTATAATTAGCAAGCATAGTGGAGATTTCAGCTTCCGGTATTTTTCTCTTATTAGTGATGATGTCTTTCATATACTTTGCATAAGGAGGCATTTTCAAGATGTCACCAAGCGAGTACGCAAAAAGATCGGCCTCAAAGATTTCAAAGAAAGCGTTCAAATTCTTCATGATCTTTCCTTTTAGTTGACTTAGGTGGAAAAGGCATAGGTTTTTAACCCATGGTTCTCTTTCTTTACCGTGTTTTCTAGCAATGAAATCTCTTTTATCATACCTTTTATTCTTAGGTTGTGGGTTATCAAGATCAACAGGTGGTTCTATCTCAACATCATTGTCTAGTTCTTTTTCATTATTTGGTTGAGTGTCTTCATGAACCTCATCATTATCTTTTTCAATATCACGAGGTGAGTGTTCATTACCAGACTGAGTTTCGGCATTAGAGATAGAAGTTTCATTATCATTATCAGGAGGTTTTTCTATTTCAGGTTCACTAGAAGCATGCAAAGTCCTATCATTTTTCTTCTTCTTTTTCTTTCTAGAAGGACTAGGTGCATCAGTGTTATTTCTTTGTGACTCTTGTTCAATTATTTCTGGGTGTCCCTCGGGATAAAGTGGTTCCTGAGTCATTTTACCTCCTCTAGTTGCAACTCTAACAACAAAGTCATGCATATTATTATTCATTTCATCAAGCAACTCTCTTTGAGATTTAGCAACTTGTTCTAACTGAGTTTGAACCATAGAAGCTTGCTTTCCAACACCTCTAACATCATTTGAGATTCTCGATCAATCATATCAGAATTGTATTTCAATTGTTTCATAACATTTGCATTGAAGTGCTCTTGTTTTCTAATGTAATTTTCAAACTCATAAAGGCATTGCATAGGGTGCATATCGTGAGGATTGTCATTATCATTGAATTTCATTAAAGAATTTACCTCTACCACATTAGGCAGTGGTGGTGTATTAAGCCCATGTATTTCTTCAATAGGAGGTAAATTTTTAACGCCCCTCGACTTTTAATACCCTTTTCCTTCATAGATTTCTTTGCCTCTTGCATATCTTCAGGACTGAGATATACCCCTCTTCTTCGGAGTGGGTTTAGGCGGTGGTTCAGGAAGAGTCCAATCATCATAATTTTTCAGTATATTATTCAATAATTCCTCAGCTTGTCCAATAGTTTGTTCCCTGAAAACACAACCAGCACAACTATCTAGGAAGTCCCTAGAAGCATCGGTTAGTCCATTATAGAAGATATCGAGTATTTAATTTTTCTTAAGAGGATGATCAGGCAAAGCATTAAGTAGCTAGCAAAGCCTCACCCAAGCTTGTGGGAGACTCTCTTCTTTGGTTTGCACAAAGTTAAATATTTCCTGCAAAGCAGCTTGTTTCTTATGAGCAGGGAAATATTTTTCAGAGAAGTAATAAATCATATCCTGGGGACTACACACACAACCAGGAGCAAGAGTATTGTACCAATCTTTAGCATCACCCTTTAATGAGAACGGAAATAATATGAGAATAAAGTAATAGCGAGTCTTCTCATCATGAGTAAAAAGAGAGTCTATGTCATTCAGCTTAGTAAGATGTGCCACAACAGTTTCAGTTTCATAACCATGGAAAGGATCAGACTCAACCAAAGTAATTAACACTGGTGTCGGTGTACAAAAGTAGGGGCGCTCCTTTTTACCCCTTTACTTGTGCACGGACAGTCGGAGCCACGCCCACAGCCACACTAAGCAGGGCAGAGGAGGGAAGCCGGAGAGAAGCCAAAGCACAAGCCAAACCGAGGCAACGCCAAGACCAGAGGCACAAAGAGCATAGGGGCGAAGCAGGTTCCCCCAGCAAGACCCTTGCCGGGGCAGCTCGCCCAACACCAGCGGAGCGAGCCACCCTTGAGCCCAGGGGTTCCGGACGCCATCAACAGCTACGTTGGAACCAGGGCTCGGGAGGCACCTTCGTAGTGGCATGCAGATCTTTGTCAAGATCATGAATACATGAGATCAGAGGACAACCAGAAGACGATGACCCTCGGCGGGATCCTAGCCGAGGGAATCCACAAGACCCCCAGCAGGCGCCTTGCCGGGGACGACCGCAACACCACGGCAAGAGCCTTGCCGGGCCCCCCGGCGAGGCCCTTGCCGAGGGCACCAGCGGGGCCGCAACCAGGCCTGCGTCTGCCAAGATGCCACCGCCGTCCCCAAGCAGCTGCTAGCTCAACCAACTGGGCAGGCACCTGCGTGGCGATGGGCGGCCTCTACACCGACTCAGCAAGCACCTGCGTGGTGGCATGCAGTTCTTCGTGAAGACCCTACCACCGCGCCACCTCAGCAGCCCGCTCGCTTACATGGCATCGCAGCGCATCGGCTGCTCGAGCGCTGCGATTTAATCGAGGCTGGTCAAGGGCGACGGACGGGACGGGCCTCGCTCCGCCCCCCGATAAAACTAATGGACACCTAAGTAGCGATTTAATGCACTTTGTCCTGTAACGCCGATGATAAGCTCATGATTGTAGACCTTTTCCACCTCCTCAGGTGTGCTACTGTATGCACCTTTTTGCCTATAAAAGGAGGCCCGAGGCGACCAGGAGAGGGATTCAACTCTTTTGGGCAAGTTACACCCCGTAGCTAGCTCAAGAACCACAAGAACACCCAATACATCCACCAAAGCAGGACTGGGGTATTACGCATCTTCGCGGCCCGAACCTGGGTAAACGATATGTGTGCTTCCTGTAAGACCTTCTCTTCTCACAACCTCGCGCCCGCCAACCGTAGAAGGGATTCAAGTAATCCCATAGGTGCCGTTTCCCACCAACATCTTTGGCGCGCCAGGTAGGGGGCGCAGTTGTGAGAATCTTGTTCAGCAGTTAGCCTAGCAGTCCGTCATCGCCATGGCTCCCAAGAAGAAGGCAGCCATGGCGGTCGGTTCGTCGAGAGCCGGACGTCTGCACCGTGCGGCGAAAGCAGCGGGGCCGTCGCGACAGACTCAGGCGCCCGCGAAAGCACCAACAACATCGCCTGGCACGGAGCTCGGTGAGCGGGCGTTAACAGGCGCAAGACGACGAGCCGCATGCCGGAAAATCCAGAATGGAGTCAGCCCCCGCAGCGCGCGCGTCTTCGGGGTCACCACCGTACCACCCACGGGCGGCGCGGCGACCTTTCCAAGATGCCCACCCCGCGCTTCACAAAGGCGCTTCTTCCCATGGTGTGCGTGGACGAGCAGCGCCACCATGACAAAGGACTCGACACCGCCGTGGAAGAGCCCCGCGATCATCTCGCGGACGGCGGAGGCCAAAGATGCCCGAAGTGCCGGCGAAAAATGGCACGCAGCCGCTGGGCCGTGATAGAGCTCCTTCTAATGTGGTTAGAAGTTGAAGCACGCCACAGTCCACGCATCTTGCGCCACCACCCACGCCAGCCAAGCTTTGATGCCGCTGCAACCGCTCCTCGACTTCCCTCTGCCGCGGAGAAGCTCGACCAGTGGAGAGCCACCATCCGGAGCCTCGTCGCCGTCGCCAACAAAGATGATCCGCGACTGGCGGGGCCCTCGGGCAGGCGCTCCGTCGAGCCACCACATGCCAGCGGTGGAAGGACCGGGGGAGCTGCAGCCATAGTGCACTCTCCACCCCCGCGCGAGCCGCCGTCGGTGCTAGTCCGTCGTGACGACACTTGTGATAACATTTTCATAGTGTTGTCCGACCCACTGACCCACCGCGATCAACGCCAAGTTCTTCGGGAGCGAGCCCATGAAGACGCTCGAACTACCATCGAGCGCCGGCGCGATACACGCCACCAGTCGGATAAGCGGGCGGGACCCGCTATGGACCACCCAGCACCGGGGGGCTCCAGCGGCCTACCTTACGACGTAGGTTGCCCAGCCGCGGCAGCTCCAGTGGCCGTCCCACCACACGTTCAAGCCCGACGTCGGCGAGAAGTACAAAGGCAAGACCCATCCGTCAGAGTTCCTCAGAATTTACACCATCGCGATGCAAGCTGCCGAGCTCGCAACGCCAAGGTGCTTCATTATCATTTCCTGCTGGCGAAGCCCAACGTCATGTCTTGGTTGATGCACTTGTCATGGATTCCATTTCTTCTTGGTCGGATCTGTGCCATGACTTCATTGGTGCCTTCACTAGAGGCCACCAAGCTCATGGCCAGGCCAGTGATTTGCATATTATTCCCCAGAAGGAAGGGGAAACCCTGAGCAAGTAAATACAGAGGTTCAGCCGGGTGCAGTACAACATCCCCGATGTTCATCCCGCTGCCGAGAGTAGCCCGTTCCATCAGAACATGCGCAATCGCAAGATGCGTGAGGAGCTGGCGATGAACAAGGTTAAGGACGTGGCCGAACTCTATGTTCTGGCCGACAGGTGCGCCTGTGCTGAAGAGGGGAGGAAGTACCCCGGCGAGGACGCCGGCGTTGAAACCGACTCTATTGATGAAGACACCGCCGCCCCGACGAGGAAGGGCCGGCGTCGCAACTGGAAACGCAAGGGCAAGACCGTACTTGCCGTTGAGGGATCCGACGACACCGGCGCCACCAAGAAGGCCAAGGCAGACGACCCCGGCAAGGAGATCGCCGGGTGCACCGCGTCTTGGGCCTTGGCGGCCGTGCCGACAAGCCGTGAGGCTCGATAAGCAAGTGATTACAAGATCCACCGCACTAAAGGCCACGACCTCCGTAATCGCCGACAAGTCGAGCTGCTTGGCTGAAAAGCAAAAGCCGAGTATGAGAGGCGGGACAAGGAGAAGGGCCAAGATGGCGCCAAGGATCCGGCAAGAAGCGCAGTGGGCAAGGAAGCCGCCGTAAGGATAATTCAAAGAAGAGAGGCCCGCTCGGGGCCGCGACAAGAAGTAGGAAGACGATGATCATGACGAGGACGACGAGTCCGGCGAGCATGAGTTCCAGAAAGCTATGGAGGCCATGTGCATCGATGGTTGCGCCTCGCTGCACACTTCTCACCGCCAGCTCAAGCAGTGGGCGCGTGAGATTACAACAGCAGAGCCATCGTTCGATGCTCAGAAGTCACTGAAGTGGTCCAACACGCCCCTCATCTTCGACGCCGAGGACCACCCTGACCGCACGACTGCGGTCGGGTGTTTGCCATTGTTGGTCTCACCAACGATACGCAACCTCAAGGTGAACAAGATGCTGGTTGACAGCGGGGCCGGTCTGAACTTGATCTCACCCGTTGTGATCAAAAGGCTGCAAATTCCTGATGGAGACCTCGAGGAAACGGGCACGTTTCAAGGGGTCAATCCGGGAAGGAGCCAGCCGAAGGGGAAGGTCACGTTGCCTGTGACGTTTGGAAGCGAGTTGAACTACAGGACCGAGAGGATTGTCTTCGATGTAGCCAAGATCCCCTTGCCCTACAACGGGATCCTCGGCCGCCCGGCACTACACAAGTTCATGGCTGTGTCGCACTACGCCTACAACACGCTGAAGATGCCTGGGCCGATGACCATCATCACCGTCCCCTCTGACAAGAAGGACGCGCTGATCTGCGCTGACCAACTCTACCGGGAAGCAGTTGCAGCAGCAGCCGCCAAGGCACTTTCTCCTGCCGCTGAAGCCCCGGGAGGGAACAAGAAGACCGACAAGACCTCTCGCACCCACTCTGGCAAGCGCACCTCTTCGGAGTGTTGTGCTACCGTCAAGGATGTGCCAGAGAGATCCACCGGCAAGACCAAGAAATCCAGAGCTGCACCACCAGAGACCAAGAGGGTGCCCCTCAAGGCGGATGGCACGGGAGGGGCTTTCACCATAAGCTCCACCCTCGATAGCAAATAGGAAAGCGCTCTCGTCACTTTCCTACGGGCGAATGTCGATGTGTTTGCATGGCAAGCATCCAACATTCCCGGCGCTCCCACGGAAGTGATTGAGCACTACCTTGCTGTCTGTCCCCATGCGCGACCCGTCAAGCAGAAGGTCAGGAAGCAAGCTTTGGAACGGCAGGAGTTCATCACAGAGGAGATCAGGAAATTGGAAGTGGCAGGCTTGGTGAGAGGAGTGCTCCATCCGACATGGTTGGCCAATCCGGTGGTGGTGCGTAAGGCAAATGGGAAGTGGAGGCGGTGTATCGATTACACAGATATCAATAAGGCTTGCCCCAAGGACCCCTTCCCGTTTCCACGCATCGACCAGATTGTTGACTCCACGGCCGGATGTGACCTGTTATCATTCCTCGACGCCTACTCGGGCTACCACCAGATCTTCATGACGAGAGAGGACGAAGAGAAGACAGCATTCATCACCCCATGTGGCACGTATTGCTTTTTACGGATGCCTTTCGGGTTGAAGAGTGCTGGCTCGACGTTCGCAAGGGCGGTCCAAATTGGTTTTGAGCCCCAGCTGCATAGAAATATGGAAGCTTATATGGATGACACAGTGGTCAAAACCAAGGACAAGGCATCTCTTGTACAAGACTTAGAAGAGACGTTTGCCAACCTGCGCAAGATCAACCTCAAGCTAAACCCTGAGAAGTGTGTCTTCGGCGTTTCGTCCGGCAAACTTCTCCGGTTCTTTGTGTCGTAGCGTGGGATTGAGGCAAACCCAGACAAGATCAAGGCTATCGAGCATATTGAGGCGCCCAAGCGGACCAGGGATGTGCGTCAGCTCACTGGCTGCGTTGCCGCCATGAGCAGATTCATCTCCAAGTCTGCCGAGCGTGCCCTCCCCTTTTTCAAGATCTTGAAAAAGGCGGGACCAATGGAATGGACCCCAGAGGCTGAAGCAACGTTGCGGGATTTGAAGAGAACAAGCGGAGGAAGTCAGGCCCCGACAAGTACTTTCCCGCCGAGGCCCCTGGGGCTACCGACGGGGGTAATGCCGTGGGTACTGAGCCTGCCGAGGGGCAGCTGGCTCCGGCAGGGCGCCAGGCCCTGGCCGTAGAAACGGACGCCCCCATGGCAGAAGAGATGCCTTTGTTCCTTGCCGTCGAGCCCCAGGCTCCGGCATGGGCACAGCATACCGTCCGTTTCCTCCAGACAGGGGAATTTCCTGAGGAGCAGGAAGAAGCGGAAAAGGTAGCCCGTCGGTCTGCCTCGTACTCATTCGTCGACGACGTTCTGTACAGAAAAAGACCAAACGGTGTGAAATTAAAGTGCATTCCCCGGGAGGAAGGACTGGAGCTGTTGGCAGAGATACACGGAGGCATATGTTGCTCCCACATAGGGACGAGGGCCCTTGCCGGCAAGGCGTTCCGGCAAGGCTTCTTCTGGCCCACCGCCCTCCAGAATGCAACGGCACTAGTAACCAGGTGTGAAGCGTGCCAGTCCCATTCGAAGAAGCTTCATCAGCCAGCTCAATCCCTTCAAACAATCCCTCTCTCCTTGCCATTTTCGGTCTGGCGGCTCGACATATTGGGCCCCTTCCCGCGTGTTGTCGGGGGCTTTGAGTACTTGTACGTTGCAATCGATAAGTTGACAAAGTGGCCGGAGGTGGAAGCAGTGAGGAAGGTGACAGTGCAGTCAGCCGTCAAGTTCTTCAAGGGATTAGTGTGCCGTTTTGGTGTGCCAAACAGAGTTATCGCCGACAACGGCATGCAGTTCACAAGCCACACCTTCATGCAATACATCCAAGACCTCGGCAGCAAGGTCTGTTTCGCTTCCGTGGCACATCCGTGGAGCAACGGCCAGGCGGAGAGGGAAAATGCTGAAGTGTTGCGAGGCCTAAGGACAAAGATTTTTGACAGGCTGCACAAGAGTGGAAGGCGCTGGATTGATGAGTTGCCGGCGGTTCTTGGTCGCATCGTAACGACGCCGAATCGAGCCACCGCCGTACACCCTTTGCTCCTAGTATATGGGGGCAGAAGCGCTTCTCCCACTAACTCATATACAGGTCACCTCGAGTGCTCGCTTATGACGAGCTTGAGCAAGAGCAATAGCGACAAGATGACGCAACGCTCCTTGAGGAAGATCGTCTTCGGGCGGCTGTGAGAGCAGCACGCTACTAGCAAGCCTTGCGCCGCTATCATAGCCGCAAGGTTCATGCCTGAAGCTTTGAGGAAGACGACCTTGTTCTTCGGCTGCTCGGGCCGCCAAGAATTCCAACAAGTTGACGCCAAAGTGGGAAGGCCCTCATCGGGTAATACGAAGTCACTGTGCCCGGCGTAGTCCGGCTCGAGATCAAGATGTTGTCCCAGTGAGCAACTCCCCGGAACATCGAACATCTTCGCAAGTTTTACCCATATATAAGCGTGATTGCCGGCCTCCCGGCAACCACCTTTGTACAAGCCTTGCCGGCAAGGCATGTAACCTCTCAGACAAAGCCGTGCATGCACTCGAGCATAAACAAATGAAGTGCCGGGCGCTCTAAGTTTTAGCATTCATGCTAGGTTGAGTCTCTCCCTCGGTTAGGGGTTGATAGTGCTTGCAAAGCGACTAACCCCAGCCTAGAGGTTGAGTGTCGCTTTCTCGTTTTCTTTGGTTCGCAGGCACGCGGGCACTTCCGCCGAGCCGCTTTGGGAGAAAGAGAACGGACCGGCGCGCCGCCCCGGCAAGTTAAGATCGCCGGGGTCAAGACACAAGAATCCAACCACTGGCAAGAAGCTGGCAAGGTTGCCGGGCTACGGATTCAGATAAGTCTTTCATCCTCGTTATATGCTTTCCGTATATAACTGGGACATGTGAAACCTCATTTATATTCTTAAACCATCAGTGCTCCCTTTTCCTCGCACTCTGTGGGCTATCTCTGGCTTGAACTTGGTCGTAGTCGCGGCGGCTAGGAAATGAACGAGGGGCCTAACTCTACTTCGCCCTGCCTCCGCTAAGAGTGCGAGAATGGTTGACTGGAGTGGGGAGACGGCAAGGCCTGTTGCCGAGCGACAATGTTTATATTAAGAATAACAAGGATTCGTCCTTGGCATGGGCCTCGCTCACGCACAAAGAACCGGGCAAGCACCCTTTTTCATTAAAAACAGCCCATGCAGGTACAGTTCATATGGAATTAAAAACATGAGCAAGGGGATTACAAGTCTTAAAATTAACAGGTGCCCGCAGGCTTACAAACTACAAAGAGATAAGGTGCCCGTAATCCTTTTCTTGTGGCTCTCCTCAGAAGGTGGAACAAGGCAGCAGGAGGGCAAAAAGAGTGCCTAGGCAAGGTACGAGGAGCAGAAGACACCAAGAGAACATCTTGGTGCCGGGAAAGGAACTAGAAGACGAGGCAGCGGGCTGGTACAGGCGACAGGCGCCGGGTGTCTGCGGTAATCTCGCTTTGACAGCCGCCACCCGCCTTCTTCGCCTTCTCCGCCCTCCCACGCCAAATTACCTAAGGAGACGACGGGGAGCGCCCCAATGGAGAGCTTGGCGAGGATGGCCCTCGGTAGGGCGCGTGGCCGAGGGAGGAGCGGCGCGGTCAGTCGGAGTTGAGGTCGGCATCCCGCCGCTCGACTCCATCATCGTCACCGTCGCTGTCCTCCTCGTCACTCCCGCTCGAGGAGGAATCTTCATCATCGGAGGAGCTCTCCAGCAAAGACTTCAAAGTAGTTCCAAGATCTCCGAAGACCTTGAAGGAGAGTAGGCTGCCCTCCATTAACTTGAAGTAGAGGACGAGCCCCGCCGTCAAGCTATGGATACAAGCAAACGTCTTCCATCCGGGGCGGAGGTACATGACGTGAGGAGCGGGGAAGTCGACGTCGACCCGCGTGCCACCGTTCCCGCAGCCCCTCATGTGTAGCCTGAGGGTCTGGGGCGGATTGGGCTCCATCTCTAGAGCAAATGGGGTGGGGAGGCGGAGACGACGCCGCGGTGGCCGACGCAGCCTGATGAAGAACTCCCGAGGCTGGTCCTCGACGTGGCCCTCCATCACAGGTGGCATCGCTGGCGGAGGCACAGCCATCGCGCGGCCTCATCCTCCTCTCCCCCAACCGCCGCGGCAACCTCGGCCTCACCCCCTCCCCTTCCTCTCGTGGGTCAAGCCAGGCTGCTGGGCTCATGGGAAGGAGGAAGGCACCGTCGACATGCACTCCGCCACCGTCAAAGGCCCAGCACCTCCTCTCGCTATGGCAGGTGGAAGAAAGAAACGAAGGTGGAAGACGATGAATACTGAAGGAATGTGGGGTGACGTCCTCCTCACCCTCCTTATAAAGAGGCGGGGTCGAGGCTCGGCTATCCCACTCAGCCAATCCAGCCATCAGAGGTGCAGGGAATCAGGACCAACCCGCTGCCCCAATCAGCGACGGCCCGGATTCCCACCTCCTCCGCCTGCCACCTGCATGGGGGACGCGTGGCGAGCAAGAAGGATCGAAAGGACGGGTGAGGCGACCGTTCCCCGCCCCATGATCATGGGGCGTAGGCACCTTGGAGACCGCGACCTGAGTCCAGTTAGTAAATGAGTCGCGCCTCCGCGCCTTCCTATTTTTATGGGAAAGGCGCAAGCCGCCTCTTTACTGCGATATGACGCATGCGTGCGAGAACCGCCCCACGCATGACCCCACGTCATGCACGACCCTCCACGTCGCGCGTTTAACACAGGTCATGGGGAAGCGTATGATGACGAAAAATTATCATGAAAAATCCCGCCTCGACTACTCCACAAGACTGCTTTGGGCCTGGCCCAACAACGTGTCGCGCTTTATGTGTGGCCCAGTGCCTGGGGGCTCCTGCCGGTGTACAAAAGTAGGGCGCCCTTTTACTCCCTTTACTTGTGCACGGACAGCTGGAGCCCCGCCCACGCCCACACTAAGCAAGGCAGGAGGACGCCGAGATAAGCCAAAGCACAAGCCAAATCGAGGCAACGCCAAGACCAGAGGCACAAAGAGCAGAGGGCTTGGGCAGGTTCCCTCTCGGCAAGACCCTTGCCGGGTAGCCTCAAGAGTCTCCCAAGAAGAGCCTTGCCGGGCAGCTCGCCTAACACTGGGCCGAGCGGGCCACCCTTGAGCCTAGGGGTCTGTGACGTCAACAGCTACGTTGGAACCAGGGCTCGGGAGGCACCTCTATGGTGGCATGCAGATCTTTGTCAAGATCATGAATACATGAGATCAAATGAGAACCAGAAGACTACGACCCTCGGCGGGATCCTAGCCGAGGGACTCCACAAGACCCCCGGCAAGCGCCTTGCCGGGGACGACCGCAACACCACGGTAAAGACCCTTTGCCGCCCTCCCATGAGGCCCTTGCCGAGGGCACCAAGTGGCTGCAACCAGCCTGCTCGCCAAGATGCCACCGCTGTCCCCAAGAAGTCTGTTAGCTCAACCAATCGGGCAGGCACTGCGTGGCGACGGGCGGCCTCTACACCGACTCAGCAAGCACTGCGTGGTGGCATGCAGATCTTCGTGAAGACCCTACCACTGCGCTACTCAAAGAACCTGCTCGCTTACATGGCACCAAGCACGATCGCTGGCCCGGGCGCGGTCGAAGCGAGGCGAGGCGGTGACGGACGGACGGGCCTGCTCCGCCCCCGATAAAGCTAATGGACACCTAAGTAGTGCATTTAATGCACTTTGTCCTGTAACACCGGGCGATAAGCTCGCGCACTGTAGACCTTTCCACCTCCTATGTGCCACTATGGCGACCCCTTTTTGCCTATAAAAGGAGGACCGAGGCGACCAGGAGAGGGATTCGGCTCTTTTAGGCAAGTTACACCCCGTAGCTAGCTCAAGAACCACAAGAACACCCAATACACATCCACCAAAGCAGGACTGGGGTATTACGCATCTTCGCGGCCCGAACCTGGTAAAATAATCCGTGCTTCCCTGCCGACCTGCTCTTCTCACAACCTCGCGCCCGCCAACCGTAGCAGGGATTCCAGTGATCCCATAGGTGTCATTTCCCACCGACATCTGGCTCGACAGACAATTCATAATCCTTATCATCAATAAAGATAGGTGAAGTAGCAAACTTAGGATCATATTTCATTCTACTTTTAGAGATTTTTCTTTATAGTTGCATAATAATTTCTCTAGATCATCTCTATCCTTACAAGCAAGAATATCTCTAGTTGTCTCCTCATTCATAACATAACCTTCTGGTACCTTAGGCAATTTATATCTAGGAAGGCTAGTTCTAGCAGGTATTTCAGGAGTTTCAGTTTCAAGCTCATCATCAGATTCAACAACATCATGTTGTATTACTCTAGTAATTTGTTCATCAAGAAATTCACCTAGTGGCACATCATCATTATCAATCAAGGTACTAGCATCATCATAAGCATCATTCATAGTGGAAGTAGCATCATCAATAACTTGCGACATATTAGAATTAATAGCATGTGGTGGTGTTGCAAGTTTACTTATAAAAGAAAGTGAATCTAAAGCAGAACTGGATGGCAGTTCCTTACCTCCCCTCGTCTTTGAGGGAAATATCTTAGTCTTAGCATCCTTCAGATTCTTCATAGTGATAAATTGATAATAATCCCAAGTGACTCAACAAATATAGCTACCCTCCCCGGCAACGGCGCTATAAAATAGCCTTGATGACCCACAAATATAGGGGATCAATTGTAGCTCTTTTCGATAAGTAAGAGTGTCGAACCCAACGAGGAGCAGAAGGAAATGACAAGTAGTTTTCATGAAGGTAATGTCTGCAAGTGCTGAAATTGTAAGTAACGGAGTAGTTTGATAGCAAGATAATTTATAACGAGAAAGTAATGATAGTAGTAACAAAAGTGCTTCAAGGTAGCTCAATCCTTTTGAGGCAAAGGATAGGCTAAAATGTTCTCTTATGATAAGCAAAGCATTCTTGAGGGTACACGGAAATTTCATCTAGTCACTTTCATCATGTTGGTTCGATTTGTGTTCGGTACTTTGATAATTTGATATGTGGGTGGACCGGTGCTTAGGTGTTGTTCTTACTTGAACAAACCTCCTACTTATGATTAACCCTCCCGCAAGCATCCACAAGTACGGGAAAAGTATTAGGAATAAATTCTAACCATAGCATTAAACTTTTGGGTCCAATCGGTCCCTTACGGAATAGCGCATAAACTGGGGTTTAAGCTTCTGTCACTCTCGCAACCCATCATCTAATTGCTACTCCACAATGCATTCCCTTAGGCCCAAATATGGTGAAGTGTCATGTATTCGACGTTCACATGACACCACTAAGGGAATCACAACATACATACTATCAAACTATCGAACACATATCAAATTCACATGATTACTTGCAACATGATTTCTCCCATGACCTCAAGAACAAAAGTAACTACTCACAAATAATAATCATGCTCAAGATCAGAGGAGTATTAAATAGCATATTGGATCTGAACATATAATCGTCCACAAAATAAACCATATATTAATCAACAACAAGATGTAATCAACACTACTAGTCACCCACAAGCACCAATCTATAGTTCCCGTAACAAGATTGAACACAAGAGATGAACTAGGGTATGAAATGAGATGGTGTTGTTGAAGATGTTGATGGTGATTGCCCTCTCCAAGATGGGAGAGTTGTTGGTGATGATGATGACGATGATTTCCCTCCCGAGGGAAGTCTCCCACGGAATCACTCCTGCCGAGGGCAAAGTGCTCTGCCCAAGTTCCACCTCGAGGCGGGCGGCCCATGCCGAAAGTCCTCTCCTTATTTTTTTTTTCTAGGTCAAAATGACCTATGTACCAGAAGATGCAAGACTTTGGAGGTGGGCTTTGGGTGAGCACAACCCACTGTGGCGCGCTGCTCCTGTGCACGCCTGGTGGGTTGTGCCCACCTGGTGGGCCCCTCTGTAGTAGCTATTTGCTCCAATAATTCTTATATATTCCATAAAAAATCCTTGTGAAGTTTCAGCTCATTTTGGAGTTGTGCAGAATAGGTAGCCTGGCGTAGCTTTTTCAGGTCCAGACTTCCAGCTGCCGAAATTCTCCCTCTTGGTGTATACCTTTCATATTATGAGAGAAAAGGCATTA
The DNA here is from genome assembly GCA_021605145.1 of Aegilops bicornis. Lineage (NCBI taxonomy): Eukaryota > Viridiplantae > Streptophyta > Magnoliopsida > Poales > Poaceae > Aegilops > Aegilops bicornis. The sequence goes on along the minus strand of CM038674.1, from coordinate 581,414,163 downwards.
GAATTACTCCAAAAAGCATTATTATGGATAAAACATTATAAATAACAGTAAGAAAACATGATGCAAAATGGACGTATCAACTCCCCCAAGCATAGACCTCGCTTGTCCTCAAGCGAAAACCAAAATCGAAAAACATGTCCACATGCTTTGAGAGAGAGGTGTCGATAAAAACAAAATACACACATAGAAGCATCATGTAGATTATTATAACAGCAAGAAAATTAAACATAACACTTTTATCATGGAATTTTTATCATATACTTCTCGTGAATAAGTAACAATTCATCACACAATCGAAGTATAAATCAAAAATTCTATTAAAAACCAACAAACTATGTTCGTAGTCAACTTTGCAACTACAATTCATCATCTTTTCAGAAAGGGTCGTGTGTCGAAGCCTTTAAGGAAGTCCACATACTCCACCATCATATAGTCTTCTATGATTGCTAACACTCACCACGTATACATGAGCAAAATGTTTCAACTGGACACATATAAAGATAGGGGCTTATAGTTTCGCCTCCCAACGTACTCACCTCAAGGGTGATGTCAACAATAATAAGTCATGCTATCTAAATTCAACTGGACATATGTGCCTAGATCTTTCCTCACCACATGATGCTTGCTAGAGGAGAAAACTAAGAAGGAATAGCGAGAAAACTTTGACTCCTTGCATAAAAGTAAATACATAAAAGTAAAAGATAGGCCATTCGCAGTGGGAAGCAGACGTTGCCATGCACTTATTTGTTTTTATGCTCAACCCCTTAGTGCAAAAGAACGTCACATTGCATTTGCCCTTGTGATAGCGACCTTTATTATGCAGTTTGTCGCTTTTATTCTTCACCATCACAAGTTCGTGCAACGCTCAATTTTCTCTTACACTAAATGAGCTCACACATTTCGAAGCAATTTTTATTCCTTTTTGCACTGATGACAACTTACTCGAGGGATCTTGCTCAATCCCTAGGTAGGTATGGTGGACACTTGAAAATAAGATTTAGGTTTAAGGGTTTTTGGATGCACAAGTAGTATCTCTACTTAGTGCGGAATTTTTGGCTAGCAAAGATAGGGGGCAAGGACCACATGTTGAAGGATCTATGAAAATATGACTTCTATGTGAATATAAACAAACATAAACCATTAAGTTGTCTTCCTTGTCCAACGTCAACAATTTTGGCATATAATATTTTGATGAGAGCTCGCAATCACAAAAAATTTCTAGGATAGTATATTTATATGTGAGTCTTCTCTTCCCTTATTAATTCTTTCATGAGTTGCATCATTGACTAATGCTATGTTTGTCAATCTCTAATAAAATTTTCTACTTATACTTTTCCTTATGTGGTGCCATCACCTACCATAGGATTTGTATATGATCTCTTCATTATTTCTATCCTTTTATTTATTTCCTTTCTCTTTTTCTTTCTTATTTCTTTTCTTTAATTGCAACATGAGAGTAAAGAAAGCAAAAACTCAAACTAAACTTTATTATATAACTTGCACATGATTACAAGGATAGAACACTAAGCAAACTCTCAAGGAAGAAATGATCGAACTAAACTTTTATTCATCTAAGGAAAAAGATCGAACTAAAATAAGTAAAAGCAAAATGATAGTGGGATGATATGATACGGGGCACCTCCCCCAAGCTTGGCGGAAGCCAAGGGGAGTGCCCATACCCGATACTCAGTTCTCCTTTGGTGGTGAAGAAGGTGATGGTGGTGATGAAGAAGGGATCTTATCCTTGGATTTCCATGGCAGTGGTCCATAATCATAAGAGGAGGAGTGAGTCTCACGGGTCCGGCAACTAGCAGCCATACTCATACCTTCAAACCTTGCCTACTATTCAAAAACTTGGTTTTGAAGATCATAGATCTGGCTTTGGAGAAAGTTGATTTGCTCATTGAGGGTGAAGACGATGTCCTTCATGGGCTTGCCATCCACCTTGAGATCACGGGAGACGTCCGTGATCATAAGGTGATTGTCGGTGTACAAAAAGAGGGGTACACTTTTTGTACCCCTATAATCTGCAGGCGGTCCGAGCCACGGGCACCACTGACCGAGCAAGGCAAGGGAGGTGAGCTAAGGTAAGGTCGAAGCTCGAAAGGAGCGTAACGACGCCAAGACCAAGACCACAAAGAGCAATGGGGGCCGAAGCGGACTCCCCTGGCAAGATCCTTGCCGGAGGCGGTTTTAGCAAGCCGGAAAGACCCTTGCCATGGCAGTCGCCCCACACCCACGGAGCGAGTCACCCTTGAGTCCACCGCCTCTATGGGGCAAGGATTCGGAGACATCCTCGTAATGGTATGCGATCTTTGTGAAGACATTCAAGATCGATACACACTATAGAAGATGACGACCCTTGGCGGGATCCCAGCCAAGGAGGACTGATGAAGGCCCCTAAGCAAGAGCCTTGCCGGATGACAACAGCGCCACGGCAAGACCTTGCCGGGCCCCGACAAGAACCCTCTTGCCGCTACGGCGAGGCCCTTGCTAAGAACGCCTGTGAGGGCCACCATCGTGCCCACGCCAATCAAACCTCCATCACCGTCAAGATGATGTACCGCCGACCCAACCAGTTGGGCGTGCACTTGCATGCGGCGGCAAGCGAATCTTCGTGGAGACCCACCATCGCGCCACCTCAGCCTTTGCTCGCTCGCCTACATGGCACCGCTGGCACCGCTGGCCGTATGCTGCGATGTCGACACGAAAGGAAGCGGCGACGGACAAGACAGGCTCTCCCCGCCCCGATACAGCAAGGACACCTAAGCAAGACGCATTTAAGGTGCCTTGTCATGTAATGCGAGGGATAAACGCGCATCGATGTACCCTTTCCACCTCCTGTGTGCCACTGTGGCAACCCCTTTCCCTATAAAAGGAGGCCCCAGGCGACGAGGAGGGGGATTCGGCTTTTTGGAGCTCCTCACATCCCATTGCTAGTTCAAGAACACAGATAAACAAACCACCAAAGCAGGAGTAGGGTTTTACGCATCCTCGCGGCCCGAACCTGGATAAAGAAACCGTGTGCTTTCTGTTTGATCCGCTCTTCTCACGACCCCGCGCCCCGCAACCGTAGTAGGGATTCTTGTGATCCCATAGGTGTCGTTCCACACCGACATCTTTGGCGCGCCAGGTAGGGGCGCGCAGTTGTGAGAATCGGCTCTAGCAGTTAGTTCGACGCTTCTTCATCGTCATGGCGCCCAAGAAGAAGATGACGGTGGCGGTTGGGTCTGCTAAGCCGGACATCCCGCCCCGACACGGGCGAAGCAGCAGCGACCGGTCGCAGAAAGGACCCCGGGCGCCGCTCATGAACACCAACACCGTCCCCAAAGAGCCGAAGTTTGGGAGGCGGCGATGTTAAATGCGCTGTAACGGGCGCACGCCGCCAAATCCAAAGACGGAGCCAGGCCCTCGCGGGTGGCGCGGGCCTTCCAAGATCGCCGCCACCTCGCTCAAGGCGACGCGAGGGCTTCTAAGACTCCACGCCAGCACCGACGGCGCGCCTCTCAAGTGGCGTGATGACGAACGGGCGTAATCACGCCGAGGACCCCGGCGCCGCCAGGAAAGAGCCCCAGCGCCACTCCCGGATTTAGAAGACCTGCCCGCCGCCGAGGCGCCGGTGAAGATGGCATGCGCATCGCAGGTCGTGATAGAGCTCCTTCGACATGGTCAAGTCGGGCGCATCGCGATCCGTGCAGGTTTCGCTGCCACCAACGCCAAAGCCAGGTTCCCCGGGCGCCACAAGTAGTTGCTCCTCAATTTTCCTCCCAATACGGGGAAACTCGACGTAATGGAGAGCCACTATTCAAGCCTTGTTGCGATTGGCCAACAAAGACGAACCGAACCGGAGGAGCCCCGGTCGACGCTCGACGGAGTCCCACGCACCGATGGCGGTGGAAAGCCGGTGGCGCCACGACCACGGTGCACTCGCCTCCTCGCCTCGCATCATGGGACGCGGACGCCCGTCAGCGCGATGTTACTTGGACGCATTTAAATCTCCATAGCATCGTCCGACCCGCAGGCTCACCGTGACCAGCGCCAAGTTCTTCGAACGAGAACATGAAGACGCCGAACCACTATCGTAAAGCACCGGCGTGAGCGCGCCACCAATCAGACACGCGAAAGGTGGCCTGCTGTGGAGCCACCGCTAAGACCGGAGAGCCCGGAGGCCTACCTTACGAGGTAGGCTGTCCGACTTTACCCGTGAGATGTGGCAGTTCCAAAGGGCCCACTCACCGCACCTTCAAACCAGACGTATGGTGAAAGTACAGCGGCAAGACCCACCATGGCCCAAGTTCCTCAAGATCTACACCATCGCGATGCAAGCTGCGGAGCCCGCGACGATAAGGTGCTCATGAATTACTTTCCGCTGGCTCTTAAACCCAACGCCATGTCATGGTTGATGCACTTGCCGGTAGACTCTATTTCCTCTGGTCAGATTTGTGCCATGAGTTCGAAGGCGCCTTTTACCGGAGGCCACCAAGCTCATGGCCAAGCAAGCGACCCGCACGTCATTCCCCGTAAGGGAGGCGAGAGTCTCCGCAAGTATATCTGAAGGTTCGACCAGATACAAGATACAATATCCTTGATGTTCATCCCGCCGCCATCATCGGCGTTCCATCGTAACGCATGAATCGCAAGATGCGCCAAGAGCTGGCAATGAACAAGGTGAAAGATGTAGCGAACTCTATGTTCTTGGCCGACAGATGTGCCCGGCTGAAGAGGGAAGGAAGTACTTAGCTGAAGATGCCGGCGTGGAAACCGACTCCTCGGATGAGGATATTGCCGCTCGGGCGAAGAAAGGCCGCACCGCAACAGAAGCGCAAAGGTAAAGCCATGCTTGCCGCCGAGGGATCTGATGACGCGCCGGCTCCACCAAGAAAACCAAGGCAGATGACCGGCAAGGAAGTTGCCGGATGTGTCGCCGCCGCCTTGGCGGCCGCCGAGAAGCCGTGAAACTCCGACAAGCGATACCGCAAGATCCATCGCACCAAAGGCCATGCTCTCCAAGACTGCCGACAGGTTGAGCTCCTCGCTGAGAAGCGTAGAGCTGAGTATGAGGCGGGACAAGGAGAAGGGCCCGAACGGTCTTGAGGGGTCCAAAGAAGAAGCGTAATGACCAAAGCGGGCCGTCATGCAAGGATAAACAGCGGAGAAGGCCGCCTGGGCCGTGACAAAAGCCGTAAGACGGCGATCACGAAGAGGACGACGAATCCGTGACCAAGGGTTTCAGAAAGCTACAAAGGCCATGTAAGCGTCGACGGTGGCGCCTCGCTGCATACTTCTCACCGCGGCTTAAACAAAGGCGCGAGATTACAGTGGCAGAGCCGCTGCTTGATGCCCAAAGGCCGCTGAAGTGGTCCAAAGACACCTATCATTTTGACACCGAGGATCACCGATCGCACTATCGCGGTCGGGTGCTTGTCGTTGTTGGTTTCGCCAACAATACGCAACCTCAAGGTGTGAAGATGCTAGTCGATGGCGGGCCGGTCTGAACTTGATCTCGCCGCCGTGATCGAGAAACTGCAGATTCCCTCGATGGAGACCTCGAAGAGACAGCACGCTTCGAAATGGTCAACCCGGGAAGAAGCTAACAAGGGAAAAGTCACGCTGCCCGTGACTTTTGGAAGCGACTCGAACTACAGGACGGAGAGGATTGTGTTTGATGTTGCCAAGATCCCTTGCCTACAACGGGATCCTTGGCCGCCCAAAGCCAAGTTCATGGCGGCGGCCACACCACGCCTACAACACCCTGAAGATTCCAGACTGTGGATTTATCATCACCATCCCTCCGATAAGAAAGATGCGCTGATTTGTGTTGACCAACTATACGATAGCGATTGCAGCAGCTTGCCGCCACTAGGGCACTTGCTCCCGGCCGGGACCCCGGAGGGAAGAAGAAGAAGAAGAAGGCGGTGAGACCTCGACACCCACTCCGGCAAGCGCACCTCTTTAGAGTGTAAGCGCCGCCGCCGAGGACGTGCCAGAAGAGCTCCACCGGCAAGGAAACAAGAAGCCTGGGGCCATACCGCCGAACCAAGAAGGTTTTCGGCTAATGAGGATCGCACGGGAGGAGCTTTTACAATAAGCTCCACCCTTGACGACAAAATAGGAAGACGCGCTTTCGTCACCTTCCTGCGGCGAATGTCGATGTGTTTGCATGGCAAGCTCCGACATCCCCGGTGTTCCTGTGGAGGTGATTGAGCACCACCTTTGTCGCCTGCCTCATGGCGCAGCCCGGCTGTAAGGTCGGGAAGCAAGCTTTGGAATGACAAGAGTTCATCACAGAAGAGATCCGGAAACTGGAAGCAGCGGGTTTGGTAAGAGGAGTGCTCCATCCAACGTGGTTGGCCAATCCGGTCGTAGTGTGAAGGCAAATGGGAAGTGGAGACTGTGTATTGATTACACAGATATCAATAAGGCTTGCCCTAAGGACACCTACCCGTTGTCGAGCATCGACAAGATTGTTGACTCCACGGCTGGGTGTGATCTGTTGTCATTCCTCGACGCCTACTCCGGCTACCACCAGATCTTCATGACAAGGGAAGACGAAGAGAAAACAACGTTCATCACCCCATGCGGTACGTATTGTTTCATGTGGATGCCGTTCGGGTTGAAGAGTGCTGGTTCGACGTTTGCAAGGGCGGTCCAGATTGGTTTTGAACCCCAGCTCCATAGAAATATGGAAGCTTATATGGATGACATAGTGTTCAAAACCAAGGAGAGGGCAACCCTCATACCAGATTTGCAAGAAACATTTGCAAACTGCGTAAAGATCAATCTCAAGCTGAACCACGAGAAGTGCGTCTTTACGTCCCGTCAGCAAGCTTCTCGGGTTCTTGGTGTCACAGTGGGATAGAGGCCAATCCGGACAAAATCAAAGCTATAGAGCAGATTGAAGCACCCAAAGAGAATCAAGGATGTGCGCCGCTTGTTGGTTGCGCTGCCGCCATGGGCGAGTTCATTTCCAAGTTCGTTGAAGCGCCCTTCCCTTTTTCAAGATCCTGAAAAAGCGGGCCCGATGGAGTGGGACGCTTGAAGCGAAGCAGCATTGCAAGGTTTGAAGAAGTACCTCTCCTCCGCCAATACTAGTTGGCGCCTAGGCCACGAGGCGTTAACTTTGCTATACCCGGGCGGCAACGGACCAGGTGGTCGCCGCACTAGTGGCGCAAAGAGAGGTTGACGACGAGGTAATGGCAGCGGCAGAGCCCGACACCACTAATGCAGTAGACGGCCATACGTACCAGGTTGAAGTGCCGCGAAGAAGAAAATGATGCAGCACCGGTCTACTTTGTTAGTTCCCTCCTCGCATGGGGCTAGATCAAGGTACTCGGCGATGCGAGCTGCTCTTCGCCTTCTTATGGCCTCGAGGAAGGTGCGCCACTACTTCAAAGCGCACGCAGATCATCTGCCGCGTCACTCGCTTCCCTCCGCAAGGGATATTGCACAATCCGGATGCAACGGGAAGAATTGTGGAATGGGCACTTTGGAGCTGTCCACTTTGGCCTCAAGTTTGAAAGTACTGGACGATTCAAAGGCCGAGTCCTAGCAGAGTTCATTGCGGAATGGACCGCAACGCCTCGATTTAAGAAGCCCAAGAGACCGCTCTCCGGCAAGGAGGCAAGTTGTGATTGGATCATGTACTTTGATGGAGCTTTCTCCTTGCAAGGCGCGGGGCTGGCGTCGCTTGTCGCGCTTCAATCGGAGAGCACCTCAAGTACGTGATCCAGATGCACTTCCCTGTGGAGGTGTCAACAAACAATACGGCAAAGAAAGTAAGGCTGCTTGCCGGTCTTAGGATCATGGCGGACCTCGGAATCAAGAAACTCATCGTCGGGAGACTCGCAGCTTGTCGTCAAGCAAGTCAACAAGGATTACCAGAGCCCGTTGATGAAGGCCTCACGCCGATGAAGTGAGGAAGTCGGAAGAGCGTTTGCCGACGATATCTGAGTCGAACACGCTCCCCGAGCGGAGAACGAGCATCGCCGACACTGTCAAAACGCTGCCGCCCTCAAGCTACCTGTGGAACCAGGTACCTTTTGTGCTTCGCTAACTCAGCCATCCGTTGATCCATCAACGGAAGCGTAATAAGAGGAGGAAATCAGGCCCGGTCTGCACTTTTCCCCGAAGCTCGTGAGCCGCCCGGCAAGGATGTTGCCGGGGATACCGAGCTCGCCACGGACGATCGACCAAGCGGAGCGCCAAGCTCTTGCCGTCGAGACAGCCGCTCCTATAGCGGAGGAAATTCCTTTAGTCCTCGGCCGCCGAGAGGAAGCAGGAAGAAGCGGAAAAAAGTAGCCCGTCGCTCTACCATGTACCAGTTCGTCGATGACATCCTGTACAGAAAGAGGCCAAACGGTGTGTGAGGGAGTCCCGGACTAGGGAAAGTCTTACGTTCCGCTATATCGGCTAAGGTAGCACCGGGAGAACCACTGCGATTGTGCCCCAGCTTATGCTGGGTCGAAAGCACCTCAAAGGAGAAAGCTAAAACTGACCCGGCCATGATAAGGCGAGAGCCGGTCAGCTTCGAGAGGTTTTTTCGGGTCCCTAAAGACTTATGCCGCTTATGAGCGAGGGAACCGAATTGTCCGCCAAGGCGTGATAGCGCCTCAACTCGGTCTTCCTAATATTAGGGCTTCGCCAAATTTAAAATTATAGAATTCTATGGCTAAGTGAGAGTGTTCAAGCATTATAAGTCCGGTTGCCTTGTTCGTTGTGTTGAGCGCCTCCCTAGATGGACCCAAGAATGGGAACAAGAGTGCTCAAGTTTATCCCGAACACCCCAAAGACTTTCGTGGCATGGAGTAAATGAAGCCAACAACTTGCCATCTCTCAAATTTAATAAACGGCCGCATGTAAGGTAATATTTTAAATTAATGTTGCTTGCTTAGCGATATGAACAAGTTTTCACAGACAGGATAACAAACGCGAGCCTATTCAAAAATTACATCCTTGGAACACTCATCCGCTTATTCGGCGGGCACCCTTCAGAGGCCCTCATAGTACATTTCGGGCGTCCCGATGCTCATGGCCCTTCGATTGGCCACGTCTGTCACGAAGCCCGCATCCAGCTTGCCTCGATGCACTTTAGCATGGGCAAGGGCCCGACGGACCCCTTCAATGCACGAGCGCTGATGACTTCAAGTCATGGACAGGCGCCCACCACCGCTGCACCAAGCCAAGTAGCTCTGTGCATGGCCTCCGATGGCCACACCCACGCTTATAAGGCCCTTCATGGCCTGTTCGGCGACCTTGTGGAGCTCGACCAGCTGCTTTCGACTTTGTCGCTTAGGGGCACCGGATGTCCGGCCTCAAAGATATTGAGACGAGAACACCTTTCTCCGTGGAGCTCCCCACTGGGCGCCGTAGAATGCGGCAGAAGATCAGACGCACTCTGAGGCAAATCACAATGATCTGGAGAGCTCCGAATCCGGGTAAAGTAATAGGTAATTGACTTTTTACATTCTTGCTTCGCATAAAGAATGCCTTACCGCCGCTATCTTCTTTAGTGCTTCAATTTCTTGAGGGCTTTTGGGCCTCGGCCTTAGCAGCTTTGGCACTCTCAAGAACCGAGGCGAGCTCGGACTCTCGAGTCCTCGAGTCACACTCCAAACCCTCGTGTTTTTCCACGAGAGCTTGGAGCTCTTGTCGTACCTTGGCCAGCTGCGCCTCTCCCTTCTCTCGCTCGGTGCGTTCCGTAGCCGCTTTGTTTTCGGCCACGGACACCGCTTCCTTCAGGGTCTCCACCTCGTTCGTGGCCCCCGCAGGTGCCCATGTTATTCCTGTTATTTTGCAACCAAAACCTTTTCTATAAGGTATTTCTTTAATAACGTGTACATTTACCTTCCTTGTCCTCGAGCTGCTTTCTTGGCTTGTCCGAGCTCGTTCTCGGACGGTCGAGGTTCTCGCTTCAATGCATTGACCTCCATGATCGTGCAAACGTGAGAGGTCAAGAAATACACTGCATTCCCATATTGACATACTTATGTTAGACTCCTGCGTATATCTTTTTCGATCCTTAGTCCGCTTTTCTTTCCGAACACCGAACTAAGCATCGGGGAGCCTTCTATCTATGCGGTAATATTTTTATATGTTTTAAACTTACCTCAAAGCCCGTTAGAAGGCTGGGTATTAAAGCTGGTCAGTCCGCTCTTGGCGGATCGAATCGTCCGGATCCTCGCACTCATAACAAAGTGCGGTGCTCCTCCTCGATGGAGGCGCCTGCTGAGCGCCTCAAGCTATATCCGGTGCCTCGGTTGGACGGAGGACACGGCGTCTTACCTTCTTGCGAAGGGGTCCGCCGTATCGGACTTCGAACCGGCTGATGGTTCCGGCATGGAGTCCGGATGAGGGTCGGGCTTAGATCCCCTGGGGGTCTTGCCCCCCGCGCGCCTGGAGTCCGGGAGGTCGCCTTGTAGCACCTCCTGCGCTACCTCCTCTTGACCAAGCCCCCTTGGGGCTCCGGCCATGTGGCGTCGTCATGTAGCGTGGAGGCGAGGGAGGCGGTCGGAAGGCAAGTACTCTCCATTTCGACGAGCTCAGGGACCCGCTCGATGAATCGGGGCTAACCCGCCTTGGGCGGAAGCTGCATGATTGTTCAAGATTAGAGAACACTATGCAATTATGAAAAAGCCGTGGGTATCCGGACACTTACGATCTCGCCAGGCTTGGCCCTTGTTGGCCAATCCTCCTCGGGCTGCTTGCCGACAGCGTTGGAGAAGTCGGAGGAAGGTTTCTTCCTTCTTGGACCCTCGGCCTCTGCTGGGGGCGGTCTTCCATTTCTTCTCCTCTCTCACTGGGAGGAGCTTCTTCTTCTTCCTCCTCGCCCTCGGGAGAAGATTATGCTTGTAATCTGACAAAGAGGCGTGGGGAGCTCCTTCGAGTTCCCGTGGCCTCCTCGCTGGCCTTCTTCTCCGGCACTATTAAGGCACCGAGCCAAAGAGTCTGCTTAATCGGGCGCCCTCTGGGTCTTCCGGCAAAGGAGCCGGACAGTTAATCTGTCCGGACGTCTTGACCGATCCTGTCCACAAAGATTAGGGAGTTTTAGATCCCGCCAGAGAGTCAATCTATGAAAAAGAGTCCCGTAAAGGGTAAAATAACTTACTCATTGGGCCGGACGCCTGAAATTGTACCGCTGATCTTTGGTAGCGGATGCTGGGGCTTCAGCCGCCTTTGAAGAACACCTTCCGTGCATCTTCGTACGTAGTGTCAAGAGCCGGCTCAAACTCTGCAGTCTTGTGCTGGATCGAACTCCCACAAATTGAAGGCCCGTTGTTGGCATGGGAGAATCCGGCGGATGAGCATCACCTGGATTACGTCGACAAGCCTGAGATTCTTGTCCACCAGGTTTCGGACGCATGTCTGGAGTCGGGATAGCTCTTCCGAATTCCCCGTGGCCGTCTCTTTTTCCATGATGAGAGCCGTGTGGAGAAGCCAGATCTCTGAATTGGGGCCGCCACCCATTTGGGGTCGCATGGCTCGGTGATGTAGAACCACCCCGATTGCCACCCTTTATTGTCTCCACAAAGGCGCCTCGAGCCATAGGACCTTGGCCATCTTGCCAACCATGGCGCCTCCGCACTCCGGCTTTGACGGCCGCCCACTACCTTGCCGGCGTTGAAGATCTTCAGCCATAAAAGCGAAGTGGGGCTGGATGCAGAGGATGGCCTCACACACGTATATAAACGCCGAAATGTTGATGATGAAATTCGTGGACAGTTCGTGGAAGTACTGGCCGTAGTAGAATATGAGCCCCCCGGACAAATGGGTGAAGTGGAAAACCTTAGTCCGGCGGAGGAAGTGGGGTAGAAACACTACCCTCTCATGGGGCCCGGAGTTGGAATAAGCTGCCACGATCGGGCAGCCTATGCTGGCTTGATATTGGGACAAGTATCCGGCCTCCAGCCCAGTCTTGTGATGTGCCCCTCCGCGACGGAGGAAACCATCCACCCGGCCTCCCCGCCTCCCGACATGGTTGGAGAAAGGTCGAGGTGGGATGTGCGGACTTAGGCGGCTGGAGCTCGAAAGTGCTGGCGAAATGGATAAGCAAAGGAGGAAGAAGGCGTGGGTGAAAAGGTGGATCCTTATCCCTTATATGGACTATCAAGCTATCGTCCCCCACCAGCCTGGTAAAACTCGCTTATTTCCCAGCGCCAGTAATCAATGGCGGGATGGGTTACCCACGCCCATAGTGATGAGAATCCGGAATAAGGGGGCACGATCTATGCTTTGATAAGACGATGCCAAGGAAACCGCCTCGCTAAACACGCTGAGGTGAAACAGTAAAAGCGATTCATATAAAGGCTGGCGTCATGGGTGTGATGTCACGCGCCGGAATACGTCAGCCAGATCTGTGCAAAAATTATTCTCTCACGGTGTTATGTGGAACTTGTTTTGCGAGCGGACACTATCCTTGTGTTCAAAACCTTCTATGAAGTATTCGGAGGAGGAACCCGCCTTTGCAATGTCAAGACAATATGCGCGTCCGGACTTGTCGCCATTGAAGCCTGGTTCGAGAGCTACCGAGGGAGTCCCGGACTAGGGGTGTCCGGATAGCCGGACTATCGTCATGACGGACTCCAAGACTATGAAGATACAAGATTGAAGACTTCGTCCCGTGTCAGGATGGGACTTTCCTTGGCATGGAAGGCAAGCTTGGCGATACGGATATGTAGATCTCCTACCATTGTAACCGACTCGTGTAACCCTAACCTATTCGGTGTCTATATAAACCGGAGGGTTTTAGTCCGTGAGATCTAACAACAATCATACCATAGGCTAGCTTCTAGGGTTTAGCCTCCTTGATCTCGTGGTAGATCCACTCTTGTACTACCCATATCATCAATATTAATCAAGCGGGAGTAGTGTATTACCTCCATCGAGAGGGCCCGAACACAGGTAAAAACATACGTGTCCCTTGTCTCCTGTTACCATCCGCCTAGACGCACGATTGGGACCCCCTACCCGAGATCCGCCGGTTTTGACACCGACGGTGTGAAATTGAAGTGTATTCCTCGAGAGGAAGGGATCGGAGCTGTTGGCGGAGATACACGGAGGCATATGTGGATCCCACATTGGGTCAAGGGCCCTTGCCAGCAAGGCATTTCGGCAAGGCTTCTTCTGGCCCACCGCCCTCCAGATCACGGCGACACTAGTCACGGTTGTGAAGCGTGTCGATTCCATTTAAAGAAGCTTCATCAGCCAGCTCAAGCCCTTCAAACCATTCCTCTCTCCAGGCCCTTCTCGATGCAGGGGCTCGACATCTTGGGCCCTTTCCCCAGCTGCCGGGGGCTTTGAAATGCTTGTCACGTTGCAATTGACAAGTTCACAAAGTGGCGGAGGTGGAGGCAAGCGATGAGGAAGGTCACAGCTTAGTCGATCGTCAAGTTCTTCAAGGCACTAGTGTGCTGCTTTATGCGTCAACAGAGGTTATCACCGACAATGGCACACACAGTTCATTAAAGTCGCACCTTCATGCAATATACCCAAGACCTCGGTAGCAAAGTCTGTTTCGGCTTCCGTTGCTCACCATGAACAATCGTCAAGCTAGAGAGAGGGCAAATCTTTGTCTTGTCGTGGAGGCTTAAGGACCAAGACCTTTGATAGGCTGCACAAGGCTGGAAAGTATTTGGATTGATGAGTTGCCGGGCCCGGTTCTTTGGTCGATCGGAGACGATGCCAAATCGAGCAACCGCCGCATAATTTTTTCCCTAGTATACGGGGCGTAGGCAGTTCTCCCCATCGAACTCATATACTGGGTCACCTCGAAAGTGCTCGCCAGATTGTGGCGAAGCTTGAGCAAGAGCAAGCTGCGGCAAGATGACGCAATGCTCCTTGAGGAAGATCGTCTTTGCGGCTGTGAGAGCATGACGCTACCAGCAAAGCCTTGCGCCGCTACCATAGCCACAAGGTTCATGCGAAGCCTTGAGGAAGGCGACCTTGTCCTTCGGCGCGTTCAATCGGCCAAGAATTCCAACAAGTTGACGCCAAAGTGGGAAGGCCCTTATCGGGTAATACGAGTCACCAGGCCGGCGTAGTCCGCCTGGAGACCGAAGATGCCGTTCCGGTGAGTAACTCCTGGAACGTTGAGCATCTTCGCAAGTTTTACCCGTAAGGCGTGGCTTGCCGGGCCCCCCGGCAAGCCACCTTTTGTACAAGCATTTCCGACGATGCATGTAACCCTTTGTACAAAGCCAGGCACAGAGACCTCGAGCATAAATAAATGAAGCGGCTTTGGCGCCCTAAGTTATAGCATGCGTGCTAGGTCGAGTCTACCGTCCTTGTTAGAGTTGATAGTGCTTAGCGGCGACTAACCCCTAGCTTAGAGGTCGAGTGTGCGTCCCTTTGCCGTTCTTTTGCCTTCTTTGGTTCGTAGGACTCACAGATATCCTTGCCGGATCACTTGAGGACGAAAAAGAGGAGAGGGACAGGTTGGCATCTAGACCCGGCAAGCAAGCCAAGATTTTGTGCCGGGGGCTGCAAGTGCAAAGATTCACCCACGGCAAACCAGAGTTGCCGGGGGCTACAGCTTCAGATAAGTTCTTCATCCCTTATCATGCATTCCCTTATGGACTGAGGTATGTGAAACCTCGTTTTTTCCTAAAAGCTACCATGCTCCCCTAAAACTCTAGGCCCTAGGGCTCGTTCCTGGGGCCAGGTTTGGTCGTAGTCGCGGCAGCAAAAGGATGAAACGAGGAGCCTGAACCCACCTCATCCCTGCCTCCGCCAAAAGCGTGAGAAAGGTCGAGCAAAGTGGGAAGACGGCAGGGCCTGTTGCCGGGCAAGGAAATGTTTATCTTAGAGATATCAAGGATTTATTCCTTGTCGTGGGTTCTACCAGCAAACAAATGACCCGGCAAGCATCCCTTTTTCATTAAAAACATCCCACTCAGGTACAGCCCATGGGGAATGAAAAACATGAATGATGGGATTACAAGTTTTAAATTCAGTCAAGGCCAAAAGGCTTACAAGCTAAAAGAGATAAAGGTGCCCAGAATCCCCTTTCTTGTCCCTCTCCTCGGGAGGCAGGTCAAGGAGGCGAAAAGGCAGAAGGCGCCTAGGCGAGCTATGGATGGCAGGAGACACCAAGAGAACATCTCGGTGGCCGTCCGAAAGTTGGATGGTGATGGCGACGCCGAAGCGAGCTTCGCAGAGCGAGGCGGCGGATCGGCCTGGCGTCGAAGGCGTCCGGTGCTCACAGATTTCGACTTCTGACTTGGCCTTGCAGCCCGCCCTCTTCCTCTTCTCAGCAGCCTCCCAACGCCCCGCCCAAGGAGACGACTCCCAGACGTTCAAGGAGCCGGGCGACACGGATGATGATTAGCTGGTGCCGCACTTCTGACACCCGACACCTAGTCGCACTGTCATCTCGCCGCCCGCTACCCTCGTTGTTGCCACTGTCCTCCTCGCCACTCCCGCTCGAGGAGGAGTCTCGCCATCAAGAGAGCTCTCCACGCAGCACCTTGCCCGGGTCCCGGCACCCAAGACCTTGACGGAGAGGAGGCCGCCCTCCATCAGCTTGAAATGGAGAGTGAGCCCCTCCGTCAAGCTGTGGATACGAGCGAACGTCTTCCATCCTCGACGAAGATACATCACGTGAGGGGCTGGGAAGTCGACGCGAACTCGCGTACCACTAATCCCACAGCCCCTCATGTGCAGCCGCAATGACTCCGGTGGATCCAGCTCCATCACCCACGCGAATGGAGTCGGGAGACGAAGGAGACGGCGAGGCGGCCGGAGCAGCCTGACGAAGAACTCGCAAGGGTCATCCCCGACATGGCCCTCCATGGGGGGAGGAACTACTTGGCGGAGGTGAGGCCGGGCGCACCGCCCGTCCTCCCTCTTCCCCGGCGCTTGGCCTCGCCACGGCCTCGCCCCTCCCCTTCCCTCGCGGCTGGCTCTGCCACCGCAGTGCAGGAGAAGGAAGGACGTTGTCGGCAGCGACCCTCGCCGCCACCGTTGAAGAGCCAGGATTCCCTCTCTCCATGACAGATGGAGGGGGGAGCAGAAGCTGAAGGAAGGAGGAGATAGAAGAATGCGGACGCCATCCCCCTCCGCTCTTTATAAAAGGCAGGGGTGGGGCTCGGCCGCCCGCTCAGCCAATCAAGACGCTGAAGGCGCAGGAGGCTGGGACCAGCCCGCTGCCCGGCCATGACGGCCGGTTTCCCGCCTCCACCGTTCGCCGCCAAGCGCATGAGAACCACATGGTAAAGGCGTGCGGGACCAAGGCGACGGGTGAGGCGAATTCCACACCCGTGATCATGGGGTGGACGCCTTGAAGACCACGCCTCGGCCCGTTCAAGAATGGGTCGCGCCTCCGCCACCCCCGATTTATGGGGAAGGCGCGAACCGCCTTTTATTACGACGTGACGCATGCGCTACAGAGCTCAGCCCCACGCATGCCGCCCATTATCATGCACGCCTCCCCATGCCGAGCCACGCCATGAAGGCATGGAAGCACAAAGGCGCTAAGAGACTTACTACCACGGTAAAAACCACCCTTACCGCCACAAGACCGTTTTGGGCCTAGCCCAATGACGCGATTGCGCTTACGCAGGCCCAGGGGGGGCTCCTATCGGTGTAAAAAGAGGGGTACACTTTTTGTAACCCTCTAACTGTGCACGGTCAGTCTGAGCCACGGGCACCACCAAGACCGAAAGCAAGGCAAGGGAGGTGAGCCAAGGTAAGGTCGAAGCTTCGAAAGGAGCAGTAACGACGCCAACACCAAGACCACAAAGAGCAATGGGGACGAAAGCGGACTCCCGGCAAGATCCTTGCCGGAGGCGGTTTTAGCAAGCCCGGCAAGACCCTTGCCGTGGCAGCTCGCCCCACACCTACGGAGCGAGTCACCCTTGAGTCCACTGCCCCCATGGGGCAAGGATTCGGGAGACATCCCCGTGATGGTATGCAGATCTTTGTGAAGACATTCAAGATCAGATACACACTATAGAAGATGACGACCCTTGGCGGGATCCCAGCCAAGGAGGACCACAAGGCCCCCGGCAAGAGCCTTCTTGGGGGATGACAACAGCGCCACGGCAAGACCTTGCCAGGGGCCCCGGCAAGACCCTCTTTGTCAGGGCTACGGCGAGGCCCTTGCCAAGAACACCCGTGGGGCCACCATCGTGGCCCACGCCAATCAAACCTCCATCACCGTCAAGATTCGCAGCTGCCAACCCAACCAGTTGGGCGGGAACCTGCGTGGCGGCAAGCAAATCTTCGTGGAGACCCACCATCGCCACCTCAATTTGCCTGCTTGCCTACATGGCACCGCTGGCACCGCTGGCCGTATGCTGCGTGTCGACGAAAGGAAGCGGCGACCAGACGAGACAGGGGCTCTCCCCGCCCCGATAAAGCAAGGACACCTAAGCAAGACGCATTTAAGGTGCCTTGTCATGTAATGCGAGGGATAAACTTCGCATCACTGCATTCCTTTCCACCTCACATGTGCCACTGTGGCAACCCTTTCCCTATAAAAAGGAGGCCCCAGCGATGAGGAGGGGATTCGACTTTTGGAGCTCCTCACGCCCCATTGCTACTTCAAGAACACGGATAAACAAACCACCAAAGCAGAGTAGGGTTTTACGATCCTCGCGTCCGAACCTGGATAAAGAAACCGTGTGCTTTCTGTTTGATCCGCTCTTCTCACGACCCCGCGCCCCGCAACCGTAGTAGGGATTCTTGTGATCCCATAGGTGTCGTTCCACACCGACAGTGATTGGCGTTGAGTCCACGCTCCACCATCGCCTTGCACCGGAAGACGTCCTGCTCCATGGCTTCAAGCCTGGCCTCGACGCTTCCCGTCCCCTTTCGACATGGCACATCACGGAGGGGAAGCACCCCCTCATGCATCTGGATGACCTGAGGGTGCTGCACCACCTCCCGAAGGTATGGGTTGATGACGTTCTAGAGGAGCTTGAAGTGGCCATGGTAGATGGGATATGACAAGAAACAGCAAGGAAAAGAAACAGTGGATTTCTCCGTGATATGGTGATCAACAGGTTTGGGAAGTATATATAGATTTTTTATCTTGGAGGACAAGCATACGGAATATAAACAGAGTCCGGAAGGTGTCCCAGGTGAGCTTGGGTTCTACATTCATTTAAAGAGCTAATATCGAATAACCTGTTTTCACCAGCAAGCTTGATATCATAGCTGAGCTCTTTGACGGCCCAATATGCTTTATGTTCTAACTCAAGAGGCAAATTCAAAGCTTTCCCATAAACCATTTTATAAGGAGACATACCCATAGGATTTTTATATGTTGTTCTATAAGCCCAAAGTGCATCATCTAATTTCCTAGACCAATTCTTCCTGGACCTAGTGACTGTCTTCTACAAAATTAATTTTATTTCACTATTGCTAAGCTCAACTTGACCACTAGACTGAGGATGATAAGGTGATGCAATTATATGGTTAACATCATACTTGGCAAGCATTTTACGGAAAGCACCATGAATAAAGTGTGAACTAAGAGTCTGCAGGACTAAGGGTCCTCATGGCGTCCAAACTGCTAGCCATGGGCGGGCCGATGGGTCAGTGAAGACACGAAGACCGAAGATTCTACCCGTGTCTGGATGGGACTCTCCTTGGCGTGGAAGGCAAGCTTGGCGACCAATATGAAGATTTCCTTTCTCTGTAACTGACCTTATTTAACCCTAAATCCCTCCGGTGTCTATATAAACCGTAGGGCTTAGTCAGGATGAGGATATTCATTACCATAGTCATCTGTGCTAGACTTCTAGGGTTTAGCCATTACGATCTCGTGGTAGATCAACTCTTGTAATACTCATATTCATCAATATCAATCAAGAAGGAAGTAGGGTATTACCTCCATAAAGAGGGCCGAACACAGGTAAACATCGTGTCCCCCGTCTCCTGTTACCATCGATCCTAGACGCACAGTTCGGGACCCCCTACCCGAGATCCGCCGGTTTTGACACCGACATTGGTGCTTTCATTGAGAGTTCCACTGTGCCATCATCGAAAGGGTTGATGGCTCACCTTGTTGTCAAGGAAAATATTACCTCCGGAGGAACCCTGGCCCCAGGCCAAACCCTCCGGCTTGGTGGCTTCGTCATGACCGCCTGTCCGGCCCTTAAGCCAATGATTACCTCTCGAGTCATCGAAAATCGCCTCCGCGTTGATCCTAAACACTCCAAACGGATGGATCCGCCGGAGCTATCGTGCTTAAACGAACTCCTAGATCACATCGCCTCCTTGGGAGTCGCTACAGACTACGATCGGATTGGGCTTAAACCCGACCAGAGAGAGATTAAAACTCTGCCGGTCACCCACCAGATAGCAGTAGTCGAGGAGCAAGACAAATCTTCCTGTATGTTGAGGATGAACTATGTTCGGACTCCAGTCTCGAAGAGCCGAACACCCACCGGCAGAAAAACACACCTTGTACCCCGAACATAGAATCGGATGGCAAGCCTGAAAATCAGTTGATATCTCGGAGCCCGAACTGTTAATTCCGGAAGATCCAAAGTTGGGCTAGGGTTCAGATTTAAATCCACACACCCACCCGAACATAAGCGCTCTCATGAGCATACAACAGCAATCTCAGGAAACGGTCCATCACTTCTGGGCCAGATTCCTCCTTGTCAAAGACAAGATAAAAGATTGCCATGACGAAGACGCGATCTCGGTGTTCATAACAACTGCGCGGATGAAGGAATCCTTAATGCCATCAATTGTCGCGCATTTTACACTTCAACGACTTGCAACTATCGTACAAAAGAAATGCAGTTGCCAATGGAAAGCGCTTTGGAAGACTCGGTGACCTCTTTGAGGAATCATCGGTCCCCACTCAACCTTGTTCAGGGAGAAAAGGGCGCACCCTCGTGTACGCCTGCCCCAATAGTAAAAAGAGACACAAACCCATCATGGGGCGCTGACGCAGTTACGGAAGGATGGCTCGATGGGCCATGCAGAATACATACAACGCCCGGATAACACGCCAACACACCTTAGAGCATGTTGGGTACTCCGACAAGTGGCCAAGACCGGCGAGGATATCCTCACCAAGAACACCCAGAACAACACCCCTGTAAGACAACAACCTCAAAGTATTAACGGTCTTGAGACATTTGCTTCAAATAATAGGCGCAAAGGGCATCGCTAACTTGAACTTGTCAAGTCGCCAAATCGCAACAATAAACACTTCGAATGACACGGCTATAACTTTTAATGCCGGTGATGAACCAAAGTACAGGACAATCCAAGCACCACCCGCCTTGGTCCTCAGTCCAAATGTGGACAGCTTTCGGCTCACCAAGGTCCTCATGGACGGCGGGAGCGGATTAAACCTCATCTATGAGGATACACTCCGCAAAATGGAAATAGACAGGAGCCGCATCGAGCAATGCAGCACGACCTTCCGAGGAATTATTCCCAGTCAGGAGGCTCGGTGTGCGGGATAAATCACACTTGACGTGGTATTCGGCACGCCGGAGAATTACCGGTCTGAATAGATAACCTTCCAAGTGGCCCCTTTGAACAGCGGATATCACGCTATCTTGGGGCGAGATGCATTTACACGCTTCCAAGCTATACCTCATTACGGGTACATGAAGCTTAAGATGCCCGGGCCCAACGGCATAATTACTCTCGCCAACGATCCGGACATAGTACTCCACGCCAAAAACAAAACCTCAGCCTTAGCCCTTGAGGCATTATCACGAGGCCCTCATGGCTGAAGAATTAACCACTGCGCTCCCACGGTGGGCCGAGGGACGGCGTAATCTAGACAAATGACCCAAATCCACCTCCTTCAAACCAGCAGAAGATATAGTCAAATTCCAAGTCCATCCAACGGACCCCAAGAAGACATCATCCATTGGTGCACAATTAGACCCATCAGTTGACGTCGCGCTACGGGATTTCCTGCGCGAGAACTGGGATATATTCTTCTGGCACCCTTCTGATATGCCAGGAATCCCGCGCCAATTGGCGGAACACAGCCTCAATATATTGAAGGGATATAAACCGGTCAAGCAAACACTGCGGTGCTTTTCAGAACCTAAACATCAAGCTATGGGGGAGGAGCTAGCCAAGCTAATCGAGGACGGATTCGTTAGAGAAATAAAACACCCGGACTGGCTAGCAAACCTGGTGATGGTGCCCAAGAAGGATAAATCCTTGCGCACGTAAATCGATTTCAAAGACCTCAACAAGGCCTGCCCTAAGGATCGCCCCCTCCCCTCAAGATCGACCAGATCATTGATGCTACCGCGGGACATGACTTACTATGCTTCCTAGACGCTTATTCCGGATACCATCAAATCAAAATGAAGGAGTCTGATCAAGCCGCAACGGCATTCATTACCCCATATGGGCCTTTCTGCTTCAACACTATGCCTTTCAGGCTCAAAAACGCTGGCGCCACTTATCAACGCATGATTCAAACATGCTTGGAGAAACAGATCGGCAAGACAGCTGAAGCATACGTGGATGATGTCGTCATCAAAACTAGGCACGTCGAGTCACTAATAAACGATCTACGTCTCACATTCGACAACCTCCGTGCATATGACATCAAGCTCAATCCGGGAAAATGTGTTTTCTGCGTCCCCGCCGGAAAATTGCTGGGCTTCATCGTTTCCAATAGAGGAATTGAGGCAAATCCAGCCGAAATCCAAGCTTTGTCACAATTGGCTACGCCAACGGACCTTAAACAGGTCCAAAAGCTTGCGCGGTGTGTGGCAGCTTTAAGCCGCTTTATCTCCAGATTGGGAGAAAAAGCCCTGCCACTCTACCGCCTTCTCCGACGCATCGAACACTTCGAGTGTAAATTTTAACGCGGCAACGGCCGGACTGGAGGAAATAAAGGCCCTTTTGGCAAGCAACCCAATCCTGGTCGGCGAACCGATGTTATTATATATATCGGCAACATACCAGGTGGTGAGAGCCGTGCTCGTTGTCGAACGAGAACAGGATGGACACAAATTCCCGCTTCAGAAGCCAGTATATTACGTGTCCACGGTCCTCACACCATGCAAATCCCGGTACCCTCATTACCAAAAGATAGCATAGGCGGTCTTCATGGCATCACGGAAGCTACGACACTACTTCAGGAGTGTTCGATCACGGTGGCCTCCGAAGTACCACTCAATGACATAATAAAAAACCGCGATGCTACGGGCCGGATTGCGAAATGGGCCATTGAGCTCCTTCCATTTGACATAACATACAAACCGCGTCGATCCATTAAATCCCAAGTACTGGCTGACTTCATCGCCGAATGGACAGAGGCCGAACCCTAAAGAGTACGGCATGTATTCCAAGTGGGTCATGTATTTCGATGGTTCCAAAAAGCTGGCAGGGTTAGGAGTGGGTGTCGTGTTAACGTCGCCCACCAGGGATGTAATTCAGTACGTGCTCCAAATACTATATACGGACTCCAACAACGCAGTTGAATATGAGGCCTTATTACATGGACTTCAGATGGCCGTCTCCATGGGTATACAACGCCTGGAAGTGCGCGGGGACTCAAACCTCGCAATATCTCAAATAAATGGAGACTTTGACTCCAAAGATCACAAGATGGCAGCTTATCGTAATGTCGTTCTTAAAATGTCAGCTCGATTCGAGGGGCTTGAGTTCCATCATGTGGCTCGAGAAAGCAATCAAGTGGCGGACGTTCTTGCTCGCATCGGCGCCCAGCGAGACCCCATCCCACCTAACATCTTTCTGGAAATGCTTTTTAAAACTTCCATGGTGTGCCAAGGGGAGAGCGGCAACACCAGTCCGGATCCGACCACATCCCCAGATCCCGAACACACTTGTCGGCGGTCTGGCAACGGGGGTCCCCAGACTTGCCTGCCTGCGGCCCACGGCATGGCTAAGCTAGCGGGCCGTATGACCCATCTTCATCAACAAGGCAATCAAGACTCTCGCGAGGGACCAAGCCTCACAGGGCGGACAATGCAAGACCTCCTCCGGAGCGGTCTAGCCAAGCAGGCTCACGAGGAGCGGAGATATCAAGGCGGGGCAAACCTCACGAGGCTCTCGTGATGTGAGCCATGACGACCGACACTAGGCGGGCACCAGCATGCGTAGCATCCTTGTTCCCTCTTTGGCGCTAAGGAGGCAGGCGCAGGCGCGGAGTACCGAGGCATCAGGCAAAGGTTGCCATATCGGTGCAACAAGACCAAGACCAGCAGGACGGCAAGACGGAGGTCACCATGGAGCCCAAGACGGCGTCATCACCAGAGCCTTTTGTAGGCGAAGACCGCTTTTGTTAGGATAGCTTGTACTAGCTGTCCCCTTTCGAATTAGCCCGCCGTTATTGGCTCCCTTCCCGCTCATTATTTGGGGAGAGGACCATGTCCTATATAAGTAGAACTAGCCACATGATGAGGCGAGGTGGAGCGGATGAAACTCTCATCCACAAGTCCACAGAGCACAAGAACACCTCAACCTTAGGAGGCTGTTCTTCCCCTTGTATTGTTCATCGTCAGCCCAACAGGCAATCCACCACCACACACTGGAGTAGGGTATTACACCACAACGGTGGCCCGAACTAGTATAAATCTCGTGTCTTTCTGTGTTGCGAGTTCGCTGAGTTCGTCCGCGAGATCTTAGCGAGCTAGCGCGTGGATCGGAAGGAGGGAAAGAACTTCGCGCGCACCCCAGAGTTCGAACCTTAAGGGTTTTGCCGGAACCCCACATCCGACATTAGGCGTGCCAGGTAGGGGTGCACCGTATCTTCTCTCCACCGGCCTACGCCCCGCGCCGCCGCACTTCGCCCCCATGGCGGATGCCTCGCCACCCGCTCCTGCGGACGGTGTTGACAACGGGGCCAGGGGCTCCGAGCCCTGGCCCCCGCCCTGCGACAGATGCGATGGCCACCCAAGTTCAGGCCGGAGATGTCGCCGTTCCTACTTGCGTACGAGGAGGCCGTCCTCGAGGCCGGGGACGACGACAAGGTCATGGCCAACTGGTTCCACATGGACCTCGCCGGCAAGCCACGCGCCTGGCTGCTCAACCTCCACGGATCCACGGTGGCGTCTGGGGGGAACTCATGACCTCTTCCTTTGCTGCTCTGGCGGTGCCGGCGCACCACACGGTCGCAGCCCTGCTGGGTGGCTCTCAAGCACCGCCTTCAGATCGCCATGTCAAGTCGTTCCTCTGTCAGATCGGGGCCGCTTCCAAGCGCCCGGGGGCTCCGCCAGGTTGGGCTGCAGCAGAGGCCGACCTCACCATCAGCCCAGAAGACCATCCCGACTCCACCGTCAGCTCGGGCATGTTACCAATGCTTTGCACGCCCACCATCTGTAACGTGGCTGTTACCAAGACCCTCATCGACGGTGGTGCCGGCCTCAACTTGCTCTCCGTGGAGGTCTTCAGTCTTCTTCACGTGCCGCTCGAGCGGCTCAGTCTCAGCAAGCCCTTCTCAGGAGTTGGTGGCGGCGCCGCCCACTCTCTGGGACAGATCCGTCTCCCAGTCACTTGCGGCACGCGCGACAGCTACCGCACTGAGCTGGTCGACTTCGACTTCGCTCGCATCGGCCTCCCGTATAACGCCATCCTCGAGTACCCGGCTCTCGCCCAGTTCATGGCGGCGACTCACCCGGCCTACAACCTCATAAAGCCATCAAGGGGGACACCAAGGAGGCCGTAACGGCACTCAAGCTTGCCCTCAAGACTGCAGCGGCGGCGCAGCCCACCGGCGCCGGTACCCACGAAGCCAAGAAGGCCGCGCCAACCAAGAAGAAGCAATTGTTCACCCAAGACAAGGCGGAAACCAAGCAGGTGCCAGTCAATGAGGATGGACCCTCAGGAGCCACCTTTACCATAGGTGTCGGCCTTGATGCCATCCAAGAAGAGGCGCTGGTGAGGTTCTTGCACGCAAACAAGGACATATTCGCATGGGACCCCAATCAGCTGGTGGGGGTTCCAAGAGAGGTGATTCAGCATCACTTAAGGGTGTGCACCAACGTCGCCTCTATCAAGCAAACGAAGCGAGGCGGGAATCCACTTGAGAAGCAAGCCTTCATCGCCGTCAGAGACCCAAAGTTAGAAGCGGCGGTGCCATGTGAGTTGAGTATCCCACCTGGCTGGCAAACCCTGTCATAGTGCCGAAGAAAGGCGGGAAGGAGCGGATGTGCGTCGACTTCACCAACCTTAATAAGGCCTGCCCCCAAGATCCGTTCCCGCTCCCACGCATCAATAAGATCGTCGACTCCACCGCCGAGTGCGACCTGCTGTGCTTCCTGGACGCATTCTCAGGGTATCACCAGATAAAGATGCCAGTCGAAGACGTGGAGAAGACAGCCTTTCTGACCCCGTGTAGGGTATACTGCTACAACTTCATGCCCTTCGGGCTACGCAATGCGGGCGCGACCTTTCAGCGGCTGATGCACATCGCCTTGGGGCGGCAGCTCGGGAGAAACATAGAGGCCTATGTCGACGACATAGTGGTGAAATCTCGGGAGGCGAGTGTCGGTGTCAAAACCGGCGGATCTCGGGTAGGGGGTCCCGATCTGTGCGTCTCAGGCTGATGGTAACAGGAAGCAAGGGACACAAAGTTTACCTGTGTTCGAGCCCTCTCGATGGAGTAAAACCCTACTCTCGCTTGATTAATACTGAAGATATATGGAAGAGTAGATCTACCATGAGATCGTAGAGGCTAAACCCTAAGAGCTAGCCTATGATGGTATGATTGTAATTGTGATTGGCCCTCTAAGGACCATGCTCTCCGGTTTATATAGACACCGGAGAGCTAGGGTTTACATGGAGTCGGTTACAAGGAAGGAAACATAATATCCGGATCGCCAAGCTTGTCTTCCACGCAAAGGAGAGTCCCATCCGGACACGAGCCGAAGTCTTGAGTCTTGTATCTTGACGCTTCTATAGTCCGGACGATGAATACAGTCCGGCTGTCCAGATACCCCCTTATCCAAGACTCCCTCAGTAGCCCCTGAACCAGGCTTCAATGACGATGAGTCCGGCGGGCAGTCTTGTCTTCGGCATTGCAAGGCGGGTTCCTCCTCCGAATACTCCAAGATGATTATCGAACATGTAGACCGTGTCTGGCGCTGATTTTTACATACCCTGGCATGAATACATTCTGCTAGCAATTTTTTGCACGTCGTGCCCTTGTATCGTGGCCTGGTCCAACACGAACCGGCATCTCCTCGCGTCGCGAGGCGGTTTTATTGGCACGTCATGCCGAAGCAAAGATCGTGTCCCCCTTAATACGGGCTCTTTTATCAATATGGGTATATGTGACCCCGGCGCACCGTTGGTATGATTTCGTGTCTTTTTAGATAAGTCTCAAGCGGTCCTGGCGAGGACTCTTGGTATTCATCCCCTTTATAAAGGGGTTAAGGCCTACGCCTTTTACCACCTCTCCTGCTCCTCCTTGCCCCTCGAGCTCCAGCACTCAAAACCCAAGCTCCAGCACCCCAGATCCTCCAACATGTCCGGATCCGACGCAACAGGCCGGTGGGTGGCCTCCTCGATTCAAGAGGAGGACATTGCGAAGCTTAGGGAGGTCGGATACCTAACCGCCGATATCCAGCACAGGCTTCCTACTCCGGGGCAAGTTATCCCCACGCCAGAGCCCAATGAGAGCGTCGTGTTTATCCCTCACTTCCTCCGAGGCCTAGGCCTCACCCTCGACCCCTTCGTGAGGGGGCTCATGTTCTACTACGGGTTGGATTTCCACGATCTGGCTCCAGACGCCATCCTCCACATCTCGTCCTTCATTATCGTGTGCGAGTGATACGTCTCCAACGTATCTAATTTTCCAAACACTTTTGCCCTTGTTTTGGACTCTAACTTGCATGATTTGAATGAAACTAACTTGACCGACGTTGTTTTCACCCGAACTACCATGATGTTGTTTTATGTGTAGAAAAGAAAAGTTCTCGGAATGACACGAAATCAACGGAGGCACTTTTTGGAATTTATAAAAATACTGGGCGAAAAAGAAATACACGGGGGGCCAGGGCCTGTCCACGAGACAGGCGCCCCAGGTAGCGCCCCTATCTCGTGGGCCCCTGGACTTCCTCCGACCTCAACTCCAACTCCATATATTCCGTCTCGGGAGAAAAAATCAGAGAGAAAGTTTCAACGTTTCCACGACATGGAGCCGCCGCCAAGCCCTAATCTCTCTCGGGAGGGCTGATCTGAGTCCGTTCGGGGCTCCGGAGAGGGGGATCGTCATGCCGTCGTCATCATCAACCATCCTCCATCACCAATTTCATGATGTTCACCGCCGTGTGTGAGTAATTCCATCGTGAGGCTTGCTGGGCGGTGATGGGTTGGATGAGATTCACCATGTAATCAAGTTAGTTTTGTTAGGGTTTGATCCCTAGTATCCACTATGTTCGAGATTGATGTTGCTATGACTTTGCTATGCTTAATGCTTGTCACTAGGGCCCGAGTGCCATGATTTCAGATCTGAACCTATTATGCTTCCATGAATATATGTGTGTTCTTGATCCTATCTTGCAAGTCTATAGTCACCTATTATGTGTTATGATCCGACAACCTCAAGTGACAATAATCGGGATACTTCTCGGTGATGACCGTGGTTTGAGGAGTTCATGTATTCACTATGTGTTAATGCTTTGTTCGGTTCTCTATTAAAGGAGGCCTTAATATCCCTTAGTTTTCGTAAGGACCCGCTGCCACGGAGGGTAGGACAAAAGATGTCATGCAAGTCTTTTCCATAAGCACGTTATGACTATTTACGGAATACATGCCTACATTACATCGATGAATTGGAGCTAGTTCTATATCACCCTATGTTATAACTATTGCATGAGGAATCGTGATCAAGCATAATTATCCATCACCGATCTGGTGCCTACGAGCTTTTCATATATTGTTCTTTGCTTATTTACTTTTCCGTTGCTACTGCTATAACTACTACAAAACCCAAAAACATTTATCTTTACTTTTGCTACCGTTACCTTTATTATTATACCACTTTTGCTACTAAACACTTTGCTGCAGATACTAAGTTTTTTCAGGTGTGGTTGAATTGACAACTCAACCGCCAATACTCAAGAATATTCTTTGGCTCCCCTTGTGTCAGAATCAATAAATTTGGGTTGAATACTTTACCCTCGAAAGCTGTTGCGATCCCTATACTTGTGGGTTATCAATGAGGCCTTCCTCCATCGTCAACCCACACTTCGCTTATGGTGAAGACCTTTAATGTTGTCAAGATGATCAAGAGGCGACATGCGGAGTGCGGGGTGCTATAATAAGCGTAAACGCTGATGCCCATGGCCGAGGGTTCTTTTTCGGAAGTATACGACGTATGGCAACGGAGATGGTTCTATGTTATTGCCCCCAGGGGCACAAAGTGGGTGGCCGCCCCCGAGTTCCGCTCAGGCCCTCCATCATAGCTGGCATCTTGGACCGATGTGGGACGGAACTATGGGCCTCTTGGGCGATGTACCGTAACCGCAGAATCGCATCGGGAGCTTATTGAGAGGGACATAAATCTTGTCAACGTAATGCAAGTGATGCTAATCCGGCGGATGTTGCCGTGCAAGCGTCGGCCTCTCCGGATGTGGGAATTTAATCCGGAGGGTCCGCGGACTATCAAGCACTTCTTGACTGCTTCGAAGGAATGTGCAAATTATTCTTCGGACCTCAAGTAAAGTGTCCGGATACCACCGAGGATGCGGGCCTAAGCTGCAATCGCCTAGATGACCAAGTAAGTAACCTCAAAGTTGGACACATCGTTTATATTTATCATAACCATTATTCTGAAAACTCTGCCGTGGCCAGGAATGGCTTAACAAGGCGGAGAGAATCAGGTGTCCGGCGCCACTTCCTGAAGGCTCGCTTGGCCCCACTATTGCAAAGATGTCGGGTCAAGGCCAAAGAAAATCCCTTCAGGGAAAGGCGAAGGAAAGGGCAGTGAAGCCGAACTTCTCGTGCTACGCATCCAGACCGGGGAAATGGCTACCTCTCCTATGGAGGATAGCCGGAAAGGGGAGGTCAAAGCCTCCTCCCTACGCGGGAAGAAGAGGGCCGCCTCCGAAGATTTGGAGGCGGAGAGGCCCAAACAAAGGAAGAAAACATCGCTTTGAGGGCTTTGCCTGACGGGCATCCTCACCGCTGTCGTGCCCACCAGGCCAGCCCTCCAACAGCAAGTAAGTTATTCATCAATTCAAAAGTGTGGGTTACTCCAAGATCCATAACCAGGACTTTGTCTTTTGCAGTCCGGCGAGCAGCTCTTCTCAACAGAGTTCGTCTTCGGGGGACCTTCGTCCGGAGATGATGGAGAGTGAGACTCCACCCACCTCTCCGCCTCATGAGGCGGGCGACACGGAGGTGTCGTCACGGAGGAGTCCGGATCTGCCGAAGCCGGAGGCTAATACGTCAGCCGCCCTGAGCCCGGAGCATTTGGCTCCCACGGGGGGCGATGAGAAGGGTCCGGCGCAGTTTAGTGTCCGTACGGACGTCATCGACGGTCGTCTGGAGTGAGTCAGCTCTCGAGGAGCACCGCTCCTTAATGAGCACCGTGCTCACGAAGATTTCATCCGCTACCAGCGCTTGAATGAGGCATTTACAAGAAGCCTGCTCAAAGGCTTTGAGGTATGTAGTAAAAATGCACAACTTTTTGGTTATGAAGCACGCAGCAAGGTGTGCTCCCTATAGACAGTAGCCTCGAGACTCGGTTTGCCACCGTGGGCGACAAGCGAGGATCATATACTAATGATGCGCCTTACATGTGCGCGGTATACAAGGATTCGGCAACCGACCAGTCTTTTGAAGCTGCCGAACTAAGGAGGCAGATTGGGTCAATTGATGCCAGATATCATCTTTGGTGAATAAGCGGTGGAGGAGTCACGAGGTATGTGCTCGGCTTCCCTTATTATGATGTATAGGGAAATGTAAGAGGGGCAGAATATTGATGCTGTGTGGTTGCACCGCAGATGGTCTTCTGTAGCCGTGGAGGCCACGAGGCCGGAGCTTGCTCAAGCCAAGGAACAAGCTCGGGCTAGCAATGCGGCTGCCCTAAAGGTGGTCAAGAATTGAGAGCCGAACAGTTGCTCATCGCCAAGCGAAGAAAAGATAGCCGAAATGGCTGGGAGTTAAAGAATGCCGCCGACCGCACGCACTCCTCGAAAAGGAGAGTAAGGCTAGTTTGGCCGATGGACAAGGCACTTAATGCCGCCAAGGAGATGCGGACCGAGATCCATGATATGCGGAAGAGCTCCAACAGGCCGACAAAATCGTGGCTAGGGTCTCATACTTGCTGCGACGAAGTTCTTGGACCCCAAGTATGCTCCTGGCGAAATGGCTGAGTCGACGAGACGCATATGCGGACTTGGCCAATAGTACAGCTGACGCTGTCAAGTTCTTCGAGGGTCAAGGCGATGAAGAAGTGGAGAAGCTTTTCTGGTCGCAGTTCAATGCTCCCACTCGCCCGCTGCCGCTGAATGAGAAGGTGGCTGCTATGGCGGAGCTCCACAGGCTGTCCGGGCTGGCAATGCGGTCTGTAATAGATCTGTGCGTCTCGGGTAGGAGGTCAAAACCGGCGGATCTCGGGTAGGGGGTCCCGATCTATGCGTCTCAGGCTGATGGTAACAGGAAGCAAGGGACACAATGTTTACCCAGGTTCAGGCCCTCTCGATGGAGGTAAAACCCTACTTCCTGCTTGATTAATATTGAAGATATATGGAATACAAGAGTAGATCTACCACGAGATCGTAGAGGCTAAACCCTAAGAGCTAGCCTATGATGGTATGATTGTAATTGTGATCGGCCCTCTAAGGACCATGCTCTCCGGTTTATATAGACACCGGAGAGCTAGGGTTTACATGGAGTCGGTTACAAGGAAGGAAACATAATATCCGGATCGCCAAGCTTGTCTTCCACGCAAAGGAGAGTCCCATCCGGACACGAGCCGAAGTCTTGAGTCTTGTATCTTGACGCTTCTATAGTCCGGACGATGAATACAGTTCGGCTGTCCGGATACCCCCTTATCCAGGACTCCCTCAGCGAGAACCTTGATTCAAGACTTGGAAGAGACCTTCGAGAGCCTGTGCTAGGTGAACCTGCGGCTTAACCCGGAGAAGTGTGTGTTCGGTGTCCCTTCCAGCAAGCTGCTGGGATTCCTTGTATCCCATAGAGGGATCAAAGTGAACCCAGAGAAGATCAAGGCCATCGAGGACATGAGCCCGCCGCAGACCCTCAAAGAGATGCAGAAGCTGGCGGAAAGTGACGCGTTAGGCGTTTCATCTCCAAGCTGGGAGAGCGTGCCTTACCCTTCTTCAGGCTTATGAAGAAGAACGGCCCGTTCGAGTGGACACCAGAGGCCGATCGAGCCTTCCAAGACCTCAAGAAATACCTGACCAGCCCTTCGGTGATGGTGGCACCACGGCCTCTCGAGCCCTTAGTGCTCTACCTCGCCGCCACCCCGTACTCCGCTAGCGCAGCGCTGGTGGTGGTTCGGGAGGAGCACCAAGCCAAGGGCATGCCGCGCCAAGCTATAGCTGAAGTAATGCAGGGTCAGAAAGGCGCCACAAAGGCCTCAAAGACCGAAGACCAAGCTCGGCAAAACAACATCGCCAAGATTCCCGAAGCAGGCCAGACCTCAGAGCCCCTCCACCTCAGAGACGCCCCAATCCTCAAGAAGACCGAGCCTCGCCAACACGCCAGACCCTTGTCGAGCACCCGGTGTATTTCCTCGGCCACGGTGTTGCAGGACGCAAGGGCACGATACCCCATGCCTCAGAAGCTCCTGCTCGCGCTCTTGGTGGCCTCGCGCAAGCTGTGGCACTACTTCTAGGGCCACCCCATCAAGGTCGTCTCGGCCTACCCATTGGAGAGGGTGCTCAGGAGCCCCCAACTCGGCTGGAAGGGTCGCCGAGTGGAACATTGAGCTACAGGCATTCCAGTCGGAGTTCAGCACTACCAAGGTTGTCAAGGGGGGCGCGCTCGCCGATTTTCTGGCGGAATGGACGGATGTCCCGACACTTGAGGAAGGCGAAGACCGATCCACCTCGCCAGAAGCGAGGCACCGGATGGGTGGGTCATGTACCGATGGGCGCCTTCGCGCAAAGGCGCTAGGGCTGGAGCAAGATACTAATCTCGCCCACTCAGGACAAGCTTTACTACGCCGTGCAACTCTGCTTTCAGCATGGTGAGAATGTCTCCAACAACATCGCAGAATACGAAGGCCTCATAGCTGGCCTGAAGGCCGCGACAGCTCTGGGGGTGAAGCGCCTTACCATTAGAGGTGACTCGCAGCTCCTTGTCAACTTCTCCAACAAAGTATACGAGCCAAAGGATGAGCATATGGAGGCATATCTGGCGGAGGTGCGCAAGATGGGGAAGCAATTCGCGGGCTTGGAGTTGCAACACATGCCCCGCGGCACCAACAAGGAAGCCGACGACATCTCTAGGAGAGCATCCAAGCGACAGCCACAAGAGCCCGGTGTCTTTGAGGAACGGCTCTTCAAGCCATCGGCGGCACCACCACTTTGAAGCACAGCTCAGCCTCGGGAGGAGCTTCCACAGCCTCCGGTCTCAGGAGCCCCGGCCTGTGGCCCGACCTCAGGAGCTCGCTTGCTCTTGGCGCTTGAACCTCAGGAGGGATGTTGGACCAAGGAATTCAAGGAGTATCTAATGCAGGGGGCGCTGCCAGAAAAGGAGGAGGGTGCCGAGCGTGTGGTTCGGCGGGCCACGGCGTACTGCATCCAGGATGGCTAGTTATACAGGAAGCGGCCAAACGACGTTTCTTTGCGCTGCATTTCTAGAGACCAAGGGAAGGAGCTGCTAACTGACATACACCATGGTGACTGCGGGCACCACTCGTCGTCACGGACCCTCGTAGGCAAGGTATTCCGCGATGGGTTCTCTTGGCCCACTGCTCAACGACGCAGCCGAGCCGGTGAAGTCTGTGAAGCCCGCCGATTCCACGCCAAGCAAATTCACCACCGCTCAGGGCCTCCAAACCATCCCACTCACGTGGTGAATTCATGATGCAGGGCTGGACATCCTGTGCCCGTTCCCTCGAGCGCCTGGGGGCTACCGTTACCTCTACGTCGCCATCGACAAGTTCACCAAGTGGGCGGAAGTGGAAGCCGTCCGCACCATCCTAGCTAGCTCTGATGTCAAGTTCATCAAGGGCCTCGTGAGCCGCTTCGGGGTCCCCAACCGCATCATCACACATAACGGCTCGCAGTTTACTAGTAACCTCTTCAAAACCTACTGTGATAACCTTGGAACGCAGATCTGCTACGCCTCGGTGGCGCATCCCAGGAGCAACGGTTAGGCTGAACGCGTCGACGCGGAGGTCCTGAGGGGCCTCAAGACCAGGACCTTCAAGAAGAAGCTCGAGGCCTGTGGCAGGGGCTGGTACGACGAGCTCCAGTCCGTGCTATGGTCCATCCGCACCACCGCCACCAAGCCAACGGGCGAGACCCCATTCTTCCTTGTCTACAGAGCTGAAGCAGTCGTCCCTCACAAGGTCAAACATCGTTCCGCACGGGTCCTGGCGTTTGATGAAACGCAGCAGGACGCCACGCAGGGGATGGACCTCGTGCTGGGGGAGGAACGACGACGTGAAGCCGCACTAAGGGCGGCAAGGTACCAGCAAGCGCTGCGGCGATACCACTGCCGCAACATCTGCTCCAGGACACATCTAGGTAGGTGACCTCGTCCTGAGGCGGGTCCTCTCCAGGGAAAGGCTGCACAAGCTTTCACCCATGTGGGAGGGCCCGTTCAAGGTCATCCATGTCTCCAGGCCTGGCGCCGCACACCTATCCAGAATGCCTGGAACATCCAGCACCTTCGGAAGTTCTATCCATGAAGCAAGGCCAAGAACCTGTGAAGAAAGGCCTAGTGCCTGTGAAGAAGGCCCGGTGGCTGTGAAGAATCGCCGCCCGTGACACTATCACGTAATAATGAGTGGGGTTGTACACGCCCCGGAGTCTCAGGAGCGCCCGGCCTCGGTGCCTGGGGCTCCCGCCCATGCCTAGTGGCAGCACTTAGCTCCGCGCTGGTGAGAAGACTTGAAGACTAGACTAGGTGCCGGACGCGGCTTTTCATTTGCTTTCCGTAGTTGGCTCGCTTTCCCTTAGTTGAAGTTTGCTGTTGGTGTTCCTTGCTGATTCGATTCCCTCACCTCTTACCGCATTTTCCGGCTCTGGTTCACTCATGTTTTCTCTCTCTCTCGCATACCTCGCGAGGGGGCTAGGCAGGTGCCCTCGCCAGAATTTCTCTCCTCTCTGCCTTTTTGCGAGCCACTCTCGTTCGAGCCCGGAAGCAGGCACATCTCTCCTAATCCGTACCCCACGGGTACCGCGATACAAAGCGCCAGGTCAAAACTTGGGCGGACGACGAATCTCCTGGCAAACCCCTAACAAATTTTTGCAATTCCTAAGCAATCGCAGATCACAAGGTCGATATGGACACGAGGAGGCAAACGCCTCGTAAGGAGGAGGGCGCCCCAAACGCACCAGGCTAAGTTATCTTTGCGCAAAATAGCCACACGGCACTGAAACAACAAGCGTAGCATAATGGATGACAAGTTATGGTTTGATACACGCCCCTCCGGGCCCATGCTGGCTTCACTTTGATGCAGGAAGAAAAAGCAAAACGTAACAAAAAGCGGCGCTTCGCCCTAAGCAGACCGCAGGGGTAGGGCCTGGCGGCGTCTGGGTCTAGTCGGACCCTCCTCGCTTCACCGATGCGCTGGCGGCGAGACGACCTGCTACCACCTTGAGCGGGCGCGGTGGCGCGGCAGCTAATCAAGGCCGCCGCTGCTGGAACTGTCACCAAGGGAGGAGCCACTATAGCCAGACGAGACGCGGCCGGTGGGTTCGTCCTCCTCCTCGCCCCGACCATCGCCAAGGCCGAACACCTCCTCGCCGTCGTTCACCTCGGGGCAGCATCCCGTGCGGTGACCGCCTTCCTCGAACACCCTCACGAAGAGGGTCGCGTCACCATCGAACTTAAAGTGGAGGGTGCACCGCCTGCCAAGGCCGCGCGCGCGAGCGAATGTCTGCCACTGGCGGGCTAGAGCAATGTTGCCCGCGACGGAGACCTCGACCGCGACCCAAGAAGCCCGGTTGCAGCAACTGCTCGCAGCCAGAGCCCGCTGAACCGGGAGGCGGCAGCATCTCGTCATGAAGAAGCTGGGAGCTGGAGCCAGCCACAGGCCGGATCCTCCGACCAGACAACGAACTCCGATAGCACCTCTGATGCGTGGAATCATGGTCGGGGAGGCCGTGCAACCACAGCGCGCCTCCTCTCGTCGACAGGACTACATGATCGGGCGACTCGGCCAAGGCTGGCGGGCGCCACTCGGGAGCCGAGAGCCACGGCGGGGGTCGCGGCATGCTTGCGGGGACGGCCGTGTCCTCGCTTGGGCGCTGGGGAGCCGGGTCCCTCCCGAGGGGCTTTGCCTTTCTCCGCGGCGGAGAACCTCTTTGGCGGCGCCATTGTTACAAACAGAGGAGCAATGAGGAAGAAGCGAGCGAGCAGGGGAGAGATGGCCGACGAGGGCTCCACCCCCTTTCCCATTTATAGCGAGAGGAGGCCAAACAGCGCCCCCACGATCACAGCTAATGATGGTTTTCCTTGCATGTCGCAGGGACTTGTCAAGTCGTGCAGTTGCCGAGGCAGCGTGGGGAAGCGGAGACTGCTACCTCTTGAGCACTGCGCTGGATTTCCTTGAAGAGGAAAGGGTGATGCAGCATAGTAGCGTAAGTATTTCCCTCAGTTTTTGAGAACCAAGGTATCAATCCAGTAGGAGGCCACGCGCGAGTCCCTCGTACCTACACAAAACAAATAACTCCTCGCAACCAACGCGATAAGGGGTTGTCGATCCCTTCACGATCACTTACGAGAGTGAGATCTGATAGATATGATAGATAATATTTTTGGTATTTTTGTGATAAAGATGCAAAGTAAAATAAAAGCAAAGTAAAAGGCAAAGGAAATAACTAAGTGTTGGAAGATTAATATGATGAAGATAGACCCGGGGGCCATAGGTTTCACTAGTGGCTTCTCTCAAGAGCATAAGTATTCTACGATTGGGTGAGCAATTCTTGTTGAGCAATTGATGAATCGAGCATAGTTATGAGAATATCTAGGTATGATCATGTATATAGGCATCACGTCTCGAGACAAGTAGACCGACTCTGCCTACATCTACTACTATTACTCCACTCATCGGCCGCTATCCAAAGCATGCATCTAGAGTATTAAGTTGAAGAAAATGTAGTAACGCCTTAAGCAAGATGACATGATGTAGAGGGATAAATTCATGCAATATGATAAAAAACCATCTTGTTATCCTCGATGGCAACAATACAATACGTGCCTTGCTGCCCCTCACATCCTTTGGAAAGGACACCACAAGATTGAACCCAAAGCTAAGCACTTCTCCCATTGCAAGAAAGATCAATCTAGTAGGCCAAACCAAACCGATAATTCAAGAGACTTGCAAAGATAACCAATCATACATAAAAGAATTCAGAGAAGATTCAAATATTGTTCATAGATAATCTTGATCATAAACCCACAATTCATCGGTCTCAACAAGCACACCGCAAAAAGA
The DNA here is from genome assembly GCA_021605145.1 of Aegilops bicornis. Lineage (NCBI taxonomy): Eukaryota > Viridiplantae > Streptophyta > Magnoliopsida > Poales > Poaceae > Aegilops > Aegilops bicornis. The sequence goes on along the minus strand of CM038674.1, from coordinate 581,377,613 downwards.
AGATTACATCGAATAGATCTCCACGAGAGAGGGGGAGAACATTGTCTTGAGATCCAAAAAGAGAGAAGAAGCCATCTAGCTACTAACTATGGACCCGAAGGTCTGAGATAAACTACTCACACTTCATCGGAGAGGCTATGGTGTTGATGTGGAAGCCCTCCATGATGGATGCCCCTCTCATGAGTTCTAACAGGCAAGATGGGATCTCGTGGAGTACGTAAGGTTGCGGCGGTGGAATTAGGTTTTTGGCTCCGTATCTGATCGTTTGGGGGTACGTAGGTATATATAGGAGGAAGGAGTACGTCGGTGGAGCAACATGGGGCCCCCCTACCTCATGGCCTCCTCCTTTGTTTCTTGACGTAGGGTTGAATTCTCCTGGATCATGTTCGTTCCGAAAATCACGTTCCCGAAGGTTTCATTCCGTTTGGACTCCGTTTGATATTACTTTTCTGCAAAACTCTGAAATAGGCAAAAACAGACAATTTTGGGTTGGGCCTCCGGTTAATAGGTTAGTCCCAAAAATAATATAAAAGTGGATAATAAAGCCCAATAATGTCCAAAACAGTAGATAATATAGCATGGAGCAATCAAAATTATAGATACATTGGAGATGTATCGGGCATCCCCAAGCTTAATTCCTGCTCGTCCTCGAGTAGGTAAATGATAGAAAATATCATTTTTGATGCGGGGTGCTACTTGGCATAATTTTAATGTAATTCTTCTTAATTGTGGTATGAATATTCAGATCCGAAAGATTCAAGATAAAAGTTCATATTGACATAAAAATAATAATAATACTTCAAGCATACTAACTAAGCAATTATGTCTTCTCAAAATAACATGGCCAAAGAAAGTTCATCCCTACAAAATCATATAGTTTAGTCATGCTCCATTTTCGTCACACAAGAATGCTCTCATCATGCACAACCCCGATGACAAGCCAAGCAATTGTTTCATACTTCAGTAATCTCAAACCTATAAACTTTCACGCTATATATGAGCGCGAGCCATGGACATAGCACTATGGGTGGATTAGAATATGATGATGGGGGTTATGTGGAGAAGACAAAAAAGGAGAAAGTCTCACATCAACGAGGCTAATCAATGGGCTATGGAGATGCCCATCGATTGATGTTAATACAAGGAGTAGGGATTGCCATGCGACAGATGCACTAGAGCTATAAATGTATGAAAGCTCAACAAAAGAAACTAAGTGGGTGTGCATCCAACTTGCTTGCTCACGAAGACCTAGGGGACTTGAGGAGGCCCGTTGTTGGAATATACAAGCCAAGTTCTATAATGAAAAATTCCCACTAGTATATGAAAGTGACTAAACAAGAGACTCTCTATCATGAAGATTATGGTGCTACTTTGAAGCACAAGTGTGGCAAAGGATAGTAGCATTGTCCCTTCTCACTTTTTCGCTCATTTTTTTGGGGCTTCTCTTCTTTTTATGGCCTTTCTCTCTCTCTCTTTTTATTCCTCACTTGGGACAATGCTCTAGAAAATGATGATCATCACACTTCCATTTATTTACAACTCAATTATTACAACTCGATACTAGAACAAAGTATGACTCTATATGAATGCCTCCGTGGATGTAATAGGGATATGCAATGAATCAAGAGTGACATGTATGAAAGAATTATGAACGGTGGCTTTGCCACAAATACTATGTCAACTACATGATCATGCTAAGCAATATGACAATGATGAATGTGTCATGATAAACGGAATGGTGGAAAGTTGCATGGCAATATATCTCGGAATGGCTATGGAAATACCATAATAGGTAGGTATGGTGGCTGTTTTGAGGAAGATATAAGGAGGTTTATGTGTGAAGGAGTGTATCATATCACGGGGTTTGGATGCACCGGCGAAGTTTGCACCAATTCGCAATGTGAGAAAGGGCAATGCACTGCAATCAAGAGGCTAGCAATGATGGAAGGGTGAGAGTGCGTATAATCCATGGACTCAACATTAGTCATAAAGAACTCACATACTTATTGCAAAAATCTACAAGTCATCAAAAACCAAGCACTACGCGCATGCTCCTAGGGGGATAGATTGGTAGGAAAAAACCATCGCCGTCCCGACCGCCACTCATAAGGAGGACAATCAAAGAACACCTCATGTTTTAAATTTGTTACATAACGTTTACCATACGTGCATGCTACGGGACTTGCAAACTTCAACACAAGCATTTCTCAAATTCACAACTACTCAACTAGCACGACTTTGATATAATTACCTCCATATCTCAAAACAATCATCAAGCATCAAACTTCTCTTAGTATTCAAAACACTCATAAGAAAGTTTTTACTAATCTTGAATACATAGCATATTAAGATTATTTAAGCAAATTAACATGCTATTTAAGACTCTCAAAATAATCTAAGTGAAGCATGAGAGATCAATGGTTTCTATAAAACAAATCCACCACCGTGCTCTAAAAGATATAAGTGAAGTACTAGAGCAAAACTATATAACTCAAAAGATATAAAGCACAAAGAGTATTCTAATAATTTCCAAATCATGTATGGCTCTCTCAAAAGGTGTGTACAGCAAGGATGATTGTGGTAAACTAAAAAGCAAAGACTCAAATCATACAAGACGCTCCAAGCAAAAGACATATCATGTGGTGAATAAACATATAGCTCCAAGTAAAGTTACCGATGAAAGTAGACGAAAGAGGGGATGCCTTCCGGGGCATCCCCAAGCTTTGGCTTTTTGGTGTCCTTAGATTATCTTGGGCGTGCCATGGGCATCCCCAAGCTTAGGCTCTTTCCACTCCTTGTTCCATAATCCATCAAAATCTTTCACCCAAAACTTGAAAACTTCACAACACAAAACTCAACAGAAATCTCGTGAGCTCCGTTAGCGAAAGAAAACAAAAGACCACTTCAAGGTACTGTAATGAACTCATTCTTTATTTATATTGGTGTTAAACCTACTGTATTACAACTTCTCTATGGTTTATAAACTATTTTACTAGCCATAGATTCATCAAAATAAGCAAACAACACACGAAAAACAGAATCTGTCAAAAACAGAACAGTCTGTAGTAATCTGTAACTAACTCAAACTTCTGGAACTCCAAAAAATCAGAAAAAATAGGAAGACCTAGACAATTTGTTTATTGATCATAAGCAATTGGAATCAATATTTTATCACGTTCTGGTGAGTTTTAACAATTGTTTTCATGAACAGAAAGTTTCTGGAAATTACAGCAAGATCAAATAACTATCATCCAAGAAGATCCTATAGGTTTAACTTGGCACAAACACTAAGTAAAACATAAAAGCACATCTAACCAGAGGCTAGAACAAAGATTTATTCCTAAACAGAAGCAAAAAGCAAAAACTAAAAATAAAATTGGGTTGCCTCCCAACAAGCGCTTATCGCTTAACGCCCCCTAGCTAGGCATAAACGCAATGATTGATCTATGTTTTGCCATCTTTGGTAGGCAATCCATAAGTGGCTCTCATGATAGATTCATATGGTAATTTTATTTTCTTCCTAGGGATGTGTTCCATGCCTTTCTTTAATGGAAATTGGAATCTAATATTCCCTTCCTTCATATCAATAATTGCACCAATCGTTCTAAGGAAAGGTCTACCAAGAATAATAGGACATGAAGGATTGTAATCCATATCAAGAACGATAAAATCCACGGGCACATAATTCCTATTTGCAACAATAAGAACATCATTAATTCTTCCCATAGGTTTCTTAATAGTGGAATCCGCAAGGTGCTAGTTTAGAGAGCAATCATCAAAATCATGGAAACCTAGCAAATCGCACAAAGTTTTGGGAATAGTGGAAACACTAGCACCCAAATCACACAAAGCATAGAACTCATGATCCTTAATATTAATTTTAATAGTCTGTTCCCACTCATCATAAAGTTTTCTAGGGATATAAACTTCCAACTCAAGCTTTTCTTCATAAGATTGCATCAAGGCATCAACGATATGTTTAGTAAAGGCTTTATTTTGACTATAAGCATGAGGAGAATTTAGCACGGATAGCAACAAGGAAATATAATCAATCAAAGAGCAATTTTCATAATTAAATTCCCTGAAATCCAAAATAGTGGGTTTATTAACATCTAGGGTTTTGATTTCTTCAATCCCACTTTCATCAATTTTAGCATCAAGATCTAAAAACTCCGAATTTTTGGAACGCCTTCTAGGTAAGGGTGGATCATATTCAGTCCCATCATTATCAATATTCATATTGCAAAACAGAGATTTAATAGGAGACACATCAATAACTTTTAGATCTTCATCTTTATTTTCATAGAAATTGGAAGAACACGCTTTAATAAAGGCATCTTTCTTAGCACGCATCCTAGCGGTTCTTTCTTTGCACTCATCGATGGGAATTCTCATGGCTTTGAGAGACTCATTGATATCATGCTTAGGAGGAATAGATCTAAGCTTTAAAGAATCAACATCAAGAGAAATTCTATCAACGTTCCTAGCCAAATCATCAACTTTAAGCAATTTCTCTTCAAGCAAATCATTGAAATTCTTTTGCGAATTCATAAACTCTTTAACACTAGTCTCAAATTCAGAGGGCATCTTATTAAAATTTCCATAAGAGTTGTTGTAGAAATTTCCATAACTATTAGAGGAATTACTAGGATAAGGCCTAGGATTAAAGTTCTATATGCGTTGTTTCCAAAATTATTCCTACCAACAAAATTCACATCCATAGATTCATTATTATTCTCAATCAAAGTAGACAAAGGCATATCATTAGGATCAGAAGAAACACTCTTAGTAGCAAATAATTTCATAAGTTCATCCATCTTTTCACTCAAAACATTAATTTCTTCTATCGCATGCACTTTTTTATTAGTAGATCTTTCAAAGTGTGCCATTGAGAATAATTAACCATAATATTATCTAGGAGTTTAGTAGCTTCTCCTAAAGTGATTTCCATAAAAGTGCCTCCTGCGCCGAATCTAAAAGATTTCTAGAAGCAAAATTCAATCCGGCATAAAAAATTTGTATAATCATCCACAAATTCAAACCATGAGTAGGGCAATTACGTATCATTAATTTCATCCTCTCCCAAGCTTGTGCAACATGTTCATGATCAAGTTGCTTAAAATTCATAATAGCGGGAGAACCAAGCTTTAGCACGATCTCTAAGCGAAAAAGGAAATAGTTTCAATTTAACAATATCATTTTCAACATCTTTCTTCTTTTGCATATCACACAAATCAACGAAGCTATTTAGATGAGTAGCGGCATCTTCACTAGGAAGGCCGATTTAATTGATCTTTTCATGACAAGATTCAACAAAGCAAAGCATTGATTTCACAATATTTAGTATTGGTAAGAGGAGCAATCAGAGTGCTAAGGAAATCATTATTGTTGGTATTGGTAAAGTCACATAATTTGGTATTATCTTGAGCCATTGTGACAAACAAGCAATCCAACACACGAGCAAACAAAAGCGAAGCGAAAAAGAGGCGAACGGAAAAGAGAGGGCAAATAAAACGGCAAGGGTGAAGTGGGGGAGAGGAAAACGACAGGAAAATGGCAAATAATGTAATGCGGGAGATAAGGGATTTGTGATGGACACTTGGTATGTTTACTTTTGCGTAGACTCCCGACAGCGGCCGTAAATCTTCTTTGCTACCTCTTGAGCATCGCGTTGGATTTCCTTGAAGAGGAAAGGGTGATGCGACATAGTAGCGTAAGTATTTCCCTCAGTTTTGAGAACCAAGGTATCAATCCAAGAGGGAAGCTATGCGCGAGTCCCTCGTACCTACACAAAACAAATAACTCCTCGCAACCAACGCGATAAGGGGTTATCAATCCTTCACGGTCACTCATTTAGAGTGAGATCGATAGATATGATAGATAATATTTTTGGTATTTTTCCGATAAAGATGCAAAGTAAAATAAAAGCAAAGTAAAAAGCAAAGGAAATAACTAAGTGTTGGAAGATTAATATGATGAAGATAGACCCGGGGCCATAGGTTTCACTAGTGGCTTCTCTCAAGAGCATAATTATTCTACGGTGGGTGAGCAATTACTGTTGAGCAATTGATGTAATTGAGCATAGTTATGAGAATATCTAGGTATGATCATGTATATAGGCATCACGTCCGAGACAAGTAGACCGACTCGCCTGCATCTACTACTATTACTCCACTCATCGACCGCTATCCAAAGATGCATCTAGAGTATTAAGTTCAAGAAAATAGAGTAACACCTTAAGCAAGATGACATGATGTAGAGGGATAAATTCATGCAATATGATAAAAAACCCATCTTGTTATCCTCGATGGCAACAATCCAATACGTGCCTTGCTGCCCTCATCACACCTTTGGGAAAGGACACCGCAAGATTGAAACCAAAGCTAAGCACTTCTCCCATTGCAAGAAAGATCAATCTAGTAGGCCAAACCAAACTGATAATTTGAAGAGACTTGCAAAGATAACCAATCATACATAAAAGAATTCAGAGAAGATTCAAATATTGTTCATAGATAATCTTGATCATAAACCCACAATTCATCGGTCTCAACAAACACACCGCAAAAAGAAGATTACATCGAATAGATCTCCACGAGAGAGGGTAGAACATTGTATTGAGATCCAAAAAGAGAGAAGAAGCCATCTAGCTACTAACTATGGACCCGAAGGTCTAAGGTAAACTACTCACACTTCATCGGAGAAGCTATGGTGTTGATTTGGAAGCCCTCCGTGGTGGATGCCCCCTCCGGCGGAGCTCCGGAACAGGCCCCAAAATGGTATCTCGTGGGTACAGATGGTTGCAGCGGTGGAATTAGGTTTTGGCTCAGATCTCGATCGTTTGGGGTGCGAGGTATATATAGGAGGAAGGAGTACGTCGGTGGAGCAACAGGGGGCCCACGAGGGTGGAGGGCGCACCCTGGGGGGTGGGCGCGCCCCCCTACCTCGTGGCCTCCTCCTTTGTTTCTTGACATAGGGTCCAAGTCTCCTGGATCATGTTCGTTCCGAAAATCACGTTCAGAAGGTTTCATTCCGTTTGGACTCCGCTTTGATATTCCTTTTTCGCAAAACTCGAAATAGGCAAAAAAATAGCAATTACAGGCTGGGCCTCCAGTTAATAGGTTAGTCCCAAAAATAATATAAAAGTGGATAATAAAGCCCAATAATGTCCAAAATAGTAGATAATATAGCATGGAGCAATCAAAAATTATAGATACATTGGATACGTATCAGAGACGCCCACGTCCAATCAACCGCCACGCGTCAACCGAGGCCGCATGCTTTGGGGGCCCGCGGCGCTCCGTACTTGACAATGGCTTCGCCTCGAAGCCCGAAGCGCGCTTGGGCCCGGGCTCTGTCGGCGTTGCGGGAACGGGGTCCTCAGACTTGCTCGTCATGCCACGGTTTGGCTAAGCTGGCGGGCGTCTGACCCATCTTCATCAACAAGGCCATCAAGATCCTCGAGGGCCAAGCCTCGTGGGGCGGACAACGCAAGACCTCCTCAGGAGTGGTCTAGCCAAGTAGGCTCACGAGGAGCGGAGATATCAAGGCGGGGCAAACCTCACGAGGCTCTCATGACGTGAGCCATGACGACCGACACCAGGCGGGCGCCAGCGCGCGCAGCGTCCTTGTTTCCTCTTTGGTGCTAAGGAGGCAGGCGCAGGCGCGGAGTACCGAGGCATCAGGCAAAGGTTGCCATATCGGTGCAACAAGACCAAGACCAGCAGGATGGCAAGACGGAGGTCACCATGGAGCCCAAGACGGCGTCATCACCAGAGCCTTTTGCAGGCGAAGACCGCTTTCGTCAGGATAGCTTGTACTAGTTGTCCCCTTTCGAATTAGCCCGCCGTTGTTGGCTCCCTTCCCGCTCATTATTTGGGGAGAGGACCAGGGCCTATATAAGTAGAACTAGCCACTGCAGTAGAGGCAGGTGGAACGGATAGAGCTCTCATCCACAAGTCCACAAAGCACAAGAACACCTCAACCTCAGGAGGCTATTCTTCCCCTTGTACTGTTCATCATCAGCCCAAGAGGCAATCCACCACCACACACTGGAGTAGGGTATTACACCACAACAGTGGCCCGAACCAGTATAAATCTCGTGTCTTTCTGTGTTGCGAGTTCGCCGAGTTCGTCCGCGAGATCTTAGTGAGCTAGGGCGTGGATCGGAAGGAGGGAAAGAACTTCGCGCACACCCTAGAGTTCGAACCTTAAGGGTTTTGCCGGAACCCCACATCCGACAACAGTGACACCATCGGGGGCTCAGCCGCCGAAATAACACCATCGGCCCATCTTATCGTGGCATTCATTGCCCCATGGACCGAACCGTTCTTAGCCTACCTTAATAGGCGAGAACTCCCTGAGGACCAGAATGAGGCCTGCCGCATTGTTCGGTGTTCGAAAGCCTACAAAGTTCATGACGGATAACTCTACAAGAAGAGCGCTACCGGAGTACTTCAAAGATGTATCTCTGAGGATGAAGGGCGGCAGCTCTTGGCTGAAATTCATGCTGGTCTTGGCGGTCACCACGCCGCGGCTCGGGCCCTCGTAAGCAAAGCCTTTGCGACAGGTTTCTATTACAACGGCCCGAAGCGGACGACAGGACCTTGTCCAACGTATGCGTCGGATGTCGGTTTTACGCCAACCAAAGGCATAAAGCACCCATCGCCCTATAAACGATCCCCATCACTTGGCCCTTCGCGGTCTGGGGGCTCGATATGGTCGGACCCCTTAAAGGGGGAAGCCATAAGAAAAAGTATCTGCTAGTTATGGTGGATAAATTCACTAAGTGGATAGAGTCCAAACTAGTTATAGTGGCCGAGGCCGGGCCACTGATAGAATTCATATCCAGCATTGTGCACAGTTATGGTGTTCCACACAACATCATCACCGACAAAGGCTCCAACTTCACAGCCAACGAGGTGAAAAATTGGTGTGCTAATATGGGCATTAAGCTAGATTACGCCTCTGTCTATCACCCGCAAACAAATGGTCAAGACGAAAGGGCCAACGGTCTTATTGTGAGTGGCATTAAACCCAGACTAGTGCGGTCTTTGAAATAATCAGACAAGCACTGGGTTGAGGAGCTCGACTCCGTACTCTGGGGGATGCGGACCATGCCCAACCGCACTACTGGATATACACCTTTTTTCATGGTGTACGGCGCAGAGGCTATGCTACCCTGCGACATTATTCATGACTCACCTCGTGTGCACATGTACGAAGAGAGAGAGGCCGAGCTTGATCGGCAGGACAGCCTAGATGCCCCGGAGGAGGAGCGTGACGTTGCAAAAGCCCGTTCCGCATTTTATCAGCAGCAGGCTCGCAGGTATCAAAGCAGAGAAGTGCGGGCCAACACTTATAACGTTGGCGAACTGGTTGTACGCCTACCAGAGAAGAAAAAGGACAAACTCAAGCCCAAGTGGGAGGGTCCCTTCATCATTGACAAAGTTCTCACCGGAGGATCGTACCGCCTGCGTGATGCGTTAGACAATCGCCCAGAGCCGAACCCATGGAACGTGGCCAGACTCTGAAGATTCTACGCCTAAGCGCCGAACTCTTTGTTCGTCTCCTTCTCCCAATTGTTTCTATTATTTTTTTCGTCTCTTTTCGCCCCTTTTTCCTTCCTTTTTTTAGCCTTCAAGCTTTTTCGCGCAGCTCGACCGCACACCCATGACGATTACATACTCAACTATGTACGTCCACTATACTTGGGGGCTTCTTTAACAGAAGCTTATTAATGTTATTTTTCGAGCATCAAGCTCATCACATATGTGTTTGTTTTTTCCATATGTGCCTTTTCTTCGCCATTATATGCATCGATATGACTTAAGTTTTGGCCAAGCTGGGTTGCCTGGCTCCTGTGCATATGCCCTACGTTCCCGTTAGTTCGGCTAGGGCATAAAGGGAGCACCTCTGCGATTGTTCTTGTCGGGTCATCCGGATGTGTACCTCAGACTGGTGAAGCCGAAAGCTAAGCGTTCTTAAGGGAATATTCGGTCGGTGAACTAAAGATGTCCTTGCACTTACTCCATATTGAACCCCGGAAGTTATATATACTGCGATTTTTCAATCACAGTTCGGACATGCTGCGTTAACGCATGCACACCTGTGGAAAGGAACCCTTAACGGAACTATTCTCTCGAAGATGTTTCTTACAATTTTATTGTAATATAACATAACTAGCCGGATACTTATGCATTCAAGCAACTATGACCCTACGCCTGGTTTCCAAGCATACCCAAGTCTTCTCGGCCGCATGCTGGTATTCTGAAACACCCAGCGCCTTTTGGGCCTGTGAGGTTGAAGTGAAAAGGTCTGCCATGACAAATGTTTTACAATTCAGCTAGAGTGACATATGAAAAGGGAAGTACATAGTCATTTAAGACTCAAAAACTTCCTGTTCTATGTCGCCCAGCAGGCTATCCAATTTACAGTCCTGCTGAGAATACTTGGCGGCTACTTCTACTTGGTTATATACCAAACTCACGGGAATTTCCTTCCCATTCGATCAGTAGAGGCCCGACCAGACCATATGGATTTGGATCAAGCTTGGTATACCGTGTTTTCCACCATGGCCCAAAGCTTCGCGCACCCTCCCGAGAGGCCAATATCTTCCATAATCGGATACGCCATTGTGCTCCCTTGTATAGCTCTACAAGCTCCTCCATACTTCACGGAGGGGAGGCGGATGGCCATAAAGCCTTGGCAACACTCCGCATTGCTCGCCGAGCCCGCTCGTGCATTTGGGACAACCTTGAAGCAGATCGCCTGACGATCCGGATACCTCTGCCTCCGGGACGGCGATCAACATACTCATGCACATAACTCTGTTAGTTCCTTTCCTTGCCGAATTACACGGTGGTAAGTTTGAACACATACTAAATATGTCGCCTCGCAGCCTCTTATTTTCCTTCACGGAGTCGGCTAGCTGAGCTCGCACATCCTTCAGCTCTTCGCCCATATGGGTCTTGGAATCCTGGAGCTGATTTTTCTCAGCAATGGCTTGTCTCCGCACGCGTTCGCCCGCAGCACATAGCCTTTTGGCTTCTTTTTCATTCGCTTGCGCGACTTCCAGTGCCTCCACCAGTTTATCTGACAATCATGCCATGATACATGCACAATTGTTAGCATTACTAACATGCACTTGTATTTCCTCGCTGGAGGGGAATATTACCAGGTGATGCCTTCTTGGATTTCTCCAGTTCGGCGGTAACAGCACTTAGCTATGTCTGGCACTTCTCCAGCTCTTGAGGCAATAGTCTGTTTTTCTCTGTCAAAACCTGGGTACACAGCGATCCTTAAATCAGTGTGCCAACTGCTCCAAGTCTCAGGGGCTACTGGTATATAAACATTGCATTTGGACAAAGTAAAATTACCTGCACATCTTTCAAATATTGGTCTGTGGCTCTGGCAAGCCCGTCTCGGGCAGTCCGGATGTATGCATCAGCCGACTTGAAGGCATTGAATGCCTCCGTTGAAAAGCCGAGGTCACGAAGAACGGCCCTTCGGTGCCGATGATTCCTGGCGCTCTCCACTTCCGAGTTGGTTACGGACATATTGTCCGAATCCTCGGCCGGAGGACAATCCGGAGTCACCCCCATATGAGCCCCCGTCTTACTGGCGGGGATTTGGATCCCTACTGTGGGGAGTCCGACCGGCGAACCCCGGACATATCCTCGCTTATTTTTTCCTTATATAGGACAAATATATGAATCACAATTCGATGCAACTATTGAAGCACATATTTGCAAATCTATACCTCTTGGACGAAGGCTCGGCCGTATCTTTGTCTGCCTTCCTCTTCGAAGGCTCGCCCGGCATGGGGACCGCTCTCTTAGGAGACGCCCCTGGTGCGGCATGGCACGCCGTATGCCTCCCCTTTGGAGCATGAGACAGTGCGGTGGGTGAGGCGGAATGAGGAAACCCCTTCAGGGAAGATGTCTCCTGATTACTTACATGGGAGGCGGGAAGAAGACCGGGGTAGTCGGCGATGATGGCCACTTCCGTGCCATCGTAGCTCGCCTGGTAAAACGTCCCGTCCACGAGCGTCACGAATATATCCGGATCCTCCTCGAATCCAGGGTCAAGATCCCGGTTGTGGTCCTCTGGCTAGGGGGCGGGGTTGTAGAGCCCCTCGGAGACCTTTCGCCAGTGCTATAATGAACAGGCAGATTACGAATTCATTAAAAGATGACTAGAGGAGGGAAGCAAGCAGGGATAGAGCAAAGGCGTTAAGACTTACCCAACTAGGTGGATTGTACATGGAATATCCATCTCTGCGCTTGATATGAAGGAACTCCTCCTCCTCCCTTTGAACAGTTCAGCCAATATTTGGCTAGAGCGGCGGGATGTCCGGACCCATCCTGCCGCAGCGGGAGGCGTCGTCTTCCCCGTTGTAGTGCCACATGGGAAGCCCTCGATACTGGAGTGGCTGAACCCCCCGCACTATTGAAGTCGCCATTACTTCGGCTATTGATAAGCCGAACTGGGCGAGCGTCTTTATCTTGCCCATGAGTTGACTAACTTCCGTGCTATCGTCTTCCTCAAGACTCCGGGGGCGCCACGGTATGGCGTTTCTTCAAAGGAACTCTCGCGAACTCGGGAGTCCCCTCCGAATCAGCTCGAAGCGCGACATCCTCAATATAAAATCATTCGGACGGCCACTCTTCGGATGCCTTCTTTGGTGTGCCGGATAGGTATCCGGTCTCGGCGATGCGCCATATTTCGGCTCCGCCCACTTCAAATATTGATCCCTCGTGGTTGCACGGGACGAGACAGAATAACTTTCTCCACAATTCAAAATGGGCCTCACAACCCAGGAATAGCTCGCAAAGGGCCACTTAGCCCGCGATATGCAGGATGGAGGCCGGACTAAAGTTGTGCAATTGGAGGCCGTAATACTCCAAAATCCCGCGGAGGAATGGATGAATTGGAAATCCGACACCTCTTAGCAGATAAGGGACAAAGCACACCCGTTCCCCCCCCCCCGGTATAGAGTGGGGAAATCTTCAGCCTGAGCCCCGCCATTGAAGACGGTCAATACTGCTCGAACAGGGACTAGATCTGCGGGGGGAAGAAACCCCTGTGTTTTTAGCTTCTCCAGCTGACCATGGGATATGGAGCACCTCTTCCACTCGCCTTTTCTAGGCTGCAGGGACGGGAGGAAGAGCTGGGTGTGCTCGCCACATTGGGATGGACTTTTCTGGTGGTCTCTGAGGATTTCTTCCGTATGGTGCCAGATGGATCTAGGATGCAATCTCTTTAAATAGAGGCTCTTTTTCATGGCTAGGTGTTATATGCAAAAATACTCGACCTCTCGCGCTTGTTTCGACCGTGGAAGCTGAAGGCATTGACACACGTAAGTCGAGGGTACGACATTAAATGGAAGGCCGGATACATCACCTTGACGTCATCGGAGGAAGAACCCGCCTTGCAATGCCGAAGACAATCTGCGCGCCGGACACCTCGTCATTGAAGCCTGGTTCGGTGGCTGAGGGAGTCCTGGACTAAGGGGTCCTCGGGTGTCCGGCCTGTTAGCCATGGGGCGGACTGATGGGCTGTGAAGACACGAAGACCGAAGATTCTACCCATGTCCGGATGGGACTCTCCTTGGCGTGGAAGGCAAGCTTGGTGACCAATATGAAGATTTCCTTTCTCTGTAACCGACCTTATGTAACCCTAAATCCCTCCGGTGTCTATATAAGCCGTAGGGCTTAGTCCGGATGAGGATATTCATTACCATAGTCATACAGGCTAGACTTCTAGGGTTTTGCCATTACGATCTCGTGGTAGATCAACTCCTGTAATACTCATATTCATCAAGATCAATCAAGCAGGAAGTAGGGTATTACCTCCATAGAGAGGGCCGAACCTGGGTAAACATTATGTCCCCGTCTCCGATTACCATCGATCCTAGGCACGCCTGGGACCCCTACCCGAGATACATCGGTTTGACACCGAGATGAACCACCATCGATCATTAAATATCTAGGGACACCAAACCTTGGGAAAATAACTTCCTTAAGCATTTTAATAGAGGTGTTGTGATCAGCACCTTGGTTGGAATAGCTTCTACCCATTTAGTAACATAATCAACAGCAACTAAAATATGTGTATACCCATTAGAGGAAGGAAAAGGTCCCATGTAATCAAATCCCCAAACATCAAATGGTTCGACAACAAGTGAATAATTCATAGGCATTTCTTGACGCTTACCGATATTACCTATCTTTTGACATTGATCACAAGATAAGACAAACTTACGGGCATCCTTGAGGAGAGTAGGCCAATGAAATCCAGATTGCAATACCTTGTGAGCAGTTCTATCTCCAGCATGATGCCCTCCATAAGCTTCGGAGTGACATTTTCGTAGGATTTGTCCCTATTCATGCTCAGGTACACAATGTCTAATAATACCGTCTACTCCTTCTTTATAAAGATGTGGGTCATCCCAAAAGTAATGCCTTAAATCATAGAAGAATTTTTTTTCTTTTGTTGGTAAGTAAAGCTAGGTGGTAAATATTTTGCAACAATGTAAGGGCTTGACCCCATGCTCTTCTCTTCAACATGATCGACGAGGAGCAGAAGACAGGGAAGAAAGTCTTTGGAGATGGATGGCTCAGCTCTCCCTTCGCCCCTCCTTTTATAGGCGGGCCGAGGAGGGGAGCCGCTCCCTCAACGAGCGACCACCACCCTCCTCCTCCAATTCGAGAAGATCGGGCATTCGCCTTGATGCTCGCCCGCGCCACGCGCCTCCATTACCTACCCCGCGAGATGCATGCGGCATAAGTGGCTGAGGATAAGGGCGTGGTGGGAAGTGTGAATTGGCAATTTCTACCTCGTGCGTTAAAGTCATTCACGGGCCATTACAAGGACGGCCCCACCACGGTTGGCTTTACACGACACGCGGGGAAACCGGAAACTGGCCCAGGATCAAGATTAATGAAGAAGCAAAGAAGACTCCGAGGGACCAGCCTATTCAACGCCCCTACCTGTGCACTTACTAGGGCCTACCCCGATGATGCTCGGCAGCGCGATCATGGCAGGCCCGGGGGCTTCTGTCGGTGCAACAAACCACGGTCATTTCCCGTGACTGCGTACGCAGGGAACAAGATTACGGCACCAAACCAAGTCAGAATACAATAGATTGAGATCTTCAAAGAGCTAACATGCAGATCAAGAGGACCAAGACCAAGCTAAGGAAGCAGGACGCCACCGGAGAGAAGCCTTCCTTGCAAGGTGTGAGCTCGGCGAGGGCGGGTCGCCTGTAAAGGAAGCGTCCAAGACGTCCCGGCAGGGCCTGCTGGGAATCACGGAGGCAAAACCACCTCGCCCAACTACTCCACCACGACCCACCTCGCCAATAAATGTGGTATCTAGCCGCAAAGTGACTAAGTGGCAGCCACTCGGCACTTGGCAGCCTCTTTCTACAGGAAATGCCTACAAACGACACCCGTCCTGCGACGTGTCAAGCGAGCAAGTGTGAAGCTAGCCAAACAGCCCGGCAAGGCTTGTCGGGCAAGCGACGACGTGACGTTAAGCAGCGCATTTAATATACCATGTCCTGCAGGGTTAGGTATGATAGCACTGTTTGCTATCTTATCAATGCATAATGACTACTTTGCCATTGTGGTGACCCCTTAATCTATAAAAGGAGGCACGTGGCAACCATAACAAGGGTTAGAAGGTTGGAGATCCACACATTCATACGCCGTAATCACGGTGCCGCCTCGAGGCAACCCCCGCCGGAAAGTGCACTATGCTCCACCACCATTCTTCCACCATCAATCCACCAAAGCAGGAGTAGGATTTTATGCCTCGCGGTGGCCTGAACCTGGGTAAAATTGCTCTTGTGATTTCTGCCGTGTTGCCCCATGCTCTTCTGCTCTTTGTGCGACGTGACATCCCCCCTACCGAACCAGCAAGGGGCCCTTGGTCCCATAGGTGGTCGTGGTTTCCCACGACAATTAAGTTCATGGATAAACGGAGTAATGCAATAAGAACGATGACATGATGTAGACAAGCTCTATTCATGTAGGAATAAACCTCGTCTTGTTACCCTTAATAGCAACGATACATGTGTGTCATGTCTCTTTCAGTCACTGAGATTGAGCACCACAAGATCGAACCCATCACAAAGCACATCTTCCCATCGCAAGAAAAATCAATCTAGTTGGCCAAACCAAACCAAAATTTCGGAGAAGAAATACGACGCTATAACAATCATGCACGGAAGAGTTCAGCAAAGACTCAAATAATATTCATGGAAAGATCTGATCTCCAAGAACATTGTATTGAAGATCAAAAAGAGAGAAGAAGCCATCTAGCTACTAACTATGGATCCGTAGGTCTCTGGTGAACTACTCACGCATCATCGGAGGGGCAACAAGGATGATGAAGAACCCGTAGTGATTGTTGCCCCCTCCGGCATTATGCTGGAAAAGGCCTCTAGATTGGATCTCGTGGTGTTTCATCAACTCCCCTAGGGTTTTTGGGATTTTAGAGTATTGATAGAGGCGGAGATGAGTCTAGAAGGTTCCTGTGGGCTCCACTACCCCCCGGAGCGCCCTGGGCCCTCTTGCGCGCCATGGTGCCTAGTGGGCTCCACAGGCCTCCTCTAGTGTGCTTCTTTGGCTCCTTGGGTGTCTTCTGGGCCAAAAAAATATCCAAAAAGTTTCGTGGCATTTCGACTTCGTTTGGTATTGATATTCTGCAAAGTAAAAAAAAGCAAAAAACAGCAACTCGCACTGGGCACTATGTCAATAGGTTAGTCCCAAAAATTGATATAAAGTTGCTAGTAAATGTATATAAAACATCCAAGATTGATACTTTAATAGCATGGAACAATCTAAAATTATAGATACGTTGGAGACGTATCAGCATCCCCAAGCTTAATTCATGCTCGTCCTCGAGTAGGTAAATGATAAAAACAGAATTTTTGATGTGGAATGCTACCTATCATATTCATCACATATTCTTTTCTTTGTAGGATGGACATTTTGACTTTTGCATGATTCAAAGAAATAGTTTATAATTTGACAGACCTCAATACTCAAGCATATCAATAAGCAACCATGTCTTCCAAAATATCAACGTTAGAGAAAGCTATCCCTATCCCATTATGCTCAATCATTGATCCATTCATGAAACACACTCAAATATTAGCTACATCCAATGCACAAGTATGATAATAGTGTTCCCATTTGATGCTTTATAAGAGAAGATGGAGACTCAATAAAAATAAAATTGCATAAAAGTAAATAGATAGGTCCTTCGCAGAGGGAAGCAGAGATTTGTAGAGGTGCCAGAGCTCAAAGCTTAAATAGAGAGATAAAATTGTTTTGAGAGGCATGCTTTTCCTGTCAACAAAAACGACCGAGAATTCCCAATATCTTCCATGCTAGGTAATCATAGGCGGTTCCCAAACATAAAATATAGTTTATTCCTTTTTTCACCATTCTTTCACAATCCATGGCTAGTCAGATCCACGGGTGCCTTCTATACCAACACTTTCCAAGGAATTTATTATCATAGTATTATGGGACAGGTGCCTTCCGTACCAACATGGGTGGCTTCATGAGCGGTACGGGAACACAAAAAGGAAAATCATTTTGAAAATTAGAGTTGGCATATACAAATTTACTTGGAACGACATGGAAATACCGCATATACGTAGGTATGGTGGACTCATTTGGCACAACTTGGTTTAGGATTTGAATGCACAAGCAGTATTCCCGCTTAGTACAAGGAAAGGATAGCAAATAGATTGAGAAGCAACCAACCAAAAACGAAAATGATCATAAACAAGCATTGAACATAACTAGCACTGAATAATGCACCACAAGTAGGATGTAACTTGATTGCATAACTATTGACTTTCGTGCTTGCATAGGGAATCACAAACCTTAACACCAATATTCTGACTAAAGCACAATTACTCACCAATATGACTCACATATTACTATCTCCATATCACAAAACTATTGCAAGGAATCAAGTTTTAATATCCAATGATCTTCATGACAAATTTTATTATCCCTCTTGAATATCATCATCACTTTGGACCAATTTCATATATTACCATTGCTACTTTCAAGCTCTCAAACAAATTTTAGTGAAGCACGAGAGCATAAATATTTCTTTCAAATTTTCATCTCTCCAACCAATATAAGTGAAGCATAAGAGGATTTTTTTAAAGTTAAACCACCACCGTGCTCAAAAAGATATAAGTGAAGTACTAGAGCAATTCCGACAAATCATAGCGTCATTATGGCTCTCTCAAAAAGGTGTGTCCAGCAAAGATGATTGTGACAAACTAAAAAGCAAAACAAGCAAAGACTCATATAATACAAGACGCTCCAAGCAAAACTCATGATATGTGATGAATAAAAATATAGCTCCAAGTAAAATTACCAATGTTCGCTAGAAGAAAGAGGGGATGCCTTCCGGGGCATCCCCAAGCTTAGTTGCTTGGTACTCCATGAATATTACCTTGGGGTGCCATGGGCATCCCCAAGCTTAGGTTATTTTCACTCCTTATTCCTTCATCCATCATGATCTCACCCAAAACTTGAAAACTTCAATCACGCAAAACTTAACAAAACCTTCATGAGATTCGTTAGTATAATAAAGCAAATCACCACTTTAAGTACTATTGCAAACTCATTCATAATTTATTATTGCGTTATACCTATTGTATTCTAACTATACCAGGGCTTATACCCCTGATACAATCCATAGATTCATAAAAATAAGCACACAATGCAACAAAAACAGAATCTGTCAAAAACAGAACAATCTATAGTAATCTTGACTTTTACCATACTTTTGTAACTCCAAATTTTTTGAACAATTAGTACAACGTAGGAAATTTATATATAAATCATGTGTAAAAACACTGGTATGCGTCGGTGCTATACAAACGGTTTTTAACTCCTTTCTGCGACGGTGTTCGGAACCGTCGCCAAGTGAGTGACGGCGATAGGGGGGTCCTTCCAACACGACCCAGAAACCGTCGGGGATATGCCTCCTAGCACACATGCTCAGCAAAATGAGGTCGTGGTGCATCAAGTAGCTGAAATATGGTTATACGTGCATGAGTGCTAAAAATACAATTATACAGCGAAATCATTTCCGGTCAGAAGTACATTCCACACAGTACCCCGCTAAACGCTTTCCGTTAGTATGAACATCCCACATACCGCTTCCAAGGAAAACATTTCCCTTCGTGTACATCACACACAATTTTCCCCATTAAATCGCTTTGTGATAGTGTTGCCATTGCTACGATATTAACAATTTTATCGTTTATGTTATTGTATGCATCACACACGATGCCTAGAAGAAACTGTGTGGCAAAGGTTGTCCATCACACATACGCTTTTTATGTGGTAATCGTTATGCGCCAAGGTGGCGTAACGCAAACAGTTTTCAAGAGGATGTCGTGTGTGATTGTGTGTGCAGTGGAGATTGACCGCACACATAGTGGATCCTAGAAACGTGTCTGATCTCCATGTCTATCGCAGACTTTTCGCTTTCGCAAACCGTGTGCAATGTAATCCCTAATTTAAAAAACACATGATCACTGCCTTGGATATCGTCATAATTAATTATTTGCTTTTGTCATTGTCAATTGCCCGATAGCAATTTGTCTATCCACCATATGCTTTTTATGAGAGAAGCATCTATTGAAAACTATGGCCTCGGGATCTATTTTCTATCATATATTAAAACCAAAAATACCTTGCTACAATTTTATTTTATTTATTTTATTTTGTATTTTAGATTGATCTATGTATCAAAAACTATATCTTTTAATCTTGCTCGTAACCGTTGAGGGATTGACAACCCCTCTATGCATTGGGTTGCAAGTATTTCTTGTTTGTGTGCAGGTGTTGTTCACATAGTGTTGCTTGGTTCTCTTACTGGATTGATAGCCTTGGTTTCATAACTAAGGGAAATACTTATCTCTACTGTACTACATCATCCTCTACTCTTCGAGGAAATCCCAACGCAGCTCTCAAGTAGTAGGAAGAATTTTTGGTGCGTTGTCGGGGAGACATCATCAACATCTATCATGTACCTAGGCATAAACTTTCATCTCCTTACATTTACTTTATTTTCCATCTGCGTTTCGTTTTCATCTCCCCCACTTCTAAAAAGTTTTTACAAAAATACAAAAATATTTTCCGTTTGCCTTTTTCTTGCTTGCTTGTTATCATGTTTGCATAGTCATGATGTCTCAAGAAAATACAAAAATATGTGATTTTTCTAAGACTAGTAATAATGATTTTATTAGTCCTTCGATTCCTCCTCCCGCCGTTAGTGCAGAATCTTATGATATTGATGCCACTTTGTTGATCTTGCTATGAAAGAACAATTTTCTGGTAGTCCTAATGAGGATGTCGCGTCCCATCTAAACACTTTCGTAGAATTGTGTGATATGCAAAAGAAAAAGGATGTGGACAATGATATTATGAAATATAAAATTATTCCCATTCTCTTTGCGGGATCATGCAAAAATTTGGTTTTCATCTTTGCCGCGAAATAGTATTGATTCTTGGGACAAGTGCAAAGATGCTTTTATTACTAAGTATTTTCCTCCCGCGAAAAGTATTTCCCTTAGAAATAAAATTATGAATTTCAAGAAACTTGAGCATGAACATGTTGCCCAATCTTGGGAAATGTTGAAATTGATGATAAGAAATTGCATTGCTCATGGTTTTAATTTGTGGATGATCATACAAAAAAATTATGCGGGGTTGAATTTTGTTTATAGAAATCTTTTAGATTCCGCCAGGGTGGTACTTTTATGGATATTACATTGGGTGAAGCTATTAAATTGCTTGATAATATTATGGCAAATTATTCACAATGGCATACTGAAAGAGCTTCTACTAGTAAAAAAGTGAATTCTATTGAAGAAATTAGTACTTTGAGTGATAAAGATGATGCTCTTATAAATTGGTTGCTAGTAAAAATGTTCCTATTGATCCTAATGATGTGCCTTTGTCCACTTCAATTGAGCAAAAAATGATCCCGTAGATGTGAATTTTGTCCCGCAAAACAATTTTAATAGTAATGCTTATAGAGGTAATTTTAATCCTAGGTCGTTTCCTGGAAATTCCTCTAATAATAATGGTAATTCCTATGGTAGTAGTAGTAGTAGTAGTAATAAAAATAATAATAATAATAATAATAATAATAATAATAATAATAATAATAATAGGATGCCCACTGATCTTGAAAGTATTATTAAAGAATTTATCAATGCTCAAAAAGTTTTCAACACTACGATACAAGAAAATTTTAGTAAACTTGATGATATGTCTAGGTGCATCGATAGAATTATTCATGATGTGGAAAATCTTAAGACTAAAGTTTTGCCACCAAATATTGATATTAATGATTCAATTAAAGCTTTGTATGTCTCTATGGATGACAGTAAGAGAAGAACCACTATGCTTAAGCTAAAAAAGAATTTTTAGAAAAAATGATTCCTCCCTGTTTCTTTCATAGCAATGATGAAGAGATTAAAATGATTGGTGTTTCTTCTATTGATTCCTTGTTTATTAATGCTAAAATTGATCATAAGGGGAATGAATGTCGGTGTGGAACGACACCTATGGGATCACAAGAATCCCTACTACGGTTGCCGGGGCGCAGGGTTGCGAGAAGGGCAGGATTAGTAATCAGCACAAGGATCGTTTACCAGGTTCGGGACGCGAGGATGCGTAAAACCCTAGTCCTGCTTTGGTGGGTGTATTTCAGAGAGTTCTTGAGATCTTGAACTAGCTACGGTGGGGTGTGCGGTCCCAAAGAGCCGAATCCTTCTCCAGTATGCCATGGGCCTCCTTTTATAGTCGAAAAGGGGCTGCCAGTGGCATACAGGTGGAGGTGGAAAGGCGTCAAGATTATGAAGTTTATCGTCAGATTATAGGACAAGACGCATTTAATGCGCGCCGAGGTGTCGCTTAGCTTTATCGGGACGGGGCGAGGCCCGTCCCATCCGTCAGCCGCTTCCTCCTCGCCGACACGCCGCCTTGCTGCTGATGCATGTGGTGCCATGTAGGCAGGCAGGCAGCTGAGGTGGCGCAGTGGTGGAGCCTCCACGAAGATCTGCATGCCGCCAAGCGGGCGCTTGACGAGTTGGCCCGAGAGCTGCTTGTTGCCACACAGGTGCCTGCTCAGCTGGTTGAGCTGGCAGCTGCATGCGAACGGCGGTGGAAACTTGGTCGGTGCGGGCCTGGAAATGGCCCTGCTCGCGTCCTCGGTGAGGGCCTTGCCGGGTGGCCCGGCAAGGGTCTTGCCATGGCGCGCTGTCGTCCCCGGCAAGGACCTTGCCGGGGATCTAGTGGCCTTCCTCGGCAAGGATCTTACCGAGGGTCGTCGTCTTCTAATCCTCATCTGATCTTGAGTGTTCCTTGTCTTCACAAAGATCTGCATGCCACCACAGAGGTGCCTCCCCAGCCCCGCCCAATGTGGTTGATGGTGCCGGGATGTGGGCTCAAGGGTGGCTCGCTCACAGGTGTTTAGGCGTGCTGCCCGGCAAGGGTCTTGCCAGGCTCTTTGAGGCCGTCCCCGACAAGGGTCTTGCCGGGGGAAACTGCTCCGCCCCTCTGCCTCTTTGCGTCCTTGGTCTTGGCGTTGCTCTGGCTGCCTCAGGCTTTGGTTTTACCTTGGTTCACCTCCCCTGCTCATGTGGCCGTGGGCGCGGCTCGACCGCCTGCAAGTACGGTGTAAAGGGGTACACAGTTGCGCCCCTTCGTTTGTACACCGTCAGGAGCCCCCGAGCCTGGGCCACACATAAGCGCGACACGTTGCTGGGCCAGGCCTAAAATGGTGTGCGGGCAGGCGGGGCGGTTTTTACCGTGGTAAAACTTTTCGCGCGGTGTGCCTCCCACGACCCGCGCGCGGCGTGGCGCGGCGTGGAGGGGTGCGCGTGACGTGGGTGGCATGCGTGGGGCTGTTTCCGCATGCATGCATCACATCTGGGTAAAGAGGCGGCTCGCGTCTTCCCCCATAAAAAGAGGGAGGCATGGAAGCGCGGCTCATTTACTGCGCGGGGCCGGGTCGCGGTCTTCAAGGTGTCCACACCCCACGATCATGGGGCGGGGAGAGGTCACTTCACCCACCCCCTTGATTCTGCACGTTCGCCACGCGTCCTTCATGCGCTTGGGGTGGCAAGCGGTGGAGGCGGGAAACGGGGCCGTCGCTGATTGGGGCAGCGGGTCGGTCTCTATTCCTCGCGCCTCGGTGGTTGGATTGGCTGAAGGGGCGGCCGCCTCTATAAGGAGGGGAAGGGGATGGCATCCCGCACTCTTCTCACATCTATCTCCTCCGCTTCGCTTCTTCCTTTCACTTGCCATGGAGAAAGGGAATCCCGGTCCTCGACGGTGGCGGCGAGGGTCGCTGCCGACAACAAGGCCCCTCCTCCTCCCGAGCCCGTGGTGGTGGAGCCAAGCGTGAGGGGAAGGGGAGGGCGAGGCCGTGGCGAGGTCAGCAGAGGTCGTGGTGCTTGAGGAAGAGGACGGGCGGGCGGTGCGCGGCTTCGCTTCCCGCCAATGATGCCTTTTCCGATGGAAGGCCATGTCGGAGACCAGCCTCATGAAGTTCTTCATCAGGCTACGCCCGGCCTCCGCCGCCGCCGTCTTCGTCTTCCCCCCTGCTCAGCTCGGGAGATGGAGCGTGACCCGCCCCAATCCCTCGGGGATTGCACATGAGGGCTGCGAGAATGGGGGCACGCTGGCCGACGCCGACTTCCCGGCCTCCGTGGATGGAAGACGTTCGCCGCATCCACAGCTCGACGGCGGGCTCGCCTCTACTTCAAATTAATGGAGGACGGCCTGCTTCCGCCAAGGTCTTCGGAGACTTCGGGACTCGCCAAGTGCTGCGTGGAGAGCTCCTCCGACGAAGATTCCGACGACGGAAGCTCTTCCTCGAGCGAAAGCGATGAGGAAGACAAATAAGGCAGACGATAGACGAAGTCCGACTAGGCGTCGGACGCCAGCTCGACGTCGGCGGCGGCAACATTTGCACTGGCCGCCCTTCGCAGAGTTTTGCGGGGGAGGCCAGCTCCTTGAACTTCTCGGGGCCGTCTCCTTGGGCGGCCGGGCCGGAGGCTGCTAAGGGGAAGAGGGCGGGCGGCAAGGCCATCAACTCAGAGTACGCGGGCACCGACGCCTTCATCGCCAGATTGCCGGGTCCCCCGCCTGCTCTTCCAGCCTTCTTTCCGGCACCGTCATCACTGCTCATCCGTGGTATGCCACCGAGGTGTTCTCTTGGTGCTTTCGCTGCTCGTAGCTCACCTAGGCGCCTTTGCCCTCTTTGCCTCCTTGACCTACCTCCTGAGGAGAGGGACAAGAAAGGGATTACGGGCATTTTATCTCTTTTTTAATCTGTAAGCCCTCGGGCATTGTTAAATCTAAAGCTTGTAATCCCCCTTGTTCATGTTTTTCATCTCGTTTGAACTGTACCTGTACGGGATGTTTTTAATGAAAAAGGGGTGTTTGCCGGGGGTTTTCGTTCGTGGATGGAGCCCATGACAAGGAGTGAATCCTTGTTACTATTCAAGATAAACGCTTCCACCCGCAACAATGTGCCTTGTCGTTCCCCCACTTCGCCGACCATTCTCGCGCCCTTGGCGGAGGCGAGGATGAACGGCTTAGGCTCCTCGTTCTATTTCCTTGCCGCCGCGACTACAACCAAATCCGGGCCCAGGAGATAATCCTTGGGTATAGAAAAGGGGAGCACGGTGGCCTAGAAATAAAGCGAGGTTTCACATATCCCAGTTCATAACGAAATGCATGACAGGGGATAAAAGACTTATCTGGATCTGCAGCCCTCGGCAACCTCATCTTGCCGCTGTTGGATCTCAGACTTGCAGCCCCAAAGAACTTTGGTTTGCCGGGTTGAGGCGCGGTCCGTGCCCTTTCTTCCGTGTAGCTCAGCCAGAAGTGCTCATGTGCCCGCGAACCAAAAAGAGGACAGAAAAGAAACAAAGAGACGCCAAGACTGACCTCTAGGCTAGGGGTTAGTCGCCGCTAAGCACTATCAACCCCTAACCAAGGAAGAGACTCGACCTAGCATGCATGTTATAACTTAGGGCGCCAAAGGCTTCATTTATTTATGCTCGTAGTCTGCTACTGGCTTTGTAATGAAGGGAAACATGCCTTGCCGGGCAAAGCTTGTACAAAAGGTGGTTTGTGGAGGCCCGGCAAGCCGCGCCTATGGGTAAAACTTGCTAAGATGCTCGATGTTCCAGGAGTTGCTCATCGACAGCATCTTCTTCTATGCGGATCCGCCGGGCCTGGTGACTCGTGTTACCTGATAAGGGCCTTCCCACTTTGGCGTCAACTTGTTGGAATTCTTGGCCGACTGAACACGCCGAAGAGCAAGGTCACCTTCCTCAAAGCTTCGGGCATGAACCTTGCGGCTATGGTAGCGGCGCAAGGCTTGCTGGTAGCGTGGTCGCTCTCATACCCGCTCAAGACGATCTTCCTCAAGGAGCGTCGCGTCATCTTGGCGCAACTACTCTTGCTCAAGCTCATCATAAGCGAGCACTCGAGGTGACCCGTATATGAGTTTTGTAGGGAGAACTGCTTCCACCCCGTATACCAGGGCAAAAGGTGTCTGGCTGGTGGCTGGATTTGGCATCGTCTTGATCGACCAAAGAACCGCCGGCAATTCATCAATCAAGCGCCTTCTGCTCTTGTGCAGCTTGTCAAAAGTCTTTGTTCTTAGGCCTCGCAACACTTCAGCATTCGCCCTCTCTGCTTGGTCGTTGCTCCGGGGGTGTGCCACGGAAGCAAAATAGACCCACCACGAGGTCTTGAAGGTATTGCATGAAGGTGTGGCTTGTGAACTGCGTACGTTGTCGGTGATGACTTTGTTCGGCACCCCAAAATGGCGTATCAGCCCCTTGAAAAACTTGATAGCCGATCGAGCAGTCACCTTTCTCATCGCTTCCACTTCCGCCACTTTGTGAACTTGGCATTGCAACGCATAAGTACTCAAAGCCCCGACAAAGATGGGGGAAGGAGCCCAAGATGTCGAGCCCCTGCATCGAGAATGGCCAGAGAGAGGGATTGTTTGAAGGGCTTGAGCTGGTTGATGAAGTCTCTTTGAATGGAACTGCACGCTCACACTTGGTTACTAGTGTCATCGCATCTCGGAGGGCGGTGGGTTGAAGAAACCTTGCCGGAACGCCTTTCGGCAAGTGCCCTCGACCCTATGTGGGAGCCACATATGCCTCCATGTATTTCTGCCAACAGCTCCAGTCCTTCCTCCCGGGGGATGCACCTTAATTTCACGCCGTTCGGCCTTCTCCTGTACAGGACGTCATCGATGAACTGATACAAGGCGGACCGGCAGGCTACTTTTTCCGCTTCTTCCGCCTCCTCGTGAAGTTCCCCGCTTGGAGGAATCGGACAAGATATGTTGCGCCCACGCCGAGCCTGGGGCTCGACGGCAAGGACCAAAGGCATTTCCTCAGCCATGGGCACGGCTGTCTCCATGGCCAGGGCTTGACGCCCTGCCGGAGGCAATTGCCCTTTGGCAGGCTCGCGTCCGCGGCAAAGCACCTTTTGCCGGGCGGCCCCAAGGCCTTAGAGGAGTACTTGCCGGACCTGACTTCCTTCGCTTGTTCGCCCGCTGATGGTTCGACGGATGGTTGAGTTAACTAGAGCAAGAAGGTACCGGTTCCATTGTGTAGCTTGAATGCAGCACGCTTTGACAGTGTAATCGGTGATGTCGTTTCTCCACTGGAGGACGTGTTCGCTGATAACGCCAAAGCGCCCTCCAGCTTCCTCACCTCATCTACGTAAGCTTCCATCAACAGGCTCGTAATCCTTGTCGACTGTCCGACAACAAGCCGCGAGTCACCCCCGACGATGAGCTTTAACCCCGAGGTCCGGCCGCGATCTCGAGACCAGCAAGCAACCCTCGTACTCCACGGTGTTGTTGGTGGACATCTCCCTGGGAAAGTGCATCTGGACCACGTACTTGAGGTGCTCTCCGGTGGGTGCGACGAGAGCACGCCGGCACCGACGCCTTGCAGCGAGAAAGCCCCATCAAAGTACATGATCCAACAAGGGTTCCGCTTTTTTGTCAAGCGAGCGGTCTCCTTGATTTCTTCATCGGGCATTGAGGTCCATTCTGCAATGAACTCTGCCAGGACTCTGCTTTGAATTGTCGAGGTGCTTTCAAACTTCAAACCAAAACTTGACAACTCCAAGGCCCATTCCACAATCCTTCCGGTTGCATCTGGGTTATGTAGTATCCAAGGTAATAGGAGGCGGTGGACGACAAAGTGATCTCGTGGGCTTGGAAGTAATGACGCAGCTTCCTCGAGGCCATGAGGAGGTCAAGAGCAATTTCGCACACCGGAGTACCTCGACCTCAGCCCCGCAAGAGGGAGTCGACAGCAAAAAACCGGTGCTGCATCATCTTCTTCTTCTGCACCACTTCAACCGACTGCGAAGGCACTGTCTCGGTGGCACCATACTCTGCTGGGGGCCTTGCCTCGCCGGCATCGCGCCTTGCCGGGGGAATCTTTGGCTTGCCATCCGCTGGTTCTGCCGTCGCCATCGCCTTCTTCGTCAATTCTCTTCAAGGCCACACCGAAGGCGGCATCGACCACTTGATTCGCCGCCGCTAGATATAGCAAAGCAACGGCTCTTGTGTTTTAGGCGCAACCAGTATTGGCATGGAGGAAAGGTATTTCTTCAGATCTCGCAACGCCGCCGGCTTCATGGGTCCACTCCATTGGGCCTGCCTTCTTCAATATTTTGAAGAAGGGAAGGGCACGCTCGACGGATTTGGAGATGAATCGGCTCATAGCGGCGACGCAGCCAGTGAGCCGACGCACATCTTTAATCCGGTTGGGCGCCTCAATCTGCTTCAAGAGCCTTGATTTTGTCCTGGTTTGTTTCGATCCTCGCTGGGTTATGACAAAAGAACCCGAGAAGCTTTGTCGGACGGAACACCGAAGACACACTTCTCAAGGTTCAAATTTTAAGGTTGATCTTGCGCAGGTTGGCAAATGTCTCTTCCAGATCTTGCACAAGAGTTGGCCCGCCCTGGTTTTGACCACTATGTCATCCATGTATGCCTCCATATTTCTATGGAGCCGAGGTTCAAAAACCAATTTGACCGCTTCTTGCGAACGCCGAGCCAAAGACTCTTCAACCCGAAAGGCATCTCGTAAAAAGCAATACGTACCACATGGGGTGATGAATGTTGTCTTCTCTTCATCCTCTCTTGTCATGAAGATTTGGTGGTAGCCTGAGTAGGCGCCGAGGAATGACAATAGATCACACCCGCCGTGGAGTCAACACCGGTCGATGCGCCGCAACGGGAAGGGTCTTTAGGACAAGCCTTATTGATATCTCGTGTAATCAATACACAGCCTCCACTTCCCATTTGCCTTGGCGACTAATACCGGATTGGCCAACCACGCCGGGTGGAGCACCTCTCACCAAACCTCGCCGCTTCCAACTTCGTGATCTCCTCTGTGATGAATTCCTGCCTCTCCAGAACCTGCTTTCTGATCTTCTGCTTGACGGGCCGCGCATGAGGGCAGACAGCTAGGTGGTGCTCAATCACCTCCCTGGGAACACCGAGGATGTCGGACGCTTGCCATGCAAACACGTCGACATTCGCCCGCAGGAAGGTGACGAGCGCGCCTTCCTATTTGCTGTCGAGGGTGGAGCCTATGGTGAAGGCCCTTCCTGCGGCCGGGCCCTTCCCTCAAGTGACACCTTCTTGGTCTGCGGCGGCTTCGCCTCGGATTTCTTGCTCTTGCCGGTAGAGCTCTCTCGGCACGCCCTCGACAGTAGCGCAACACTCAAGAGGTGTGCTTGCCGGAGTGGGTGCGAGAGGTCTTGCCGGGCTTTCTTCTTCCCTCCCGGCCTTCAGCCGGGCAGTGAGTAGTGCCTTTGACGGCAGCCGCCGCGATCGCTTCCCGGTAGAGTTGGTCGGCGCAAATCAGCTGGCCCTTCTTGTCGGAGGGGACGGAGATGATGGTCAACGCCCGCATCTTTAGCATGTTGTAGGCGAGTGTGACGCCGCCATGAACTTGGCTAGTGTCGGGCGGCCGAGGATCCCGCTAGGGCAAAGGGATCTCGCCACGCCGAAGATGATCCTCTCCGCCCGTAGTTCAACTCTCCTCCAAACGCCACGGGAAGTGTGACCTTCCCCTTCGGGCTGGCTCTCCTCGATTGACCCCTTGAAACGCGCCCGCTTCCTCGAGGTCTCCATTAGGAATTTGCAGCCTTTTGATCACGACAGACGAGATCAAGTTCAGCCGGCCCCGCCACAACCAATATCTTGTTCACCTTGAGGTTGCGATCGCTGGCGAGACCAACAATGGCAAACACCGATCGCAGTTGTGCAGCGGTGGTGGTCCTCAGCGCCAAAGATGAGGGGCGGTCGGACCACTTCAGGGGCTTCGAAAGGCCGAACGACGGCTCATGTTGTAATCTCACGCCACCAATCGCTTTGAGTCGGGCGGTGAGAAGTATGCAACGAGGCGCCACCATCGATGCACATGGCCTTCAGAGCCTCGAACTCCCGCCACCGGACTCGTCGTGATCATCGCCTTCTCGCTTTTGTCACGTACCGGGCGGCCTCTCTTGTCGGTTGTCTTTGCCGGGCGGCTTTCTTGGCCGCTGATGTTTCTTGCCGAATCCTCGGCACCGTCCCGACCTTCTCCTTGTCCCGCCTCTTGTACTCAAATTTCTTTGCTTCAGGAAGCAGCTCGACTTGTCGGCAGTTCCGCAGGTCGTGGCCCTTGGTGCGGTGGATCTTGCAAGATTGCTTCGCCGGAGCCCCCTCGGCTTGTCGGCGCTTCTAAGGCCCAAAGAAGCGGCGCACCCGGCAATCTCTTGCCGGGCCATCTCGCTTGACCTTTCTTGGCGCCGGTGTCGTCAGACCTCGACGGCAAGTACGGCCTTGCGCTTATGTTTCCTGTTAACGCCAAATTTCTTCGTCAGGGTGGCGGCGCTTTCGCCAAGAGAGTCGGTTTCCATGTCGGCGTCTTTCGCCGGGTACTTCCTTCCTCTTCGCCCGGCGCATCTGTCGGCCGTAACGTAGAGCTCGGCCACATCCTTAACCTTGGTCATCGCCACTTTTTCGCCAGATCTTGCGGTTGCGCATGTTCTGATGGAACGCGCTGATCACAAGCGGATGAACGTCGGGATTTTGTATCGCACCCGCTGAATCTCTGGATGTACTTGCGTAGGGTTTCCCCTTCCTTCTGGGGAATGATGTGCAGATCACTGGCTTGGCCATGAGCTTGGTGGCCTCCTGTGAAGGCGCCAACAAACTCATGGCACAGATTCAACCAAGAAGAAATGGAATCACGCGCAAGGCCAACCAAGACATAACATTGGGCTTCAAGGCTGGAAATAATTGGCAAGCACCTTGTCGCCACGAAGCTCCCGGCCACCAGATCGCGATGGTGTAGATGCCGAGGAACTCGGACGGATGGGTCTTTGCCAAAGGTACTTCGCCGACGCCGCTTGAACGCGGCGGCGGACGGCGCCATCGAATCGCCGCAACACGGTAAAGGCCGGGCAGCCCACCTCGTAAGGCAGGTCACGGAGCCCCGGTGTTAGGTGGTCCATAGCGGTCCCGCCCGCTTGTTCCGATCGGTGGCGGTATCACGCCGCGCCAATAGTGGTCCGGCATCTTCGTGAGCTCGCTTCGCTGGTCGCGGCGGGTCCGCGGGTCGGACGATGCTATAGAGATGTTATCACAAGCGTCGTCTCGACGGGCAGACGCCCGCGACGGCTCGCGAGGAGGAGAGTGCACCGTGACCGCAGCTCCCCCGGTCCTCCTGGGGCCAAAGAGATGTGGTGGTTCGATGGAGCGCCGACCGAGGGCCCCGCCGCTCGCGGATCGCCTTTTGTTGGCGACGGCGGCGAGGCTCCGCATGGTGGCCCACCACTCGCCGAGCTTCTCCAAGCGGAGGAAGTCGAGGAGCAATACCGCGCTGCCGCTAAAGCTTCGCCGACGACGTATGGCGGCGCATAATCGCGTGGATCGTGGCAGCTTCGACTTCAACCACGTTAGAAGGAGCTCCGCCACGACCCGGGCCGCGCGCCATTTTCGCCAAAGATTTCGCGGCAGGCTGAACTCCTTCATCTCGCGGACGACGATGTGGTTTCTTCCCACTACGGTGCGCCTGTGGTCACCGCGCAGACGCTGCCGCCACGCACACCATGGGAAGAGCGGCGTGGTCGCCAAGGCATGTTTTGAGGTCTGCTACGCCCGGCAGTGGTACAACGACACTCATCGAGGGCCTCAGCGCCGCTTACGGGGGCTACCTGGCTTATGGATCCGCGACGGCGGCCGGGTCATCTGGCGCGCGAACGACGCCGGGCCGCCATGCTCGATCGCTGTATGGCGCCGTGTTTCGCGATCATGCAAGACGGTCCCGTCCGCGATCGCCCATCGCCGCCTGCGACTGCCCGGGCTGTTGTTCGCTCCCAACGGTGCCGACCGCCGTCTTTTCTTCTTGGGAGCCATGGCGACAAAGAACCGCTTAGGCTAACTACTAGACCAGAAGTTCACAATCGCGCTTCTACGTGGCGCCGCCAAAGATGTCGGTGTGGAACGACACCCACGGATCACAAGAATCCCTACATCGCGGCTGCCGGGCGCAGGGGTTGCAGAAGGGCAGTGATTAGTAATCAAGACAAGGATCGCTTACCTGTGTTCGGGCCGCGAGGATGCGTGAAACCTTAGTCCTGCTTTGGTGGGTGTATTTCAGAGAGTTCTTGAGCTCTCAACTAGCTACTGTGGGATGTGCGGTCCCAAAGAGTTTAATCTTTCTCCAAGATGCCGTGGGCCTCCTTTTATAGTCGAAAAGGGCTGCCACAAGGGTACACTGTGGAGGTGGAAAGGCATTCAAGATTATGTAGCTTATCGCCAGATATAGGACAAGGACGATCACGCGCCAACTGAGGTGCCCCTAGCTTTATCGGGACGGGCGAGGCCCGCCCCGTCTGGCCGCCGCTTCCTTCGCTTCGCCGACACGCTACCGGCAAGTGATGCATGCGGTGCCATGTAGGCGTGCAGTACCGAGGTGGCGCGTGGTGGAGCCTCCACGAAGATCTGCAGATGTCGCCACGCCGGCGCTGACGAAGTTGGCCCGGAGTCGCATGTTGCCACGCCAGTGCCCGCCACCGGGTTGAGGAGGCACGATGCGCGTAACCGGCGGTGGAAACTTGGTTGGTGCGGGTTCGGCAAAGGGTTCTCGGGCCAAGGCCCCTTGTGAGGGCCTTTGTCGGTGGCCCCAAGAAGCGGTCTTGCCGTATGCTGTTGTCTCCCCAAGAAGGACCTTGCCGGGGATCTAGTGGCCTTCCTCGGCAAGGATCTTGCCGAGGGTCGTTGTCTTCTAATCCTCATCTGATCTTGAGTGTTCCTTGTCTTCACAAAGATCTACATGCCACCACTGAGGTGCCTCCCGAGCCCTGGCCCAACGTGGTTGATGGTGCTGGGGATGTGGGCTCAAGGTTGGCTCGCTCGTTCTGTTGGTGTTTGGGCGTGCTCGCCCCAAGAAGGGTATTGCTCTGGGTTGCTGAGGCCGCCCCCAAGAAGGGTCTTGCCGGGAACTGCCTCCGCCTCCCGCCTCTTTGCGCCCTTGGTCTTGGCGTTGCCTGGCACGCCTCGGCTTCGGGTTTTACCTTGGTTCACCTCCCGCTTCGCTTGGTGTGGTCGTGGCGTTCGACTACCTGCACAGTGTAAAGGGGTACAAAGATACGCCCGTTCATTTGTACACCGACAATGAAGAAGATTCAACTTTAGTTAGAAGGCGTCCCCATGATTTGAAGGGTGAAAATCATAACAAATTTTTTGGTAAAAGTGGGTTTGGCGAGGTAAAAACTTTTAACTAGTGATGTGCCCACTTTCTTGGATTACAAAGATTTTAATGATGGTAGTTGCTCTTTGATTGAGTGTATTTCTTTGTTGTAATCCATGCTAAATTCACCCAATGCCTATGAACAAAATAAAGCTTTTACAAAACATATTGTAGAAGCGATGGTGAAAGCTTTAGAAGAAAAGTTAAAACTAGAGATTTCAATTCCTAGAAAATTATATGATGAATGGGAACCCACAATTAAAGTCAAGATTAAAAATTATGAATGCAATGCTTTACGTGATTTGGGTCATAGTGTTTTCTCAATTTCGAAATCTCTATGTGATGTGCTAGGTTTTACCAATACTAGTAGAATGCACGTGTGTTGCCACGGGCTACAATGCATATTATATTAATCCAAAATCAAGGCTCGTGTCTCTCCCTCATAAGTTCGGACATGTTTAGATATCAAACGGAGAACCAGAATGCTCCCAAAATTCAATGTATGAACAGTAGGAGCTCTTTAGCATATATCCTCCCAATGTGCAAGGATAAATCGCAATGCCACAAAATAGACAAAAGGCTCGTTAGAATTGATACATATCATGCCAATTCAATTACTAAAGTTCATCTCCAATTTTGGAAGCAAATGGCCAGAAGAGAAATGATGCAATTTGGTCTACTTTGGATTGTTCCCTCTAAACAAAAATGCTAGTGATCTTTCTCTGAGTGTAGTATCCTGATAATGAAATATAAGAGCGTTTATATCATTGATGTAATGACCTAAACGCTCCTATATTTCTTTAGAGAGGGAGTACTATTCTATTTTCTATGCATTGAATCAACATTAAAAAATTTCAACCATTTTATGAATATGGTACATACACACGACCATCAATTGAATCAACATAAAAACTCCAACAACTGTACCATCTCCGCCTCCACAATCTAAGATTTTTTGCAAGAAATTCTTCAATAAAATAAACATAGCAAATCCACACATGAGAAAATGAACAAAACTTCCAGCTAAGGTAAACCGAGTAAGTTAAATATAAAAAATGGAGTACATATAGCACGAATGATTTAATTACTACATTGATAAATTAGGACAATCATTTGAACTTACAAGTAGAGATTTAAAACACATTACTATAAAATTCACTTGCAAACTTTCACCTTCCATGTTAAGAGACCAAAGAAGCATCCCATTTAAATAGACCTTGTGCCTCCGCAAGCACTTGCAGCAATGTCGGCTACTGGTCAGAGTTAAAATAGCTTTTCATCAACAATAATTCTTTGTTCCATGATACCCTAAGCCTGCTGCGATTCCTTTCCACAACTGAATTTAATCAGACCATTGAACAACAAAGTTGGTTCAAATAGACATCGGTTGTGCCAGTGAAGAATGCAACAAATCACTCATCAATCTAAGGTTCAAATAGAAGACAGTTCAGATGCAACCAAATGCCGCAAAATCTTCAATGTACATAAGAATGCCGATAAAAGCTAGTTCATCTTGTTGTTCCCTTCATGCTTCGACAGTTGCTATGATTCATGTCCATCAGTCTGTAGGGCATTCACACATGCACCTGTGATGTCAAGCACCAATCAAGAAATGAACAAGTTAAGTTGAAAGAAAGGTCCAATAGTTATGCGATATTCTCATATTACAAGTTTGGTAATGTCATTTTCAATATCTACATCAAACACAGCCTTTTAAAAAAATCATATCAACGGATTTAAGATGGAGAGAGGATTCTAGATAGTTGGTCTCACTGAAAATAGAGGTGCGGGTTTGTGCTTTACACTGATGCGATAGTAAAACAAAGACCGCTAGACAATTTTAATGCAGGGCATGCACTGACACGCCGCTGGTGTTGTAGCCCTACACTCTATGTGCGATTTCAGATTTATATTTGTTTGATAGAAGAAAGATGATAGACAATACAACCATCAGGTTGGGCATTGTTTTTGCATTGGAAGGTAATTACTAAGGCAAATAAATGATTATGTAAACAAAAAATAAAAATGAACTCTGGGTCATTATCACCCAACTAAAACCATTGAATAATGTACAACTCTATATTTTCAACATACCTTGAGTAACAGTAGAGAGAAGATGGCCGCATGTCAATTCTGAATGGGAACATCTTAAGAATCAGAGAAAGAATAGCAGGATGGGAAGTTTATGGCTTAAATGGATCAAGAATATTTTTGCAATCATACAACTCTAGGATTCAATTCGGATGAAGTAGAAATATAGATAAACATAATCAGTATGAAGGAACACAGTTATCATTTTTTCACCCGACGAATGTACACATTGAATTCGAGCGACCTGTGAACAGTGCCCAAATCATGATGGTTGTGCAAAATTTCTAGTAACATTACTTCTAACAGTACAACGTATAAATATATTTTTCAGTCAACTTGGAATCGGCAACCCAAGAGAATGTACAGGTTTTTCTTCATTAGCTTTTTGGCCCAGCGTTGTCACAGATTTTTGGGATGCCTATTTTGAGATCCTCGATTCTACCTTCATGTAAAGCATAACCATCTACATTAGACCTCAACTGTTGAATTTCTAGGTAGTAGGTATCGGTTCGCATAAGCAGGCAAACACAAAGCTCCAAAAGTAACATATCCTTTCTTAGTAGCACCGGAATTCTATCATTTATCTATTAAATTCTCAAGGAAATATTTTCTCCTAAAGCCTAATTCGTGATGAATTTCAGACTGCAAGTATGCAGTTGAAGACACAAAGGACATATGCAGTTGACCATGAGGCTCTTGGAAGGCAATTCATGAATAAAAATACCCATAGTTTGGAGAAATGGGGTCAGGTCTTCAGGCTGGTACAGCTGCGCTTGATGTCCCCATCGCCACATCCTTGCGCTTAGTGTGTGGGTCACTACTGATGTCCCATGCCCAGGCCTTCTCAACCTAACAATGCCTGCCGCATTACCCGATGACCTTTTTCAGATTTATCAGCGCCGCTTTTCACAGTCAATGAAGCCTGATGATCACCTCGCCGATGAAACTTTTGTAACCCCTCATGCTGGACCATAGCCATGGAAGCAAAGCGACGAGCAGTACCCAATAGTGAGAGAGAAGCCCATGATATGTGTGTGCTTATAATGTACATGTCGATGTTTTATGTTCTTAGCATTGTGTGAAGGACAGTCAATTTCAGGATGACAACATCCATTTTAAAGCAAATGCTAGTTTGTAGAAATGAACATGCAACGACACTTAACTGCTTTTACCATTTGTACTTCACAAAAGTGTTAAGCATAAACTGACAAAAAAATACCTAGCCTACAGGATTTCAAAAGTTGTAAGTAACTTACCGGTAATGATCTAGCAATTTATCCACCAAAGCCAGTGCCAATTCTTCTAGTGATAACATGAACATTGTGACAAGGTAAACCGAGACATTTGCAATATTAATTTATGTTTCCTCAATGTACTGGATTGAGCTATAAACAATCATGCAATTATCCTCCTCATGTATGGCTAGAGCAGTTTGTGTTTTCGTGTAGAAGTACTAACGTGCAACTATGCACTACCAAGCTCCCCATGGCGCTTCGTGCCTACTGTTTTCACCGACAAGCCAAAGGTTAAATCAATATTAGTACAGAAATAGATTACATTAATTTTTTTGGCATAAGATCACATTAAAATATTGTTGAAGATGGAAGACCCAATACATTTTGACAGAACAAAAGTGTAATAGAACATTTGATACAAATGCTACATTTGATAGAAATACTTAGTAAAACATACAGTAAACCCTTGAACTCAGTGTTCTTCGGATCAAAGTAAAACATACAGTAAAATATACAACAGAAGTGCAATATATAAGCAGTCCATACCAAAGGAGGTCGCCACAACTCGATGTTCTTCAGATCAGCACCAGTTTGGAGTAAACCCTTCAACTGGTTAAAGCCACCATAAAAGGCAGCACTATTTACTCTTCAGGTCAGCTCTGCTATTGCCTTCCTGTGGAATGTGATGTGTGATTTTATTTGTTTGACGCGCCTGCATATCCATTATTCTACAGCCAGAGGCAAGCAGGCAGCACATCTCTAAGGTTGCTCAATTTTTTTTTCTTCCACAAGAAAATAAATCTGCAGTATTTTTGCAAGGAGCATGAACAACGGTAAGAGCCTGCAAAGTTCACAAACATGAACATCAGTGGCCATACAATGTAAAGAATAGAAATTTCTCTGAAAGAATTCTCGGGCTCCAGCATTAAAATAGTCTCATTTTTACCATCTTTATTGATAGCAACATCACATGATTTTTTTTACAGTATGTGGTACTTTGGTCGAAAAGGTACTCCATAAGCAATCTTGTCTGGTTACCAAACAAATTATCTTTAATCCATAGTTGTGCCCTGAAGAAGTAGTGGTCGTCCATGGCTGTGCCCTGAACTCAGACATGCCAGTCTGCAATGAAGAAAAAAGGTAGTCTAAATTTTCAGGTCGCACGAAATCAACCCAGTATAGGGAAGCAACGTATTGATTGAGGCATGTTTCTTTACTGCTGGTTGCGGGGCTTGGACGTCCCTCATGCCTTGTTCTTAGTATAAGCCATGGTGCCACCTTAGCCTGCGCCTAAGAAATCTTCGGCCGCGGAGACTGCAGGAGGCAGGCTACCAGACGAGTCATCCTTGACCCGGGAACGGGCTTGAAGCACGGACTGGGTTTGAGTGGTTGTCGTCGTCGTCAGCCCGAGCACGACCTGGGCAACATCGTGGAACTGCTACAGGGCAGTTGCAAACGACCAGCACTAAGCACGGGAAGAGGGAGGCGGAGGCCATTCCAGCTGGGGCTCGACACCAACGAGTAACTTGAATCTTGAGAAACATGAGGGCGCACAGAGGAGATGTGGTGGATGGCGATGCCTGAGCGTGGCCTGTGTGTGATGGCGGCGGCCGCTGGGAGGTAGAGGATCAAGGGAGAGGGAGCATCTGCTCTGATCTGGAGAGGTGGCTCACACATTCGATGAGGCGGCCTCACACATTGTCGCTCAGGGTCTGGGGAGGTGAGCGGCCGGCGGCTTGGGGAACGTGGGAGAGATGGATCTGCTGGGTAGTGTGGGGCAGGTAAGCTGCCAGCACTGATCTAGGTAGGCGGGGAGCTTTGTGGAGCAAACCCTAGTCAGCGGGGTGGAGCAGAAGTTGAGCAGGACGAAGGAATCGGACGGCGGCGGTGCAACCTCTCCACGAGGAACCCTACGTCGAGACGAATTCAACATAGAAGATAGAAAGGATAGGCGGTGGTGAAGGGATCGGCGGCGGCGGCGAAAGGATCGGTTGGGGCGTGGTTCTCATCCTCGTAGCGAGACCATCGAGGGGGCTCGCTCCCTCCATCCTCCATCGAGCGAGTCGTGGACGATTTTAGGAAGGTGATTGAAAATTATAATGCAATTATTTAATCCGTAATTTGGTATTAAAATATTATGGATATAAAAACCAAATGGGAAACCAATTCGGTTTTTGTGGGAAGGTGATCTCACGTAAGAAGGTAAGCAAATTATGATGCGATTTTTGAATCCTTGATTACCCAAGAATTAAATTAGCACCTACCAAAGAAAGCGCGAGAATTATTACCTGATATAAACCAGGCAGAGTATTAAAAGGAATTACTTCAGTTTTAGTGGCAGGGTGAAAAAACCTATGTGTAGGAGAGATGGTGGGAGGTAGGACGAAAATACCAGCGAAATAAAATGAACGAAAGTGGTGGGACGAAAATAAACCATGAAAGTTATTCACCAACCTGCATATTAAGAAGAGAGATGGATGAATGTTCTCTTAATTTGCACTCGGCGGATTCTACTATTAAAAAGCCTTTGGGTAGAATTAAAGATTTTTTTATTCTTGCAAATAGGAACTATGTGCCCGTTGATTTTATTGTACTTGAATATTGATTGCAATCCGCCTTGCCCCATCATACTTGATTGTCCACTTTTACGAACTATAGGTGTCGTTATTGACATGAAAGAAGGGAATATTAAATTCCAGTTATCGTTAAAGAAGGGTATGAAGCACTTCCCTAGAACTAGAATTAAGCCACCATATGATTCAATCATGAGGGTCACCTATGGAACCAAAACCAAAGATGACAACACTTGAAACTATGCATTATGCCTAGATAGGGACGTAAAATAATGGCGCTAGTTGGGAGGCAACCCAATAGTTATCTTTTAATTTTTTTTGTTTCACTTTCTGTTTTTCAATAAATATACAATTATGTTACTGTTATTTTAGTGTTTTAGTGTTTAAATTAGTGTTTGTGCCAAGTAAAGCCTTTGGGATGATTTGTGTGATAATTGCTTTGATTCTGTGCATTAACATAAACTTTTGCTCTCAGTAGTAGAATTAATGTGCTCTGCTAGAACACAATAAATTTCTTAATTTTTACATATGATTGATATACAAATTTCCCGCGTTTTCCTAATTTTTCAGAATTTTTTTGGAGTTACAGAAGTATGGTCAAAGTTCAAATTACTACACACTGTTCTGTTTTTGACAAATTCTGTTTTTGTTGCATTGTGTGTTTATTTTGATGAATCTATGGATTGTATCGGGGGATATAAGTCATGGTAAAGTTATAATACATTATGTATAATGCAATAAAAAATATGAATGGGTTTGCAATTTTACTTAAAGTGGTGATTATATTTATTATACTAATGGATCTCACGAAGGTTTTATTAAGTTTTGTATGATTAAAGTTTTCAAGTTTTGGGTGAGATCATGATGGATGAAGGAATAAGGAGTGGCAAGAGCCTAAGCTTGGGGATTCCTCAGGCACCACAAGGTAATGTTCAAGGACACCCAAGCAACTAAGCTTGGGGATGCCCCGGAAGGCATCCCCTCTTTCTTCTAACCTAATTAATCGGGTAATTTTACTTGGAGCTATATTTTTATTCATCACATATCATGAGTTTTGCTTGGAGCATCTTGTATTATATGAGTCTTTGCTTTTTTGCTTTTTAGTTTGTCACAACCATCCTTGCTGAGCACACTTGCTTGAGATAGACACTCACATATCATGATTTACTAGAATACTTTATGTGCTTCACTTAAATCTTTTGAGCTAGACAGTTGCTCTAGTACTTTATGTACATCTTTTTTAGCACGGTGGTTGTTATATTTTAAAGAAATATGCTCTCATTCTTCACTTATATTATTTTGAGAGTTGAATTTTTTTAAGAAATATGCTCTCATGCTTCACTTATATTATTTTGAGAGTTGAATTTTTTTGAAGAAATATTTAGGCTCTCGTGCTTCACTTAGATCTTTTTGAGAGTTAAGAATAGTAATGGTAATTAGCATGAGATATGAATTTGGTCCCAAAGTGATAGATATCCAAGGGGGATATAATAAAAACTTTCATGAAGATCATTGGATATTATAATAGTTTTTCGATATGGAGACAGTGATATGTGAGTCATGTTGATGAGTAATTATGCTTTAGTTAGAATATTGGTGTTAAGGTTTGTGATTCCCTATGCATGCACGTAAAGTCGGTAGTTATGCAATGAAATTATATCCTACTTGTGGTGCATTATTTAGTGTTAATTATGTTCACTGCTCATTTATGACCATTTTCGTTTTCTGGTTGCTCGCCTCTCAATCTATTTGCTAGCCTTCACTTGTATTAAGCGGGAATGTTGCTTGTGCATCCAACTCCTTAAACCCAAAGTTATGCCATATGAGTCCACCATACCACCTATATGCGTTATTTCCATGTCGTCGAGGTAAATTTGCATGTGCCAACTCTAATTTTCAAAATGAATTTCAGTTTTGTGTGCCCGTACCGCTCATGAAGAGGCAGGGGGTGGCCAACATTTTCCATGCTAGGTATTTTATTCTCACGATGAGTGTTTATTCACTTGTCATTGCATGTGAGTGTGACGGGTAATAGGGATGCCTAGTCCCTGAATGAAAAAAAAATACTGTGATAATAAATTCCTTGGAAAGTGTTGGTATGGAAGACCCTCGTGAAAATGACTAGCCATGGATTGTCGAAGAATGGTGGAAAGGAAATAAAATTTACTTTCTGTTTGGGAACAGCCTATATTTTGTCTAGCATGGAAGATATTGGAATTCTTGGTCGTTTTCGTTGACAGGAAAAGCATGCCTCTCAAAACAATTTTACCTCTCAATTTAAGCTATGAGCTCTGGCACCTCTACAAATCTCTACTTTCATCTGCGAAGGGCCTATCTATTTACTTTTATGCAAAAAAATATGTTGAGTCTCCATCTTCTCTTACAAATCACCAATTAGGGAACACTATTGTCATACATGTGTATTGGATGTTGTTAATATTTGAGTGTGCTTCATGAATGGATGAATGATTGAGCATAATGGGCTAGGGATAACTTTCTTTAGTGTTGAAATTTTGAAAGACATGGTTGCTTGTTGATATGCTTGAGTATTGATGTCTTCATGTCAAATTATAGACTATTGCTTTGAATCATTCAAGTCCAAATGTCCATGCTAAAAATAAAAGAATAAATGATGAATATGTTAGGTAGAAATCCACATCAAAAATTCTGTTTTTATCATCTACCTACTCGAGGGCGAGCAGGAATTAAGCTTGGGGACGCTTGATACATCTCCAACGTATCTATAATTTTTTTATTGTTCCATGCTATTATATTATCAATGTTGGATGTTTTATATACATTTACAAGCAACTTTATATCATTTTTGGGACTAACCTATTAACTTAGTGCCTAGTGCCAATTGTTGTTTTTTCTACTTGTTTTTGACTTTGCAGAATATCAATACCCAACAAAGTCCAAATGCCACGAAACTTTATGGAGATTTTTTTCCGGCAATAAGAGACCCCGAAGCTTGGGAGGAACAAGAAGATGAAGGAATGGCCCACAAGGCACTAGGGCGCGCCAGGGGCCTCTAGCGCGCCCTCGTGGGTAGTGGGGCCCACAAGCCTCCATTTGACCAAACTCCGCCTCTATAAATACTCAAAAATCCGAAAACCTACCAGGGAGTCCACGAAAATCCAGAACCATGAGATCCCATCTAGAGGCCTCTTCCGGCACTCTGTCGATGGGGGAAACAATCATGGAGGGGTTCTTCATCATCCTTGTTGTCCCTCCGATGATGCGTGAGTAGTTTACGCATGATTGTTATAGCCTCGTATTTCTTCTGCGATTTATTGTTTGGTTTGGCCAACTAGATTTTTTTATCTTGCCATGGGAAGAGGTGCCTTGTGATGGGTTCGATCTATGTACTCAATCCCAAAGTGATGTAAAAGGGACATGACACGCACGAATTGTTGCTATTAAGGGTAACAAGATGGGATTTATTTCATACATGATTTATCTTGTCTACATCATGTCATCTTGCTTACAAGGCGTTACTCATTCTTTTCATGAACTTAATACACTAGATGCATGCTGGATAGCGGTCGATGTGTGGAATAATAGTAGTAGATGCAGAATCGGTTCGGTCTACTTGTCTCAGATGTGATGCCTACATACATGATCATTTCCTTGGACATCGTCATAATTATTTGCTTTTCTGTCAATTGCCCAACAGTAATTTGTCTACCCAAAGTATGCTATTTTTATGAGAGAAGCCTCTAGTGAAAACTATGGCCCTTGGGTCTATTTTCTATCATATACTAAAACCAAAAATACCTTGCTACAATTTTTTTTATTTAATTTTGTATTTTTGTTTGATCTATCTATCAAAAACTATATCTTTTTTATCTTGCTCATAACCGTTGAGGGATTGACAATCCCTCTATGAGCTGGGTTGCAAGTATTTGTTGTTTGTGTGCAGGTGTTGTTTACATAGTGTTGCTTGGTTCTCCTACTGGATTAATAACCTTGGTTTCATAACTGACAGAAATACTTATCTCTATTGTACTGCAAACCTACCAGGGAGTCCATGAAATACTTTTTCCACCGTTGCAAGTTCTAGAACCACGAGATCCCATCTAGAGGCCTCTTTCGCACTCGTCAAGGGGGAAACGATCATGGAGGGGTTCTTCATCATCCTTGTTGTCCCTCCGGTGATGCATGAGTAATTTACGCATGATTGTTATAGCCTCGTATTTCTTCTGCGATTTATTGTTTGGTTTGGCCAACTAGATTGTTTTATCTTTCCGTGGGAAGAGGTGCCTTGTCATTGGTTCGATCTTGCGGTGCTCAATCCCAGTGACAGAAAGGGACATGACACGCACGTATTGTTGCTATTAAGGGTAACAAGATGGTATTTATTTCATACGTGATTTATCTTGTCTACATCATGTCATCTTGCTTAAGGCTTTACTCTGTTCTTTCATGAACTTAATACACTAGATGCATGCTGGATAGCGATTGATGTGTGGAGTAATAGTAGTAGATGAAGAATCGTTTCGGTCTACCTGTCTCAGATGTGATGCCTATATACACGATCATTTCCTTGGACATCGTCATAATTATTTGCTTTTCTGTCAATTGCCCAACAGTAATTTGTCTACCCATAGTATGCTATTTTTATGAGAGAAGCCTCTAGTGAAAATTATGGCCCTCGGTCTATTTTCTATCATATACTAAAACCAAAAATACCTTGCTACAATTTTCTTTTA
Source organism: Aegilops bicornis (assembly GCA_021605145.1). Taxonomy (NCBI): domain Eukaryota; kingdom Viridiplantae; phylum Streptophyta; class Magnoliopsida; order Poales; family Poaceae; genus Aegilops; species Aegilops bicornis. Next base: position 581,334,139 of record CM038674.1, on the reverse strand, counting down.
TTTATTTTATTTCATATTTTTGTTTGATCTATCTATCAAAAACTATATGTTTTAATCTTGCTCATAACCGTTGAGGGATTGACAATCCCTCTACGAGCTGGGTTGCAAGTATTTGTTGTTTGTGTGCAGGTGTTGTTTACATAGTGTTGCTTGGTTCTCCCATCGGATTAATAACCTTGGTTTCATAACTGACAGAAATACTTATCTCTATTGTACTGCAAACCTACCAGGGAGTCCATGAAATACTTTTTCCACCGTTGCAAGTTCTAGAACCACGAGATCCCATCTAGAGGCCTCTTCCCAAGCACTTCCGCGAAGGGGGAAACAATCACGGAGGGGTTCTTCATCATCCTTGTTGTCCATCCGATGATGCATGAGTAGTTTACGCATGATTGTTATAGCCTCGTATTTCTTCGGCGATTTATTGTTTGGTTTGGCCAACTAGATTGTCTTATCTTGCCATGGGAAGAGGTGCCTTGTGATGGGTTCGATCCTGTGGTGATCAATCCCAGTGACATAAAGGGACATGACACACACGTATTTTTGCTATTAAGGTTAACAAGATGGGATTTATTTCGTACGTCATTTATCTTGTCTACATCATGTCATCTTTCTTGAGGCGTTACTCTGTTCTTTCATGAACTTAATACACTAGATGCATGCTGGATAGCGGTCGATGTGTGGAGTAATAGTAATAGATGCAGAATCGTTTCGGTCTACTTGTCTCGGATGTGATGCCTATATACACGATCATTTCTTTGGACATCGTCATAATTATTTGCTTTTCTGTCAATTGCCCAACAGTAATTTGTCTACCCATAGTATGATATTTTTATGAGAGAAGCCTCTAGTGAAACTATGGCCCTCAGGTCTATTTTCTATCATATATTAAAAAAATACCTTGCTAAAATTTTCTTTTATTTACTTTATTTTGTATTTTTATTTGATCTATCTATCAAAAACTATATGTTTTAATCTTGCTCATAATCGTTGAGGGATTGACAACCCCTCTACGCGTTGGGTTGCAAGTATTTGTTGTTTGTGTGCAGGTGTTGTTTACATAGTGTTGCTTGGTTCTCCTACTGGATTGATAACCTTGGTTTCATAACTAACGGAAATACTTATCTCTATTTTACTGCATCATCCTCTCCTCTTTAAGGAAATGTGAACGCAGCTCACAAGTAGAAGAGGGCCACATGACGACTTTCAAGTTCATCATATTTTGACTAAAGACGCTCATGATCGCCACTTAGTGACTGGGCACATTTAGTTCCATCATTCAATAGACCATCGCTTTTATCTAATAGATTTTGAATCCTTTACATAGTAGTTTGTTGCCTAGTAGCAATGTTAGAAAGTTTGGAATAGCTAGCAGTTAAATTTTCATCAGATTTACCTTCACTTGAGTAAGATAAAGAATGTTTGAGTACCTTGCGGCCTTTTTCCATGAGGCGTGTTGCCGAGGAAGATGAAGCCGGATCAAATTCCTGAGATTCTAGGGATTTCTTGAACTCGATGAACCAGGGATCTTGACAAGTGAGAACCCCTTCATAGACATCAGAGATCATGTCCCAAATGAACTTCACATTGCAGAGATGACATATGCGCCTGAATTTGTCTCTGGATAGGCCATAGCAGATGATAGCCTCTATCCAAGCATCTAGCTGCGTGTACTTGTGAATGTCATCAGTGTTTTCCATCTTGCAGAGGTCTGTCAGTCCTTCTTGCTACGTCTTGAGCTTGCGTTGGTTTTCCTCGAAGAGGAGAGGGTGATGCAGCAAAGTGTAGCGTAAGTATTTCCCTCTGTTTTGAGAACCAAGGTATCAATCCAGTAGGAGGCTCCTCAAAAGTCCCACGCACCTACACAAACAAACTGAGAACTCGCAACCAACGCAATAAAGGGGTTGTCAATCCCTTCACGGCCACTTGCAAAAGTGAGATCTAATAAAGATAGTATGATAAGATAAATATATTTTTGGTATTTTATAATATAGATGCAAAAAGTAAAGATGCAAATAAAAGTAGATTGGAAACAAGTATGATAGGAGATAGACCCGGGGGCCATAGGTTTCACTAGTGGCTTCTCTCAAGATAGCATAAGTATTACGGTGGGTGAACAAATTATCGTCGAGCAATTGATAGAAAAGCGCATAGTTATGAGATTATCTAGGCATGATCATGTATATAGGCATCACGTCCATAACAAGTAGACCGACTCCGCTCGCATCTACTACTATTACTCCACACATCGCATCGCTATCCAAAGATGCATCTAGAGTATTAAGTTCATAAGAACGGAGTAACGACAAGTAAGATGACATGATGTAGAGGGATAAACTCATGCAATATTATATAAACCCCATCTTGTTATCCTCGATGGCAACAATACAATACGTGCCTTGCAACCCTTTCTGTCACTGGGTTAGGACACCGCAAGATTGAACCCAAAGCTAAGCACTTCTCCCATGGCAAGAAAAACCAATCTAGTAGGCCAAACTAAACCGATAATTCAAGAGACTTGCAAAGATAACTTAATCATACATAAAAGAATTCAGAGAAGATTCAAATATTATTCATAGATAAACTTGATCATAAACCCACAATTCATCTGGATCTCGACAAACACACCGCAAAAAAGAGATTACATCGAATAGATCTCCACAAGAGAGGGGAGAACATTGTATTAAGATCCAAAAAGAGAGAAGAAGCCATCTAGCTAATAACTATGGACCCGTGAGGTCTGTGGTAAACTACTCACAACTCATCGGAGGGGCAAGGATGTTGATGTAGAGGCCCCCGTGGTTGATTCCCTCCCAAGCAGAGTGCAGTGTCAAGGCCCCAAGATGGGATCTCACGGATACAGAAGGTTACGGTGGTGGAAATTGTGTTTCTTGGTGCCCCCGGGTGTTTTCGGGGTACGTAGGTATATATAGGAAGAAGATGTACGTCGGTGGCTGCCCGAGGGGCCCACGAGACAGGGGGCGCACCCTCCTATCTCGTGGAGGCTCCGGTTGTTTCTTGACTTGCACTCCAAGTTCTCTGGATCACGCTCGTGAGAAAATCACGCTCCTCAAGGTTTCATTCCGCTTTGGACTCCGCTTGGTATTCCTTTTCTTCAAATAATCAAATAGGCAAAAAATAGCAAATCTGGGTTGGGCCTCCGGTTAGTAGGTTAGTCCCAAAAATGATATAAAAGTGGAAAATAAAGCCCAATATGGTTCAAAACAGTAGATAAAGTAGCATGGAGCAATCAAAAATTATAGATACGTTGGAGACATATCGTGCATCCCCAAGCTTAATTCCTCGTCATTCCTCGAGTAGGTAAATGATAAAAAGAGAATATTTGAAGCGGAGTGATACATTGGCATAATTTCAAAGTAAATCCTCATAATAGTGTTATGAATATTTAGATCCGAAAGATTCAAGACAAAAGTTCAAATTGACATAAAAATAATAATACTTCAAGCATACTAACTAAGCAATTATGTCTTCTCAAAATAACATGGCCAAAGAAAGTTATCCCTACAAAATCATATAGTCCTGCTATGCTCCATCTTCCCCACACAAAATATTTAAATCATGCACAACCCCGATGACAAGCCAAGCAATTGTTTCATACTTTAACATTTTCAAAACTTTTTCAATCTTCACGCAATACATGAGCGCTGAGCCATGGATATAACACTATATGTGGAATAGAATGGTGGTTGTGGAGAAGACAAAAAGAGGGAAGATAGTCTCACATCAACTAGGCGTATCAACGGGCTATGGAGATGCCCATCAATAGATATCAACGTGAGTGAGTAGGGATTGCCGTGCAACGGATGCACTAGAGCTATAAGTATATGAAAGCTCAACAAAAGAAACTAAGTGGGTGTGCATCCAACTCGCTTGCTCACGAAGACCTAGGGCATTTGAGTAAGCCCATCATTGGAATATACAAGCGAAGTTCTATAACGAAAAATTCTACTAGTATATGAAAGTGACAAAATGAGAGACTCTCTATCATGAAGATCTTGGTGCTACTTTGAAGCACAAGTGTGGTAAAAGGATAGTAGCATTGCCCCTTCTCTCTTATTCTCTCATTTTTTTTCTTTGGGCCTTTCCCCCTTTTTTTATGGCCTATTTTTTCTTTCTTTTTTTATTTTTTTTATTTTTCATCTGGAGTCTCATCCCGACTTGTGGGGGAATCATAGTCTCCATCATCCTTTCCTCACTTGGGACAATGCTCTAAAGAATGATGATCATCACACTTTTATTTTTCTTACAACTCAACAATTACAACTCGATAATTAGAACAAAATATGACTCTATATGAATGCCTCCGACGGTGTACCGGGATATGCAATGAATCAAGAGTGACATGTATGAAAGAATTATGAATGGTGGTTTTGCCACAAATACGATGTCAACTACATGATCATGCTAGCAATATGACAATGATGGAGCGTGTCATAATAAACGGAACGGTGGAAAGTTGCATCGCAATATATCTCGGAATGACTATGGAAATGCCATGATAGGTAGGTATGGTGGCTGTTTTGAGGAAGATATATGGTGGGTGTATGATACCGGCGAAAGGTGCGCGGTATTAGAGAGGCTAGCAATGGTAGAAGGATGGGAAAAAGTGCGTATAATTCATGGACTCAACATTAGTCATAAAGAACTCATATACTTATTGCAAAAATTTAGAAGTTATCAAAGCAAAGTATTACGCCAGATGCTCCTAGGGGATAGATTGGTAGGAAAAGACCATCGCAAGCCCCGACCGCCACTCATAAGGAAGACAATCAATAAATAAATCATGCTCCGAAGTTCATCACATAACGGTTCACCATACGTGCATGCTACGGAATCACAAACTTCAACACAAGTATTCTTTAAATTCACAACTACTCAACTAGCATGACTCTAATATCACCATCTTCATATCTCAAAACAATTATCAAGCATCAAACTTTTCTTAGTATTCAACGACTCAAAAGAAAGTTTCACATATCTTGAATACCGAGTATATGAATATTTATGCAAATTACCATGCTATTAACGACTCTCAAAATAATCTAAGTGAAGCATGAGAGATCAATAGTTTCTTTTAAAACAAATATACCACCGTGCTCTAAAAGATCTAAGTGAAGCACTAGAGCAAAAAATTATCACGCCTAAAAGATATAAGTGAAGTACTATGAGCAAAACTATCAAGCTCAAAAGATATAAGTGAAGCACATAGAGTATTCTATCAAATTCCAATTTATGTATGGCTCTCTCAAAAGGTGTGAACAGCAAGGATGATTGTGGTAAACTAAAAAGCAAAGACTAATATAACACACGACGCTCCAAACAAAAACACTTATCATGTGGTGAATAAAAAATATAGCCCCAAGTAAAGTTACCAATGAACGAAGATTTAAAGAGGGGATGCCTTCCGGGCATCCCCAAGTTTAGGCTTTTAGCTATTCTTGAATATATTAGGGTGCCATGGGCATCCCCAAGCTTAGGCTCTTGCCACCCTTTATTCCATAGTCCATAAAAGCTTTACCCAAAACTTGAAAACTTCACAACACAAAACTCAACAGAAATCTCGTGAGCTCCGTTAGAGGAAGAAAACAAAATACTACTTTAAGGTACTGTAATGAACTCATTCTTTATTTATATTGGTGTTAAACCTACTGTATTCCAACTTCTCTATGGATTATAAACTATTTTACTAGCCATAGATTCATCAAAATAAGCAAATAACACACGAAAAACAGAATCTGTCAAAAACAGAACAGTCTGTAGTAATCTGTAACTAACGCAAAATTCTGGAACTCCAAACAATCTACCGAAATTATACTATCTATACAATTTATTTATTGATCAGCAGCAATTTGAATCACTATTTTATCACGTTCTGGTGATTTTTAACAATTAAGACCTGAGAAAGAAAGTTTCTCGAAATTACAGCAAGATCAAATAACTATCATCCAAGAAGATCCAATAGGTTTAACTTGGCACAAACACTAATTAAAAGATAAAACCACATCTAAACAGAAGGTAGATGGATTATTTATTGCTAAACAGAAACAAAAACAAAAAACATAAAGAAAATTGGGTTGCCTCCCAACTAGCGCTATCGTTTAACGCCCCTAGCTAGGCATAAAAGCGAGGATAGATCTAACGAAAGTGCCATCTTTGACACTAAACTCATAAGTAGCACGATGATAGATTCATAAGGTAATTTAACTTTCTTTCTTGGAAAGTGCTCCATGCCTTTTTAAGGGAAATTGGAATCTAATATTCCTTCCTTCATATCAATAATCGCACCAATCGTTCTAAGGAAAGGTTTACCAAGAGTAATAGGACATGAAAGATTGCAATCTATATCAAGAACGATAAAATCTACGGGCACCAAATTTCTTTGCAACGATAAGAAAATCATTGATCCTTCCCATAGGCTTTTTAATGGTGGAATCCGCAAGGTGTAAATTTAACGAGCAATCATCAAAATCATGGAAACCTAGAATATCACATAAAATTTTCGGAATCGTGGAAACACTAGCACCCAAATCACACAAAGCAAAACACTTATAATTTTTAATTCTAATCTTTATAGTAGGTTCCCACTCATCGTTAAGTTTTCTAGGTATAGAAACTTCCAAATTACGTTTTTCATCAGAAGATTGCATCAAGGCATCAACAATATGTTTGGAAAAAGCTTTATTTTGACTATAAGCATGAGGAGAATTAACAACGTCTTGCAACAAGGAAATACAACCTTTTAAAGAGCAATTATCATAATTAAATTCCTTGAAGTCCGAGATAGGTTCAACATTATTAGAAGTTGAGGATTCCCCAATCTCACTTTTACCAAATTCATCATTAAGATCTAAAGATTACGAATTCTTGGGACGCCTTCTAGGCAAAGTTGATTCATCATCAGTCACATAATCATCAAAGTTCATATTGCAAAACATAGATCTGATTGGAGATGCATCAATAACTTTAAGATCCTCATCATTATTTTCACGGAAACTAGACGAACCCGCTTTTATAAAGCTTTCTTTCTTAGCACGCAATCTAGCGGTTCTTTCCTTGCACTCGTCAATGGAAATTCTCATGACTTTGAGAGACTCATTGATATCATGCTTAGGAGAAGAAGATGCAAGTTTAAGAGAATTAACATCAAGCAAAAGTCTATCAACGTTCCTAGCCAAATCATCAACTTTGAGCAATTTTTCTTCAAGCATAACATTAAAATTCTTTTGAGAGATCATAAATTCTTCCACACTATTCTCAAAATCAGAGGGCATCTTATTAAAATTACCATAAGAATTATTGTAGGAATTTCCATAATTATTAGAGGGATTACTAGGATAAGGCCTAGGATTAAAATTTCCTCTATAAGCATTGTTTCCAAAACTATTCCTACCAACAAAATTCACATCCATAGATTCATTATTATTCTCAATCAAGGAAGACAAAGGCATATCATTGGGATCAAGAGGAGTATTTTTAGTAGCAAACATCTTCATAAGTTCATCCATCTTTCCACTCAAAACATTGATTTCTTCTATAGCATGCACTTTTTTACTAGAATATCTTTCATTGTGCCATTGATAATAATTAGCCATAATATTATCAAGTAATTTTGTAGCATCTCCTAAAGTGATTTCCATAAAGGTGCCTCCCGCGGCCGAATCTAAGAGATTTCTAGAAGCAAAGTTCAAACCGGCATAAAAGTTTTGTATGATCATCCATAAATTCAAACCATGAGTAGGGCAATTGCGAAGCATTAATTTTATTCTTTCCCAAGATTGGGCAACATGCTCATGATCAAGTTGTTTAAAATTCATAATATCGTTTCTAAGAGTGATGATCTTAGCGGGAGTAAAATACTTAGAGATAAAAGCATCTTTGCACTTGTTCCAAGAATCAATACTATTTTTAGGCAAAGACGAGAACCAAACTTTAGCACGATCTCTAAGTGAAATCGGAAATAACTTCAATTTGACAACATTGTTATCCGTATCTTTCTTCTTTTGCATATCACACAAATCAACAAAGTTGTTTAGATGAGTAGCGGCATCTTCGCTAGGAAGGCCGGCTAATTGATCTTTCATAACAAGATTCAAAGAAAGCGGTATTGATTTCACAAGACTCATCATTATTAAGAGGAGCAATCGAGTACTAAGGAAATCATTATTATTCAGATTCGAGAAATCACACAATTTGGTATTATCTTGCGCCATGGCAACAAGTAATCCAACACGTATAAAACAACAGCAAGCGAGAAAAAGGCAACGGAGAAAGAGGAGGAGATTGGGAAAGAGAGGGCGAATAAAGCGACAAGGGTGAATTGGGGAGAGGAAAACGAGAGGCAAATGGCAAATAATGTAAATGCGAGGGAGATAGGTTTGTGATGGGTACTTGGTATGTCTTGACTTGAGCGAAGACCTCCCGCAAGCGGCGCTTAGAAATCCTTCTTGCTACGTCTTGAGCTTGCGTTGGTTTTCCTCAAGAGGAGAGGGTGATGCAGCAAAGTGTAGCGTAAGTATTTCCCTCGCTTTTGAGAACCAAGGTATCAATCCAAAGAGGAGGCTCCTCAAAAGTCCCACGCACCTACACACAAACAACCGAGAACTCGCGAACCAACGCAATAAAGGGGTTGTCAATCCCTTCATGGCCACTTAAGTAAAGTGAGATCTAATAAAGATAGTATGATAAGATAAATATATTTTTGGTATTTTATAATATAGATGCAAAAGTAAAGATGCAAATAAAAGTAGATTGGAAACAAGTATGATAAGAGATAGACCCGGGGCCATAGGTTTCACTAGTGGCTTCTCTCAAGATAGCATAAGTATTACGGTGGGTGAACAAATTACCGTCGAGCAATTGATAGAAAAACTATAGTTATGAGATTATCTAGGCATGATCATGTATATAGGCATCACGTCCATAACAAGTAGACCGACTCACCGTTTGCATCTACTACTATTACTCCACACATGGACCGCTATCCAAAGCATGCATCTAGAGTATTAAGTTCATAAGAACGAGTAACGATTAAGTAAGATGACATGATGTAGAGGGATAAACTCATGCAATATTATATAAACCCCATCTTGTTATCCTCGATGGCAACAATACAATACGTGCCTTGCAACCCTTTTCTCACACCTTTGGGTTAGGACAACGAAGATTGAACCCAAAGCTAAGCACTTCTCCCATGGCAAGAAAAACCAATCTAGTAGGCCAAACTAAACCGATAATTCGAAGAGACTTGCAAAGATAACTTAATCGTACATAAAAGAATTCCGAGAAGATTCAAATATTATTCATAGATAAACTTGATCATAAACCCACAATTCATCGGATCTCGACAAACACACCGCAAAAAGAGATTACATCGAATAGATCTCCACAAGAGAGGGGGAGAACATTGTATTGAGATCCAAAAAGAGAGAAGAAGCTATCTAGCTAATAACTATGGACCCGTAGGTCTGTGGTAAACTACTCACAACTCATCGGAGGGGCAAGGATGTTGATGTAGAGGCCCTCCGTGCTTGATTCCCCCGACAGAGTGCCGGCGAAGGCCCCAAGATGGGATCTCACGGATACAGAAGGTTACAGTGGTGGAAATTGTGTTTCGTGGTGCCCCGGTGTTTTCGGGCACGAGGTATATATAGGAAGAAGAAGTACGCTTGGTCGCTGAGGGCCCACGAGACAGGGGGCGGCCCTCCTATCTCGTGGAGGCTCCGCTGCTACTTGACTTGCACTCCAAGTTCTGGATCACGTTCGGTGAGAAAATCACGTTCCCGAAGGTTTCATTCCGTTTGGACTCCATTTGGTGTTCCTTTTCTTTGAAATACTGAAATAGGCAAAAAACAGCAAATCTGGGTTGGGCCTCTGGTTAGTAGGTTAGTCCCAAAAATGATATAAAAGTGGAAAATAAAGCCCAAGACGGTTGTAAGTGCATCTAGTGCCCTTAGTGATTTTGGTGTATTGAAGACTTATAGGTTAAGAGACTAATGTGTTTATGGAGTGTACACAGGTCTATAAGTCTATGAGGAGTTTGATATTTACAGAGAAAGTCGACCCCTAAAAATGAAGTTCTTCGATCAAGACTTTGATATTCGAAGACTTTACGAAGACTTTGAAAGTGAAGAAATTGGTGTGACCTTGAAGACTTGGTATTCATTTGAGGAACATGAAGCGCCAAGACATTTGTTTTCATAGTTTCGTTTTCTCTTTCTTGAGTCATAGGAAACACCGTCTTTATGTTAAAGGGGGTCGAGGAAATACTAAGGAAAAATTTCCATGTGATGCTCAACTCAAAATCCTACACATACCAATCCCTTCGAGTGAAGCCTTTGGAAATCTCATACTGATTCGATCAATTTCATCAAGGATGAGACAAAGTTCTTCCGGTCATTTGAGGAATTTGTTCTCGACCGAGGAGTTAGGAATTCGCCATGCGGATTACCTACACAATGAGGAACATGATAGCCCCGAGGAATTTGAGAGTCAAATTTCCGGCCAGATTCTTTGTCTTCTGGCCAAATTGTCCCCAAAATATCTTATCCACCTAACGGTCATATCATTGAAGGGCATTTATGTCTTATCATGCCGGAAGCTTCTCCCTAGGCTATAAATAGCCGCCCCTACAACCACTAGCTGGTTGGTCTGCCCCGAGAGAACTTGACACTTGTCATTTGAGAGCAACCCATCCTCCGAGGACTTTGATGAAAATCATCAAGTGAGGAAAACCCAAAACCAAACCCCCACAAACCCAAAGTGATTGAGCATCTTGAAGAAATTGATCTGAGTGGATCCGACGCTTGTTACCTTTGAAGACTGTGCTTCTTCCAGACGGTTAGGGCGTCATGGTCTAGAGAGCATCCAAGAGGAATTGTGGATCGCCGAAAGTGACCAAGTCTGTGAAGGTTTGGAAGTCGCTCAAGACTTACCACGAGTGATTGGACGAGGTCTGTGACCTTAGTTCAAGGAGAATACGGTGAGGACTTGGTGTCTGAGCTGCGTGCTCAGAGGCTGGGTGTCCGGGACTGTGTGTCCTCGAGTTTAAATACTCAGCCGCTCCAACCAGACGTACAACTGAGACAGCAGTTGGAACTGGTCTACCAAATCATTGTCTTCACCAACCCAACTGGTTCCATTTGCTCAACCTATTCATTTCCTCATTACTGTGTTAACTGTTTGTTCATATCTGTATTTGAAAACTTTGACTGAAGACTTTCTCAATTTCCTCAGTTCAATTTCTTCAGTCTGTTTGTCTTCATCTTGTGCTATCACGTGTTTACGCTGCGTACTCTTTGATTGTCCTCATTTCATCATGATGACCATGCATGTATTCTGCTATGCTTACTTCGAGTACTTATTCGCTGCAAGTAGTTCTTCTTCGCTAAGGAATTTCCTCACCGGCAAATTCCTCGTTGAAGAATTCATAAAATCGCCTATTCACCCCCCTCTAGTCGATATAACGCACTTTCAATTGGTATCGAGCAAGGTACTCCCTTGTTCGTGTGATTTTGGTTTAACCACCTGGAGTTTTAGTTATGTCGACCGCATGTATGATCAAGGTCTCGGCTGGTTGTCCTACCTTCGATGGAACGGACTTACCCTATTGGAAGAACAAGATGCGAATGCATCTTGAGGCAATTGACAACGATCTACGGTATGTTGTGGAAAATGGTGTTCTAATTGTCACACCCTCACCGAACTCTCTTGATGTGAAGAGATTCAAGCAACTCGATTCTCAAGCGAAGAATATCATATGTGGCCATCCCGAGTAAAGGGCGATGTATGGAAGAGTGAGTGCTTTGGAAGCTGCTAAGCTTATCCGGGATAGGCTGTCCAAAGTAAATGAAGGAGTCTCAACTCAGCGTGACTCTCGAGTTGATGTTCTTCGCAATCTCTTCAACCGCTTCAAAAGACTCGACAACGAAAATGTTCAACAAACCTTGATCGCCTCAATCGACATCTCAAATGAGCTTCAAGCGCTTGGAGCCCTTGACATCACCGACCATGAGGTGGTGAAGAAATTTTTGAGATCGCTTGATTCCTCATTTGACACTCGCAATCGATGATACAAGAACGAAGTGACTACAAGGCTCTTGATCCCGCCGATATCCTCGAAAGGCTAAATACTCATGAGTTTCAGCTTGTCGAAAGAGAGATCTCTATGGTTCGAGCTATGGCAAACCACGTGGCTCTGAAGGCCAAGCCGTATGCGAATCTGAGTGTGAAGACTCGATAGTAGCCTTGGAGATCCTGAAGAATTAAGCCGAGAGTCGGCCTTCGCGTGAAGAAATTCGGAAGTTCTCAAGACATGGTCGCTTTGGAAAATCCTCAAGAAGCGGTGATTCCTCATCCAAAGGACTATAAGAGAAGACTTTGCCACAAATGCAAGAAACCTGGTCACTACATTCAAGATTGTCCTCGGTGGAAAAGGAATTGAAGAAGAAGAAATACAAGGATTCTGATTGATGATGCCAAGAAGAAGAAGAAATCGTCAAAATTTTCATCATCAAAATCCTCAAGTCTTCATCTCACAAGAAGAGCAGCTCCAAGAAGGCTCGGGCATTCATTGGCAAGGAAATGGACTCTGAAGCTGAATCGAGGAACATGAGGAAGAGGAGGCATCGGAAGAACTGAGTGCGGTGTGGCGAGTTTAGCTCTACTCTTGCTTCGTCGACAAGTCCATCTTCAACTCGAAGAAAAGACCTCACCAACAAAGCTGATGAAGATAGTGATGACTACTCTCCCACCTATTGCTTCATGGCAAAGGGTGCCAAGGTACTCAAATATACCTCCTCACGAATCTAGTGAAGATGAATCGATGAGGATCTCAAGCCCAGCTACTCTAAACTTGCTAAGATTGTCAGAACACAACAAAGGGCTTTTGAAAAGGTTCAAAACATGCTAGACAAAAGTGATGATATGTTGGGTGAAGAAATGGATCGCACTAAAGCCCTCGATCGAAAATCTTGAGAGACTTCGGTCTAGGTTTGATAACCTTCAAGGTCATCATAACACTCTCTGTTCGATCATGAGAAACTTTCTTATGAATTTCTTCAAAGAAAGCAAGATCTTGAGAAGCTAAGAGTGAGTTATGAAGATCTTGAAGGAGCGCGATTCATTGCTTGCTCAACAAATCAGCGCTTCTCGTGAAGAATTTGTTCCTCCATGCTTAAAGTGCATTGAACGTGAATCGCTAATTCTTCACCTGAATGTTCAAATGCTTCAACTATTACAAATTCTTTAACTGCTTCCTCGCTATCACTAATTCCTCATCCGAGGACATTGCTAGTATCACCGACAATGCAGTGGTTGAAGGAATTGTACATGACGAGGCATGTACAAAAGCCTCAAAGGGCATCGACTCTCGTGATGTGCTTAAAAGCAGATCCTCAACAAAAACCCTAGAAAAGAGGGTATTGCCTTTGAGAGGAAACTCAATGTCGATGGAACGTATTGGAAGCCCCGAAAGCGGTACCCCAAAACCTCATGGGTTCTTTGCCAAAGGGACCTCAGTTGATCCATCTAACTTATCCGGCTTTACATGTGAATCTCCTCATTCTTCCGATGAGTCATTTGACTCCAACTTTAAATTGTTCAAAAATCAGAATGGTGAAGTATTTGCTAGATATGTTGGCACTAATCGCAGAACGGTTCCCCTATGAAGAAAACTGGGTTTCCAAGAAATGCCTTGAAAGTCTTCGGTGAATGTCCTCATGACACCACCGTGAAGAATAGGAACCCCAGGATCAAATTCTTCATATGGACAAAATTCTTCATATGGATCCAAGTCCTCATACGGACCAAATTCCTCAAAAGGATCAAAGTCCTCATATGATTATCATCGTGCTAACAACTCTGCTTTCGCAGGTAGAGCTAAGGGCTATGAATATGTGCATTATTCTTCAAACCATTATGTTCATAAGTCCTCGAAGAATTTCTCCGCTTATTCATATGCTTACCCTAACCCTCTTATGTGAAACGAAATGGTTTGGCCTCTATGCCACCATTCTCTTATGGTGCTCGCAGAGTGATGAACTCTTTGCCACCCCTTCAGATGTGGGTGGTGAAGAAAAGAACTAATCTCATCTGCGGTCAGGTCTCCGGGCGTGCTTTAACGTCTAAAGAATTTCTTTGCCGGGACACGACAAACTTGTCTCGAAAGGACGCAGGCTAATCATGATGAAATGAACATTCATTTCACACGTCCTCATCTCGCTATATCTGCTTTTACCGCTTGATGAAATTCATCGATGATCCACGATATCATATTCTTCATCGATGAAGTATATGAGATCGTAAGTTGCACTAATTCATCTGCAGGATGATCAACCCAAAGCCACCGAATGGGTCCTCGATAGTGGATGTACAAATCACATGATTTGGTGATAAGAATCTATTGATGGATGCTCCCTTATCACCATCACATCAAAAGCATATCATCTTTTGGCCGACAAAGGCAAAAGTCGTGTGTTGGGTCTTGGTAAGGTTGCCATCTCTAAGGACATACACATGGACAAAGTCATGCTTGTTGAGTCCTTAGGATACAACCTCATGTCGATCTCAATGCTTTGTGATCTTGATATGGTTGTTGTCTTTGGCGAGTATCGTTGTGTTGTGGTTATGGAAGTTTCACCATTCCAAAGTCTTGAAGGCTTTAGGAGAGGAGACTTGTATATTGTTGATTTCTCTCTGAGGACCACAACCGGTAGTGTGTCTACTTGCAAAAGCTTTAGAAGGCTGGCTATGGCATCGACGACTTGGTCAATGCTGGCATGAGGAATTTGCACACGCCATGCGAAGAAGAAGCATGTCATTGGCATTGAGAATGTCAAATTCTCAAGGATCACTTATGTGGTGCACGTGAAGTGGAAAAATGACCAAGGCCAAGCATCCGGTGAAGACTATCATGACCACTACTCGTCCATTTGAATTTCTTCACATGGACCTCTTTGAACCTAACCATTACTCGACTATCTCTAATGATGCATCACTATATGGTTTTGTCATTGTTGATGATTACTCTCGTTACATATGGGTACACATTGTTACTTACAAACATGAAGTGCGTGAAGTGCGTCAAGCGATTTTCCTCGAGGGCTTCAACCAACTTTGGTGTGAAGATCAAGCACATCAGAGTGACAATGGAACCGAGTTCAAGAATTCTGGTCTTGATGACTATCTTGATGAACTTGGTATTACTCATGAGTTATCTGCTCCTTATACTCCTCGTGAGAATGGGCGTCGTGGAGCGCAAGAACAGAACTCTCGTTGAGATGGCTCACACTATGCTTGATGAATACAAAACGCCTTATCGTTTACGGATTGGTGCAATTGATCTGCGTGCCACATCATCAGCAGAGTATATCTTCACAAATTCTTCAAGAAAACTGCCTATGAACTCCTCAACGACAAGAAACCCAATGTGAGTTATTTCAAAGTCTTGATTGCTAAATGTTGGATTAGAAATCCTCATCACAATGCTAAATTTGCACCGAAAGCACATGAAGGTTTTATGCTTAGTTACGGAAAGGACTCGCACACCTACAAAGTCTTCAACATCGCCCTTCACAAGGTTGTTGAAAGCTGTAGATGTCTTGATTCGATGAAACTAATTGCTCGCAAAGAGAGCACCTACCTTCTGTGTTAGATGAACCAGCACCGAGGTGTCTATCAAGTTCAAGGCAACCGAGGATGTCATTCCAATGAAGAATCTCTTTGAAGAATTCATTCGATCTGTGAAGAACGTTGGTGATACACTGAAGATAATGCTGAAGAAAATAGTGCTGAGGAAAATGATCAAATACCTCGACGTCAACCAGCCCATCCTCGCGTTGCAAAAGAAGTACAAGTTGACAAGATCATCGATGACATTGCAGCACCAGGTCCTCTCACACGCTCAAAAGCTTCACATTTATCTAACTTTTGTGGGCACTATGCTTTTGTCTCTATCACAGAGCCCACTAAGGTAGATGAAGCATTTCCGAGCCGGAGTGGATTCAGGCCATGCAAGAAGAATTACATCGATTCGAGCTCAACAAAGTGCAGGGAACCGTCAAACGTCCAGATCCTCGCAAGCATAATATCATTGGCACAAAGTGGATCTACCGCAACAAGCAAGATGAAAATGGCCTTGTGGTGAGGAATAAGGCACGACTTGTAGCTCAAGGCTACACACAGGTTGAAGGAATTGATTTCGATGAAACTTTTGCACCTGTTGCTAGACTTGAGGCTATTCGCATATTACTTGCTTATGCTAACCATCATGATATCATTTTATATCAAATGGATGTGAAAAGTGCATTCCTCAATGGTAAGCTTGAGGAAGAAGTATATGTTGCTCAACCCCTGTGTTTTGAAGATCCAAAGAATCTCGACAAAGTCTTGAGACTCAATAAGGCTCTATATGGCCTCAAGCAAGCCCCTCGGCGTGGTATGATACATTGAAGGAATTCTTCGTGAAGAATGGCTTCACACCGGTTCACTCGACCCTACTCTTTTTACTAAATCTTATGATGGTGAATTGTTTGTGTGCCAAATATCGTTGATGATATTATCTTTGGCTGTATCGACCAACGTTATAGTGATGAATTTGCCTATATGATGAGTGAAGAATATCAAATGTCTATGATGGGAGAGTTGAAATTATTCTTAGGTCTACAAATTCGCCAACAAATAAAATGGCATATTCATATCTCAGGAGAAATACCTCAAAGATGTCTTTGAGGAAATTCGGCATGCAAGATTGCAAAGGCGTCAAAATTCCTATGCCCACAAATGGCCATCTATGCAATCGATGAAAATGGTATTGACTTCGATCACAAGGTATACCGCTCCATGATTGGTTCTTTATTGTACTTATGTGCATCTAGGCCGATATAATGCTTAGTGTTTGCACGTGTGCCCGATTTCAAGCTGCATCAAGGAATCACACCATAAGGTCGTGGAAACATATTCTTCGATATCTAGCTCACACACCAACACTAGGATTATGGTATCCCAAGGGCTCTACTTTTGATCTCATTGGATATTCGACTCGACTATCTTTGGTGATCGTGTGGACCGCAACTCAACATCTCGCACTTGTCATTTCCTCGGACGATCTTTGGTCCGGTTGGTCCTCGAAGAAAGCAGAACTGCGTATCACCGCTCATCTGCGGAAGCTGAATACATTCTCGCGGCTCGTGTTGTGCTCAATTGTCGTGGATGAAGCAAACTCTCAAGGACTACGGCATCAACGTGAAGAATGTGCCTCTCATCGTGACAATGAGAATTCCATCAAGATTGCTCACAACCCAGTTCGGCACTCGAAGACAAAGCACATTCAAATTCGGCCATCATTTTCTTCGTGATCATGTGTTGAAGGGCGACATCTCCATCGAAAGCACGTGGAAGATCAAGAACAGCTAGTGATATCTTCACTAAGCCCTGGATGAGAAGAGATTTAGCAAGTTGCGGTGTGAGCTAAATATCTTAGAATCTTGAATGTTCTTTGAAAAGGACACACATCCGACACTTATGCAAAATTGATGACTTAGATGTGCAACACATGAAGAAACGCTTTTCTTCAATCAATGAAGAATAACACTCTAAGTGTGAAGAATTTAATGAAGAATTTGATTCTCAGAACCCTACGACAATTGTATGCGGTGTCTGAAATCATCATTCTTATACGGTGGGTCACGTCACCACCAAAGTTGAAAATCTTGAAATTTGAATTTTTCCTAAGTTTTGAAATTCTTCAGTTTTTCAAATTCTTCAACTTTGCAAAATCTTCACTGTTTCCGTCGTCTTTCTTCATTGGCTATATATATATGAGTTTATGTCCTCTACAAAGATTCACTTATGGCTATTTCTTCATATTGCGTTTTTCTGCTAAGTGAATGTGATCGGACCCTTCCCCTCTATGCTATACTCAACCCAATCTGTTCACAAATTCTTCATATGCGTTCTATTTGAAACTCGTTCAAAATCTTCACTGTGTCAGCTGAAGAAATTGCGAACGAAATTTTAAAACTGATTTTATCCAAACTTTCGGTTTTGCCGCTCAAACCGTTCCGCTTCCTATGATAGACTTATCTATTCACCCACGATCCAACAAGATCTCCACTTTTCAGTACGTGGGTGACACATGTCAAGCGAAGGAGAAAGGGCAGAACACGTTCGTCCCAAATCTTCTAAGTAACAGTTTCCACCGTGTCTATAAATACCCCTCTCCCCTTCCTCACTTCTTTTTACCCCGCTCGACCGTTCTCTCTCTCTCGCTCGAGCTCCTCAAACCCTAGCGCCACCGCTACTCCATCATCGCCGGTGAGGAAGTGCTTCACTGCCTCGAACTCGTCATCATTGTACTTTCATGGCATTGCTTGAAGTCCTCACTCCGCCATCACCGTAGTTGTCTTCCTCTGCCAAGTTAGGGCAAGGAAGATCTAACTGACGAACTACCCATCTGTTCTTCTCGGGTTAAATCGTGTTCTTCACTGGGTAATTAAAAGTTACTTTTATTACTCGCTTTGATTCTCAAGCTTTCTGAAAATCTTCAAAGGTGTTTAATTCTTCAAATCTTCACACATATGAACACCTCACACATCATATGCTCTTGATTCGCTTCTCTAAGCAATGATTTTCTTCACGATTCCTCAATTGTGTGGATCCTCGATCTATACAACTCTGGAACCTAAGACAACGAACGTTTAGTGAAATTCTTCAAGGCACATCTGGTCAAAATCCTCAAAAGTTGTTCTTTTTGAAAAACCTTCTGAGAACGCATATGACCTCTCCAAATTCCTCGCAACTATACTCTGTTCACAGGTACAAATGTACAACTGCTTTGAATCACTAGGTTCTCATCAACTTAACTCATTTGCAGCGTTCCTCGAAGAAAAACTGCATACTTCTTGAGAGAACTCAATTGTTCAAATTCCTCAATCAAGAACATGGCGAGATGGTAAGAAGCCGAAAGGAGGAAAGAAACCCGAGGTCATGACCGCGTTTGAAATCCACGAGGAAATATATCTTGACTATTGCACACCTGATGAAGCCAAATTTGGCAAAGAAAACAAAAATCAGCGCAAGGTGCGCATTCAGAGGATTGAGCGGAGATGGGCACGGGAATGGAGGGAGTATAGATATGTTACTCCAAAGTACATGAAGAAATTCGCACTCAATCCTCCATGCCCAAGAGCTCCATTACACCGGCCATGTAGCCGATCCCACCAAAGCATCAAGCGTGGTGAGGATTTTCTGAAGAATGGGCCAAGCGTCAAGCTAAATTGGCAAGACAAACCAAGGAAGTTGAAGAAATTCAATGAGGATTCTCGCCACCGCCATCGCCATCGAGGCCTCTGTTAAAACGAGGAAATCTATGCCAAAGAAGCTGCTCGTAAGCCAAGTGCTTCACCAACAGCGCCCTCACGGCCAACTTCCTCAAAGAATGCCCTCACGGCAAATTCCTCATCTTGCTCCTGCTCCACCAAAGTCCTCAATCGCTCCATCAAAGTCTTGACTCCTGTGCATCGGCTTCATGTCAAAGGACTGCTGGATTCTCGATTGCCTCGGTGTCTCAAAGAAGTTCTTCACTGCACCAATTTCCTCATCAGTCCCACACCGTTGAAGACCAAAGCTATCGCTAGACGAGGTCCTCGCCAAGTCCAAAGAAGAAACAGGTCGCATTCCATGTGCCATCCGATGATGAAGCCTCGATGATGAACTTGCGAGAAATCATCGAGATCGACAAGCAAAGGCCGCTATAGCCAAAGGCACAATTTGTGCCACGCTTTTGGATCCGAAGAAGATCCTCGACTACATTGATCTCGCACAAGGACCCTAACACTCCTATGCCTGATTTTCATCTTACTCCCGGTCAAAGTCACATCTTGACCCATTTCATCGCTAAAGAGAAATGGAAATTTGAGAAGGCCAAAGTGATCAAGAAAGCACAAGCTGTCTGAAAGGAGAAGCTCTCAAGAAAAATGTTGTCAAGATGACACGAGGAACTTCTCAAGGTCCAGACCGAAATTCAAGACCTCAAAGAAAGACTTTGATGCTTATTATGCTGATTGGCGGGAGCCAAGGTCGATTCACAACCTCGACGAAGAAATTCACCAATGTTGCCGCCTAACGCAACATGAAATTCCTCAGTCAAGCATCAGCTCAGCCGACCGAAGAACATGCCAAAGACCACTGATGAAGTTCAGGCTTGAAGAAAATGCTAGTTCCGGTGGTCGATGATCCCATTCCAAATTACCGAAGAAATTGCCGTGGGCATCCACTAGTGGTGCGCCTGAAGAAATCGAAGAGATCGTGGCAACCGTGCATCGATATGCGCTGAAAAAATCAACCAGATTCCTCACTCCTCCTGCGCCTACATCAACTCCAATTCTTCCTTCCGCCTATGAAGTGAAGAAGACCAAGGCTGCGCAGAGCGAGCTACGATGAAGAAAAGGAAGGCATCCGTCGGCCAAATTCTTCGGCTGCGAAGAAAATGAAGCCAATGACCAGCTCTTTTGAAAATCCAATTGATGTTGTTCCTATTTCATCAATTCCATCAAAGGACCTTGTTCCGTTTGGTGAAGACTATGTGATCCCAAGCGGATCTGATGAAGAAAATCATTCACCGCTTCTGCCGGGGAGCAGATTGATGAAGAAATTGAGGTCGATGTTATCCCCTCAACGCCAATCATTTCCTCACCTATGCCTCGGTTCACTGGGCCGATGAAATTTGGTGTTGAGGAAATTGAAGATGAAGATGTGGACATTGGAAGCATTAACGCCCGTAATGGATGATGACTTCGGGATAGTCAAGATCCTAATTCACCACTCTTCACCCTGATTCAACAAATTCCTCGATCCCCGCACCAACAGTTCAACTGGGCTCTTGCATGAAGAAATTCCAGCCGCTTAGTGTCAAGAACCTCTTCATTGCCATCGATCCTCGGGATCGACCTTTTGAAGAGGAACCAGAATTCCTCAGCTGAAGAACTCGAGATTGTGATTCCAGAGGTCGTGATGCAACTCATCGACACTCCAACGCCAAAGCCAAAGAATCCATTCTCAACAAAGCAAAAGTTCAAGGTGAAGACTTCTATGGCGAGCATGTTTTCTTCATCGATTACAATCACCGACATAATCCCTATGACTCGCTTTCGCATAAGGAAGAGGCGTTTCGACTTGCCACCAAGCAAATTTCTATTCCTCATGCTATTCAACAAGGACAAAATCTTCGATCATGCACATATTCCTCATGTGGACATGGAATCTCTGCCGTGCTTGAGCAGTCCTCGGTGTTCTTTACGATGCGGTGACTTCAATTTCTGACCGACATCTCGTGATTGGAATGAAGAACTCATTCTTCGATTCTACGCAACGCCGCACATCACGAGCAACTCAAGATGTGAACTCATGGGTGTTGGACCGATGTCCGAAAACACTCACTACAAGGCACACTGCAACTGAATTGCTTCGTGTCCTTCCTCTCGCCCTCCCTTGACAACAAGACGTTGCATCTACAATGACCTCGAATCGACAAATCACTATATGCAAGTGCTAATGAAGCCATTGAAGCTGTGGCAGGCCCCACGAACCAAATTCCTCGTCAAGGAATTACTTTATGTGCCTTGACTGTCTATCGGATTCTCGACGAAGACAATGAGTCCTATCAAAGGTCACGACTCAAACGATGAAGAAGTCGCTGGCATCATGAAGAATATGCTTTTCAACATCATTCATGGAGTTCCCATTAACTTCTATGATTTCTTCATGAGGACTCGCGAACATTGCTATATGTCACCATTTGAGCTGAAGCCTTATGCGCCTTTGGATTATGAGATTCATCGTGGCAAGGTCTTCACTCAATTACAAAGTCGATACTACGAACCACCGCGACTACTTGCCTCCAATTGAAGTCCTCAAACGGACAGCTTCCTCGGTGATGACAAAGGCAAGGTCAGCTTGTGATAGATGAAGGCATTCGTCCATTGGATGGTCAATTCCGTAAGGCAACATCTTACTCCACCAATGATGACTCGCCACACATGACTCGCGCGCAAATACCTCAAAGAAAGCAAAATCCTCAAGCTTACAACACCTGTGGTGATGATCGATCGTGAGTTACTCCTCGGTCTTCATCGGAAGGTTGATCGCAATCATAAATGGGTTAAGCGTCGGTTTGGTGCAATTCTTCACAACATGACCTCAACACACAATGCAAAGAAGAAAAACCAATACTACCTTCATGAAACATTCAACCGCACTGGCTGTTCTTTCTCATGTCTATAGCTACCAAGAACTGGAGACGATGGGTCTCAAGGAAGAATTTGACTGGTCCGCACCTCCGCCAAGAAATTCAAGAGGGTCAAGATTCCTCCATTGGTGGCGATTCTTATTCTTCATCGCGAGACACCGATGAAAATGAAGATTTGGGATCCAAAAGAGAGAAGAAGCTATCTAGCTAATAACTATGGACCCGTGGGTCCAGTGGTAAACTACTCACAACTCATCGGAGGGGCAAGGATGTTGATGTAGAGGCCCCCTGCTTGATTCCTCCCAGAGTGCCTGGCCGAAGGCCCCAAGATGGGATCTCACGGATCTGAAGGTTACGGTGGTGGAAATTGTGTTTCGTGGTGCCCCGGGTGTTTTCGAGTGCACGAGGTATATATAGGAAGAAGAAGTACGTCGGTGGCCGCCCGAGGGGCCCACGAGACAGGGGGCACGCCCTCCTATCTCGTGGAGGCTCCGGTTGCTTCTTGACTTGCACTCCAAGTTCTCTGGATCACGTTCGGCGAGAAAATCACGTTCCCGAAGGTTTCATTCCGTTTGGACTCCATTTGGTGTTCCTTTTATTTGAAATACTGAAATAGGCAAAAAACAGCAAATCTGGGTTGGGCCTCTGGTTAGTAGGTTAGTCCCAAAAATGATATAAAAGTGGAAAATAAAGCCCAGTACGGTTGTAAGTGCATCTAGTGCCCCTTAGTGATTTTGGTGTATTGAAGACTTATAGGTTAAGGGACTAATGTGTTTATGAGTGTACACAGGTCTATAAGTCTATGAGGAGTTTGATATTTACAGAGAAAGTCGACCCCTAAAAATGAAGTTCTTCGATCAAGACTTTGATATTCAAGACTTTCAAGACTTTGAAAGTGAAGAAATTGGTGTGACCTTGAAGACTTGGTATTCATTTGAGGAACATGAAGCCAAGACATTTGTTTTCATAGTTTCGCTTTTTCTCTTTCTTGAGTCATAGGAAACACCGTCTTGTTAAAGGGGGTCGAGGAAATACTAAGGAAAAATTTCCATGTGATGCTCAACTCAAAATCCTACACATACCAATCCCTTCGAGTGAAGCCTTTGGAAATCTCATACTGATTCGATCAATTTCATCGATGTGAGAGACAAAGTTCTTACGGTGCCGAGGAATTTGTTCTGACCGAGGAGTTAGGAATTCGCCACGGATTACCTACACAAATGAGGAACATGATAGCCCCGAGGAATTTGAGAGTCAAATTTCCGACCGTTCGGTCAAGCCTTGGCCACCTGTCCCCAAAATATCTTATCCACCTAACGGTCATATCATTGAAGGGCATTTATGTCTTATCATGCGGGCTTCTCCTAGGCTATAAATAGCCGCCCTACAACCACTAGCTGGTTGGCTGCCCGAGAGAACTTGACACTTGTCATTTGAGAGCAACCCATCCTCCGAGGACTTTGAGCGAAAATCATCAAGTGAGGAAAACCCAAAAACCAAACCCCACACAAACCCAAAGTGATTGAGCATCATCAAGAAATTGATCTGAGTGGATCCGACGCTTGTTACCTTTTGAAGACTGTGCTTCTTCCAGACGGTTAGGGCGTCATGGTCTAGAGCATCCAAGAGGAATTGTGGATCGCCGAGTGACCAAGTCTGTGAAGGTTTGGAAGTCGCTCAAGACTTACCACGGTGATTGGACGAGGTCTGTGTGACCTTAGTTCAAGGAGAATACGGTGAGGACTTGGTGTCCCCGAGCTGCGTGCTCAGGCTGGGTGTCCGGACTGTGTCCTCGAGTTTAAATACTCACCGCTCCAACCAGACGCATAATCGAGATGCTAGCTTGAAATGGTCTACCAAATCATTGTCTTCACCAACCCAATCGGTTCCATTTCCTCAACCTATTCATTTCCTCATTCTTGTATTAACTGTTTGTTCATATCTGTGTTTGAAAACTTTGATCAAGACTTTCTCAATTTCCTCGCCCAATTTCTTGATCTGCTTGTCTTCATCTTGTGCTATCCTGTGTTTACGCTTTTCGTACTCTTTGATTGTCCTCATTTCATCATGATGACCATGCATGTATTCTCGCTATGCTTACTTACGAGTGCAAGTAGTTCTTCGCTAAGGAATTTCCTCACCGCAAATTCCTCGTTGAAGAATTCATAAAATCGCCTATTCACCCCCTCTAGTCGATATAACGCACTTTCGGCGGTCCAAAACGATAGAGATAAAGTAGCATGGAGCAATCAAAAATTATAGATACGTTGGAGACGACGAAATCCCAAGCTTAAATCCTGCTCGTCCCTCGAGTAGGTAAATGATAAAAGAGAATTTTTGATGCGGAGTGATACTTTGGCATAATTTCAATGTAAATCCTCTTAATTGTGGTATGAATATTCAGATCCGAAAGATCCAAGACAAAAAGTTCATATTGACATAAAATAATAATACTTCAAGCATACTAACTAAGCAATTATGTCTTCTCAAAATAACATGGCCAAAGAAAGTTATCCTACAAAATCATATAGATCCGGCTATGCTCCATCTTCCCCACACAAAATATTTAAATCATGCACAACCCCGATGACAAGCCAAGCAATTGTTTCATAATTTAACATTTTCAAAACTTTTTCAATCTTCACGCAATACATGAGCGCGAGCCATGGATATAACACTATATGTGGAATAGAATGGTGGTTGTGGAGAAGACAAAAAGAGGGAAGATAGTCTCACATCAACTAGGCGTATCAACGGGCTATGGAGATGCCCATCAATAGATATCAATGTGAGTGAGTAGGGATTGCCATGCAACGTATGCACTAGAGCTATAAGTATATGAAAGCTCAACAAAAGAAACTAAGTGGGTGTGCATCCAACTCGCTTGCTCACGAAGACCTAGGGCATTTGAGGAAGCCCATCATTGGAATATACAAGCCAAGTTCTGTAATGAAAAATTCCCACTAGTATATGAAAGTGACAAAATGAGAGACTCTCTATCATGAAGATCCTTGTGCTACTTTGAAGCACAAGTGTGGTAAAAGGATAGTAGCATTGCCCCTTCTCTCTTATTCTCTCATTTTTTTTCTTTGGGCCTTTCCCCCTTTTTTTATGGCCTCTTTTTTTTTCTTTTTTTAATTTTTCATCCGGAGTCTCATCCCGACTTGTGGGGGAATCATAGTCTCCATCATCCTTTCCTCACTTGGGACAATGCTCTAAAGAATGATGATCATCACACTTTTATTTTTCTTACAACTCAACAATTACAACTCGATACTTAGAACAAAATATGACTCTATATGAATGCCTCCGTGATGTACCGGGATATCCAATGAATCAAGAGTGACATGTATGAAAGAATTATGAACGGTGGCTTTGCCACAAATACGATGTCAACTACATGATCATGCTTGCAATATGACAATGATGGAGCGTGTCATAATAAACGGAACGGTGGAAAGTTGCATCGCAATATATCTCGGAATGGCTATGGAAATGCCATGATAGGTAGGTATGGTGGCTGTTTTGAGGAAGATATATGGTGGGTGTATGATACCGCGTAAAAGTGCGCGGTATTAGAGAGGCTAGCAATGGTGTAAGGATGGGGAAAAGTGCGTATAATCCATGGACTCAACATTAGTCATAAAGAACTCATATACTTATTGTAAAAATCTAGAAGTTATCAAAGCAAAGTATTACGCGCATGCTCCTAGGGGATAGATTGGTAGGAAAGACCATCGCATTCCCCCGACCGCCACTCATAAGGAAGACAATCAATAAATAAATCATGCTCCGAAGTTCATCACATAACGGTTCACCATACGTGCATGCTACAGAATCACAAACTTCAACACAAGTATTCTTTAAATTCACAACTACTCAACTAGCATGACTCTAATATCACCATCTTCATATCTCAAAACAATTATCAAGCATCAAACTTTTCTTAGTATTCAACGCACTCAAAAGAAAGTTTCACATATCTTGAATACCGAGTATATGAATATTTATGCAAATTACCATGCTATTAACGACTCTCAAAATAATCTAAGTGAAGCATGAGAGATCAATAGTTTCTTTAAAACAAATATACCACCGTGCTCTAAAAGATCTAAGTGAAGTACTAGAGCAAAAATTATCACGCTCAAAAGATATAAGTGAAGTACTATGAGCAAAACTATCAAGCTCAAAAGATATAAGTGAAGCACATAGAGTATTCTATCAAATTCCAATATATGTATGGCTCTCTCAAAAGGTGTGAACAGCAAGGATGATTGTGGTAAACTAAAAAGCAAAGACTAATATAACACACGACGCTCCAAGCAAAACACTTATCATGTGGTGAATAAAAATATAGCTCCAAGTAAAGTTACCAATGAGCGAAGGCGAAAGAGGGATGCCTTCCGGGGCATCCCCAAGCTTAGGATTTTGTCTATTCTTGAATATATTGGGGTGCCATGGGCATCCCCAAGCTTAGGCTCTTGCCACCCTTTATTCCATAGTCCATAAAAGCTTTACCCAAAACTTGAAAACTTCACAACACAAAACTCAACAGAAATCTCGTGAGCTCCGTTAGAGGAAGAAAACAAAAGACTACTTTTAGGTACTGTAATGAACTCATTATTTATTTATATTGGTGTTAAACCTACTGTATTCCAACTTCTCTATGGATTATAAACTATTTTACTAGCCATAGATTCATCAAAATAAGCAAACAACACACGAAAAACAGAATCTGTCAAAAACAGAACAGTCTGTAGTAATCTGTAACTAACGCAAAATTCTGGAACTCCAAACAATCTACCGAAATTATACGATCTAGACAATTTATTTATTGATCAGCAGCAATTTGAATCACGATTTTATCACGTTCTGGTGATTTTTAACAATTCGGGCACTGAGCGCAAAGTTTCTCGAAATTACAGCAAGATCAAATAACTATCATCCAAGAAGATCCAATAGGTTTAACTTGGCACAAACACTAATTAAAAGATAAAACCACATCTAAACAGAAGGTAGATGGATTATTTATTGCTAAACATAAACAAAAACAAAAAACATAAAGAAAATTGGGTTGCCTCCCAACTAGCGCTATCGTTTAACGCCCCTAGCTAGGCATAAAAGCGAGGATAGATCTAACGAGTGCCATCTTTGACACTAAACTCATAAGTAGCACGCATGATAGATTCATAAGGTAATTTAACTTTCTTTCTTGGAAAGTGCTCCATGCCTTTTTTAAGGGAAATTGGAATCGAATATTCCCTTCCTTCATATCAATAATCGCACTAATCGTTCTAAGGAAAGGTTTACCAAGAGTAATAGGACATGAAAGATTGCAATCTATATCAAGAACGATAAAATCTACGGGCACCAAATTTCTATTTGCAACGATAAGAACATCATTGATCCTTCCCATAGGCTTTTTAATGGTGGAATACGCAAGGTGTAAATTTAACGAGCAATCATCAAAATCATGGAAACCTAGAATATCACATAAAATTTTCGGAATCGTGGAAACACTAGCACCCAAATCAAACAAAGCAAAACACTCATAATTTTTAATTCTAATCTTTATAGTAGGTTCCCACTCATCGTTAAGTTTTCTAGGTATAGAAACTTCCAAATTACGTTTTTCATCATAAGATTGCATCAAGGCATCAACAATATGTTTGGAAAAAGCTTTATTTTGACTATAAGCATGAGGAGAATTAACAACGGCTTGCAACAAGGAAATACAACCTTTAAAGAGCAATTATCATAATTAAATTCCTTGAAGTCGAGATAGGTTCAACATTATTAGAAGTTGAGGATTCTCCAATCTCACTTTTACCAAATTTATCATTAAGATCTAAAGATTCCGAATTCTTGGGACGCCTTCTAGGCAAAGTTGATTCATCATCAGTCCCATAATCATCAAAGTTCATCTTGCAAAACATAGATCTGATTGGAGATGCATCAATAACTTTAAGATCCTCATCATTATGTTCACGGAAACTAGACGAACACGCTATTATAAAGCTTTCTTTCTTAGCACGCAATATAGCGGTTCTTACCTTGCACTCGCCAATGGAAATTCTCATTACTTTGAGAGACTCATTGATATCATGCTTAGGAGAAGAATATCCAAGTTTAAGAGAATTAACATCAAGCTTAAAGTCTATCAACGTTCCTAGCCAAATCATCAACTTTGAGCAATTTTTCTTCAAGCATAGCATTAAAATTCTTTTGAGAGATCATAAATTCTTTCACACTATTCTCAAAATCAGAGGGCATCTTATTAAAATTACCATAAGAATTATTGTAGGAATTTCCATAATTATTAGAGGGATTACTAGGATAAGGCCTAGGATTAAAATTTCCTCTATAAGCATTGTTTCCAAAACTATTCCTACCAACAAAATTCACATCCATAGATTCATTATTATTCTCAATCAAGGAAGACAAAGGCATATCATTGGGATCAAGAGGAGTATTTTTAGTAGCAAACATCTTCATAAGTTCATCCATCTTTCCACTCAAAACATTGATTTCTTCTATAGCATGCACTTTTTTACTAGAAGATCTTTCGGTCTGCCATTGAGAATAATTAGCCATAATATTATCAAGTAATTTTGTAGCATCTCCTAAAGTGATTTCCATAAAGGTGCCTCCCGCGGCCGAATCTAAGAGATTTCTAGAAGCAAAGTTCAAACCGGCATAAAATTTTTGTATGATCATCCATAAATTCAAACCATGAGTAGGGCAATTACGAAGCATCAATTTCATTCTTTCCCAAGATTGGGCAACATGCTCATGATCAAGTTGTTTAAAATTCATAATATCGTTTCTAAGAGTGATGATCTTAGCGGAGGAAAATACTTAGAGATAAAAGCATCTTTGCACTTGTTCCAAGAATCAATACTATTTTTAGGCAAAGACGAGAACCAAACTTTAGCACGATCTCTAAGTGAAAACGGAAATAACTTCAATTTGACAACATTGTTATCCGTATCTTTCTTCTTTTGCATATCACACAAATCAACAAAGTTGTTTAGATGAGTAGCGGCATCTTCGCTAGGAAGGCCGTGAATTGATCTTTCATAACAAGATTGACAAAGCGGTATTGATTTCACAAGACTCATCATTATTAAGAGGAGCAATCGGAGTACTAAGGAAATCATTATTATTCGTATTCGAGAAATCACACAATTTGGTATTATATTGTGCCATGGCAACAAGTAATCCAACACAGAAGCAAACAACAGGCAAGCGAGAAAAAGGCAACGGGAGAAAGAGGAGGAGATTGGGAAAGAGAGGGCGAATAAAACGACAAGGGTGAAGTGGGGAGAGGAAAACGAGAGGCAAATGGCAAATAATGTAAATCACGAGGAGATAGGTTTGTGATGGGTACTTGGTATGTCTTGACTTGAGCGAAGACCTCCCGGCAGCGGCTTGAAATCCTTCTTGCTACGTCTTGAGCTTGCGTTGGTTTTCCTCGAAGAGGAGTGGGTGATCTGACAAAGTGTAGCGTAAGTATTTCCCCGCTTTTGAGAACCAAGGTATCAATCCAGAGGAGGCTCCTCAAAAGTCCTACGCACCTACACAAACAACACCGAGAACTCGCAACCAACGCAATAAAGGGGTTGTCAATCCCTTCACGCCACTTCATGCGAAAGTGAGATCTAATAAAGATAGTATGATAAGATAAATATATTTTGGTATTTTATAATATAGATGCAAAAAGTAAAGATGCAACTAAAATTAGATTTGAAACAAGTATGATAAGAGATAGACCTGGGGCCATAGGTTTCCTTTGGTGGCTTCTCTCAAGATAGCATAAGTATTACGGTGGGTGAACAAATTCTTTGTCGAGCAATTGATAGAGAAGCGCATAGTTATGAGATTATCTAGGCATGATCATGTATATAGGCATCACGTCCATAACAAGTGGACCGACTCCTGCCTGCATCTACTACTATTACTCCACACATGGACCGCTATCCAGCATGCATCTAGAGTATTAAGTTCATAAGAACGGAGTAACGCATTAAGCAAGATGACATGATGTAGAGGGATAAAATCATGCAATATGATATAAATCCCATCTTGTTATCCTCGATGGCAACAATACAATACGTGCCTTGCAACCCTTTACATCCTTTGGGTAAGGACACCGCAAGATTGAACCCAAAGCTAAGCACTTCTCCCATGGCAAGAAAAACCAATCTAGTAGGCCAAACTAAACCGATAATTGAAGAGACTTGCAAAGATAACTTAATCATACATAAAAGAATTCAGAGAAGATTCAAATATTATTCATAGATAAACTTGATCATAAACCCACAATTCATCGGATCTCGACAAACACACCGCAAAAAGAGATTACATCGAATAGATCTCCACAAGAGAGGGGGAGAACATTGTATTGAGATCCAAAAAGAGAGAAGAAGTCATCTAGCTAATAACTATGGACCCGTAGGTCTGTGGTAAACTACTCACAACTCATCGGAGGGGCAAGGATGTTGATGTAGAGGCCCCTGCTTGATTCCCCCCAAGCAGAGTCTTGAAGGCCCCAAGATGGGATCTCGCGGATCTGTAAGGTTCACGGTGGTGGAAATTGTGTTTCGTGGTGCCCCGGGTGTTTTCGGGCACGAGGTATATATAGGAAGAAGAAGTACGTCGGTGGTCAGCTGAGGGGCCCCACGAGAGGCGCGCCCTCCTATCTCGTGGAGGCTCCGGTTGCTTCTTGACTTGCACTCCAGGTTCTCTGGATCATGTTCGGTGAGAAAATCACGTTCCCAAAGGTTTCATTCCGTTTGGACTCCGTTTGGTATTCCTTTTCTTCGAAATACTGAAATAGGCAAAAAAACAGCAAATCTGGGCTGGGCCTCCGATTAGTAGGTTAGTCCCAAAAATGATATAAAAGTGGAAAATAAAGCCCAATATGGTCCAAAACAGTAGATAAAGTAGCATGGAGCAATCAAAAATTATAGATCTTATTTGGAGGCGTATCACGGGTTTACTCGGATGGAGGTGAATGGGAGATTTTAGAAATTCGTCAAATACTGATGAATTTGACGAAGATCAGAGTGAAGAAATAGAAACGTAAGGCACCTAATTCATCATAGTAATGGAAAGCATGCATACAACATACATATTGGTGAAGAACTTGCAGTCATACAGGCATATAAGCATGATGAATATGAACTGAAGAAATGAAAGACAACATGATGAAAGTCTTCAGTCCAAATTCTTCAAAAGGTAGATCACAAATTCTTCAGCAAGCTGATAACATAAAGTTAAAAGTGAGGAATTTGAAATCTGATAGGCTAGGTGAAGACACATTGCTTTGGTAGACCAGTTCCAGTTGTTGTATCAACTGTATGTCTGGTTGAGGCGACTGAGATGAACCTAGAGGACACTTAGTCCTCACTGTATTCCTGTTGAGCCAAGGTCACTTAGACATCGCCTAATCACTTGTGGTAAGTCTTCAAGGTAGACTTCCAAAACCTTCACAGACTTGTTCACCGGCACTCCACAATGACTCTTGGGTGCTCAAAACATGATGCCTAACTGTTGGTGCAATAATTGGCCCCTTATGTTTTGGAATTTGTTGACATAAACAGTATGGGACTTATGTATTTGCTAGTGCATGCAGAGTAATAGGTCCCTGAATTCACGAGGAGTTTGATTCAAACGACGAAGGTAATATCTTGTGTGGCAGTGAAGGTTATCACCGAAGATTATGATAACAAGAGTGTCCCCTCAAAAATTGATGACGTGAAGCAATTGGTTTGGTGCTCGTCCGAAGGAAGTGACTGCGACCGAGGAGATTGAATACGAAGTGAAGACGTAGCATTTATTTTGTTGTTTCTCTTCTCTTTATTGAGTCATAGGACCATCATAAAATTAAGAGGGGTGTGGCGTTCGAAGCTTTGATTCTCTGATGCTAAACGCAAATCCTATGAGAGTTGCGAGAGAAATCTCTTTGTGTTCCGAGCAAATACTTGCCAGCAAGAGACTGTGATCTTCTTCGCTGCAAGAGATTTGTCTCTGACCGAGGAGTTAGCATTACTTGTTCCTCAAGTAATGTTATCGTTGGTCCAAAATCCGACCATTATCTACGTGTTGGTTGGCTATTGGCTGGACCGCGTGTCCAAAATGGTCATTTCCCATCAGGGAAGGTGAAAGAACATGCGGTGCCCCCATGTTTGGTTTTGGTAATTGATGACAATCTCTATGGACTAATGGTTGTCTTGAGTTATATTTGAAGGATTTGTCCATAGGCATTTCTTGGAAGTCCATGTGTTGGTTTCAAGGAGTTTATGTGTTGACCAAGGTGCTATTAAGGAATTATCCAAAGATTGGTCATGTGAGTGTTGAGCTTATTGCAAGCATGTCTTGAAGAAGAAGATTGTGTGATCATTCATGTTTACCTTCAAGACATCATCCAAACGAAGAGAGTTGGAAAGATTCAAGGTTGATCAAGACTAAGTCAAGAGTGAATCAAGTTGATCAACTCACAAAGCGTAGAAGATGTACCGAGAGGGATCAAGTGATCCCATGGTATGGTAAGCATTGTCCATTGCACTTTGTGTACTAACCCATGGTCTATGTGAGAGTCTATGTGGGGTTAGGTACGTGTCCATGGGCTTGCGTCAAGAGGAAGATATCATACAACCCATGGAAAGGATGACATCAAGTGGTGATCGTCATCAAGATTGTCGTGTGCAAGTTCAAGTGGAGAATCACGAAGAGATCAAGTTCTTGAAGCTTGCCATCCATTGTGGTGTCAATGGACTTGTGAAGATGTGTCAAGAGTGGCTCACCCATAATGGAGTATGGGGAGCAATCATCTAGTCTCCATCGACCCAACATAATCAAGAAAGGTGGTCCATCTTGAGGAGGACAAGATCGCCATAATCTAGCTCAAGTGGATCATGTGCAAGGCAAAGGTTTGCCCTTGATAGGTTTTCTATTTTACTGGTCTCATGGTGGTAGTTGGGAGACCGGGTTATAGGATCAATAGCCGTACTATCAAGGGGGGCTCTCAAGTGAGTAGCTTGATCGTATCGTTCATCGAGAGCTCAAACCATTGCATCCTTGCATCATGTTTCTTGGTTCTTGTTTGGTTCTTCTCCTTGTGAGTTTTGGAGCTTATGGTCATTTTATGACAAGCTCGAGTTCATCAACGGAGTTCACTTGCTTCTTCTATGATGTTTTCGATGTTGGAGGGTATGCCGGTTCTTCTCTGTTGGAGTTTTTCACTCCTTTATTTGTTAGGCATACCTCCCTGCCTCTTCTTACTATAACCAGTCGCTGTTTTGATGCTACTCGTTGTCTTGTATCCAACAAGCTTGAGTTTGCTCAATTCGAGCTCATATGAAGAAGTTATGGCATTTACGCTTTTCTCCTGCTTTCTGATGCAGGCGGTAGTATCAGTCCTCAATGTAGTACCTGGCTCGAAATCAGCGGTAGTACCGCTCCCCAGCTGATAGTGCTCACCGAGCGGTAGTACCGCTTCTGAGCGGTAGTACTGCAGTCTCGCCGTAGTACCACCGGCTTCGTCAAGCGGTAATTAGCTCCCCGAGCGGTAGTACTGCGCTTTACCGAGCAGTAGTACCGCTTCTGAGCTAGTACTGCAGGAGCTTGTGAAACCGGCCGTAGTAACGCAGTGGTTCGGCTACTACCACCTCGATTCTCATTGCTATTTCTCGTGTCGGGTTTCTGGTACTAATGGCGGCGGTAAATGATGATGCCGCTCCAAGCGATGTAATACGCTTTGTACTCCATGATGATTCTGCTTTCGAGTTGAGGGCCCTGTTTTCCTCATCAGCGCGGCAGTACCGCTGGGAGGGAGCGGCAGCACCGCTTATAAGCGGTAGTACCGCTCTGTGCGTGGCTGGTTGGTGGGTAACGGTTGGATTTTCCCCCTCCTATAAAAGGGGGTCTTCTTCCCCATTGAACCTTATCCTTTGAGCTCGTGTTCTTCCCCATTGTTGACCTTCTTCGAGCTTGCTAACTCTCAATCCCTCCATGGATTCTTGCTAGTTTTTGAGGGAAAAGAGAGAGGAGATCTAGATCCACATTTCCACCAATCACTTTCTCCTCTATGTGAGGGAACCCCTTGGATCTAGATCTTGGAGTTCTTGGTGTTCTCCTTCTTGTTCTTCCTCTCATTTTTCCACCCTAGCATTAGTTTCTTGGTGGGATTTGAGAGAGAAGGACTTGGGCACTCCGTGTGCCCTTGCCATTGCATTTGGTGCATCGGTTTGAGTTCTCCATGGTGATACGTGGAAGGTACAAGTTGAGAAGCTTATTACTCTTGGGTGCTTGGTGCCCTTGAGCTTGTTCTTCTTGGGTGCTTGGGTGCCCTAGACGGTTGGTGGTGTTGGAGCTCAATCATTGTGGTGTAAAGCTCCCGCAAGCGTCGAGGTCTCCAATTAGGTTGTGGAGATCGCCCGAGCAATTTGGAATGCAGGTGACCGCCCCAAGGGTTGCCAAAGTGTACGGGTTCGGTGACCGCCCCAAGGATTGCCATTTGTACGGGTTCGATGACCGCCCTCAAGGGTCCCTTTAGTGGAATCACGGCATCTTGCATTGTGCGAGGCGTGAGGAGATTACTGATGGCCCTAGTGGCTTCTTGGGGAGCATTGTGCCTCCACACCGCTCCAAGCAGAGATTAGCATCCGCAAGGGTGTGAACTTCGGGATACATCGTCATCTCCGGCGTGCCTCGGTTATCTCTTACCCAGCCCTTTACTTATGGACTTTACTTTGTGATAGCCATATTGTTTCTTGTCATATATCTTGCTATCACCTAAGTAGTTTTTCTTGCTTAGCATATGTTGTTGGTGCACATAGGTGAGCCTAGTTGTTGTAGGTTTTGTGCTTGACAAATTAACCACTAGGTTTATTCCGCATTTGTTCAAGCCTCAACCGTAATTATTTTAAAGCGCCTATTCACCCCCCCCCCTCTAGGCGACATCCACGATCTTTCAGAAGGTTGTGACTATAAATAGCCACCCCGTGCCGGCATTGTTCGGCGGCTGCTCCATTTGATTCTGAGAAGATTGTTGAGCAACCCCCTCTCCGAGTGATTTGAGTTTAAAATCGACCGAGATAAAACCGCTTGAGCTGAAAATTTAGATAGTGGTTCAGGATCACTCGAATCTAAGTCCAGTACGCTCCACCTATTACTCTTGAGAGCTGCAAATCTCTAGATTGTTAGGTGTCAATTTCTTCAGAGACCAAGAGTAATTGTGGTACTCGAAGAAGAAGTCTATAAAGGTTCGAAGATTGCCTCAAGTATCTACCAAGAGTGATTGGCATTGGTTGATGAACCAATTGTCGAGGAGAATAGGGCGAAGAGAGTTTATCTTCCGTGTTAAGTCACAACCCCTCCAACCAGACGTAGTCCTTGTGCAGGAGGACGAATTGGTCGACCAAGTACCTTGTCGCCATCGAGCATCACTGGTTACCTCTGCTACTCCTATTTACATTCGAGTTGTTATTAATCATGTGATTTGTCTCGATGCATGCTTTACTTTCCTTTTAGTAGTTTGTTTTAGCTCATTGTACTTTGTTTTTTCATTCGCTCCGCTGTTGGGCTCCGAGAGTTTTGTGATTTCCGAAGAAATTTTAAAACTCCCATTCTCCCCCCACCACCTCTGGTAGACATACTTCATTCCTATAATTGGTATCAGAGCAAGGTTAGAGCAAGGTACTCTTTGACTCTGCTCATTTTGGTGTATCCACCACGAAGTTTAAGTATGTCTTCAGTGAGCTACAAGTTGCATCTCAAGATTCCCATCTTCGATGGGACGGACTATCCCTTCTGGAAGGAGAAGATAAGATTCGTCTACGAGCTATTGATGATGATATGTGGAATGTGGTGCAGTTTGGATTCACGGTTGAAATACCTCAGGCCCCCACTCACCGGGAGAAGAAACTCATTCAGATGGATGCACAGTCTAAAGATGAAATTGGTGGCCATCTGTCTCGTGCTCAATTTCGTCGCTATCGTCGGTGTGAAACTGCGAAGGATTTGTGGGGCATTCTCGAGAAGATAAATGAGGGTGTTTCAACTCAGAAAGAAGCTCGCATTGATACTCTTTGGGCGAAGCGAGTCAGAAATGAAAGCTGGCAACAAACTTTCGATCGCCTGATTGACATCGCAAACGAACTGCAAGGTCTCGGCACCAAAGACATCACTGATCACGAAATTTTGAAGAAATTGCTTCGATCACTTGACAGTTCTTTCGACACACTAGTCCTGATGATTAGGGAACGAGCTGATTTCAAAATTCTCGACACTGCTGATATCATGGAAAGGCTGAACACCCACAAGGAACAACAAGAAGAGAAGAGAGATCTCTACGGCTCAAGTCACCACAAAAATCATGCTCTCAAGGTTGTGGCTGATTCGTCCTCTAAAGGAAATGTGGAAGAGAATTCAGATGATCCACAAAGGATCAGCAAAGATCTCGCTTTGATCACGAAAAGATTCTAGTGCCTTCACAAGAAAACCAGTTCCAGAAGAAAGGATCCAGCAACTCTGGCAGTTCAAAATCTTCATCAAAACCCTCTTTGGAGAGTACACATTTTCAAGTGCAAAAGCCAGGACATTTCATTTTGGACTGCCCTCTCTAGGAAGCTGAAATTCATGCCAGTGGAAGATATGATTCAGGAAACTACTATGGCAAGGGCAAGAGCAAGAACTACGACTTCGACGATGAGAAGAAAATGAAGAAGTTCTTCAAGAAGAAGGATAACTCCACCTCAAAATCTTCGTCAAGATCTTCCTCAAGGAATCCTTCCAAGTCCTACTCCAACCGCAAGAATAATTCTCGCAAGGCCAAGGCATACATCGGCAAGGAGATGGACTCCGATGAAGAAGAATCATCTGACTCTGAAGAAGCTGACTAATCCGATGAGGATTCTGACCCCGGCATGGCTGGCATAGCATATGCCTCCTCCCCTGCAACAAACTTCTTCGGGAGTCCGTCAAGTGATGATGAATCTCCTGCCTACTGCTTCATGGCCAAAGCCATGAAAGAAAAGGTATCTTCCAAACATCACAAGGTTCACTCCACTGATCAATATTCTTCAGATGAGGATGACCATGCTAAACTGATCAAAATTGCTAATTTTTAACAAAACTCTCTTGAGAAAATTTAGAAAACCCTCAGGAAATCTGAAGTGTTGTTGGTTGAGGAGATGGAGAAAAACTAGTCATTGACTAAAGAGCATTCCGCTCTCATGTCACGAATGGATGAACTGTCAAATCGTCATGATTTTCTATCAGCAGATCATGAGAGATTGGCTTATGATTACCTGAAAAGGAAACATGAACTCGAGTCGCTGAGAGAGGCTCATGAGGATTTGATCAGAGAGAATTCTCTTCTCACCCAACAGCTCAAAGATAAACCTGAAGTGTTCGTACCACCCTGCTTAAAGTTCCTTGAATGTAGTAATGCTGAATCAAATATTGAATCTTCTGTGAATGCTAACCCCACTATCGAGGAAATGGTTCTGTGCCTGATGAAAATGCTAGGTTGAAGTATCTTCTTCAGACAGGAATGTTCAAATCTCTCAAAGGGCACCAAACCCTTTATGATGTACTGAAGAAATCCATTCTTCACAAAAATCCCAGGAAAGAAGGTATCGGTTTCGAAAGGAAACCGAATGAGAATTGCTCTTACTGGGAACCTCATCAATATCCTCACACTGTATGGGTGCTTGCTAAGAGCAAAACACTCAATCCAGCTTCGCTTTTGGGATATAATTCACCTATCCCTGAATACTCTCATGATGATTCTCTGGACAACTATAAGTTGTTCAAAAACCAATGTGGTGAGGCTATTGCTCACTATGTTGGACCAAACACCAGGGATGCCCCCCCCCAAAGAAAGCCATATGGGTGCCCAAGAAAACTATCGAAGCATTTCCTATTACTACTCTACTAACCAGGCAGGCTGAAAATGCTTGTAATTTCCTTCAACAAAATGAGTATATGCATACCTCATTCAATCACTATGCTCATTCATCTGGAAAGAATTTCAATGCTTATTCTTTCGATTATGCCCGCACTTCCTCGAGTACAATTATGTTTATCGAAAGAAATCATGTCTCGCTCGCTCATTTATTTCCAAGCAACCTGCAATGATGTGGGTGCACTGGTACAGCAAGGTGCTATACAAATGGTTTTTAACCCCTTTCCGTGACGGCATTTGGAACCATCGCCAAGTAAGTGACTGCGATAGGGGGGTCCACCCCAAACGACCCAAAAACCGTCGGGGATAGGGAGCCACCCAAACGCTTCATCCTTGCAACTCATTTGTGCTTGCATTGCCATCGCAGTCGGTATTCTATGGTGCTACGTTTATGATGCACGGCCCATCACAAACGTGTATGATAAGCGGACAATCACACACATTCACTTATCCCGAACCGTATGCGATAACTAATTAAGAAGATTAGCTCATCGTCGTACGAGTGTCAGATAGGATTATGAAATGTCGGACCATCGTAACATTGTCATACATGAAAACTATCGCACATGCTATTCTGTGGTGCAATGTTTACGATGCGTACCACATCAGAAACAGTTCATGGTTGCAAATCATGTAAGGCAACTATCACAAACTTTTAGTTCGGTTCCGCACCATTTGTGATATTGTGCGACATCGCACACACTTTGGGACTAATTTTCATGAGTTGCTTTTCATATCTCAAAACTATTACTAAGAATCAAGTTTATTTTGTCCAATGATCTTCATGACATTGTTTTCTTTATCCTTCTTGGATATCTATCACTTTGGGACTAATTTTCGTGAGTTTCTTTTCATAAGCTCAAACAAATATAAGTGAAGATCATGAGCATAACAAATTTTCTTTCTCTCAAAATAATTCAAGTGAAGCAAGAGAGAATTTCTTCAAAATTTTACTAACTCTGAAATAAATCTATGTGAAGCAAGAGAGCATATCTTCAAAAATAACAATGCACACCGTGCTCAAAAAGATATAAGTGAATCACTAGAGCAAGTCCTAGCTCATAAAAGATTTAAGTGAAGCATAGAGAGCAATTCTAACAAGTCATGATATAATATTGGCTCTCTAAAATAGGTGTGTCCAGAAAGGATTGATGACTTAAAACACAAAATAAAACAATCAAAGACACATATCATACAAGACGCTCCAAGCAAAACACATATCATGTGACGAATAAAAATATAGCCTCGAGTAAAATACCGATAGTTGTTGGAAGAAAGCTGGGATGCCACTCACGGGCATCCCCAAGCTTAGTTGGTTGCTCATTCTTGGATAATAGCTTGGGATGCCGGGGCATCCCCAAGCTTAGGCTCTTACATCCCTCCTTCATCAATCGTAAGAGAACCCAAAACTTGAAAACTTCAATCACACAAAACTCAACAAAACCTTCGTGAGATCCGTTAGTATAAGAAAGCAAACCACTGCTATAAGTGTTGTATCAAACCAATTCATATTTTGTTTTTTTATTATATATACTGTATTCCAACTTTTCTATGGCAAAAACTTATCAAAGAAAACCATAGAGCCATCAAAATAAGCACACAACACAAAGAAAACAGAATCTGTCAAAACAGAACAATCTGTAGTAATCTGACTTTGGAGAATACTTCTGTAACTCCAAAAATTATACCAAATTAGGAAGACCAGGGTAATTTGTATATTAATCTTCTGCAAAAAGAATCAGGGCAAAAGCTCTTTTCTGTGATTTATGAAAATTATTTTCGTGAGCACAAAGTTTCTGTCTTTTTCAGCAAGATCAAACAACTATCACCCAAGAAGATCCTAAAGGCTTTACTTGGCACAAACACTAATTAAAACACAAAAAACACAATCATACCAGCAGCATAATTGTGTAAACACACAAGAACAGAAAGCAAAAAAACAAAAATAAATTTTTATTCATTGAGTTGCCTCCCAACAAGCGCTATAGTTTTACGCCCTTAGCTAGGCGTAAGGCAAGGATCAAAGTTTTGTCATCTTTGGTTCCAGATCCATAGGATGCCCTCATGATTTATTCATAAGGTGCCTGATTTTTGTTCTAGGAAAGTGTGCCATACCTTTTCTCAAAGGAAATTGGAACTTTATATTGCCTTCTTTTATATCAATCACGGCACCGATAGTGCGTAAAAACGGTGTACCAAGAATAATTGGGCAAGACGGATTGCAATCAATATAAAGAACAATAAAATATATGGTCACATAGTTCCTATTTGCAAGAATAAGAACATCATTAATTCTTCCCATAGGCTTTTTAGTAGTAGAATCCGCCAAGTGCAAATTCAAAGAACATTCTTCAAGATTGGTAAGACCAAGCACATCACATAAAGATTTCGAAATTGTGGAAACACTAGCACCCAAGTCAAACAAAGCAAAAAATTCATAATTTTTAATATTGACTTTGATAATAGGTTCCCACTCAGCATGCAATTTTCTAGGAATTGAAACTTTTAATTCCAATTTTTCTTCCAAAGCTTTCATCATAGCATCAACAATATGTTTAGTAAAAGCTTTGTTTTGTTCATAAGCATGGGGTGAATTCAACATGGATTGCAACAATGAAATACAATCAATCAAAGAGCAACTATTATAATTAAAATCTTTGTAATCCAAAATAGTGGGTGCATCACTAGCTAAAGTTTTGACCTCTTCAAACCCACTTTTATCAATTTTCTCAACAAGATTTTCACCCTCCGGATATTGGGACGCCTTCTACCTAAAGTTGACTCTTTTCCAGTCCCTTTTTCATCATTCTTAACTTTACTAAACAAAGAATCAATAGAAGAAACACCAATCATTTTAAGATCTTCATCATTTTTGCAAGAATAATCACTAGAAAAAGCTTTTTCTAAAAATTCTCTTTTAGCTCTAAGTATAGCAGTTCTTTTATTACTTTCATCCATAGAAACATAAAGAGCTTTAATTGATTCATCAACTTTAGGCACAAAAATCTTCATCTTGAGATTTTCCACATCATGAGCAATTCTATCAACACTTCTAGACAAGTCATCAATCTTATTCAACTTTTCTTCTATGGAAGTGTTGAAAACTTTTTGCGTGTTGATAAATTATTTAATATTATTCTCAAGATTAGAGGTATTCCTATTATTATTGAAAGGTTGATTTCCATAGGAATTACCATAATTATTAGAGGAATTACTAAGAAAAGGCCTAGGATTAAAATTTCCTCTATATGCATTATTGTTGAAATTATTGTAGAAATAAAATTCACATCAATGGCATCACTATTTTGCTCAATAAAAGTAGACAAAGGCATATCATTAATATCAACAGGAGCACTTTTACTAGCAACTAATTTCATAAGAGCATCAACTTTATCACTCAAAGAAGAAATTTCTTCAACCGAATTAACATTTTTACTAGTAGGAGCTCTTTCGGTATGCCATTGTGAATAATTTGCCATGATATTATCAAGCAATTTGGTGGCTTCACCCAAAGTAATTTCCATAAAAGTTCCACCGCAGCGGAATCTAAAAGATTTCGATAAACAAAATTCAACCCCGCATAAAAAATTTGTATGACCATCCAAAGATTTAACCCATGAGTTGGGCAATTCCTTAGCATCCTTTTCATCCTTTCCCAAGATTGTGCAACATGCTCATGTTCAAGTTGCTTGAAATTCTTGATCTGGGTTCTAAGGGAAATAATTTTTGTGGGCGGAAAATACTTAGTGATAAAAGCATCTTTGCACTTATTCCAAGAATCAATACTATTATGAGGCAAAGAATGTAACCAATTTTTGCGTAATCACGCAAAGAAAACGAAAATAATTTCATCTTGACCACATCATTGTCCACATCCTTTTTATTTTGCATATCACATAATTCCACGAAGGTATTAAGATGGGACGCGACATCCTCATTAGAGTACCGTAAAATTGGTATTTCATAACAATATTCAAAGACACCGTATTAATATCACAAGTCTCCGCACTAGTGGCGGAGGAGCAAGCAGAGTGCCAATAAAATCATTGTTGTTGGTATTTGAGAAATCACATAACTTGGTGTTCTCTTGAGTCATGATGACCACACAACAAGATTGCACTTAAAAACAGATTTGGCAAGGAAACGGCGAACGGAAAAGAGAGGCAAACAAAACAACAAATTTTTTGTGAAGTGGGGGAGAGGAAAACGAGAGGCAAATGGCAAATAATGTAAATTGCAAGGAGATGAGATTTGTGATTAG
Organism: Aegilops bicornis; assembly: GCA_021605145.1. Taxonomy (NCBI): domain Eukaryota; kingdom Viridiplantae; phylum Streptophyta; class Magnoliopsida; order Poales; family Poaceae; genus Aegilops; species Aegilops bicornis. The sequence continues at coordinate 581,291,644 of CM038674.1, read as the reverse complement.
GAACCTGGTTATGTTGAAGATCCTCCCAGGCAACGACGCCAGAAATTCTCCTTGATGGTTACTGCAACTACGTCGGTATTTCCCCGGAGAGGGAGGGATGATGTAGCACAGCGACGGTAGGTATTTCCCTCAGTGATGAAACCAATGTATCGAACCAGTAGGAGAACCAAGCAACACAACGTAAGCAACACCTGCACACAAACAACAACACCTCGCAACCCGACGAGTTAAAGGGATTGTCAGTCCCTTCCGGGGTACGTCGCCTCAAGATAGGCAGACGGACGTGAGGTAAATTGTAGTAGATTGATAGATCGAACGCCGAATAAAATAAATAAAGATAAAACGCAACAAGGTATTTTTGTTTTTTTGGTTTAATAGATCTGAATAAAAACGCAAAGGAAAAGTAGATCGCAAGGCAAATATATGAGAAAGAAGACCCGGGGACCGTAGGTTTCTGCTACCTCTTGAGCACTACGTTGGATTTCCCCGAAGAGGAGAGGATGATGCAGTAAAGTAGCGTAAGTATTTCCCTCAGTTTTTGAGAACCAAGGTATCAATCCAAAGAGGAGACCACGCACAAGTCCCTCGTACCTACACAAAACGATAGCAACTCGCAACCAACGCTTAGGGGTTGTCAATCCCTTCAAGGTCACTTACGAGAGTGAGATCTGATAGAGATAATATTTTTGGTATTTTTGATAGATAGATGCAAAGTAAAAAGTAAAAGGCAAAGTAAAACAAAGCAAGTAAATAAAGTGATATAGATTGATATGATGAGAATAGACCCGGGGCCCATAAGTTTCACTAGTGGCTTCTCTCAAGAGCATAAGTATTCTACGATTGGGTGAACAAATTACTGTTGAGCAATTGATGAATTGAGCATAGTTATGAGTGTATCTAGGCAATGATCATGTATATAGGCATCACGTCCAAAACAAGTAGATCGAAACGATTTTGCATCTACTACTATTACTCCACTCATCGACCGCTATCCAAAGATGCATCTAGAGTATTAAGTAAAAACATGGTAACGTCGTAAGCAAGATGACATAATGTAGAGGGATAAATTCATGCAATATGATAAAACCCCCATCTTGTTATCCTCGATGGCAACAATACAATACGTGCCTTGCAACTCTTTCTCACATCCTTTGAGTAAGGACACCGCAAGATTGAACCCAAAGCTAAGCACTTCTCCCATTGCAAGAACTACCAATCTAGTTGGCCAAACCAAAAAGATAATTCAAGAGACTTGCAAAGATAACTCAATCATACATAAAAAGAATTCAGAGAAGAATCAAATATTTTCCATAGATAATACTGGATCATAAACCCACAATTCATCGGTCTCAACAAACACACCGCAAAAAAAGAAAGATTACATTGAATAGATCTCCACGAGAGAGGGGAGAACATTGTATTGAGATCCAAAAAGAGAGAAGAAGCCATCTAGCTAATAACTATGGACCCGAAGGTCTGAAGTAAACTACTCACACTTCATCGGAGGGGCTATGATGATGTAGAAGCCCTCGTGATGACGGCCCTCTCCGGCGGAGCTCCGGAACAGGCCCAAGATGGGATCTCGTGGATCTGTAAAGTTGCGGCGGTGGAATTAGGTTTTGGCCCTGCTACGATCGCTCGGGATACGTAGGTATATATAGGAGGAAGGAGTACGTCGGTGGAGCTCCAAGGGGCCCACGAGGTAGGGGGGCGCGCCCAGGGGGGCGCCCTCCACCCTCGTGACCGCCTCTGGCGCTGCTTGGAGTAGGGTCCAAGTCTCCTGGATCACGTTCGGTTGGAAAATCACGATCCCGAAGGTTTCATTCCGTTTGGACTCCGTTTGATATTCTGCTTTCTTGAAATACAAGAAGGCAAAACAACAATTCCGGGCTGGGCCTCCGGTTAATAGGTTAGTCCCAAAATTAATATAAAAGTGGAAAATAAAGCCCAATATAGTCCAAAACAGTAGACAAAGTAGCATGGAGTAATCAAAAATTATAGATACGTTGGAGACGTATCAAGCATCCCCAAGCTTAATTCCTGCTCGTCCTCGAGTAGGTAAATGATAAAGAAGAATTTTTGATGCGGAGTGATACTTTGGCATAATTTCAATGTAAATCCTCTTTAATTGTGATATGAATATTCAGATCCGAAAGATTCAAGACAAAAGTTCATGTTGACACAAAAATAATAATACTTCAAGCATACTAATCAAAGCAATCATGTCTTCTCAAAATAACATGGCAAAAGAAAGTTCATCCCTACAAAATCATATAGTTAGGCTATGCTTCATTTTCGTCACACAAAGATGTTCCCAACTTCTATACCCCGATGACAAGCCAAGCAATTGTTTCATACTTAAATAATCTCAAACTTTTTCAACCTTCACGCAATACATGAGCGTGAGCCATGGATATATCACTATGGGTGGAATAGAATATGATGATGGGGATTGTGTGGAGAAGACAAAAAAGGAGAAAGTCTCACGTTGACGAGGCTAAACAACGGGCTATGGAGATGCCCATCAATTGATATCAACATGAGGAGTAGGGATTGCCACATAACGGATGCACTAGAGCTATAAATGCTCAACAAAAGAAAACTAGTGGGTGTGCATCCAACTTGCTTGCTCACGAAGACCTAGGGCATTGGGAGGAAGCCCAGTGTAGGAATATACAAGCCAAGTTCTATCATGAAAAATTCCCACTAGTATAAAAAAGGACCACTTATGAGACTCACTACATGAAGAAGAACGAGGTGCTACTTTGAAGCACAATATATGAGACTCACTATATGAAGAATAAGGTGCTACTTTGAAGCACAATATATGAGACTCACTACATGAAGAATAAGGTGCTACTTTGAAGCACAAGTGTGGAAAAAGAGATAGTAGCATTGCCCTTTTTTTTGGGCCTTTTTTTTCTTTTTGGCCTTTCTCTCTCTCTTTTTTTTATTTGGGCAATGCTCTAATAATGATGATCATCACACTTCTATTGGTTACAACACAAGGACTACAACTCGAAACTTAGAACAATATATGACTCTCCGGCGGTGTACCGGGATGGTGCAATGAATCAAGAGTGACATGTATGAAAAATAATGCATGGTGGCTTTGCCAAAAATACGATGTCAACTACATGATCATGCAATGGCAATATGACAAAAGTAATGTATGTCATGATGATGATGATGGAAGTTGCATGGCAATATATCTCGGAATGGCTATGGAAATGCCATAATAGGTAGGTATAGTGGCTGTTTTGAGGAAGATATAAAGAGGTTTATGTGTGATAGAGCGATCGTATCACGGGTTTGGATGCACCGCAAAGTTTGCGCCTAACTCTCAAGGTGAGAAAGGGCAATGCACTGCATCGAAGAGGCTAGCAAAGGTGGAAAGGTGAGAGTGCGTATAATCCATGGACTCAACATTAGTCAAAAGAACTCATATACTTATTGCAAAAATTTAGAAGTCATCAAAATTCAAGTACTACGCTGCATGCTCCTAGGGGGATAGATTGGTAGGAAAAGACCATCGTCAGTCCCCGACCGCCACTCATAAGGATGCACAAGCCAGGTACACTTCATGTTTCAAAATTGTTACACAACTTTAACCATACGTGCATGCTACGGGACTTGCAAACTTCAACACAAGTATTTCTCAAATTTACAACTACTGAACTAGCACGACTTTGATATTATCACCTCCATATCTCAAAACAATTATCAAGCATCAAACTTATCTTAGTATTCAATTCACTCAAAAGAAAGTTTCACATATCTTGAACACCAAGTATATTAACATTAAGAAAATTACCATGCTATTAAAGTCTCTCAAAATAATCTAAGTGAAGCATGAGAGATCAAATAGTTTCTTTAAAACAAATCCACCACCGTGCTCTAAAAGATCTAAGTGAAGTACTAGAGCAAAAATTATCACGCTCAAAAGATATAAGTGAAGCACTATGAGCAAAACTATCAAGCTCAAGATATAAGTGAAGCACAAAGAGTATTCTAACAAGTAACAAATCACATATGGCTCTCTCAAAAGGTGTCTACAGCAAGGATAATTGTGGTAAACTAACAAGCAAAGACACAAATAATACAAGACGCTCCAAGCAAAACACATATCATGCTGGTGAATAAAAATATAGCTCCAAGTAAATTACCGATGGAAGTGGACGAAAGAGGGGATGCCTTCCGGGGCATCCCCAATTTTAAGCTCTTGCCACTCCTTGTTCCATAATCCATCAAAAGAATTAACCCAAAACTTGAAAACTTCACAACACAAAACTCAACAGAAATCTCGTGAGCTCCGTTAGAGAAAGAAAACAAAAGACTACTTCAAGGTACTGTAATGAACTCATTCTTTATTTATATTGGTGTTAAACCTACTGTATTCCAACTTCTCTATGGTTTACAAACTAATTTACTAGCCATAGATTCATCAAAATAAGCAAACAACACACGAAAAACAGAATCTGTCAAAAACAGAACAGTCTGTAGCAATCTGTTACTAACGCAAACTTCTGGAACCCAAACAATTCTACCAAAATTAGACGTCCTAGAAATTTTTTTTATTGATCAGCAGCAATTGGAATCAGTATTTTATCACGTTCTGGTGATTTTTAACAATTCGGGCACTGAGCACAAAGATTCTGAAAATTACAGCAAGATCAAATAACTATCATCCAAGAAGATCTAATAGGTCTAGCTTGGCACAAACACTAATTAAAAGATAAAACCACATCTAAACATAGGCTAGATGGATTATTTATTCCTAAACAGAAGCAAAAAACAAAAAACACAAAATAAAATTGGGTTGCCTCCCAACAAGCGCTATTGTTTAACGCCCCTAGCTAGGCATAAAAGCGAAGATAGATCTAGGTATTGCCATCTTTGATAGGCAATCCATAAGTGGCACTCATGATAGATTCATATGGTAATTTTATTTTATTTCTAGGGAAGTGTTTCATACCCTTATTTAAGGGAAATTGGAATCTAATATTCCCTTCCTTCATATCAATAATTGCACCAATCGTTCTAAGGAAAGGTCTACCAAGAATAATAGGACATGAAGGATTGCAATCTATATCAAGAACTATAAAAATCTACGGGCACATAATTCCTATTGGCAACAATAAGAACATCATTAATTCTTCCCATAGGCTTTTTAATAGTGGAACTGCAAGATGCAAGTTTAGGGAGCAATCATCAAAATCATGGAAATCTAGCAAATCACATAAAGTTTTGGGGTTAGTAGAGACACTAGCACCCAAATCACACAAAGCATAAAACTCAAAATCTTTAATTTTAATTTTAATAGTAGGTTCCCACTCATCATAGAGTTTTCTAGGATAGAAACTTTCAACTCAAGTTTTTCTTCATAAGATTGCATCAAAGCATCAACAATATGTTCGGTAAAGGCCTTATTTTGACTATAAGCATGAGGAGAATCTAGCACGGATTGCAACAAGGAAATACAACTAATAAAAGAGCAATTTTCATAATTAAATTCCTTGAGATCCAAAATAGTGGGTTTAGCAACATCACGGTTTTTATTTATTTCAATCCCACTTTCATCAATTTCATTATGAAGATCTCGAAACTCCGAATTCTTAGAACGCCTTCTAGGTAAAGGAAGATAATCTTCAGATTCATCAAGATTCATATTGCAAAACAAAGATTTAATGGGGGAATAACTTTTAGATCTTCATCTTGATTTTCATAGGGATTGGAAGAACACGCTTTAATAAAGGCATCTTTGGAAGCACGCATCCTAGCGGTTCTTTCCTTGCACTCATCAATGGAAATTCTCATGGCTTTGAGAGACTCATTGATATCATGCTTAGGAGGAATAGATCTAAGCTTTAAAGAATCAATTTAAACAGAAATTCTATCAACGTTCCTAGCCAAATCATCAACTTTAAGCAATTTCTCTTCAAGCAAAGCATTAATTTTTTTTTGCGAATTCATAAACTCTTTAACACTACTTTCAAATTCAAAGGGCATCTTATTAAAATTTCCATAAGAGTTGTTGTAGGAATTTCCATAATTATTAGAAGGATTACTAGGATAAGGCCTAGGATTAAAATTCCCTCTATACGCGTTGTTTCCAAAACTATTCCTACAAACGAAATTCACATCCATAGATTCATTATTATTCTCAAGCAAGGTAGATAAAGGCATATCATTGGGATCAAGAGGAATATTTTTAGGCGCAAACATCTTCATAAGTTCATCCATCTTTTCACTCAAAACATTGATTTCCTCTATAGCATGCACCTTTTTTACTAGAAGATCTTTCGGTGTGCCATTGAGAATAATTAGCCATAATATTATCAAGTAATTTGGTAGCATCCCCTAACGTAATTTCCATAAAAGTGCCTCCCGCGGCCGAATCTAAAAGATTTCTAGAAGCAAAATTCAATCCGGCATAAACTTTTGTATGATCATCCATAAATTCAAACCATGAGTAGGGCAATTGCGAAGCATTAATTTCATTCTTTCCCAAGATTGGGCAACATGCTCATGATCAAGTTGTTTAAAATTCATGATATCGTTCCTAAGAGTGATAATCTTAGCGGGAAGAAAATACTTAGAGATAAAAGCATCTTTGCACTTGTTCCAAGAATCAATACTATTTTTAGGCAAGGATGAACCAAACTTTAGCACGATCTCTAAGTGAAAACGGAAATAACTTCAATTTGACAATATTGTTATCCATATCTTTCTTCTTTTGCATATCACACAAATCAACAAAATTGTTTAGATGAGTAGCGGCATCTTCACTAGGAAGGCCGCGAATTGATCTTTCATAACAAGATTCAAAGAAGCGATTGATTTCACAAGACTCATCATTATTAAGAGGAGCAATCGAGTACTAAGGAAATCATTATTATTGGTATTCGAGAAATCACACAATTTGGTATTATCTTGTGCCATGGCAACAAGTAATCCAACACACAAGCAAACAGAAGGCAAAGGGAAAAGGAAAACGGGAAAGAGAGGAGGAGATTGGGAAAGAGAGGGCAAATAAAACGGCAAGGGTGAAGTGGGGGAGAGGAAAACGAGAGGAAAATGGCAAATAATGTAATGCGAAAGATAGGGATTGCGATGGGTACTTGGTATGGTTGACTTGTTTATGAGCCTCTGCAATGGCGCCTGTAAATTCTTCTTGCTACCTCTTGAGCGCTTGCGTTGGATTTCAAGAGGAGAGGATGATGCAAGAAAGTAGTGTAAGTATTTCCCTCAGTTTTTGAGAACCAAGGTATCAATCCAAGAGGAGACCACGACAAGTCCCTCGTACCTACACAAAACGATAGCAACTCGCAACCAACGCTTAGGGTTGTCAATCCCTTCACGGTCACTTACGAGAGTGAGATCTGATAGAGATAATATTTTTGGTATTTTTGATAGATAGATGCAAAGTAAAAAGTAAAAGGCAAAGTAAAACAAAGCAAGTAAATAAAGTCATGTAGATTGATATGATGAGAATAGACCCGGGGCCATAGGTTTCACTAGTGGCTTCTCTCAAGAGCATAAGTATTCTACTTGGGTGAACAAATTACTGTTGAGCAATTGACATAATTGAGCATAGTTATGAGTATATCTAGGCAATGATCATGTATATAGGCATCACGTCCAAAACAAGTAGATCGAAGCGGTTCCGCATCTACTACTATTACTCCACTCATCGACCGCTATCCAGCATGCATCTAGAGTATTAAGTAAAAACAGAGTAACTCCGTAAGCACGATGACATAATGTAGAGCGATAAATTCATGCAATATGATAAGAACCCCATCTTGTTATCCTCGTTGGCAACAATACAATACGTGCCTTGCAACTCTTTACATCCTTCAATCGAGTAAGGACACCGCAAGATTGAACCCAAAGCTAAGCACTTCTCCCATTGCAAGAACTACCAATCTAGTTGGCCAAACCAAAAAGATAATTCGAAGAGACTTGCAAACATAACTCAACATACATAAAAGAATTCAGAGAAGAATCAAATATTTTCCATAGATAATACTGGATCATAAACCCACAATTCATCGGTCTCAACAAACACACCGCAATAAAGAAGATTACATCGAATAGATCTCCACGAGAGAGGGGGAGAACATTGTATTGAGATCCAAAAAGAGAGAAGAAGCCATCTAGCTAATAACTATGGACCCGAAGGTCTGAAGTAAACTACTCACACTTCATCGGAGGGGCTATGATGATGTAGAAGCCCTCCGTGATGACGGCCTCTGAAGGCGGAGCTCCTAACAAGCCCCAAGATGGGATCTCGTGGATACGTAAAGTTGCGGCGGTGGAATTAGGTTTTTGGCTCTGTTACGATCGTTCGGGGATACGTGAGGTATATATAGGAGGAAGGACTACGTCGGTGGAGCTCCGAGGCGCCCACGAGGTAGGGGGGCGCGCCCAGGGGGGCGCCCTCCTCACTCGTGACCGCCTCTGGCGCTGCTTGGAGTAGGGTCCAAGTCTCTGGATCACGTTCGGTTGGAAAATCACGATCCCGAAGGTTTCATTCCGTTTGGACTCCGTTTGATATTCTGTTTCTTGAAATACCGAAAAAGGCAAAAACAACAATTTCAGGCTGGGCCTCCGGTTAATAGGTTAGTCCCAAAAGTAATATAAAAGTGGAAAATAAAGCCCAATATAGTCCAAAACAGTAGACGAAGTAGCATGGAGTAATCAAAAATTATAGATACGTTGGAGACGTATCAGTTTCACTAGGGGCTTCTCTCGAGAAAATAGCAAACGTTGGGTAAACAAATTACTGTTGGGCAATTGATAGAACTTCAAATAATTATGACGATATCCAGGCAATGTTACGTAGGCATCACGTCCAAGATTAGTAGACCGACTCCTGCCTGCATCTACTACTATTACTCCACACATCGACCGTTATCCAGCATGCATCTAGTGTATTAAGTTCATGGAAAATGGAGTAATGCAATAAGAATGTTCACATGACATATACAAGATCCGTTATCTATTGCGGCAGATAGGGATCCCGTCTTTTTATCCTTATTAGCAATGATACATACGTGTCGATTCCCTTTATGTCACTGGAATCAAGCACCGTAAGATCGAACCCACTACCGGGCACCTCTTGCCATTGCAAGATAAATATATCAAGTTGGCCAAACAAAACCCAAATATCGGAGAAGAAATACGAGGCTATAAGAGATCATGCATATAACAGATCAAAGAAACTCAAATAACTTTCATGGATATAAAAAGGTATAACTGATCATAAACTCGAAGTTCATCAGATCCCAACGAACACACCGCAAAAGGAGTTACATCATATGGATCTCCAGGAGACCATTGTATTGAGAATTCAGTGAGAGAGAGGAAGCCATCTAGCTAGTAACTACGGACCCGAAGGTCTACAAAGAACTACTCACGCATCATTGGAGAGGCACCAATGGAACTGGTGAACCCCTCCGTGATGGTGTCTAGATTGGATCTGGTGGTTCTGGACTCTGCGGCGGCTGGATAAATATTTCGTCGAAGCTTCTAGGGTTCTGGTATTTTTGGGGTATTTATAGAGCAAAGAGGTGGTTCGGGGGGCACTCGAGGTGGGCACAACCCACCAGTATGCGTTCTGGGCCTCTGGCTACTCGGTGGGTTGTGCCCTCGTGGCACCCCCATGTGCAACCAGGGCCCATTGCCTTCCTCCGCCCATAAAAAATCATCGTGGAGTTTCGTGGCATTTGGACTCCGTTTGATATTGATTTCTGCAATGTAAAAAACATGGAAAAAATAAAGAATCGGCATTTGGCACTATGTCAATAGGTTAGTACCAAAAAATGATATAAAATGATTATAAAACATCCAAGATTGATAATAAAACAGCATGGAACAATTAAAAATTATAGATACGTTGGAGACATATCACTCGCGGTGATGACCTACATGCCATCAAATACCTCCCCTAAAACTTAAGGGACCGCACGGCAAGATCTTTGGCTGAACAACTTCGAGAAAACTATATTGGTAGCTGGGAAGACTTGGAGGACGCCTTCAGAGACAACTTCAAGGTACCTATGTTCGGCCCCCTGACGCCGATGACCTTAGTCACATAATCCAAAGAACCCGGAGAATCAGCTTGAAGCTCTGGACCAGGTTCTTAATTAAAAGAACCAGATTGTGGATTGTCCGGACGCTTGAAAGCCCTCATGACCTTCAAACACAGCGTCCGAGATGAGTGGCTCATACGATACCTCGGCCAAGAAAAGTCAAGTCCAAGGCAGCCCTCATCAAGCACTTATGACCCGCTTATGCTGGAGAAGATAGCTGGCTAGCTCGTAGAAGCAATAGCACCAGCGACCCTGGCACCTACGAAGCCAGGGACGGCAATGGCAAGCCACAACGCAACAAGCACAAGCGTCGAAACAATAATGAAGGCACCAAAGACATGGCGGTCAATGCCGAATTCAGTGGCTCCAAATCCGGTCAACAGAAGAAGCCATTCAAAGGAAATAGAGATGGTCCATCTAGTTTAGACAGAATACTTGATCGGCCTTGCCAGATTCATGGCACCCTCGACAAACCTGCCAATCATACCAACAGAAACTGTTGGGTCTTTAAACAGTGGCAATCTCAATGCGAACACAAGGGGAAAGGGTCACGCCAAATGAGGACGGGCGATGAGGAGCCTCGCCCACCGAACACAGGGGGACAAAAGAAATTTCCCCCTGAGGTCAAAACGGTGAACATGATCTACGTCACTCATATCCCTAAGCAGGAGCGCAAGCGCGCATTAAGGGACATCTACGCTGTAAAGCCGGTCGCCCCAAAATTCAACCCATGGTCGGCTCGTACGATCACCTTTGATCGAAAGGACCACCCGACCAGTATCCGTCACGGAGGTTCGGCAGCTTTGGTCCTCGATCCAATCATCGACGGATTCCACCTCACGCGAGTCCTTATGGACGGCGGCAGTAGTCTTAACTTGCTTTATCAGGACACTGTCCGCAAAATGGGTATTGATCCGTCAAGAATCAGGCCCACTAAAACTACCTTTAAAGGAGTAATACCTGGTGTAGAGGCCGTTGCTCGGGCTCAATAACATTGGAAGTCATCTTCGGCTCGCCAGACCACTTCCGCAGCGAAGACCTGATCTTCGATATCGCCCCCTTTCGTAGTGGTTATCACGCACTACTCGAACGGACCGCTTTCGCTCGATTCAACACGGTCCTGCACTATGCTTATTTAAAGCTCAAGATGCCCGGTCCACGTGGCGTCATAACAATCAATGGAAATACGGAACGCTCCCTCCGTACTGAAGAGCACACCACGGCCCTCAAGGCTAAAGTACAGAGCGACCCTATCAAGACGCACACCTCATCGGCCATCAAGCCGCCGGACATTGTTAAACGAGTCCAGTTAGTTCCACATACTGACAGCCCGGTAACTCCAGAGCCGGACTAGCAGTTTCGCCTCCGTCGATCGCCGCACACATCCGTGAAATTCGTACCACGCGTGCATAATTATGCAGTCAAAATACCTTGGGCATCAATGGAGGCACGATACGGAGAGGTCTATAGTACGGTTTGACCCTGTACGACCTTCCACTTTCTTTTCTTCGATTATTTTTTCTCTTTTGCCACAGGTGCATTAAAACCTAGCTATCTATCCTATGGACTCACAAGGACTCTTTTCAAGCCCGGTTTCGTGTGGATAGTCGAAGACCATTCAAGGAACCTCTCTCTCCAAGGCGAAAGTGGTGCAGACGTGCGGTAGGATGTCCAAAGGATTCTTTCGACCAAACTTTATTCAAGGACCTATATCGAGCTTTCCCCTTTATTTTTAGACCCCTGGCATGTAAAATGGCCTTGGTGAATATGATGCCCTCTGTAAGATCACGTTTTGACGTATCAATCAGATTCCAGTGAAGACAATTTTTATTCGGTATCGACCTTATTCATAGAATGTATTCCGTCTCCTCAGTTGTTTCACTCACACCTCGGCACAAAATTGCCAGGGGCTCTATGTGGCCACGTACGTGTTGCCAAACAAAAGCCCGAATAGCTTTATAGCATACTTCGGCGTCTCGAGCTTGGCATTATATGCATCGGCTCCGACTCATGTCTTTGGTCAATAGTTGGGTTGCCCGGCTCCTGTGTTTGCTACCTTACGTTCCGTTTGTTCGGCTATTGTAGTAAAGGGAGAACTACTGCGATTGTGTTTCTGGTTCGTCCGGTCAAGCACCTCAGTAGAGAAAGCCGAAAACTGACTATCATGATGCAACGAGAGCTGGTCAGCCACTCGACGACTTACTAAATCTTTAGCGATTTTTTCCGTATTACACGAAGGTCTGTTTTTCCGGTCACATGCGTACCCATCCACAGCTGGATAGCCGCGTACGTACCAGGGGCTATCTTATAGCCCCATCGTCAAACTCCTATGGCTAAGTGAGAGTGGTAAAGCCACATGGTCCGATTGCCTGGTTCACCGCACTGACACCTCCTTTACGAACCGAGACGTTTGGTCAAGTATGATCATGTGCTATTATGAACACCCCCGTAGTATCTACGTGGGGGTTGAAGCCGACGACTGGAAAACTCTTAGGAATACAAAATACGGCCGCACAGGAGGAAAGAACTTTCAGACAAAGGCACAAATATATCGCAAAGCCTTAATATATAATAAAATCGTCCTGGCAGTTCGGGTACATTCATTCGAACATAATGTCCTTTGAGCATTGACCCTCTATCAAGCGGGCACCCTCTAGGACTTCTTCTAAGTAGCGCTCCAGCGTGCGGTGGTCCTTGCCTCCGGGAGGGCCCTCAACTGCAATAACAGCGGCCTTCATCATGACACGGGCGAAGGCCATCCGTGCACCTTCTATGCACACTGACAGCTTGATTGCATCGAGTCGGGGCAGTGCATCGACGAGTCGCCGCACCAGACCGAAATAGCTGCTCGGAATGGGTTCGGCTGGCCATAGCCGAACTATGACATCCTTCATGACCGCTCCAGACATCTTATGTAGCTTGGCCCACTGCGCCATTTGGTCCTTTAGCAGCACCAGGCGCTCCTGCGCCGCGAACTGTGTCCAGAACAGCTTCTCCGTCGCATGTCCTTCCTAAGCCTGGAAGAATTGCACAACGTCGGCGCCACTCTTTAGAAGATCCGCAAAAGCGTCTGGAGAACTCCATAGTCGATTAAGCAAGGCATATTTCTGATCGCCAAACTTAGTCTGTAAAAGAAAGGGCTTACCAGCCGCTATCTGTCCAGCCTGTCGGATCTCCTCACGAGCCGCTCTAGACTTGGACCGTGCCTCTTTGGCTTCCTGAAGGGCCTTGTCGAGTTCGGTTTCCTTGGCTTTATTCTCTTCCTCGAGGGACTTGCACTTGTGGGCGGCGTCCTTGAGCTATTGCTCTATGGCAGATATCCGCTCCTCGAACTGGCGCCGGGTGGCTTGTTCGGCCTTCAAATCTGCAGCAGCTTTATCAGCGGCCGCATTGCTCACCCTTGCCTGCTCCTTGGCCCAGGCAAGTTCATCCCTGAGGGTCTCGACCTCGGCAGCGCCATATGCAATTATGCATATAACAACATCTAAGTTTCAACCTAGCATTCACACATTCATATAGGCACAAACAGAATGCCCGAAACATACCTTGCACCTCGTCGAGCCGCTTGTTAATAAGGACAACGTCCTCATCGGCCAGCTTCAATTTCTGCTTTAGTTCAAAAACCTCCGCGGCCTGGGCGGTCGCCGCTAACAGTGAAGCCTATTTCACCCATCAGATAAGTATGTTACTTCCTGCAGACATGTATAGATCCTGTGTTTGCCCTTCTTCATGGGCCAACCAGGGTCTCAGGGGCTACTATCTATATACAGGCATATTCTTTCATATGGAATGTGGCCAAAGACATTACATGATATACCTCGAAGCCTATTAATAGGCTAGTGAAGGCTTTGTTCAGCCCGCTTTCGGCGGACTGAATCTTCTCAACCACCGTACCCATTAAGGTACAGTGTTCCTCCAAGACGGACGCACTTTGCAGAGCGTCCACCAGAGTGTTCGGCGCCTCCGGATTAGCGGAGGTCGCCATTGGAATAGCCGATTTCCCCTCCCTCGAAGGGGGCCGCTCATTCGACTCCAGAGCCGTTTGTATCTCCGGAGCGGTATTTGGCCGGGGTCCGGATGATCCTGGGCCCCCATCGCCAGTCCCCATGGGGGTCTCACCCCCACGTTCTCGGTAGCCAAGGTGATATCCCCTGGCACCGTCTTGGTCCTCTCCCGCACTTCTTCGAAGCCCGGAGAAATCCTTTGGGACGACACCTTGGTGTCATCCACCCTAGGAGGCGAGGAAGCTTGTGGAGGCGTCTCGCTCTCCATCATCTCTGGAGGTAGATCCCCCGAAGACGATGATACTTGAGGGAGATCACGGGCCGGACTGAAACACGTAACCTAACATTATTCTCACAATTTGCAAAAGATTGGATGTATGTGAAGCATCCTTAGGTACTTACGATGCGGCAATAGGCTTGGCCCGGGGACGGTGCTTGGGGATTGCTTCGGCGTCCAAATCCGAGTCGTCCGAGAGGGATATCCTTCCCCTCTTGGAAGCTCCCTCCTCCGGATCTACGGAGGCTGCCCTCTTTTTCCCTTTGAGAGGAGGGTTTTCTTCCTCCTCCTCGTCCTCGTCTTATTCTCCCTCGTGATAGGAAGGAGCCTCGGTCCCTCCGGACGTAGCGCCCGAAGTACCTTCATGGTGGTGGCCATCTTTGGCTTCCTTGCCCTTCTTCTTCTGGTCCTTCTTTGCCGGCGCCTGGTAGGGCGCCGGGACACGCATCCTCATTAACATAGGTTTAGATGGGTCTTCGGGGAGCGGAGCCGGACATCTGATCCGCTCCGCCTTCTTTATCCAGCCTTGTTCAAGGGGCGGAATTTTCAGTACCCCTCCCTAAGATTGACGAACTAGGTAATGTTTGGAAATTTAATACTTACTGGGGAGGCCGGATTGTTGTAGTCGAGGCCGGTGTTGTCAGACGTCCTTGGCCACGTCTTCTGGCTCTTGAAGAGCAGCTTCTAGATCCCTTTGTGCGTCGTGCCAGATAATCGCTGAAGGGTCTGTGGCCCTTCCGAATTAAACTCCCACATGTTGAGAGGCCGTCGTTGGCAGGGAAGAGCTCAGCGGATAAGCATCACCTGGACCACATTAGCAAGGGTGATGTCCTTTTCTATCATACTCTTGATGCGCTTTTGCAGCATCAACACGTCGTCAGAGGATCCCCAGTCTAGACCCTTGTTGGTCCAAGTTGCGAGCCACAACGGAGGTCCAGATCTGAAAGCAGGAGTGGCCGCCCACTTGGTGCCGCGGGGTTCGGTAATGTAGAACCACTCCTGCTGCCATATACCTGGATGGGGCTTTCCACAAATGTCCCTTTGGGCGGGTAACATGGTGGAGCTTGCTCACCATGGCGCCGGCCAAGACTTTTCGGCGTGTTGAGCCGCCAACCACCTTCGGCTTCACGTTGAAGACCTTGAGCCACAAGCCGAAGTGTGGGGGGACACGGAGGAATGCCTCACACACGGCGATGAACACCGAGATATGGAGGAAGGAATTCGGGGCTAGATCATGGAAATCCAGCCAGTAGTAAAACATGAGACCTCAGACGAAGGGATGGAGGGCAAACCCAAGTCCTCGGAGGAAGTGGGGGATGAATACCACCCCTTTAAATGGGGCTTTGGGGGTAGGGATGACCTGCCCGGGGTAGGAAGCATGTGTGTAATCTCCGCTGTCAAGTACCTCGCTTCCCGTAGATCCTTGATGTCCTTCTCTGTTATGGAGGAGGCCATCCACTTGCCCTGGGAACTGGATCCAGCCATAGCTGGAGAAGTTGGGGTGAAGGGAAAGATTGGAACTGGGACACTGGAGCCCAAGGATGTAGAGGCGGGAAGGGAGGAAGGCGTGAGGGAGAAGGATAGATTTTTATCCATTTATATAAGCCGCGAATATCAAGCGCCTCCCCCCTCATAAGCCTTAAAACTCGCCTATTCCCAAGGGGTCGTGCTAACGACACGGTTGGATTAACCAAACTCGTATTGATGAGAATCCCGCAATAAAGGGACACGATCTCTGCTTTGACAAGACGTGTCAATAACCGTGCCTAGAAACGCGAAGTGGGAGGCTAAAAAACGGTTCGACATGATAATAAGACCAGAACATAACGTCTCGCCGGAAAAGTTGTTAGTGGACGTGACTTGTTACTCGGAGGAGGAACCCGCCTTGCAATGCCGAAGGCAATCTGCATGCTGGATACATCGTCATTGAAGCCTGGTTCAGGGGCTACTGAGGGAGTCCTGGATTAGGGGGTCCCCGGGCGTCCGGGCTAGGTGACATGGGCCGGACTGGTGGGCCGTGAAGATACAATATAGATGGCTTTTCCCCGTGTCCGGATGGCACTCTCCTTTGCATGGATGACAAGCTTGGCGCTCGGATATGAAGATTCATTTCTCGTAAACTGACTCAGATAATCCTAGGCCCCTCCGGTGTCTATATAAACCAGAGGGTTTAGTCCATAGAGGCAATCATAATCATACAGGCAAGACATCTAGGGTTTAGCCATTACGATCTCGAGGTAGATCAACTCTTGTAACCCCTATACTCATCAAAGTCAATCAAGCAGGTAGTAGGGTATTACCTCCATCAAGAGGGCCCGAACCTGGGTAAACATCGTGTCCCCTGTCTCGTGTTACCTTCGATCCTCAGACGCACAGTTCGGGACCCCCTACCCTAGATCTGCCGGTTTTGACACCGACAATGGGGCCCAACGCAGGCTCGCCCCACAACTTGGGGATGGCGCTGCCCTGCAGGGTGCCCAGTTACCATCAAGGATCAGCGGGGGAGCCCTTGGCATGGCCCCAAGGCCTGCAGATCGCTCAAAAGAAGGGAGCCGGGAACACAGGCCCACGACCCCCAGGGAGGGCCTTGGCTAGGGTACAAGCACCACCCCGCGCGCAACCGCCTGGCTCGTGAGGCCTAAGGTCGCGGCAGGACTGGTGCCCTCCGGAGGTAGTGCTCGGGACGCGCTCGCCCCCTCGACGGAAGGGATCATGAGGGGGAAAAGTCAGACAGAGACGCGATATGCATTAGCCAAGAGGACGACAAGGTACTTACTCATCCACAACAATCCACTTCCTCTTCTTCAGCATCCTTGGGACAAGATTGCGGCGGCTCCCGGGCTCTTTCCTCTTGCGGGATGCCCCGGGATCCAAAGGAGACGCGCTGGGGGCTGGCGTGTAGCCCTCCACGGCAGGGACAACAGCTGCATCCGCGGGTGGGACTCCTCTCCTGCCACCCGTGGGGCTAGGAGAGATGCCTCGGGAGCGCATGATGGTGCCCATTCCCCCGCGACCACCTCAGGAGCGCATGATGGTGCCCGCTCCCCTGCAACCACCTCAGGAGCGCATGGTGCCGCCCGCTCCCCGACGACCACCTCGGGAGCGTGCACCTCGGGGCCTACATACACAGGAGTCACCAAGAGGGGGTTGTCGCGAGGCCCCTCGTGGCCCTCGGGAAGCATCCCCCACTCGTCGAAGAGCGGCATCTTCTTGGCGAAGGATTCCCCCTTCGGGTGATCGTAAAGAGGGAATCCGCCCGAAGGGAGCACGACGGGTTCTTCGCCGGTCAGGAGGCGGAGCACTACGCGCAGGGTGCTGGAAGGAAGAGGTGGCCGCTGGAGCCTCCTATCATCCGCGGGGCCGGTAAAAGCCCACATCGGGCGGGAGTGGCGCTAGAGCGGGGCGATACGCCGCCGGGTGAACTCCCTCACCACCATCGCCATCGTCACCCCGCCTTCTTCAAGCCGGCAAGCCTGGGCCATGACTCAAAGTAGCCGTGGGTCGACCAACCTCGCGTGCCCGCTCCTGGAGCTCGGCTTCGTGGGGGAGGAGGGGATTAGGAGCAGGGGGTTGTACAAGGTGGCGTCTACGTACACCCACTACCTCTAGAACCCCCTCGCATCCGGGCAAAGCATGGAGTTGAGGCCGAAGCTTGCGGTCGCCACAACCGCCTGAAGCGACACGCACCCTGAGCGTTGTTCGCCATCGACCAACTGGAGCGAGAAGAAGTGGCGGATCAAGGCCATGGACGAGGCAATGCCCATGAAGGCCTCGCACAAAAATGCGAAAAGCAGAGAGGAGGACGATGGATTGGGGATCCAGATGCAGCACGTGGATTTGGTCGTGCGAGAGCACGGTGTTGAAGAAACTGGAGAACGGAGGCAGCATGTCGGCGAGAAGGGCATGGGGATGAAGAGGGATCGCGGTGGCCTCCATGCCAGCAAAAGTCTGGGAGGCAGGCCAGATCTTCATTGCCTTCCACTCGTTGGAGTCGGCAGCGATGGTGTGCCGGACCTTATCCAGCCCCACCTGGTTGATCATCGTGGACCGGCCCAGCGCTGGTTCCGGCCCCAGGGAGGGCTCCGCTATCGTGGGGGTCTTGCCCTTCTTCTTCCTGGAAGCCATGGCGGCAAGGTGGATTGGAGCTGTCGCGGAATCTGGCGAGGAGGACGCAAGTTCGCGAGGAGGAGAAGAAGCAGAAGGCGAGCGCACAACAGAGCGATGATGGCTCGGGTGCATGCACCAGGCATTTGTCAAGTCGGGTAGTTGCCAAGGCGATGAGGGGAAGCGGAGACGCCCATATCCTGTCAAGCGCCACGCGTCAGCCTGGCTCGCAGGCGATTGGGGCCTGCGACACTTCACCCTTGCCCCTTGGTGTCGCCTTGAAGCCAAGTTCGAGCGTGCCTTGGGCCCGAAAGCTACTGTCGGCGTTCTGGGAACCAGTGTACCCAAACATGCCTACCTGCGGCCCACGGCGTGGCTCCATTGACGGCCTGGTACGACCCATATACAATACCACCAAGACAAGACCCTCGCGAGGGGCCAAGCCTCGCGAGGCAGACGACACCAAGACCTCCTGAAGGAGCGGCCTCCCCAGGCAGCCTCCCGAGGAGCGAAGATTTCAATGCAGGTACCCAGCCTCATGAGGCTATCATGACGCAAGCCATGGCGACCAAGGCAGGCGGGCGCCAGTGGGCGCAGAGGAGGTAGTTTCCTCTTTGGTGCTAAGGAGGCAAGGACCAGCGTGGGTTCCCGAGGAATCTGGCAAAGGTTTCCATTCCAATGCAACGACACTAAGGCCACGAGCACGGTAGGACGAGTGTCATCGCCGAGCCCACCGCTGCATCACGACTAGAAGCTTTGCAAACGAAGACCACCTTTCGTCAGGATAAGATGTACTACTTGTCCCCTTTCAAATTGGCCACTATGGGATCCCTTCCTGCCTACGTTTTGGGGGAAGAGGACCGAGGCCACTATGAATATAGGTTAGCCACCACCGTAGAAGGGGTCGACTCATTCCCTCACCCCCGAACCTCGCGAGGTTGTTCATCCCTTGTAGTAGTTCATCCTCAGCCCCTCGTGAGGCCAATCCACCACAAAGAAGGAGTAGAGTCTTACACCGCAAGGTGGCCCGAACCTGGGTAAACAACCATATTCATCTTCTTCCTTGTTCGTGTGAATCGAGCTAGGCCATGGGGCGACGAGCTGGTAGGCTGGATAGGTTTAGTTCTTCGCACACGCCTCAGAGTTGGAACCTTTCTTTGGTCTACGGAGCCCTGAATCCGACAGTGGGTGTGAGAGGACAACCACCATCGCTTTGCATGTGGGCCAAACATATCTAGAATAACCAAAATGCACAACTTTGATGTGGCACATGCCTCGAAAACTGTAAAGTCCCCACACAGAGCGAGGTTCATGAAGCATACTACATATGATGGTCCCCTTCCCCCTCTTCGACGCATACTATATGCTCCTACCGTAATACAACCAAAAAAGAATCCTCCTTTATGGTGAAATTAATTAACCTCTCCCGATGTAGGTCAAAGTGATGCATGCATCGATGATGACCTTGCCGGCCCACAGATGGAAGCGTCTCACGTGAGTATCCTAGGATAACCACCGCCTGCATGCATGTGGCCCAAAGAGGTGTTGTGTGATGTTTGAATATCCAATTCACAACTTTGATGCGGCACGTGCCTCGGAAACCGGAAAGTCCCGACACCGAGTGAGGTGTACTTGTTCACGGACATGTACGTATAGTATATATGCTAGTCCCCTCCCACCTCTTCGACGCGTACAATGTACTCCCACCATAACACAAACAAAAAAGATTCTACCTTGCTGGTCAAATTAACCTCTCTGTCGGCTGTTGGTCAAAGTGATGGACGACGACCTCGCGGGCCCACAGAAAGCGTCACACACGAGTGAGTGTCATGTAGGACAACCACCGACGGCATGTGGCCAAAACATGTATGTATGAAATGGTTGTGTAATTTTTTAAATAAAGAATTCCTGACTCTGATGTGGCACCTGCCTCACAAAACGGCAAACCCACACGGTGGCTCATGACTCGTAGTGTACTGCCAGCCACCCCCACCCCCCGGAAGCACACACACACACACACAACGCATCCACCGCAACTACGATGCATGTTAAATTTTCCCGCGGTGAACGTATGTTACCAAAGGAGGGACGTTTTAATTTTGAAAAAAAACAGAGATCATTAAGACGTTTTAGTACATTGATTGATTTTCGAGGGGTATAATGTGCAGAGATCAAATTTGAGCTACATGCACACGTGACAAATCACTTAAATGGATTGGAAAAAAACATGTGTCTCATCGGTGCATGTTTACTCCGCGTGCAAGAAATTTCAAACATTGAGAATTTTGATTTTTAAATTCTAGTACATCCAAAAGTTATTTGAAATTCATGAAACTTATCGTGTTGTCATATGGACACCTATACACAGTGGCATTGTACTTTTTTGTCAAATTTGGGACTAGTTTTGATGTAATCTTTATATTCTGACAGACGGGAGATTATTAATAATTGGAACCAATATTGCAAACGGATTATTCATTCGAACTGTGGGCGTTAGACCAACAATGGATATGTGCCATGCTTCGGCTAAACAAAAAGCGGTAGCGTTAATAATCAAAATAGAAAAACAATATACGTGCCGCCACACGACCCGTGTGCCGTGCGAGCAGGCGTAGGTTGACGGGACGCATGCGAGCAATCCACCACGCAGGCAGACCAGGAGGCGTGCGTGCAGAAATGTGAATTGACAGGAGGCATGCTCGCTACGCAGTGTCACTGGGTGGCATGTGAGTAGCTGTGTAAAATGATGGTAGGCATGCCAGCAGTCCGGTGGGCAGGCTCACGGGAGGCGAGCCAGCGGTTTGGCCATCGCCCACCTCTCTCCCACTACTCCATATTAATGGCACGCCCGAGCGGCCGCAACCCCCATCCTTGCCACACACACAATCCTCTCTCTCCGATTGCATCCTCGAAGCCGCTCTGAGTCCTAATAGCCGTCAGTGTATGAGGATGCCGCCGAAGCGCCCCATCGGAGGGAGTGGCAACACCGGGGCTGCCGAAGCACCAAAGCACGGCATGGAGATGGAGACAGAGGTTGCCGTCGCCGCCGGCGAGGTATCACTACACCCTGACGTCATCGATGGCGTCGTGCTTCCACAGCCGGAGCCGAAGGTCCACACCAACCGGGTGATTTAATTTCAGCGACTACTCCAACGATGACTCTGACGACGACGGAGAACCGGTTAGTCATCTATACCCATTTATGTGTCAAATACATCCTACGGTTTCTCTGGTTACTCCTCCGTCCTGCCTCCCCCTTTTTGAAATAGAAATCTTATGGTTATGTTCTCCCGATCCTTGAAATCTGTGTAAGTTTCGTTAGATCAGTGTAGTGTATTGATTGTTTGAATGGTACAAGTGATAAGTGATTAGTTGTTTCATATGTGCAAATGATTCTACTAATAATCCGACCAGGGTTAGTGTTCATGCTAATAATTCCTTGCCAGGTCTTGACAACTGATTTTGAATGACCTACATATATGTTTGTGCCATTATTTTCTTCAAGATTGGTCTGTTCATAAACGATTGTGTTTGAAAATCAATCCATAATCTCTGGATGTGTCTAAAAAAAGCCATAAATTCCTAATCCTACTTGACTGCATGTAAAAATTGACTTGATGCCAAAATTTGGCAACTGCCAAATGTTCACTAGAGATTAGTTTATAAACATTAATTTGACGCCACATTTTTTACTATATGTATAGGTGTTGTCTAACGAGATCGACAGCGAGGATGAAGATGGCCAGAGGAGGTACAAGAAGCAAATCCTCAGGGAGCTTTATGCGGGAATGCACAACAGATGTATTAGGACCTGGGACGGCGGCTTTCGATGCCCGTTTTGCAACCAAAAGCTTCATCACACGTATCAAAGTGTTCTGGCGCATGCAAGAGGATGAGCCGTTGGATCCTTCAAGCAGAAGTATTCTCGCAGGGTAGCGCACACCGCGTATGCCGAGTACCTGGAGAAGCTTCAAGATCGTGTCGGCAGATGAGATGAGATGTGGGATCGAACTACATACGCTTGAGTATGCTTAATGATGGTTGAACTATGTACTTATGGTTGAACTATGCTTGTGTACACTTATTATCTATGTCTGCGTATGTTTAATCTATGTTTACTTATGTCTAAATGTGGGATATGGATGCATTCAGTTCGGTTGATGGAATCTACCTCCGTCCTAGTTTATTGGTCCCTTTTTGTAATTTGTGTTAAATTTTTACCAAAGATTTAACTGACAAAATCTTAGTGTAGGTCAGCAAAAATTATATCATTGGATGCATATTTGAACATAGTGTTCAATGATATAATTTTTGGTGGCATGCATAAACATTTGTTAGTTAAATCTTTGGTCAAAATTTGGCACAAATTACAAAGGGGACCGATAAACCAGGACGGAGGTAGTACGTCAATCGCACACGGTTCCCAAAATTGGAACCGTGTGCAATGACTTTCATTTTCCCTGTTGCGTCAATCACACATGGTTGGGTCTAGCAAACCGCTGCCTCTAAAACTCTTTGTGGGACAGAAAACCCTCACCACCAAATTAAAAAAAAGGAAAAACAAAACCCTCACCATCCCCATGTCACAAAAACCCTCACCCGCCTGCCACCCCCTCCGGTCCCCATTCACACCTGCGCAAGCTCCTCCGCGACTCTGCATGGCATCGCCTATCGCTGCGGCAACCACTTAGCTCAACGCTTGTCGCTGCCGCCAGGCTGCCGGCAAACCCACCGCATTTCGCCATTTCCGCTTGTCGCCGCCTATCGCCATCGACTTTCTCGACCTGCTGGCGGTCGACCCAGCTTCGCCTGATTGGGGAATCCACCGTATTGAGGGTTTTTTCTCATGGACAACAAGGTAACTAATTTAATGAGATATTATCTCATCTCTTATCCCAGTTCATCTGCCTCCTTTAATCACCCGGATGAAATCGCCGTGAATTCATTTTTATTCAAGCTGATTTGAGGACATTCTTTCATTCATAGAGTGTACTGTGCACGGACACATCAGGACTTTGCAGCCTCGGATAGACATCCATGGAGTTCCATCTCACTATACCAGATGGCTTGAGGATGCGCGCGATATGTTCAATCTCACCCTAAATCGATTTGCATGGCCTACCTTCCTGAATATATACTATATATTGCTAAATTTGGATAAAAGGTGCCACATGCAGCATATACGTCAAAGGGGATTTTTCCTCTTCTTTCCATATTAGGCAAATTAATGATGTATTGTTCTTTCAATTATTCTCATATTTCCATGACATCGTGGTTACCCTATCTGTTTAATTATAGATTTTTGTCCTTTGATTTCAACTATTGTACAGTTCTTTCAATTTCGCCCATATTTGCATGTTACCATATTCTTTAACAATCCTACCATTTTCTGCAGCGCGTCCCTTGCTATGCAACAGAATCTGTAGTACACAATCTTTTCCTTTACATAAATCAAGCCTGCAGGGATGTCATACTGAACACAAACCATGGATTTACAATTGTTGCTTTTGTACTTGATGAATGTGGTCACTCCTATTTTGCCATGGGCCTTTGGACAGAAATTTCTAAGTTTATGTACTAAAAGCCGGCAATAAAATTGCACTGCACATAAAAGAGCCTGGTCATGAGATATATGCTAACTTCCCCGAAAATACCATCCGTCCAGACTTTGTTCGAAGTAAGTGTTCTTTTCAAGTATCTGCACAATATCAAAGGAATTGTGTAGTATTTAAGCAACCAATTGTTATTCCATTTTCTTACTCTATTCCTACATACTAACTTCTAGTTACCAATACACTTTTCTATTGCCCTTTTTTAACTAAATATTCCCTGTACTCCCACTTCTATCAGAAAGCGCCGCTGATGAGGAGACTCCAGAGGTGGAGAATGGGGCTGCCAACAAGCGGAGGCGGGTCGAGAAAGAACCGCAAGCGACTCCAAAGCAGTCGAGACTTCATCAAAGATCCTCCCGATGATATGTTGATAGTCATCATCTCCCTCCTACCAATCAAATATGGGGCATGGACAATTGTCCTTTCCTGGCGGTGGCGCCCCCTATGGAACTCCACCCCTCTCGACCTCATCGACACCCACAAGCTCTACCATGGCTATCGAAAAAGCTTGGATGTGTTCTCCCAGATCCTTGGCAGTCACCCTGGCCCAACCAGAGGCCTTAGCATGGGCAAGTTCCGTTCCAATGGCAAGGACCGAGCAAGCTTGACGACTGGTTCCAATCCCCCGCCCTAGATCAGCTCGAGGAGCTCACCTTTGATGATGGGCATATGCGCTTGCTGCCAATGTCTGCGCTCCGCCTCGTGCCCATGATGCACGTCGCCAAGTTCAGGAACTTCCATCCCCCCTAATGACGCGCCCGCTCTTATTCTACCAATGATCAAGCACCTCAAGCTCGTCACTATCTACCTCTCAAACGGTGACATGGAGCGCCTGCTCCGTGGCTGTACTGCACTCGAGTACCTTTGTCTTTAGGCGATCAATGGGTTGAATAGCTTCCACATCACCTCCATGACTCTCTGTACTATTTCTGTGTGTTGCTGGTGCTGCAAGAAGACATCACAAGATGTGTTTGTACCATGTTATGGTCATTGAGGACACACCTTCACTTGAGAGAATACTTTTAGTTGATCAAGAAGGTCCAAAAAGAATCGGTGTCATTTCTCAAGGCCGAAATTGACAGCCAGGGCTACTCGTCTGACAAATACTCCGAACTTGTTATTGGATCCACACCCGTTCGGATACAACAGCCACCTTCTACCTCTCCTTCTAGGAATTAACATTATTTCTAATTTTGAAGATGTATGTCGTCTGTCATCCAGAAAATGATTCCGACAAGCTTGACCACGAAACTACGCACAGTGAAGGTCTTGGCACTAGAATCTATCAGCCCCAACTTGGACCAAGTTGTCAGTTTCCTGAGATGCTTTCCTTGCCTAGAGAAGCTATATATCGGGGTGATGTTCCTTTCCTGTTAAATGTTAACCATAAGGGAGTTCAATTTGTGGCACCTTTTTCCAAGTTTACAATGACCATGTACAACTGTTTCTGAAGGATTCTTTTGAGGATTTCAGTACATACATGCCCCCCCCCATATTGGTTGCTTGGTCCATATGGTTACAATCCCTAGGCATTTCTCCTTTGGATTCATATGTACTAGTTTTCTTAGGGAACTTTTCATCCAGTCCAACGTCTTGTGAAGAAGGCTACATTTTTCGAGATTGTAATAAAATGCCCGTGTTAATCATGTCGGATCGAAGATGGCACGTTAGTGCATTTTACAAATCCTGCAAACCAAATAGGTATGTAGTAGTGTTCAAAACTACATGTAGGCCCTAACACGTTTTCTTCTTTTGCAGGTAAGATTAGGCCCAGTGGTGGATAATGTGTTACAATATAACAATCACATCGAATGCCTAGATTTGCATCTCTCAGAAATTACTTTGAACTCCTACCGAGAGACTTTACTGGAGATTATATTCGCCAGGTTCTTTGTTGTCACGGCAAGGGTGCTGAAGGTAATGAGGTTTACCCTACATTTATTTCAAAAATGAATGGTTTGTTGATTAGCCAACATGCTGTGGCGTAATGGAATAGGCTCCAAAATGCTGAATTTCATTTTGGAACTTCAAATGATAGAGTAATCGGAAGTCATTGTGTGAACCCCATACATGACTTCTCGTTATCGACCCATTTGCAAAAATTATGAGGTTTCAAAACTAGTCTTACAAGTGGTAATATTAGTTTGAACCTCTCTTATATCCATGTTCAGTGGATCAGCGCGAGCGTTTGCAGCTGATGAGCTGAATTTCAATTATAATATGAGTTGGAACCTTGTAATCTTTGAATTTGAGCCATATAACTCTGGAATTTGAACCTTGTAATATTTTGAGCTTTTGTGGTACAATCGTTGAAACGGCATCGTATGAGACGCGTATATTGGTAGCACTATTTTGACCTTAATATGCAATGGACTTAGATTTTATTAACCATTCACGAATGTGTTTACCTTGTCGATCTCATCGCACACGATCTGTATAGCTAACTCGACTGCGATCTTCGACATTATTGCACATAGTTGGTTTCTTCAACCGTGTGCCCTATAGAGCGCAGAATTAATTATTGCACTCAAGTGTCCATCATCACCCTTCTGTGTAACTTTGACCTCATCACCCACGGGTAAACTTATGACAGAATTCATTTCACACACTTCGTTTTTACAAAGCTTTTTGCCAATAAACGCCCATGATTTGTCCCTCTTCTAGCCGACGCGTGGCCAAACTAGCCGGGTAGGAAGCCTGCGCAGTAGCGCGGGAAGAGGCTCATTGATGATACATTTGGCGCCTCTTCGAGCCCACGCGTGGTCAAACGAAACAGTGTGGTGTTGTCAAGCATGCACTAGAATCCTCCGCTATGAACGCGGTGACAAGACGGATTTATTACGGTCGGACGACCCCCATTTATTACAGCGGCCATTTAACCCTTGTGTCTCTTCAACCTTTCGATCGCGCCCCACTATTGCAAGAAGCACACCCACCACGACAAATTCTTAGAGGGTATCCTACGCGTCTCCAATGGCGCTCCGAGCGGCTGCCGACGATGTGCAGTAGTTCACCATGCATACCGTGGTGGACACCCACAGAAGGTTCACGGAGCTCTTGGTGGTGTACACCAAAAACCCGGTCTGGGTGGAGCACTCAATCCACATCATGGAGTTGTTGCTTACGGAGGAGAAGTAAAATGTGGTCGGGTTCGACCTCGAGTACACTCACGCTCGTCCCGGGTCTCGTCCCAAGGTTGTCGTCACCTAGATGTGCGTGCGCAATCACGTCTTCATCTAGCACTACTGCCTGGCCACAAGGCCTTGCGAGTGTTTCACCAGGTTTGTCAATAGCCCCCACTACATGTTTGCTATGGTGGAAATCACCAACGATGTAAAGGTGCTCAAGAATTCGGGCATCACCTACCCGAATCTAGTTGACTTCCAGGGCCAATACAAGATCTGGGGCAGTAACGAGCATGAGAAGGACTCACTGGTTCACCTCGCCGAGGCCATCATTGATCCCTACTACAGAGACTTGAAGGATTCCTGCAACAAGGACAAGCGTGCCTAGCACTTGGCCTGGATGGAGAAACTCGACAAAGTTCATGTCATGTACTCGGCCAAGGAGGCGTACACAAGCTACAAGATGTACATGCGGATCATTGACATGAGGAAGTGCCTCCTTCCCCAAAACGGCCAGGAATCCAGCCGGAAGCAGAGCAATGGCAAGCGTCATCGCAACAAGAAGTAGATGATTAGATCCTTGTTTCTCCTAGTTCAGTATGCATGTAATTGCTTACTTCGGTGTGTCGAAATGTTATGTGTGTAGTCACTTGTGTAATTTTATGCTTACTTTGGTTATGCAATGTTGTCTTTTTAAGTATATATGTTGATGCTCTATAGACAGAGCGTAGATGTTGTGCAGAACGAGCAAATCACATCGCACACGAACTAAACAATGGAACCCGTCGGTGATGATTTCATCAATCACTGACAATTGTATACCAGCAATCATTTGCTCACAACACACACGGCTTGTTAACAGGAATCATCTGTATTGTTATCGGTCTTCCCGCACATTTCCGATTACAGAACTATTTGCCGCGTATCACACACATCTTGTTAAGTTGAACCGTTTTTGTTCTCTTATCTCAACGCAAACAGTTCATCCAAGTGAACTGCATGCCATATATCGCACACACCTTCACCTGGCTGGCCGTTTCTTTCATGTTGCCTAATCACAAATAGTTCATCCGAGTGAACTATATGTCTTATATCGCACACACACCTTCATCTAGCTGCCCATTTCTGTTCTTCTGCCTCATCGCAAACAGTTCATTGGACTGAGCCGTATGCCCAGCATCACACACGCAACTAAAATCTGACCGTGTTTGATATATCCACCATTGCAAACATTTTGCATCTTTTTGACGGGTTTTTACATCACCGCTTATATTAATGCATCGCATACGCTTTCATCAAAGGGTCTTTGATCGTAGTGTCATGTTAGCAGCATCCTGCAGTAGTGGCGGTTAATAAAGCCTAATTCCTCTACAGGACTATGTCTCTGGGTGTACTGAATGGATAATGGATGCACTAGTCATATGACCGGAGGCAAGTCGTTGTTTGTCTAATTCTAACTTAATCGCTTCATCTCTCAAGTACATTACTTTCAGCGACAACAACAAAGGAAAGGTAACTAGTTTAGGTAAAATTGCTATATCCAAAGACAAGTCCTTGATGATGTTTTACTTGTTCAGTCTCTTGGATTCAATCTCATGTCAGTTGGCAAGCTTTGTGATCTAGGCATGCTAGTTCTATTCTCCATATCCAAATGCATTGTCTTTATGGCCTCTGACAATTCCTTCGTCTTTGAGGGAAATAGAAATGGTGATTTATATATTGTGGATTTCTCTAAGGGTCCCTCAGTCCAAACTTGTTTGCTTGCAAAAGCAACTGAAGGATGGTTGTGGCACCGAAGGCTTGGTCATGCATGTATGAGAAATTTGCAGACTGTAGTGAAGAAAAAATCATCTCCGTGGCATTCCTGATGTAAAATTCGACAAGGATCGCTTTCTGCTGCATGTGAGGCTGGTAAATTGGGCAAGAAGCATCATTCATCAAAGATTGTCATGACCACAACTGCACTAATTTGAAATTCTTCATATGGATTTATTCGGACCTCAAAAATATGCAAGTTTGGTGGCAGCCATTATAGCCTGGTTATTGTTGATGATTTCTCTCGTTACACTTGGGTATTCTTTCTCGAAGACAAAACCTGCACCCAAGACATCTTCAATAGATTCACCAAGAAGGCCAGAGTGAATATTATGTGCTAATTAAGCATGTCAGAAGCGACAATGGCACTGAGTTCAAAAATACTCATATCAAATATTTTCTCGACCAATATGGTATTACTCATGAGTTCTCAGCCGCATACACTCCCCAACAGAATGGAGTTGTTGAGCGCAAGAATAGAACTCTCATCGAGATGGCGTGAACAATGCTCACTGAGTATAAAACTCTAGTTCGCTTCTGGGCTGATGCTATTAACACTGCTTGTCATGTTATTAATCATGCCTATCTTCACATATTCCTTAAGAAAACTTTATATGAGCTTATCACTGGCAAGAAACCAAATGTTTCTTATTTACGTGTTTTTGGTGCACCTTGTTACATTGATGACATGAATCATAATTCCAAGTTTGCACCTAAGGCACATGAAGGTTTTCTTCTTGGTTATGGCTCAAACTCACATACTTATGGTGTCTATAACTCTCACCACGGGAAAGTTATGGAAACGGTAAATGTGCGGTTTGATGAGTCTAATGGCTCCCAGAAGGAGCACCTACCAGCTGTGATAGATGAACCACCGATTTCGGGTGCTATTCGGCCAATGGCCATTGGGAGTGTCAAGCCAGTTGAAGGAAATGTACTTGAGTCTTCCGGCGATGATGCCCACATGACTCCAAGTAGAACTAGCCAAGTCACTACCAAAGAAAATGCCACTCCGAACACAAATGGCAACTAGGATGCAAATGCCGATTAAAATGGAGATCCCAAAGGGAATGGCGATACAAATGCCGATACAAATGCAGATGCTGATAATGATCGTCAAGATGAAAATCCTCACTCACGAGTGGCTAATCGAGTTGACCCTTCATTAATTCTCGATGAACTTGAGAATCCAGGTTATCGACCCACAACTCGTTCATGCACTCGTTTGGCTAACTACTATGGCATTTTCTCCTTTGTTTCATTGGCATAACCTACCAAGTATGAGGAAGCCATGAATGATCCAGATTGGATGAATGCTATGCAAGAGGAGTTGGTGCAATTTGAACTGAATGATGTTGGGAATTGGTTGACAAACCCGAATCCTAAGAATCATAATATCATCGCACCAAATGGATATTCCGGAATAAGCAAGATGAAAATGGCATTGTAGTGACAAACAAAGCATGTCTTGTCGCTCAAGGGTATACATGGTAGAAGGTATTGATTTCGTGAAACATATGTTCTCGCTGCACGCCTTTGAGGCTATTCGTATTCTTCTCGCTTATGCAAATTACAATGACATTCTTCTTTATCAAATGGATGTGAAAAGTGCTTTCCTCAATGGTAAAATTGATGAGGAAGTATATGTTAGACAGCCACCTGACTTTGAAAATCCTGAGTTTCCTCACAAAGTTTTCAAGTTGAAAAAGGCTCTATATGGGATGAAGCAAGCCCCTCAACCACGGTATGACACCTTGAAGAGGTTTTTGCTCAACAAAGGGTTCAAGCCAGGATCCACTGATCTCACACTTTTCACTCATGCTGTTGATGATGACCTATTCGTATGTCCAATTTATGTGGATTGTATTATTTCCAAATTGTACTAACAATGCTTGTAGTTTGGAGTTCGGGAAATGATGTCCGAGAAATATCAAATGTCTATGATGGGTGAACATAAGTTCTTTCTGGACCGCAAATACGCCAACAGGAAAATGGAATTTTCATATCTCGGGAGAAATATCTTACAGAATGTCTGAAGAAGTTCAAAATGCAACATTCCAAAATGAAGGGCTACAAAACTCCAATGCCCACAAATGGTAAGCTGGACGCAGACGTGTACGGTAAGGATTACGATCAGAAGGCTTATTGTTCGATGATTGGTTCTATTCTTTACCTATGTGCATCCAGACCTGATATCATGTTGAGTGTTTGTATGTGTGCCCGCTATCAAGCTGCACCGAAAGAATCGCATCACCAAGCGGTCAAGCATATTCTGAGATATTTGGCTCACACCCCCACCTTAGGTTTATGGTATCCTATGGGAGCACAGTTTGATCTCGTTGGATATTCAGACTCAGATTATGCAGGTGACTGGGTTGGAAATCTACTTTGGGGACATGCCATTTCCTTGATAGATCATTGGTATGTTGGTCATCAAGGAAACAGAACTGTGTATCTCTCTCCATGGATGAGGCCGAATATATTGCTGCTGGAGCTTGTTGCACTTAGTTATTGTGGATGAAGAGGACTCTGAAGGATTATGGCATCAACGTCAAGAATATTCCTTTATATTGTGACAATGAGAATGCGATCAAAATTGCACATAATCCAGTGCAGCATTCTTGCATCAAGCATATTGCCATCAGACATCATTTCATTCGCAATCAAGTTGCTCGAGAGGACATTGTCATCAGTAACGTCAATATAGAAGACAATCTCGCTGATATCTTTACCAAGCCTCTAGATGAGAAAAGATTATGTGTGTTGCGGTGTGAGATAAATATCATGGACTTCACAAACGTGCAGTAAACTGGACTCGGCACCCGTACCAACACTTCCACATCTTAGAAGGAATGGGTGCACAACACTCAAAGAGTTTGAAAATTTCGACAAAGTGAAATTAACCGGGTGCCACGATAATTGTGCGATGCTCGAGGTCACACAGTTCTTATACGGTGGGTTACGCCACCGTAATTTCTCTTCATTAAGTTTCTTTTTTGATTGAAAGATTTTGTGTTAGTACGAATGTATTTAACTCATAGCTTTTTGTTCGGGTATTTGTGATTATGTCTGAGTGACATGCCTAGGACCCTGTTCTCCCTCTATTCTACCTCTTCCAGTCTGTGTTGTTCCGTTATGAATGCTCAATTTCATCTGGTAGCGAAGCTTTATCTGGTGTCCTTGGCCATGGTAAATGTTCATTCCGAACTTAATCTATTTTGGCGAAAGCCGTCCAAAATTTGGGATTCCCGCCCAAGTCAGGACAACGATCTTTTAAGATGGTTGCCACGTGCTATCCATCAACTGCCACCATATCCTATCTGTTGAATCGCAATAGTCATTCAATTATGGCCGTTCAACCGGATTCACTCGATGCGGTTATTTCCCCTCGCATATAAATATCGCATCGCCACCGCTCTCTCATCCACTTCTTCTCCTCTTCACCGTTGTCTCCTTTGAAGCCCTACAGCACTGCTCCTCCTAGAGCTCGATGCCGTCAATCCCTTCGCCGCTTTGCTGTCGGAAAGTGGTCGCCAGAGTCCTTCAATTCCTCGCCGTGCAGTAATATCTCTCTCTCCTCAAGACCGCCAGGCGCTGCACACATCACTGTGGTATGGTATGTGAAAAGTGCACTCGGTCTTCATTCTTCTTGTTCGAGTTCGTCTGCGGTTGAAATAACTAGTTCCAAAGCTCCAAATGCAAAGGGCCCAATGGTGGGCCCATCAACTGGCAAGAGAAAAAGAAACGAGCAAAATGCTAATGAGCAAGAAGAAGATGTTCAAAAGAAGAAGGGTGGCAGCAAACGATACAAATACATTAAACACATCTCTCATGATTGGTATAACACTGCTCTGTGGAGAATCAAAGCATGATGTAGATAAGTTACCGCAATGGATTCACCGTCACTGGGTGCACAAGTGGTTCAATTATGGAATGGTTCATCCTCGGTTTGTGTAGAACTTTGCATTTCATCCTCCACGAGGTGACTGCCATGAAATTGGCCTCATCAAACCAAGTGATCCCCAAGAGAGACCGCCACCACCACCAAATTCTCATGAGTCCTCCCTTTGTACTCCCAATCTTATCCTGATGAACGTCCC
The DNA here is from genome assembly GCA_021605145.1 of Aegilops bicornis. Taxonomy (NCBI): domain Eukaryota; kingdom Viridiplantae; phylum Streptophyta; class Magnoliopsida; order Poales; family Poaceae; genus Aegilops; species Aegilops bicornis. Next base: position 581,258,510 of record CM038674.1, on the reverse strand, counting down.
AAGCGTCAGAAGAATGCCAGCAAGCGAGCCAAGAAGGCTGAAAAGGAAAGGGCTCATGAAGAAGAAAATCGTCGCCTTCTCAAAGATGATGTCGAGAAGAAAAGGTCAAGGAAAATCTAAAGGTCGCCCAAACACAAACATGATCCCAAAGGCAAAGTGAAAGAGTGCACCGAAGAAGAGGCCAACTGAACCAACCGATAAAAATACCGAAAGTAATTCTTCCGATAAAGATGATCCTTCGCTTACAAAGGATGAAGTTGAAGCTACTCTCAGCGAGCAAGTGAACATCACAACTTCTACGGTGTTGCCTGATCTTCGGGGTCGAAAGGTTCCAATCGCACCACCGAAGAAGATTGCTGCTAGAAAAACTCCACTTACCACTATCACCATGAACGATTATGTGGATACAACTCCTCATCCTGAGGCTATCAACTTGAAGGATTTGGTAGTTGATGCTCCTGTCGGCACTACTAAGCCAAAGTAACCAATTCCAAAGTCGAAAGTGAAGAAAATCAAGGCTCCAACCACCAAGCAAACTGCTCCTCAAGATATCGCTCAAGGAAAAGGTCGCTAAATTTGCCCCTACTTTGATGCAAATTGTTGGCCTCCATGCCTCCATCCGAGCAAGTTCTAGTGCAACCTGCTCCAACCGCCTGGCCCGGTGCTCCTCACTACTACAATCACGTGTTCATCATGGAGAGGCTTGATAAGTTGGTGGACAATCCATCGATGGTGAAGTGGCATCTTTGCCAATCCCTCCTGAAGTCATTTCACAGGCAACTGAAGTTCTTCAAGAAATGAGAGAAGATTCAGTTGAAATCAACAACCTCATCACTGAACTTAATGACCTTGATGGTCGAATGAGAACCACTTCTTCCAAGTTTGCCATTAGACAACTTGAAGACTCCTACAAGGATATCAACTGAGGTTTGACTCTTATTCACAACAGAAGGTTGTGTTTCACACGGATCTAGATGATATTGTTTGCAAGATTTGCAATGAGCATCAAGCACAAGTCATTGGCTACAATGCTTTAGTCAAAGGCCATATCGATCAAACTGCTCAAAGAAACAAAGAAGCTGCAAAAGAAAACTGCAAAGAAGAATGCTCCTCCTGCCACGGCTGTAAAAGGTCACCGATCACCCTAAAGCTCAGCCTCGTAAAGAAAAATCTCCCGCTGAGCTATTCTTTCGCAGCCCACCTGCTCAAGTCATAGATGCTCCTCCCTCCCCAAGGCCAATCAACCAAAGGCTTCATGGCCTCCCCTCGTTAGAACTGATATTCCATCTCGGCAAATTGTGTCTCGAGGAAGGTGAAATCCTCGCTCCAACCCCAAGCCTCTCACCCGTTAAACACCAAATGTCTCGGCTCCTCCAACCGATAAGCAACAACAGATTCCCGCAGAACAACCCCAACCACCTCCAAAGACATTATTCGCTTCAAAGGCTCCCGCTAAAGAATCATTGTGTTGCCTACTTCTTCTCATCGCTCCTCTCTAGTGTGCCACTTACTCCCTCTCAATTGAAGTTGTTCATTGACACAACACCAAAAATCTCCGATGTTGGTCCGTCTGCACATAAATCTTCATCCGCCGTTGTTGGGGAACGTTGGATGGAAAACAAAAAAATTCTACGCACATGCAAGATCTATCCATTGAGATGCATAGCTATGAGAGGGGGATAGCATCTACATACCCTTGTATATCACTAGGTGGAAGCGTTTATCGCGTAGTTGATGTAGTCGTGTTTTCAGCGATCCGATCACGATCCAACCGATCTAGTGCCGAACGGACGACACCTCCGAGTTTAGCACACGGTGGCTCGATGATCGCCCCTCCTTCTTGACCCAGCAAGTGGGAGAGGAGAGGTAGATGGGATCACAATCAACACGGGCAAGGGCAGGTGATGGTGGTGGAGCACCGATAGTGCTTCGCTAAGCGTCACGGGACGAGGCGGTGAAACCACGGAGTAACAAGAGAGAGAGGCGCCAAGGGCTTGGTGTGTCCTCTTGGGCCCCTCCCTCTATATATAGGTGGGGGCATGGGAACAGACCTCCAAGCCCTAGGGCGCAGCCTAAGGGGAGAGGACTTGGACTCCAAGTCCAATCCTATTCCTACTAGGACTCCTTCCTTTTTAGCCTTCCCTAGCCCAATAAGGCCAGGGCATCTCCCTGCTGCCCATGCTAGCCCTTGGGTCATGGTGGACCCACTTGTGGACTTCTGGACCCCTCTAAAATCCTCTGGAACCTTCTGGAAGATTCTCGGTACAATACCGAAAAAATGCAAATTTTTCTGGAACCCAAAATATGACTTCCCATATATAAATCTTTACCTCTCGGCCATTCTGAGAATCCTCATGACGTTCGGGATCTAAGTCGGGACTCCAAACAACATTTGGTTACCACTCATCAAATATCCCAATACTACTCTAGCGCCAATGAACGTTAAGCGCGTGCGACCTCAAGGGTTCTGGGAATTATGTAGTCATGACCGAGACACCTCTCCCAATAATAACCAATAGCAAGGTGACCTCGATGCCCATATTGATTCCTACATATTCCATTAAGATATTTTATCAATTGAACCTTTATGACAACATACATAATTCCCTTTGTTTTTCGGTATGTTACTTGCCCGAGATTCAATCGTTGGTATCTCTATACCTAGTTCAATCTCAAGCATCGCAAGTCTCTTTACTCGTTCCGTAATACATCATCTTGGAACAACTCCTTAGTCACTTTGCTTGCAAGCTTCTTGTGATGTTGTATTATCGAGAGTGCCCAAAGATACCTCTCCAGTACATGGAGTGACAAATCCCAGTCTCGATTCATGCCAACTCAACAGATACCTTTGGAGATACCTGTAGAGCATCTTTACGATCACCCAGTTACGTTGTGACGTTTGATAGCACACAAGGTATTCCTCCGGTATCCGGGAGTTACATGATCTCATGGTCGAAGAAACATGTATTTGACATTAAGAAAGCAGTAGCAATAAACTGAACGATCATATGCTATGCTAACGGTTGGGTCTTGTCCATCACATCATTCTCCTAAAGATGTGATCTTGTTATCAAATGACAACTAATGTCTATGGTTAGGAAACCTTAACCATCTCTGATCAATGACCTAGTCTAGTAGAGGCTCACTAGGGACACAATATTTGTTTATGTATCCACACATGTATTTAAGTTTCAGGTCAATACAATTCTAGCATGAATAATAAACCTTTATCATGATTTAGGAAATATAATAATAACCATCTTATTATTGCCTCTAGGGAATATTTCCATCATTCTCCCACTTGGACTAGAGTCAATAATCTAGTTCACATCGCCATGTGATTAACACCCGTAGTTCACATCGCCTTGGGACTAACACCCAAAGAGTTTACTAGAGAATAATCTAGTTCACATCACCATGTGATTAACACCCAAAGAGTACTAAGGTGTGTTCATGTTTTTATTGTGAGAGATGTTTAGTCAACGGGTCTGCCACATTCAGATCCGCATGTATTTTGCAAATTTCTATGTCTACAATGCTCTGTATGAAGCTACTCTAGCTAATTACTCCCACGTTCAATACATATCCAGATTGAAACTCGGAGTCATCCGGATCGGTGTCAAAGCTTGCATCTACGTAGCCTTTACGGCGAAATCTTTATCACCTCCATAACCGAGAAACATTTCCTTAGTCCTCTAAGGATAATTTTGACCGCTGTCAAGTGATCCACTCCTAGATTACTATTGTACCCCCTTGCCAAACTCATGGCAAGGCACACATCAGGTCTGGTACACAAAGATGTCATACATAATAGAACCTATGGCTGAGGCATAGGGAATGACTTTCATTCTCCCTCTATCTTCTGTCGTGGTCGGGCTTTGAGTCTTACTCAACTTTAAACCTTGCAACACAGGCAAGAACACTTTCTTTGACTGGCCCATTTTGAAATTCTTCAGAACTTTGCCAAGGTATGTGCTTTATGAAAGTCCCGTTAAGCATTTCGATCTATCCCTATAGATCTTGATGCCCAATATGTAAGTAGCTTCACCGAGGTTTTTCATTGAATTTTTTTTATTCAAGTATCCTTTTATGCTATCCTGAAATTCTATATCATTTCCAATCAACAATATGTCATCCATGTATAATATCGTAAATGCTATAGAGCTCCCACTCACTTTCTTGTAAATACAAAGCTTCACCATAAGTTTAGAGAAACCATATGCTTTGATCACCTCATCAAAGCATATATTCCAACTCCAAGATGCTTGCGCCAGTCCATAGATGGATCGCTGGAGCTTGCACACTTTGTCAGCACCATTAGGATCGACAAAACCCAAAATATGACTTCCCATATATAAATCATTACCTCTCAACCATTCTGAGACTCCTCGTGATGTCCGAGATCTAATCTGGAACTCTAAACAACATTTGGTTACCACCCATCAAATATCCCAATACTACTCTAGCGTCAACGAACGTTAAGCATGCGATCCTGCGGGTTCGGGAATTATGTAGTCATGACCGAGAAACCTCTCCGGTCAATAACCAATAGCGGGACCTGGATGCCCATGTGATTCCTACATATTCCACGAAGATCTTTTATCGATTGAACCTTTATGACAACATACATAATTCCCTTTGTTTGTCGATATGTTACTTGTCGAGATTCAATCGTTGGTATCTCTATGCCTAGTTCAATCTCGTTACTGGTAAGTATCTTTACTCGTTCAGTAATACATCATCCTGCAACTAACTCCTTAGTCAATTTTCTTGCAAGCTTCTTGTGATGCTAAATTACCGAGAGGGCCTAGAGATACCTCTCTGTTACACGGAGTGACAAATTCCAATCTTGATTCACGCCAACTCAACAGACACCTTCGGAGATACCTATAGAGCATCTTAAAGATCACCGAGTTACGTTGTGACATTTGATAGCACACAAGGTATTCCTCCAGTATCCGGGAGTGGCATGATCTCATGGTCGAAGAAACATGTATTTGACATTAAGAAAGAAGTACCAATAAACTGAACGATCATATGCTATGCTAACGGTTGGGTCTTGTCCATCACATCATTCTCCTAATGATGTGATCTCGTTATCAAATGACAACTCATGTCTATTGTTAGGAAAACTTAACCATCTTTGATCAACAAGCTAGTCTAGTAGAGGCTCACTAGGGACCCGGTATTTTTTATGTATCCACACATGTATTTAAGTTTCTGGTCAATACAATTCTAGCATGAATAATAAACCTTTATCACGATTTAGGAAATATAATAATAATTTTTTTATTATTGCCTCTAGGGCATATTTCCATCACTCATCATACTGCCTCCATGGTATATGGAGATGAAGTGATTTTAGTCGATGACGAACTCAAATACCCATATCCACGTGAAGAACTACAATTGTTCTCGACAGGTGCTGGTGCCAAAGGTCCGCTTTTCAATCGGAATATGCATCCCCAATTCTTTCAGGACAGTCCGTATAATGGGCCACGCACCTCTGAATCGCCTCGTTGCTGGACTAAAGACCAGGCCATCTATTACTCTCGCGTTCTCTATGATAGCCGAAAGATATTTCCTCATGAATTCCCGGACATCCCAGCTATGAATAATATTGGATGCTTTAATCAGTTGTTGCAAGATCTGGAAGATTTCTACCTCACCAATGTATTTGGATTCGGACATCCTTGGAACAGCGAAATCATCCTTTAGTTCTATGCCACCTTGTACATCTCTGGTGATGAATCTGATAGTTCAAAATGGATTATGGAGTGGATGAGCGAAGGCAAATGCATCAAATGCTCTTTAACATATTTTGTCTCGCATTTCCATTTCCCTCACTTTGAGCATGGTAACAACGAAATTCGAGTGCACAACATTGATGTCATTTCAGATGAAATTTTTTGATGCACTATGGATGAAGAAAAGATTCATGACTACAATGGTCCTCCCAGGCCTGAGCACTTAACATTCGAGAATCAGACTCTGTATCACATGCTCACCTACACCCTTTGCCCTCTTGCTGGGATGAATACATATAATACCATCTCAGATGTTCTTCGGAATGCTATCTATGCAATCTCTGAGCAATATATCTTTGATGTTGAGGACATGTTTCTGCGTATCTTGAAGGATTCAGCTCGGTATCCAAAATGCCTCAAAATTTATGCGCCATGCATCCAGAAAGTGGTTGATCATGCCATGCGCACAAAATATTTGGCGAAGGTTAGTCATAAAAGCTCATTCCTCCATTTCGTGATACCCTACAAGTCATGGAAGATATTTCTTCAGATAAAGCGCACGCGTAAAGCCCTCAAGATTATCACCAGAAATTCAATGGGCCACGTCTGCCTCAGTGTGATCAATAGATATCTCATCAACCACCATCACAGCTCAAAGTCAGTCTGCGCACACAACGATTGCTGCTATAGCACATTGATGAGGATCAACGAGAAAAAGAACATCTTGCCTCTGAGCTCAATGCAATCAATAATCGAACCAAAATCGTGCATATGATTGCTGATGAGAACAAGAAACGGCTCTGGAAATTACTTCGAAAATTCTTTACTGAGAAACAACTCCTAAACGTCAATATTGACAAAGGCTTTTCTCTTGAAGATTTCCAAGATCGCAGTACTCCTTCTCCGCCTGCTCGTGATCCAACAACTGATCTCTTGCATCTTAAGCTTCACAAACTGCTCGAAGAATCTGAAGCTACCTCGCAGTCCTACTAGGACTCCACATGTAACCCGCCCCTCTAACTTATATAAGGAGGGGTAGGGCTCCCCAAGAGGGACAAGCCGTACAACAAGAAACAATCTCTAGGGCTAGACACAAAGAGCCGGTTTACTACGACTCCTCGTGGATGATAATGAGACATAGCCTCAAACAAAGACATGTAGGGTTTTTTACCGGATGATGTTTCCTGGGGCCCAAGCTGTCTAAACCCTTGTCTTGTGTTATGCCTCTCGATTCCGCCAACCCTCTCAAGCTACCACATAGATGCGCTGGCCTCGCGACTAAGTCCCCGACACTAAGGACATCCGCCATGACAAAACCACGATATTGGTGCCCACCGTGGGGCCTGCGCACGGTGGTGTTGAGTTCTTGGAGGGCGCCATCCTAGGGATCGAGAAGCTCCGTCCGCTCAATGAAAAGTTCCGCCGGTTCACCGGAGAGTTCCAAATGACTTGCCGAAAAGTTCTGGCTGCTCATCGAAAGGTTCCGCTACCATCGGAAAGTTCCGGCCAGATCATTGAAAAGTTCCGACCGTCTCGACGAAAGGTTCTGTCTGAATCATCAACGAGTTCCGATCGCCTCGATGGAAAGTTCAGTCCGAATCACCGAAGGGTTCCAACCGCATCGTCGAAAGGTTCTGTCCGAGTCGTCAAAGAGTTCTGATTTAGGCTACAGAAAAGTTCCGGATTATCAAATACTTCCAGATTAGCAAAAAGTTCCGGCCGAATTATCAAGAGCTTTCGGTTCAAAGGTTCCGGATTATCAAAGATTCCGGCTGGATTATCAAGAGGTTATGATTCAAAGGTTCCGGATTATCAAGAGGTTCCGATTCAAAGGTTCCGGATTATCAAGAAGTTCCGGTTCAAAGGTTCCGGATTATCAAAAGTTCCGGCCGGATTATCAAGAGGTTCCGGTTCAAAAGTTCTGAATTATCAAAAATTCCGACCGGATTATCAAAAAGTTCTGGTTCCGTAAATTCCGCTCAAAAAGTACCGGCCGGGTTATATGGAGAGCCTGTGCACTAGAAGACATGTAACCAATCAACTTTTTTGTCAAAACAAAAGCAGCACTATGCATTATCCAGGCGCCAAAGATCCCAAGCAAAATATACCAAAGCTATCATTTCTATGTATTTTACCAAGACATGCTAATACATCCAACAACAATGACTCTGGCCGGTAATATTTTTACGTATGGCAACTATTAAAAGAAAAAAAGGGGGGGGTGTTATACCACGGATGCATGTTCGGCTGTATCGCGTGGCTTCACGGACAGGGTGTCGCGGTCCGGTTTATGCCACTGCAGACCGACCTTTTACCGTCCGCACCACCTTACAACACCACAGACGACTCGCTCATTCCGCCCCCACGTGGCCGGTTCACACGCTACCGACTTACAACGCCGAGGACAAATTGCTCGCCAAGACCGGCTTTAGAACGCCGGGCCGACTCATCCGTCTGCTTCCCACAGCTTAACTCGGCCGTGATTAATTTTAGCATCACCTAACGATCATCTATTTCATGGCGGATTATTTCCCACCGCACATCGTGTGATATCCATCTAAAATATATTTTATTGGTACATATTATTTTTTGTCAAAGAGCAGCTTTTATCTTTGTCTTGGTCTGCAATATTGTCGGCGCAGTGACAATTGTTCACTACATCAAACGACGCGGGTTAACTCCGCCGTCCGCCGGGTTTACAACACCGTGGCCGGTTCATCCGCCCAAGCCACCTCTAATACCGTGGACGCCTCTAACGCAGCTTTATTGCGGCCCCTCGGTCTACATCAACATACTGTGCCGCACTGTGTGCATGAGCAAGTCACAGCTTGGGTAGCCCGTTTTCTTTCAACAAAATGAAGGCAACTTATCATATACTATCAACCGCCGCTTCACACTGGTGGTTTCAATGGGCAAAGCGCACAAATCGCCGCCACTACAGTTTGGTTAACTTCAAATCGCCATTGAAGGAACCATTGGCAGAAGTTATTACACGGCTCATACGGGATCATTTATAACCCGCCGCAGTCACCTCAACCTTCAGTGGATTCACATCGTATTATCAACACCAATGACATACAAGTTATGCCGTTTATATCACAACAAATATGAGAGTTTCAAGCCAACTCCTCGAGTCACCTTTGAGACTCGGGGCTACGATGACATGACTCAAAGAAATCTTGCCGCTTTTAGCAAATTTAAGAACCCCGTGATTTACGGAGGAAGGATAACTGGCATTCCGAGGCTACCGTTATATTCATGAAAATTTAAAGGCCGTCACGTAAAATTTCCGGCTTAGAAATTATATGATGCCATAAAAATCCTGCTCAATGAAGAAGTTCCGTCATCGTAAAGGATTCCGCTTAAAATCCGGTTCAAGGGAAGCCTCACCAATCAAGTTTCAAATATCCGGTTTACAACCGGTTCAAGGGAAATTTGTCTCCGATAAAGCTCAAGCTCTCAAACCGCTTTAAAATGTCCGTTCAAAAAGGAATTAACTTCTCGCAAGTTCGAGTTGAAAGGCTGTCGAAAAATTTCCTACCGAAAAATGAAGAATTCGTTTGCAATCCGTTTAAGGGAAATATGTTCTCCCACAAAGCTTTGAAGCTCTCAATATCCGGTTCAAAATCCTCGGTTCAAGAAGGATTTATCTCTTGCAAAAGTTAAAGGGTGCCAAAGAGGACCTGGCCGCCATTATGCGCGGTTCAAACATGGGTATCATGCCTTATTTGTTTATTTTATCATTGATCACTTGGGGGCTTGGTCGTATCCAACCATAGCTACACCTCTTGATCGGTGTAATGCCACAAAGATCACTTGGGAGCATGGTCAACCCGAACCATGACTACGCCTCTTGATCGGGCGTGAAGCCACCGAATCACTTGGGGCTTGGTCAGTATCCTAACCATAGCCACACCTTCTTGATCGGCAGAATGCCACAAAGATGATCACTTGGGAGCATGGTCGAACTCAACCATGACTACGCCTCTTGATCGGGCGTAAAGCCATAGAATCACTTGGGGCTTTGGTCAACCAACCAAAGCAATGCCTTTTGATCGTCGTAATGCCACATCATCATTTGGGGGCTTGGTCGAACCCGAATCATAGCAACACCTCTTGATCGAATTTGGGGCCTGGCAGCCCGTGAAAAGCCTCGACTACAACGGTTTTATTTGCCTTTTGCTAAATTTCTTTTTCTTTTGCTAAGATGTGTGATGTTGTCAAACCGGTGTTCATCAATCCGTTATTGTCAATTACAAGTTGTCGCTGCATGATCAAGTTATAATCCGGAGACTATCAGCCCGGTCTGGTTTCGACTACAAGTCACCAAAGGTTATATATGGATAATCCGGTGTTTATCACAACCCGCACGGTTTTATCATAAACCGCACAATACGGAAGGAGTTATCATTACTCAAGATTGGGGTTATCACTCTTACTACAAAAAGTTGGTAAGCCAACGATGTGATTCAATGTCATGTATGATATATTCATATTTGATTATTTTAAGTGTAGCCTTGGTTATCGACCCAAAGTTATATGTTGGGTATTATGATCTCGGGTCCGGTAAACCGCAAGGACACTTTAAACTTGTTGTATGCAGAAACAGGTTGAATAAAGCATGATTATAGATCACCGGCGTTTATTAAACCGGCCTGGCTTTTGACTATAAGTCGCCAGTATATATTTGGATTGCGCCATTGGAATCATGCGCTTATAAATCATTGTATTCAAATCTTTAATATCCAACATGGCTGGATTTTTATTATGGTTATCAATAACCAATATTATGATTGAGGTTTTTCAAAGTCGCTTCAAATAAGAATGGCTATTATTTTATCAATGGATATGATTTATTCTACAATGGAGGAATAGTCCCGAGTCGCCGCAGAGCCACTTAATTCAAGACTTGGGGGCTACATTATTTAAGTTGAGATTACATCAAATACACAAGTCTCATGTCGCCGCAAGCATGCACCATGACACTTGGGGGCTAATGAAAAGTCATTTTTGCTCATCTTATTGAAGACCCGACTCATCATATTATAATGAGCCGCCCTTGGGGGCTACCAATTGCTCCTCCAACAATTCAAGGTACAAAGCTTTTTATCCATTATATTGAAGGGTCCATCGCTGCTTGGTAAAGCACAAGGATCTTAACCTTGTGGACGTGGATTCAAGCCCCATGATGGGGGGTTACATCATATGATGTTATTTTCATTGAAGTATATATCAAGTCCCAGCTCATTATTGCATAATTACCCGGTCCTTGGGGGCTACATCGTTGAAGTTTTTTGAGCATCAGTAATTATAAGTCCTGTGTTGTCGTAAGCATGACAACCCTAAGCACTTGGGGGCTAAGTATAATATGGAGTGTTCGGTTTTATTCATGACTGGATGAACAACATGGATTTCTTCAAAAGTGGCAGATTCATATTGAAGCAAGTCTTAAACCATCACTTTGTTCTCGCCAAGACTTGGGGCTATAGGAAATATGCATATAAGGAGAAATATTTTCAAATTCTCGCTTTTGAGCAAACCAGATTGACCAAGGCCATTACCAATTAATCATTACGACTGTGGCTACAACCCGCATCATCAACAATCATGAACCGGCGTTGGCAATAGTCATGACCCGGAATTATCAGTTTTGTAACCCGACAATGGTGGTTATCATAAACCGATAAGTTCTACACTCAAGTGGATTATTCTTCACAACATTTTTCTATGAGAAACCAGCGTCAGCAATTTGAGTATGAAGCTAGTTATTGACCCGGATTTTCTAGAAGGAGGAAATGACAAAGACTTAAGGATGATCAGGAGCCGGTTTACAAGAATTCTTAACCCGGAGCACAACCTCACAAATTTGTTCTTGGGTTTATTTTACAGGATCGCTTAACATGGATGAATCCAAATTAAACTGGGGCTAATGTCGGGATATACCCTGCATGTAAACTGCCGGAAGTATAACCCGCCGGATCGACGACTTTCATCGTAACCCGCCCGTGAGCTTGGCGTGTTCACGGGCTACCCGCCTTGGTCTTGGCGGTTGTTCATTACTAACCCCGCTGGCTGGTCGTGAGGAGCGATAAGACCCGGTTGCCTAACCGGCGGTTCATGAAGGCCGGTTCATACTATGGTGGGCCGTTTAAGAGGAAAGGCATGACTAATATTTCCCTTATAAGGAATCAAGACCCGGACTTGTATCCGCTTTGTAGTAGAAGATAGGCTAGTCCTAGTCCTACTAGGACTCCACATGTAACCCGCCCCTCTAACTTTTATAAGGAGGGGCAGGGCTCCCCAAGAGGGACAAGCTAGAAGCAACAAGAAACAATCTCTAGGGCTAGACACAAAGAGCCGGTTTACGGCGACTCCCTCGTGATGATAACGAGACCTAGCCTCAAACAACATGTAGGGTTTTTACCGGATGATGTTTCCCGGGGCCCGAAGCTGTCTAAACCCTTGTCTTGTGTTATGCCTTCTCGATTCCGCCAACCCTCTCAAGCTACCACATAGATGTGTTGGCCTCGCGACTAAGTCCTGACACTAAGGACATCTGCCGTGACAAAACCACGACACTAGGCATGATGATTTCAATGATGCTCACATAAAAGATAAGAATTGAAACATAAAGAGAGCATCATGAAGAATATGACTAGCACATTTAAGTCTAACCCACTTCCTATGCATAGGGATTTTGTGAGAAAAAAACTTATGGGAACAATAATCAACTAGCATAGGAAGGCAAAACAAGCATAACTTCAAAACTTTAAGCACATAGAGAGGAAACTTGATATTATTGCAATTCCTACAAGCATACATTACTCCCTCATAATAATTTTTAGTAGCATCATGAATGAATTCAACAATATAACCAGCACCTAAAGCATTCTTTTCATGATCTACAAGCATAGAAATTTTACTACTCTCCACATAAGCAAATTTGTTCTCATGAATAGTAGTGGGAGCAAACTCAACAAAATAATTATCATGTGAAGCATAATCCAATTGAAAATTAAAATCATGATGACAAGTTTCATGGTTATCTTTATTCTTTATAGCATACGTGTCATCACAATTATCATCATAAATAGGAGGTATGCTTTCATCATAATAAATTTGCTCATCAAAACTTGGGGGACTAAACATATCATCTTCATCAAACATAGCATCCCCAAGCTTGTGGCTTTGCATATCATTATCATCATGGGTATTCAAAGAATTCATACTAACAACATTGCAATCATGCTCATCATTCACATATTTTATGCCAAGCATTCTATGTAATTCTTCTTCTAGTACTTGAGCACAATTTTCCTTCCCATCATTTTCACGAAAGACATTAAAAAGATGAAGCATATGAGGCACCCTTTAATTCCATTTTTTGTAGTTTCCTTTTATAAACTAAACTAGTGATAAAACAAGAAACTAAAAGATTCGATTGCAAGATCTAAAGATATACCTTCAAGTACTCACCTCTCGCAACGGCGCCTTTAAAAGGAGCTTGATGTCTACTACACAACCTTCTTCTTGTAGACGTTGTTGGGCCTCCAAGTGCAGAGAGGTTTGTAGGACAAAGAGAAAATTTCCCTCAAGTGGATGACCTAAGGTTTATCAATCCGTGGAGGCATAGGATGAAGATGGTCTCTCTCAAACAACCCCGCAACCAAATAACAAAGAGTCTCTTGTGTCCCCAACACACCCAATACAATGGTAAATTGTATAGGTGCACTAGTTCGCAAAGAGATGGAGATACAAGTGCAATATGGATGGTAGATATAGGTTTTTGTAATCTGAAAATATAAAAACAGCAAGGTAACTATTGATAAAAGTGAGCACAAATGGTATTGCAATGCGCTGAAACAAGGCCTAGGGTTCATACTTTCACTAGTGCAAGTTCTCTCAACAATAATAACATAATTGGATCATATAACTATCCCTCAACATGCAACAAAGAGTCACTCCAAAGTCACTAATAGCGGAGAACAAACGAAGAGATTATTGTAGGATACAAAACCACCTCAAAGTTATCCTTTCTAATCGATCTATTCAAGAGTCTGTAGTAAAATAACATGAAGCTATTCCTTCCGTTCGATCTATCATATAGTTCATACTAGAATAACACCTTAAGATACAAATCAACCAAAACCCTAATGTCACCTAGATACTCCAATGTCACCTCAAGTATCCGCGGGCATGATTATACGATATGCATCACACAATCTCAGATTCATCTATTCAAACCAACACAAAGTACTTCAAAGAGTGCCCCAAAGTTTCTACCGGAGAGTCAAGACGAAAACGTGTGCCAACCCCTATGCATAGGTTCATGGGCGGAACCCGCAAGTTGATCACCAAAAATACATCAAGTGGATCACGTGATATCCCGCTTTCACCACGTATAAGCACAAAGAAGACATACATCAAGTGTTCTCAAATCCTTAAAGTCTCAATCCGATAAGATAACTTCAAAGGGAAAACTCAATCCATTACAAGAGAGTAGAGGGGAAGAAACATCATAAGATCCAACCATAATAGCAAAGGGGGAGAATTACATTGAGTTTCGACAGATTTGCTTCCTATGTTTCTTTAGTTTGGTTTCGTGTGAGATTTGAAACTTCTATCTTAAAGACTATCTGTTGTATGATGTTAAACTTCTGTGTTGTAATGTTAATAACCCCGCCTGCTGCACTATTTCTCCCGAAGCATTTGTTTTGCTGGTGGAACTATTATCAGAAGTTATGAATGATTGCACTACAATCTCAATGGATTATACGTCACCAGTGCGAATCATTATTTCGGATGATTGGAGTTTCCTCTATATATCTCAATACTTGCAGGAGAATTTATCTCATATCTGTTACCCTGCAAACATTTAGGGGGAGTCTATTTCATCATCGAGCCAAGTAACACTAATTCACTCTTGTTCAAATTACTTTTTCACTAATCTATCTTCACTTTGATGATTATCTATTTTGTCAGCAACCGTCCAAAAAGGGGGAGATTGTTGATGCAATAATTAGCCCCTTATGTGTTGGAGTTTGTCGATAGTATGGGACTTATGTTTTTGCTAGTGCACACAGAGTAATAGGTCCCTGAATTCATGGGGAGTTTGATTCAAACGATGAAGGTAATCTCTTGCGTGGCACTGAAGGTTATGACTGAAGATTATGATAACAAGAGTGACCCCTCAAAAATTGCTGACGTGAAGCAATTGGTTCAGTGCTCATCCGAAGGAAGTGACTGCGACCGAGGAGATTGAAGACGAAGTGAAGATGTAGCACTTATTTCGTTGTTTCTCTTCTCTTTATTTAGTCACAGGACCACCGTACTGTTAAGAGGGGTGTAGTGTTTGAAGCTTCGATTCTCTCTGATGCTAAATCCAAATCCTATGAGAGTTGCGAGAGAAATCTCTTTGTGATCCGAGCAAATACTTGCCAGCAAGAGACTGTGATCTTCTTCGCTGCAAGAGATTTGTCTCTGACCGAGGAGTTAGCATTACTTGTTCCTCAAGTAATGTTATCGTTGGTCCAAAATCCGACCATTGTCTTCGTGTTGGTTGGCCATTGGCTGAACCGCGTGTCCAAAATGGTCATTTCCCACCATGGAAGGATGCGGCTATAAATAGCCACCCTGCTCCGGCGTTGTCCGGCGGATGCTCCATTTGATTCTGAGAAGATTGTTGAGCAACCCCCTCTTCGAGTGATTTGAGTTTAAAATCCACCGAGAGAAAACCCCTAGAGCCAAAAATTTAGATAGTGGTTCAGCATCACTCGAATCTAAGTCCAGTACGCTCCACCTATTACTCTTGAGTGCTGCATGA
The DNA here is from genome assembly GCA_021605145.1 of Aegilops bicornis. NCBI lineage: Eukaryota > Viridiplantae > Streptophyta > Magnoliopsida > Poales > Poaceae > Aegilops > Aegilops bicornis. Next base: position 581,242,940 of record CM038674.1, on the reverse strand, counting down.
TGGAAATATGCCCTAGAGGCAATAATAAAGTTGTTATTATTATATTTCCTTATTCATGATAAAGGTTTATTATTCATGCTAGAATTGTATTGATCGGAAACTTAAAATACATGTGTGGATACATAAACAAATACCGTGTCCCTAGTGAGCCTCTACTAGACTAGCTCATTGATCAAAGATGGTTAAGGTTTCCTAACCATGGAAATGTATTGTCACTTGATAACGGGATCACATCTTAGGAGAATGATCTGATGGACAAGACCCAATTGTTAGCTTAGCATATGATTGTTCAGTTTATTGCTACTCCTTTCTTAAATGACAAATACATATTCCTTCGACCATGAGATCATGCAACTCCCGAATACCGAAGGAATACCTTGTGTACTATCAAACGTCACAACGTAACCGGGTGATCATAAAGATGCTCTATAGGTATCTCCAAAGGTGTCTATTGAGTTGGCATGGATCGAGATTGGGATTTGTCACTCCGTGTATTGGAGAGGTATCTCTGGGCCCTCTCGGTAATACAGCATCACAAGAAGCTTGCAAGCAAAGTGACTAAGGAGTTAGTTAGGGGATGTTGTATTACAGAACGAGTAAAGAGACTTGCCGGTAACGAGATTGAACTAGGTATGGAGATACCGACGATTGAATCTCGGGCAAGTACCATACTGATGGACAAAGGGAATTACGTATGTTGTCATAAAGGTTCGACTGATAAAGATCTTCGTAGAATATGTAGGAACCAATATGGGCATCCAGGTCCCGCTACTAGTCATTGACCGGAGAAGCGTCTCGGTCATGTCTACATCATTCTCGAACCCGTAGGGTCCACACACGATTAACGTTCATTGACGATATAGTATTATATGAGTTATGTATGTTGGTGGCCGAATGTCGTTTGGAGTCCCGGATGAGATCACGAACATGACGAGGAGCTCTGGAATGGCCCGGATGTAAAGATTGATATATAGGATGACATGGTTGGGCCAAGGGGCAAGGCCCACGGGGTTTTAGGTCGGTGCAAAAGGGAGTTTTGCGGAGGTGAGGGACCAGACGCCAAGGACCCTTGCGTCTGGCCCAGGGCCAGACGCCGAGAACCATGGCGTCTGGTACTGGAAACTAAGAAGGACTCTTCCTTGCGTTCCAAACCGACTTTGAGGAGGCTCTTTTTCCATGAAACAACCCCGGGGCTCAACATATAAATATAGGGGCAAGGCTAGCACCCGGAGCACATCAAGATTCATCAAGCCATGTGCCGGCAACCCTGTCCCCTCTAGTTTATCCTCCATCATAATTTCTGTTGTGCTTGGCGAAGCCCTGCGGATATTGTTCTTCACCACCACCGTCACCACGCCGTCGTGCTGCCGGAACTCATCTACTACTTCGCCTCTTTTGCTGGATCGAGAAGGCGAGGACGTCATTGAGCTGAATGTGTGCTGAATGCGGAGGTGCCGTATGTTCGGTACTTGATCGGGACAGATCGTGGAAGTGTACGACTACATCAACCGCGTTGACAACCGCTTCTGCTTAGTGATCTTCAAGGGTATGAAGATGTTCTCCCCCTCTCGTGGCTATGCATCTCCATGGATAGATCTTACGCGTGCATAGAAATTTTTTGTTTACTATGCAACGTTCCCCAATAGTGGCATCATGAGCCAGGTCTATGCGTAGATAATATGCACGAGTATAACACAAAGAAGTTGTGGGCGGTGATGTTCATACTGCTTACCACCAACGTCTTATTTTGATTCGGCGGTATTGTGGGATGAAGCGGCCTGGACCAACCTTACATGTTCACATACATGAGACCGGTTCCACCGACTGACATGCAACTTGTTTTGCATAATGGTGGTCAAGCGGTGTCTGCTTTCTCCTACTTTAGTTGGATCAATTTCACTACGGCCGTCCTTGCGTAGGTTAAAATAGCAAACTTGATAATCACCGCTGTGGTTTTGGCGAGGTAAGAACGGTTCTTGCTAGTTGCCCGTAGCAGCCACGTAAAACTTGCAACAACAAAGTAGAGGACGCCTAACTTGTTTTTGCGGTGGCATGTTGTGATGTGATATGGTCAAGATGTGATGTGATATATGTTGATGTATGAGATGATCATGTTAGTGGTCACTTTACTTAAATTTAATTAGCTTTAACTGAAATTTATTCTTGAAACAAGCAATGAATTGGCTCGTTCTATCAGTGCCACAGGATCAAGATGCACAATAATTAGAATTATTATTCTCGGGACGCACACGATCAACACATTTGTCCCACTTTCACACAGATAATACTACCAAGTTTGAACTGTCTGTTATGGTTGGTGTCCTCTGCATCATCATGCCGTGTTTCCCAGCTTGCAAGATTCAGAACCAACAAATAAGATTCAAATAATAAGTACAACAAAGATGCCTACACATCTCATTGATTCCAGCTTGCAAGATTTAGAACCAACAAATAAGATTCAAGTAATAAGTACAACAAAGATGCCTACACATCTCATTGATTCCTCAAATTGCAAGATTCGTAACCAACCCATTAGAGCCTTTTGATAAAGTGAATATCGGGATTTAATCCATCTTGGCTAGCCATGTCATACAACCCAAGAACTTGGCGAATGCTCTTGACCATCACAACATCTGTAGTTGAGTATTCCTGTTTGCACAACACAAATAATAAAGAGCATGATTACTATAATAGTGGCACTAGTGGAAGTCAACCTGCAGCTCCACTCAATGATTCAATTCACGCCACTTTTTCTGCAGTTCAACTGAAATGAAGCAAAGATTGCATCATTCAGCTAGGAAGAAGTACTTGCTCTCGTGAGTCAAGGTGTTCTTTCTTTAGTAGTTGCACAAAAATTGAGCAACATTAAGGTTGGCTATCCTGCTCATGTAAGGTGCAGCTATAATTTGCTTATCCTTTTGTGCAGTTCCACTAAAATAAAGTGCCATTGTGGTTGAGGGAGTCCTGGACTAAGGGGTCCTCGGGCGTCCGGCCTGTTGGACATGGGCCGGACTAATGGGCTGTGAAGATACAAGATCAAGACTTTCTTCCGTGTCCGGATAGGACTCTCCTTGGCGTGGAAGGCAAGCTTGGCGACCAAATATGAAGATTCCTTTCTCTGTAACCGACTTTGTACAACCCTAGTCCTCTCCGGTGTCTATATAAACCGGAGGGCTTAGTCCGGAAATATATACAGTCATACATGCTAGACTTCTAGGGTTTTAGCCATTACGATCTCGTGGTAGATCAACTCTTGTAATACTCATATTCATCCAGATCAATCAAGCAGTGAAGTAGGGTATTACCTCCATAGAGAGGGCCCAACTCCGGGTAAACATTGTGTCCCCCGTCTCCTATTACCGTCGACCTTAGACGCACAGTTCGGGACCCCCTACCCGAGATCCGCCGGTTTTGACACCGACATTGGTGCTTTCATTGAGAGTCCCACCGTGTCGTCCCTAAAAGGTTCGATGGCTCCTTCAATCGTCAACAACAATGTTGTCCAAGGGGAAACCTTCCTCCCCGAACAGATCTTCATGTTCGGTGGCTTCGCACTGCGGGCCAACTCGCTTGGCCATCTGAAGCAGATCGACAGCTACACCCCTGGCCATCAGGTCAGATTTGGGAGTTTGAACTATGCCGCGGGCATCTGCGGAGACTTGATCTTCGACGGATTCGATACCATGGCAGCCGCTCCCTATCCCTACGATGAACATGACTTAAATCTGTCATCGGACCATACTCAGGAAATTGCATCTGTAACCACTCCGGCCTTAGATCCGGAGCAGATCGCGCCATCCAAGGACGGGAAGCTCAACCACGCCACGGAGGCCGCCGACTCCACAAAGATTGGAGCCAAGACGCAGACTCCAACCTCCGGTGATATTCGTGTCTCCTAACCTCGGACTTGTTTCAAGTGATAAGTTCCGAACCATGTGCATCCGCCGATGTCGAGCTAGATCGGTCATCGATCACCGAATTCAAGCAGCGGGCATCTTCCGGCACTCGCCTCTAGGTGACATGTTGAACTCATTAAAAAATCTGTCCTTAGCGGGGGACTCACAGTCGAACTATGTCCGGCTCGAACGGGAGGCTGATGATGGGGAATTTCGCTTCCCACCCGCCACCCACTACATAGCCATTGTCGAGGACTTAACCGACACGCTCGATTACGGCTCCAAAAACATTGACCGTATGGACGACGATGCAGATGAGGAGCATGGCCAAAACCCGCCGTTTACTAGATGCTGGACGGCCACTTCTTCGTACGACGTATACATGGTGGATACACCCAAAGAGAATAACAGCGAGGACAAGGAAAAGCCAGTCGAGGATGAACCTCCCAAGACACAACCAAAGCGCCGGCGTCAGCAGCGCCGCTCTAAATCCCACCGTAGCAAGGACAGGAACACCAGCGCAGGAGACGATTACACTACGGATGGTGACGAAGACAGAGAAAATCCCGACGAACAAACAACCGAACAGGATGAACGGGAAGACGGGCACGTTAGCCCTGGCGAACAGGCGATACACGAAGACTCGGAGGACAGTAACTATCTTCCGCTCTCTTAGGATGAGGAGAGCCTCGGCAATGAGGAATTCATCATGCCTGAGGAACCCCTCAAATAGGAGCGCTTTAAACGCCAGCTAATAGCCACTGCAAGGAGCCTAAAAAAGAAGCAGCAGCAACTTCAAGCTGACCAAGATCTGCTCAATGATAGATGGACCGAAGTCCTAGCCGCCGAGGAATATGGCCTCGATGGCCCAGTTAACAATTATCCGAAGCGCAAATTGCTACCTCAGTTTGGTGATAAGGTGCCGGTGCCCATACCATTATCACACAATGCCGCTAATCGACCACAACGCGGTCACGACAGAGCGGCAACCCAAGCCGAACACCAGCCCACCCCACCTCACTGTAAAGGCAGAGATAAAACAGCTCAGGGTTTATACATATGACCTCCGGCAGGGCCTGGACAGCAGAGCAAAACATGCTAGATCGATCTACGGATCATGATGACGTGCCCCGATGTGCGGCGATGACTATCTACTCGGACGCAACAAGCCTAGTCATGCCCGGGCCGAAAACCGCAGACGGACTCTATCGGAGCTACGTCGCAGTGTGGCCCATTACAGAGGCGCTGCACATCCTCTTTGCTTCATGCATTTAAGTAATCGGAGTAGGAATTCTGCATGGGTTTAAACCCATGAATACCGAATCATACGACGGAACAATCGATCCCACGGTATGGATCGAGGATTTCTCCTCCATATCCACATGGCCCGTGGAGATGACCTTCATGCCATCAAATACCTGCCATTAAAACTCAAAGGACCAGCTCGGCACCGGTAAAACACCGCCGTAAAACTCTATTGGTAGCCGGAGGACTTGGAAGACGCCTTCCGTGATAACTTCCAAGGTACGTATGTCCGGCCACCAGATGCCGACGACTTAAGTCACATTGTCCAGCAGCCCGGAGAGTCAGCCAGGAAGCTCTGGACAAGGTTCTTAGTTAAAAAGAACCAAATCATCGACTGTCCAGACCCGGAAGCCCTAGCGGCCTTCAAACATAGCGTCCGGGATGAGTGGCTCGCCCGCCACCTCAGTCAAGAAAAACCAAAACCCATGTCAGCCCTTATCGCTTTGATGCCCGCTTTTGCGCTGGAGAAGACAGCTGGCTCGCTCATAGAAGCAACAGTGCCAGCGATCCGGGCACTTCAGAAGTCCGAGACGGCAATGGCAAGCCACGGCGCAGCAAGCACGAACGTCGCAATGATAACAATAGAACGTGCAACACATCGGTCAACGCCGGATTCAGCGGTCCCAAACCCGGTCAACGGAAAAAGCCATTCAAGGCAAACAGAGACGGACCATCCAATTTAGACAAGATATTGGACCGGCCCTGCCAGATTCATGGCCACCCCGATAAGCCAGCTAATCATACCAACAGAAGTTGTTGGGTCTTCAAGCAGGCCGGCAAGCTCAACGCCGAACACAAGGGGAGGAGGCCGCCCGATGATAGTAATTTACTTAAGAGACTCACTAACCAAATACCGGGGTCAAGCAATTTCTCAATTAAAAACAGTGAACATGTTATTCGTGACACACAACGCTACAAGGGAGCAGGAGAAGCACTTCCGGATCGAAGATCATACTACGCGATCTCAAATAAGTAGAATGCGGTCTTATTAAACCGCACACCTCGCTGGCCATTAAGCCACCGATCTCCATTCAACAGGACCGACCAATTCCGGAGCGGACGTAGCAGTTCGGCTTCCGTCGCCCACCTCATATACCTGCGAAACCTGTATCGCACATACATAACTATGCACTTAAGATACCCTGGGCATCGGCGGAAGCACAATACGGACGAGCCTGCAAGCACTCCCATAACCTTTTTTAGTTACCCTTTATTTTTCATTATCCTTTACCACAGTGACACAAAGGCTAATCATCTCAATGGACTCCACGGGAGTTCGGATTCATACACTCACCTAAGGGCTATTTCCGTCAAGGAATCCTCTCACCAAGGACAGGGCGCAGACGCATGGCTGTGAGGTCCAAAATAACTTTTTGTAGACCGCACTCTTTATTTCGAGCGTGTAATGTGCCTTATTTCTTCGCCTTCGACCCCATGCATGTCAAATAGCTGGGGTTGCAGCTTTGTTATAAATATTGGCATATCACTCAGGTCCCAGTAAACATAATATGCATCCTACATTCGCTTTTTTTTTCAAAAAAGCTGAATTCAGCTCCTGTGGTTGTTTCACACATATACCTCGGCATAACTTGCCAGGGGCTCGTTATGGGAACAAATGAGTTGCCGACAAGTCTGAACAGCTTTATACCGTCCTTCGGCGTTGCGAGTTTGGCCTTATATGCATCAGTTCCGAATCATGTCTTGGGTCAATAGTTGGGTTACCCGGCTCATGTGCTTGCTACCTTACGTTCTGCTCTATCGGCTAGGGTAGTAAAGGGAGAACTACTGCGATTGTGCTTTGGTTCATCCGGTCAAGCACCTCAAAGAGAGAAAGGCAAAAATCGATCATTCATGATGCAGCGAGAGCTGGTCAACCACTCGATGACTTATCAGAATCTTTCGCGATTCCCTCCGTATTATATGAAGGACCCATTTCTTCAGGTCATACATGTAACGCTGTCGGATGTGGGGTTCCGGCAAAACCCTTAAGGTTCGAACTCTGGGGTGCGCGCGAAGTTCTTTCCCTCCTACCGATCCACACCCTAGCTCGCTAAGATCTCGTGGACGAACTCGACGAACTCGCAACACAGAAAGACACGAGATTTATACTGGTTCGGGCCACCATAGTGGTGTAATACCCTACTCCAGTGTGTGGTGGTGGATTGCCTCTTGGGCTGATGAAGAACAGTACAAGGGGAAGAACAGCCTCCTGAGGTTGAGGTGTTCTTGTGCTCTGCGGACTTGTGTGGGTGATATGGCTCTGAATGAGTTCAACCTGCCTCTACTGTGATGGCTAGCTCTACTTATATAGGCCCTGGTCCTCTCCCCAAATATTGAGTGGGAAGGGAGCCAACAACGGCGGGCAAATTTGAAAGGGGACAACTAGTACAAGCTATCCTAACAAAAGTGGTCTTCGCAAGGCAATGTGCCTCTCGTGATGACGCCGTCTTGGGCTCCATGGTGACCTCCGTCTTGCCGTCCTGCTAGTCTTGGTCTCATTGCATCGATATGGTAACCTTTGCCTGACGCCTCGGTACTCCGTGCCTGCGCTTGCCTCCTTAGCATCAAAGAGGAAACAAGGATGCTGCGTGCACTGGCGCCCACCTGGTGTTGATCGTCATGGCTCACGTCACGAGAGCCTCACGAGGATCGCCCCGCCTTGATATCTCCACTCCTCGCGAGGCAGCCTGGTGAGGCCGCTTCCCGAGGAGGTCCTCAAGGGCTGCCCACTGCGAGGCTTGCCTCGCGAGGGTCTTGAATGCCTTTGTTGATGAAGGTGGGCCGCAGACAGCCTGCTAGCAAAGCCACGCCATGGGCCGAGGCGTGCAAGTTCTGGGACCCCTGCTCCTGTAATCACCGACAAGAGCCCCCGGCCCACAGTGCGCTGCGCTTGGCTTTCATGGTGAAGCCAAGGGCCAAGCACGTAGCGCCATGGCCCCAAAGCTCGCGCCTCGCTGACGCGTGACGGTTGATTGGACGTATGCGCTCCACTTCCCCATGCTGCCTCGGCAATCGCCTCGATTTGACAAGTCCCTGCGACATGCAAGGAAAACCATCATTACCTGTGATCGTGGGAGGCGCCGGTTGGCCTTCTTTCGCTATAAATGGGGAGGGGGCGGAGCCCCCGTCGCCCATCTCTCCCTTGCTCTCTTGCTTCTTCCTCCTTGCTCCTCTGCTTGCAACAATGGCGCGCTTTAGAAGGTTCTCCGCTGAAGAGAAAGGGAAGGCCCCCCACGGGTGTGTGTAAAGGGTCTGTAATGTCTTTTGCGTATGTATTCCCCGTTATGAAAATTTGTGAACGCATGTCCTGTTCGGGCTCGGTCTCCCCTTTCCAACCTCGCGATAGCTTGTTGCTCTACGCTGACAGATCCCGGTCCCCAGGCAGGCTGCAGCCGTCGCTGGTATGCCAGGTCGCGTGCCGTGGTCAAGGCCGGGAGGTGAGCGGCCCGAGGTCCAGTAAGAGCCCCTGAGGCGCGATGCTCAGGAGGCCCCCTTTAGCGCTCAAGCAGCCATGGTAAGGCAAGAAAGGGAGGCAACGTGGCCGCAACAGGGATGCGGCGAGCGCAACCACCTAGGCTCCAATGACTAGCCAATCTGAACGTGAGACTTATCTTGCCGATTCCGAGTCGATTCCTTGTGGTGCACTGGGTTTGTGGGCAACTGTCCGCAGCGTAGCTAGGTTAGGCCCATACCGGTCCTCCCCCTTCCAATGCTTTCCTTCGTGCTCGTCCCTCGTGTCCTGCCCTCGAGCGAGCTCAGCCACGCTGGTATGCCAGGTCGCGATGTCGTGGTCAAGGCCAGGGGGTGAGGGCGGGAGAGCCAGTTAGAGCTCCTGAGTTGCGATGCTCAGGAGCCCCCTTTTAACGTGTAAGTGGATTACTTGGAAGAGGTGGGAGCTCGCGATGCCGCCTAGTGCTATCCTCATGATATTCCTGCAAGCATGGTTGCCAGCCTGCCGCTGGTTGCTCTGTGAGGAGGTGAAGGCACCGCGGGCCTGATGAGGTGACATGCGCGGGCATGCCACAGCCGTAGCTCGACTGGCCAGTTTGTCGGCGCAGCGGCAGGGATTTGACCCATGCACCAGCGCTGCGTTGCAGTGAGGAGGCCCTGTGGGAGGCGCATTTATCAACCGTGTGGTAATGGGGCAGGTGACAATCATAGGCAGATTAAGCATGGAAGGCAAATTGGCTTGGGTAAATGCAGAAAGATACATGCCACTGGGTCAGGCCCGAGTGGCTTGGGGATGATGCAGCCCATGGGGCGCCCCCAACAAGGTAAGCTAAAGACATAAGCAAAAGGGATACATGCCATGTGGACGGACCCACGCTGCTCGGGAATAATGCAGCCCGAGGCGCCCCAGCTAAACGAATCTCTGGAAAATGTCACCTGGTTCTCGCTGACGAAGGAGAGTTGGGGCAGCCAAGGTACGCGGCGGCGAATGGCTCCTCCACGAGCCATCGGGGCTCTGGGCCTCGGGAGGCTCTGGGGCTCGTGGAGGTTCCTCAAGACCATCTCCATCTTCGCCAGACGGCGTGGTGCTCGCCTCCGAGCCGCTGTGACACGCCGCATGTTGCTTGTTGATAGGCTAACGACACGCCGTCGGCAAGCGAAGGGCATGCGAACGTGTTGTGTGGTGGACCTCACAACGCCCACGCGCTGTGAAGGCCGAGAAAAGCTCTCGAGATGCGGCCCTATTGAGCCCTGGGACGTTGATGCAGACACGCAGCCCGGCATCCTCGCGTAGATGGGGAGCTGCACCTGGTGAGCGGCGGTCGCCACGCATGGCCCTTGCATCTTGCAGTTCCTGAGTGGTCTTGGCGATGAACTCCTGAGTGGTGGGCACTCCTTGCCCTGTGTTCTCCTGAGGGAAACGTGCCGCGAAGCACGCCTCCAAGTGGTGCCCAAGCGCCGCCCTCATGAGGTTGGCAAGGTCTGAGGCCCTCCAGAAGAGAGCCCCCGAGCCCTGCCCGAGGAGGGAGCCGGGCGCGCCTTCCTATGCGATGGAGGGAGGCGCCCCTGGAGCGGGCGCTGACCCTGACGAGGCTCCAGCTGTGACGCCATCCTCCTGAGATCCTGCACGGCGCAGCTGCTTCTTCTTCTTGGGGAGGGCCTCAGGAGGGCCCTCGCCTTTGCTGTCGGGGTCGTCGATTGCTGCAGCTTGGAAGGCGCGCTCGAGGGAGCACACCGCATCTCTCTCTTCACATGGGACCGTGATGACTCCGCCGCTCCCTGGCATCTTCAGGATGTTGTAGCCGTGGTGGGTGACCGCCACGAACTTGGCCAGTGCTGGATACCCTAGGATGGCGTTGTATGGCAGGCGGATGTGCACGACATCGAAGTCGATGAGCTCGGTGCGGTAGTTCTTGCGTTCCCCAAAGGAGACAGGCAGGCGGACCTGCCCTATCGGTGTGGTGGAACCGTCGGTCACTCCTGAGAAAGGCTTGGTAGGCTGAAGCTGCTCATACGGGACTTGGAGGTTGTCGAACGTGTGGACGGACAGGATGTTGAGCCCTGCGCTGCCGTCAATGCGGGTCTTGGTAACTTGTACATTGCTGATGACTGGTGAACAAAGCATCGGGAGGGCGCCAGTGGTGGCTGCGCACTTAAGCTGATCTGCTGAGTTGAAGGTGATGGCGCACTGGGACCACCTGAGCGGGCGCATGGCCTCGAGCTTGGGGAGAACAACATTCACTTCACGAGCGAACTGTTTGAAGATACACTGCCAGGCTGGGGCCTGAGCGCCGCCCAAGATGCAGGCGATTGCGCGCGGCTCCTGGAAGCCCTCGGCCCCCTCGTCTTCATGGTGGTCGTCGTTCCTTCTTGGTGGTGGCGGCTGCAGGGGAAGACCGGCGTTGCCCTAAGGACGATCCTCACGAGGCTGGTCCCTCCAGGCGCCCTCGCGAGGATGATCTTGCCAGTGGTCCTCACGAGGCGTGTCGCGCCATCCCTGGCACGGGCCACGGTCGTCCCAGCGTCCGCCTCCACGTCCTCCTCCTCGGTCAGTAGGCCCCGGTCGCTGCGCCGGGCGCCGACCAAAGCGCCCTTCGCAAGAAATGGCTCAGATCTCGGCCGCTGGTGTTGTGGGTGTTCAGGTTGTAGAAGGCGCAGAACGGTCGGCTGCCCTTGGAGGACTCGGGCCGGTCCCTGCCTTGTTTGGTATCTGGCTCTGCGGCGAGCACGGCTGCTTCCTTGCGCTTCACGTCCTTGGCCTTGGCCTTCTTCTCCTCTCATACCAGAATGGGCAGCTCGAGGAGGGAGAGGTGCCCCTCCTCAGCTCTTGCGCACTTGGTCGCCAGGTTGAACAGCTCCTGAGATGTGCACAGCTCCTCGTGGATAGCGAGCTCCTCCTTCATCTTGATGTCACGGACGCCGTCAGAGAACGCGGAGATGATGGCCTCGTTCGTGACCTTGGGGATCTTGAGGCGACTGTTGTTGAAGCGCTGGATGTACTTCTGGAGGGTCTCTCCTGGTTGTTGTTTGATGCGGCACAGGTCGCCTGCGGCCGGCGTGCGGCCGCGAGTGCCCTGGAAGTTGGCGACGGCTGTCGCAAGATCTCGGCCCCAGAGGGAGATCGAGCCTTGCGGGCAGTTCGGGAGCCGTGGAGGGCACCATCCTTGAGGGCCATTGGGAAACCAGTTCACCATGACTTTTTCGTCAGCTGTTGGCTGCTTCGATGCTCGGCTTCGTGAAGGCTGCAGGAACTCCAGCGAAGTCGGCGGCGGTGCCATCGTAGCGAGGAGGCAGATCCGGCTTGAACTTGCCCGGCCAGGCGATGCTACGCAGCTCGGGGGTGAAGGCGTGGCAGCCGACCGTGGTCGCCGGGGCCCGTCTCAGGGGTGGAGCTTTGTCTTGATGAGGTCCGCGCGCCGCCACCGCAGGTAGCGCGCGGTCTTGGCGAGGTGGCGCGGGGAGCGCAGGTGCAGCTTCTCGCGGCCGAGGAATTTCTTGGCAGCTTCTCTCTTCGCGCGCGCCGCCGGGCATGATGAATCGTGCCGCGGGGCCGCGCGCCTTGGCGCCAAGGCACAGTCTTGGGGCAGAGGTGGTGGAGGCGCTCCATGAGCCACATCGCCCGCGGCCGGCGGAGGGCCTGTCAGAGAGAGGGACGACATCGGGGAGCATCCTGCGGCGCGGACGAGTTCGGCGACGCGGTCGAGCCAGTCCTCGTGAGAGGTCGCCGATCGGGCGAGCAGCGCAGGAGCTCGTTTCGCCATGAGGAATGCGCCTGCGCTGGCCCATGGGAGCGCCGGGCGCGTGGGGCGAGGGAACCGTCTGGGGTCGTTGATGGAGTGGTGGTGCGGCCGTCTGCCGCGACCGATGGGTGCAGCGAGACGTTTGCTGCTCGTTTCGCCGGGCTGTGGCGGCAGCGATGGGGAACGAGGAGGTGGGCTGCCGACGAGAGCCATCTGAGCAACGCAAGCGGTGAGGGCAGCCTGGCGCTCAGCTCGAGCGCGGCGAGCATCCGCCATGGAGATGATGGAGCGACGGAGCGACGGATCAACGGAAGGGAAGCTACGGCGCACCCCTACCTAGCGCGCCAAATGTCGGATGTGGGGTTCCGGCAAAACCCTTAAGGTTCGAACTCTGGGGTGCGTGTGAAGTTCTTTCCCTCCTACCGATCCACGCCCTAGCTCGCTAAGATCTCACGGACGAACTCGATTTAACTCGCAACACGTAAAAGACACGAGATTTATACTGGTTCGGGCCACCGTTGTGGTGTAATACCCTACTCCCGGTGTGTGGTGGTGGATTGCCTCTTCGCCGATGAAGAATAAGATAAGGGGAAGAACAGCCTCCTGAGGTTGAGGTGTTCTTGTGCTCGACGGACTTGTGTGGGTGAGATGCCTCTGAATGAGTTCAACCCCCCTACTGTGGTGGCTAGCTCTACTTATATAGGCCCTGGTCCTCTCCCCAAATATTGAGCGGGAAGGGAGCCAACAACGACGGCCAATTTGAAAGGGGACAGCTAGTACAAGCTATCCTGACAAAAGTGGTCTTCGCCTGCAAAAGGCTCTGGTGATGACGCCATCTTGGGCTCCATGGTGACCTCCATCTTGCTGTCTTGCTAGTCTTGGTCTCATTGCACCGATATGGTAACCTTTGCCTGACGCCTGGGTACTCCGCGCCTGCGCTTGACTCCTTAGCACCAAAGAGGAAAGAAGGGCGTTCGCTATGTGGCTGGCGCCCGCCTGGTGTTGATCGTCATGGCTCACGTCACGAGAGCCTCGCGAGGTTCACCCCGCCTTGATATCTCCGCTCCTCGCGAGGCAGCCTGGTGAGGCCGCTCCTGAGGAGGTCCTATGTCGTCCGCCTCGCGAGGCTTGGCCCCTCGCGAGGGTCTTGAATGCCTTGTTGATGAAGGTGGGTCGTACAGGCCTGCTAGCAAAGCCACGCCGTGGGCCGCAAGTAGGCATGTCTGGGGACCCCCGTTCCCATAACGCCGACAACCGCACCATATTGGAATAAGCCGTATACATACCAAAGCTATATCGTAGTCCCCCCATAAAACTCCTATGGCTAAGTGAAAGTGTTAACGCCCTATAGTCCGATTGCCTAGTTCACCGCATTGACACCTCCTTAAAGGACCAAGACGTTGGGTTAAGAGTGATCAAATGCTTTTACAAACACCCCCGCACTTTATGCGAGGGGGCTGAAGCCGACGACTGGAAAACTTCCAGATTAATACAAAAACGGCCGCACAGGAGGAACAAAATTTTCAAACGAAACTAAAAAAAATATAGCACAATATTGTCTTTTACAAATCCCCATACATTTCACTTGAATATCATGTTTTCCGAGCATTGACCCTCTATCAAGCGGGCACCCTCCAGGACATCCTCGAAATAATGCTCTGGTGCGTGATGGTCCTTGCCTTTGGGTGGACCCTTCGCGGCAACATCTGTGGCCTTCATCTTCGCCCAGTATGTCTTGACACGGGCAAAGGCCATCCGTGCACCTTCAGTGCACACCGACCACTTAACGATGTCGATACGCGGCACCGCATCAGCAAGTCGCCGCACCAAACCAAAATAACTATCTAGAATTGGCTCGTTCGGCCACAGCCCGGCCATGGCGTCCTTCGTGGCAGAACCGGATAGTCTATGGAGTTCGGCCCATTGGGTCATTTGTTCGTTCAGCAACAGTGGGCGTTTTGATGCACCGAACTGAAACTAGAAAAGCTTCTCCATTGCATACCCTTCTTGCGCTTGGTAAAACTGCGCCGCATCGGAAGCACTCTTCGGCAGGTTCAATAACGCGTCTGGAGAACTCCACACCTGATTAAGTGGAGCATAATTCGGATCGCCGAACTTAGTTTGCAATAAAAAGGGCTTACCACCCGCGATCTCCCCAGCTCGTCGGATCTCCTCCCAGGCCGTTCTAGATTTGGATCGCGCCTCTTTCGCCTCTCGTAAGGCCTTATCAAGACCAGCCGTTTTGGCTTTATTATCCTTTTTGAGGATTTGACAGCGGCTAGAGGTGTCCTTTAGCTCACGCGTCATCGTGGATATTCTCTCCTCACATTGGCGCCGAGCAGCCTGTTCGAACTTTAACTCGGCAGAGGCCTTCACGGCAGCCACATTATTAATCCAGGCCTGCTCTTTAGCACAGGCCAGCTTAGCCCGAAGGATCTCGATCAAGGCAAAGACCATCTCGCAGCTATGCATATCACAATTCTTAGCGCCATGATCAAGCAGTGCACATGCATGTAATGACAACCCCGAAGACTTACTCTTGCACCTCGCTGTCGACCCGTTAATAAGCGCAATGTCATCATCCGCTACATCAAGCTTCCACCGCAGCCTGCAATCTCCGTAGTCCGAGGCACGCCAGGAGGTAACAGCCTGTGTTCCACTTCATCATTATTTCCTGGGCTTATCTTATTGATCCTCTGATCACCCCCTTGGGAGGCCAATCAGAGTCACAGGGGACACTACCTATACATTGTGCATGCTCGTGAATAAAACACACTCAAATATTTTTTCAGCATAAACCTCGAAGCCTCTGTCGGATGTGGGGTTCTGGCAATCCCTTAAGGTTTGAACACTGGGGTGCGCGCGAAGTCTTTCCCTCCTTCCGATCTACGCCCTAGCTCGCTAAGATCTCGCGGACGAACTCGCAACACAGAAAGACACGAGGTTTATACTGGTTCGGGCCACCGTTGTGGTGTAATACCCTACTCCAGTGTGGTGGTGCTGGATTGCCTCTTGGGCTGATGATGAACAGTACAAGGGAAGAACAGCCTCCTGAGGTTGAGGTGTTCTTGTGTGTGCGAGCTTGTGCGCGTCTCTGGATCCCATGGCTACTACTGTGGTGGCTAGACCTATTTATAGAGGCCATGGTCCTCTTCCCAAATATCGAATGGGAAGGGAGCCAACAACGGCGGGCAAATTTGAAGGGGGACAGCTAGTACAAGCTATCCTGACAAAAGCGGTCTTCGCTGCGAAAAGCTCCGTAGTGATGCCGTGTTGGGCTCCACGATGACCTCCGTCTCGCCGTCCTCCTGGTCTTGGTCTCGTTGCACCAATATAGCAACCTTTGCCTGATGCCTCGGTACTCTTCGCCTGCGATGGCCTCCTTAGCACCAAAGAGGAAATAAGGACGCTGCGCCCGCCTGGCGCCGTTCGTCATGGCTCACGTCGGGAGCCTCGTGAGGTTTGCCCCGCCTTGATATCTCCGCTCCTCGCGAGCCTGCCTGGCTAGGCCACTCCAGAGGAGGTCTTGCGTCATCCGCCTCATGAAACTTGGACCTCGCCGGGTCTTGGATGCCTTTGTTGATGAAGATGGGTCGACGGCCTGCTAGCTTAGGGGCTATCACTGTGGGCGCAGTGTGCAAGTCTGGGACCCCGTTCTCAGAATGCTGACAGCCTCTTAGCAGGCTCGCGCAGGCTTCGTTCGGTCTGCTTTTCGCGGACAGAACCCTTTCAACCACCATATCCATCAACGTACGATGTTCCGCCTAGACGGACGCCTATCGCAGCATGCTCGTCAGTTTATCCGGCGCTCCTGGACCTCCGGAAGCTGCTGCAGGAGTATAGCCTCCCTTCGAAGGGACCCACTCATTTGTTCCCAGAGTCATCTCCGGCTGTAAACCGGACAGTCCGAGGGCTTTATTGTTGACCCCTAGATCCTGGGCTACCAAAGTATCACCTTTGGGCAGTGTCTTCATCACCCCTCGCACCACTTGATCAGGAGAGGTCCTTCGGGACGACACCTCAAAGTCGTTCGCCTTATTAGGCGAGGAGACCGGTGGAGGTGTCTCGCTTTCCATCATCTCTGGGAGAAGATCTCCCGAGGAAGAGGATTGGTGAAGAAGGCTATTTGCCGAGATGCTAAAACATATATTTTAGAAGTTACCCTGGTAACAGGAAGGGAACAGGATATGTTTAAAGAAAACATCTTGGTTCACTCACGACTCGGCTGGAAGCTTGCCCTCATCACGGGACTGTACGGAGACGCCATCCTCCAAGCTCGAGCCGCCCGACTGGGGCACCTTGCCGCGCTTAGGAGCCTCTTTCTCCCAATCCTTGGAGGCAGCCCTTTTCTTGCCATGGGACGGAGAGACGTTTGCCCCTCCCTCACTTTTGTCCTCGGACGATGGAATTCGATTCCCTGACACAACGCTCGATATATCTTCGTGATGGGGCCACCTTGGCCTTCCCGCTTCCACCTTGTCCTCCTCTACAGGCATCCGGTATGAGGCCGGAGCCAAAGATCCTTGTTAGTACGGGATCTGCTGGATCTTCGGGGAGGGGAGCCGAACACCTAATTCGCTTTGCTTTCTTTACCCAGCCCTGAAAAATGGTAGTTTGCTCAGTTAAGTATTTCAACATGCTTAACTACAAGGTGTTCAAGAGTTGAGCGCTTACCGAGGTATCCGGATGGTTGCAGTCGAGGCCGCCGTCCTCAGTGGTGTCCGGCCACTGTTTTCGTTTCCCGAAAAACAACTTCCACATCCCTTTGTGTGTGGTGCCAAAGAAGTGTTGGAGGGTTGATGTCTACTATGCAACCTTCTTCTTGTGATGTTGTTGGGCCTCCAAGTGCGGAGGTCTGTAGGACAGTAGCAAATTTCCCTCAAGTGGATGACCTAAGGTTTATCAATCCGTGGGAGGCGTAGGATGAAGATGGTCTCTCTCAAGCAACCCTACAACCAAATAACAAAGAGTCTCTTATGTCCCCAACACACCGAATACAATGGTAAATTGTATAGGTACACTAGTTCGGCGAAGAGATGGTGATACAAGTGCAATATGGATAGTAGATATAGGCTTTTGTAACCTGAAAATATAAAAACAGCAAGGTAACTAATGATAAAAGTGAGCGTAAATGGTATTGCAATGCTAGGAAACAAGGCCTAGGGTTCATACTTTCACTAGTGCAAGTTCTCTCAACAATAATAACATAATTGGATCATATATCTATCCCTCAACATGCAACAAAGAGTCACTCCAAAGTCACTAATAGCAAGAGAACAAGCGAAGAGATTATGGTAGGCAATGCGAAACCACCTCAAAGTTATTCTTTCCGATCAATCTATTGAGCTATTCCTATAAGTGTCACAAACAGCCCTAGAGTTCGTAGTAAAATAACACCTTAAGACACACATCAACAAAAACCCTAATGTCACCTAGATACTCCAATGTCACCTCAAGTATCCGTGGGAATGATTATACGATACGCATCACACAATCTCAGATTCATCTATTCAACCAACACATAGAACCTCAAAGAGTGCCCCAAAGTTTCTACCGGAGAATCAAGACGAAAATGTGTGCCAACCCCTATGCATAGGTTCATGGGCGGAACCCGCAAGTTGATCACCAAAACATACATCAAGTGGATCAATAGAATACCCCATTGTCACCACGGGTATCCCACGCAAGGCATACATTAAGTGTTCTCAAATCATTAAAAGACTCAATCCGATAAGATAACTTCAAAGGGGCAACTCAATCCATTACAAGAGAGAAGAGGGGGAGAAACATCATAAGATCCAACTCTAATAGCAAAGCTCGCGATACATCAAGATCGTATCACCTCAAGAACGCGCGCGCGCGAGAGAGAGATCAAACACATAGCTACTGGTACATACCCTCAGCCCCGAGGGTGAACTACTCCCTCCTCGTCATGGAGAGTGTCGGGATGATGAAGATGGCCACCAGTGAGGGATCCCACCGGAATAGGGCCCCGATTGGTTTTTGGTGGCTACAGAGGCTTGCGGCAGCGGAACTCCCAATCTATTCTGTTCTCCGAAGGTTTTAGGTATATGGGAATATATAGGCGAAAGAAGTTGGTAAGGGGACCCACGAGGGTGCAGAGCGCGCCCAGGGGGGTGGGCGCGCCCCCCTGCCTCGTGCTCTCCTTGTTGATCCCCTGACATGCACTCCAAGTCTCCCGTATTGCTTTCTTTCCAAAAATAACTTTTCTGCAGGTTTCATTCCATTTGGACTCCGCTTGATATTCCTTTTTTCAATAGGGACCTTCAACGAAACAAGGAAAAATGTAAATCGCACTGGAGCTCTGGGTCAATAGGTTAGTCCCAAAAGTAATATAAAAGTGCATAGTAAAGCCCATAAAACATCCAAGATGGATAATATAATAGCATGAATACTTCATAAATTATAGATACGTTGGAGACGTATCAGCATCCCCAAGCTTAATTCCTGCTTAGTCCTCGAGTAGGTAAATGATAAAAGAAATAATTTATGAAGTGTGAATGCTAGCGGTGCATAAGTTTGATCAATGATAATTTCAATCACCTTTTCTAGCATCATTATATGTGATAACAGTAGCTCAACTCATAAAACTTTTCATGAACAAGTAACAAGCTATTCACATGTTAAAGTATAGATCATAAACCTTCTTGAAAACTGACAAACCGTGTTATTAGTCACCAAACAATTACAATTCATCTTATTTTCAGGAAGAGTCTATGTCAGAGCTTTGATTCAGGAAACTTCACATACTCAACTATCATTTAGTCTTCCATGATTGCTAGCACTCAAAGCATATTTTTAGAAAAAATAGTATTCATCGAACACAAAGAATGATAGGGGCTTAATGTTTCGCCTCCCAACCTTTTACCTCAAGGGTGTCGGATTTCGGGTTCCGGCAGACCCTTGAGGTTCGAACACTGGGGTGCGCAAGGAGATCTTTCCCCTACCAGCTCACGCGTTGATGGTTTGCGAGGGATCTAAACTAGGAACGATGAACAACACAAGAGACACAGGGTTTACACTGGTTCGGGCCACCGTGGTGGTGTAATACCCTACTCCAGTGTGTGGTGTGGTGGATTGCCTCAGGGGCTGATGATGAACAGTACAAAGGGGGGAACAGCCTCGCGAGGGGCTGTTCTTGAGCTGGTGCGATGAACTGCTTGGGTGAGTTCAGTCGCCTCTCTCTCTCTTAGGTTGATTCGTCGACCTCCCAGATCTCTTGATTGTCGATCCCCTCTACTCGGTGGGTGGCTAGTCCTATTTATAGGCGGAGGCCCTAGGCCTCTTCCCAAATAATGAGCGGGAAGGGCGCCAACATTTGGCCATTTTGAAGGGGAACATCTAGTACACTTATCCTGACTAAAGTTGGTCTTCGGCTACCAAAGGCTCACAGTGGTGACGCCTGCCCTGGGCTCCACGATGACCTCCATCCCGCCGTTCTGCTGGTCTTGGTCTTGTTACACCGGCGGTAACCTTTGCCTCGATGCCTTGGCCTGTGCTTGCCCCCCTTTGCACCGGGAAGGGAAACAAGGTCATCTAGAGGCCGGGCGCCCGCCGTCCTCGATCGTCATGGCTTAAGGCCACGGGCACCCTTGTGAGGTACCCTGCCTTGATCTCTCCGCCTCCTCGCGAGCCTGCCTGAGGAGGCTACTCCTGAAGAGGCTCCCTGCCGTCCACCCCGCGAGGCTTGGCTCCTCGCGAGGGTCTTGAGCTTGAGCTGATGAAGATGGGCCACACTGGGCCCCCACTTGAGCCACGCTGCAGCCGCAGCAGTGGGCAAGTCTGGGGACCCCGTTCCTTAACGCCGATTGTAGCCCCGGGCCCCAGGCGCGCCCGGACTTGGCTTAGCAGAGAAGCGAAGGGGCAAGTGCGAAGCGCCACGGGCCCCAACAGCCTGTGGCCTTGGGCACCATGTGGCGATTGATTGGCCGTGGGTGTCTCCGCTCCCCCACGATGCCTCGGTAACCGCATGACTTGGCAAGTCCCTGCATGCAATAACGGGTCATGATTACCTGTGATCGTGGAGGCCGACGGTTGGCCTCCTCCGGCTATAAGTACGGAATGGCGCAAGGCATTGCCGTTCATCCTCCTCTGCTACTCCTCCTCTTCTTCGCCATTGCTCCGTCTCACGCTGATGGCACCCATCCGCCGGTTCTCTGCAGAAGAGAGGGGAAAGGCCCCCCGAGAGGGTCCTGACCCGCTTCCGCCGAGGAAACGACTAGTCCTCTACCGCCGAGACGAGGGTGCGCGACAGGAGATATCGAGGCCCTGGTACGAGCGGCCGCCGCCGGGGTTCCCGCTACCCTTGTACGCCCGCATCGAGGGCCCTGGAGGAGTAGACGCCGAGCGCCACGGACGACGCCGCCGTCGACGCCGGCGGGTCACGGCGGTCCGCGTCGTTCCTCCTGGAGTCCATGCTGAGGGCTCCTCCCGAGAGCTTGTGCTTCACGCCGCCATGCCTCCCCAATCTTGGATTCGCCTTCCTCCCTCCTTCGCCTTCGAGATCCCGCCGAGGGGCTCTCTTGAGCTCTGGTTGTAGCACGCCGGGTGCAGCACCCCTGCGACCGGAGCGGAGGTTGCGGTCGTCGCTCCGGGCAAGGTCTACATGACCCGAGGCTGGAGCGAGATCGCCCGGGTCTGCCGGACAAGGGGCGCCCTCGTGATCCACTTAGAATACGACGATGCCTCCTTGATGTTCTTCAAGGTCTTCGACGCGGATGGACGCCGGCTGGAATGCTGCCCCGAGAAGGGTGGTTGGGGCATCGTCGCGGCGAGGACTAGGCCCGCCGATCGCCCCCTCGGCAGCTCTTCGGGCAGTAGCGAAGGGGATGAAGGGTCCAGCTCCTCCGCCGAAGCTCGGGCGACCCGGATCTGCAGCAACGCGACAGCTTACGAGCTCGAAGCTCAAGGCGCCTTCCGGAGCCGGGCGGGCGCTTCAGGCTACCGGCGTCGGTGATCTCGATGGGGTTGACGCCGGCGCCTGGCGGCCCACTGTTGACGACGGTGTCTCCTGCGGAGGCACGCGTAGTCGGCGTCCCTTAGGATCAGCACCTTTTATTTCCTGCAAAGAATCGACGTAGCACCCCGCGGGGGTATGTAAGGCGCTGGCTGCGTTTCGTGAACATTATGTCCTTATGATAAATCAGTGCGAGATGCTTGTTCTGTCCCGGCTCAATTCCCCCTTTCTTTCCTCACGAGGGCTTGGTGCTCTGCGCCGACAGGTCCCGGTCCCTTGTAGGCTTCGGCCGTCGGTAGTATGCTGTGTCGTGATGCCGTGGTCAAGGCCAGGAGGTGAGCGGCCCGAGGTCGATGAAGAGCCCTGAGTCGCGATGCTCGGGAGGTCCCCTTTAAGCGCTCAAGCAGCCTCCGGCTGGGCAAGAAAGGTAGGCAGCTTTGCCGTGTGCAGCGACAATAATAGGCGGGGGTTTTAGCGCTGAGGCGGATCAGTTGTTGCGTGACTTATCTTGCGGGTTTGGAACGACGTTCGATGAGGTGCCGTGTCTGCACGACGGCAACCGAGATGTTGATGGGTTGGGTCCTCGCGAGCTCCTCCCTTCTCCCCCGTGCTTCCCTTAGTGCTCTCGTCGCCCTCGTGTCCGGCCCTCGAGCGAAGCTTCGGCCGCTGGCCGGTATGATGGTCGCGATGTCGGGGTCAAGGCTGAGGGGTGAGGGCTGGAGAGCGATGAAGAGCCCATGAGTCGCGATGCTCAGTACCCCCTTTTAACGCCATAAGCGAATCACACCGGAGAGGAGGAGAGAAGGCTCGTGATGCCGCCATTGGCGTTACTCTGGAGCAGGTCCTGCGTGCCAATCACGAGGGGAAACAAGATTCATTGTTACGGTTGCCCAGCCAACCATTGGTCGCCCGAGGGAGTGAGCCGGGGGCACCGAGGGCTTGGTGAGGTGGCGCCTTGCCCGAGCTGCCGTGGCGAGCTCAGCCACTCAGATTTATCGGCGTTGCGAGGTGGACGGACCCGTGCGCAAGTGCCGTGCTGAGCAGCGGCTCAAGGTGGGTGTCAATCGAAAGCAAAGCGATTGGGTCAAGCATGTTATGTATGAATGAGCAAATCCATTTAGATAGGTGCGGAAAAAACTCACGCCACTGGGTCTAGCCCGAGCAGCTTGGGGATAGTGCAGCCCGAGGGGCGCCCCCAACAAGGTAAGTAAAGAACATAAGCAGAACAGATACATGCCGCAGGGACGGACCCACGCGGCCTGGGAATGATGCAGCCCAGGGCGCCTCCCAAATGAAAACGGAACTTGGAAAGGTGTCACCTGATATGGTCGGAGGCAGTAGGATGTTGAGGTAGCGGATGGCGTGATGAGGAAGCCGGCCCTCACGAGAGCCCTCGGGACTGGAGCCTCGGGAGGCTCGGGCCTCGGGGGTTGCCGAGCCACCTCCATCTCTGCCAGGACCGCGCGCTGCTTGACCTCTTGAGCTTCCAGAGCACCCCTCAGCAGGCGCTGATGGGCGGCGACCATGTTTGGCAGGCCGAAGGGCATGCGAACATAGCCGTGAGGAGGCCCCTCACAACGCCCCACGCGCGAGGGCCAGAGGCGCTCCTGAGACGCGGCAGGTTGAGCCTGGTATGTCGATGCAGATCCATGGCCCGGCATCCTCGCCAGGATGTGGGGCCACGGCGGGCAGGTGGCGACGCCAAGATGAATCTTGACTCTCAGCTCCTGGTGTTCCTCGCGATGAACTCCTAAGGGTTTGGCCCTCCTTGTCTCATACCTTCCTGAGGGAAGCGTGCCTTGAAGCACGCCTCCAAGTGGTGCCCGGCGCCTCCTCGTGACCTCGGCTAGGTCGGGTGGCTCGCCATGAAAGAGCCCCCAAGCCCCGCCTGAGGAGGCGCCAGGCGCACCTTTCCTATCACGACAGAGGTGGCGCCCTTGAACAGGTGGGTCCTGATGCCACACCTCCGGGAGGTGCCTCCCTCGCGAGGCCTGGACCAAAGCCTTCTTCTTCTTAGGGATCGCTGGAAGTCTCCCGCTCCCCTGATCTGGGTCTTCGATTGCTGCGGCTTGGAAGGCGCGCTCAAGAGAGCACACCGCATCCCTTTCCTCACAAGGCACCGTGATGACTCCTCCGCTTCCTCGGCATCTTGAGGACATTGTAGCCATGGTGAGTCATCGCCATGAACTTGGCCAAAGCTGGGTACCCAAGGATGGCATTATATGGCAGGCGAATGTGGGCGACGTCGAAGTCGATGAGCTCAGTGCGGTAGTTGTTGCGCCGTCCGAAGGTGACGGGAAGACGACCTTGCCCTATCGGAACAGTTGAACCATCAGTGACTCCTGAGAAAGGCTTGGTTGGCTGAAGCTGATCGTATGGCACTTGGAGATCGTTGAATGTCTCGGCCAGACGGGGCGTGTGAGGCTGAGGGTCTGGTGAATTGCACGCGTTCTTGATGACCGGTGAGCAAAGCATGGGGAGGACTCGCCGCCGTTGCCGCAAGACTTCTGAGCTGATCCACTGAGCTGAACGCGTGATAACGCATTCCAGCGACCACGAGAGGGCATGTGGCCTCGGGCATGGGGAGGACTGCATTCACCTCGTGAGCAAACTGCTTGAAGATGCGCTGAGAGGCTGGGGCCTGAGCGCCACCCAGGATGCAAGCGATCGCGCGCGGCTCCTGGAAGCCCCCAGCCCCCTCGTCCTGATGATTGTCTTCGTACCTCCTTGGCGGTTGTGGCAAAGGTGGGAGCCCCGCGTTGCCTTGAGGGCGATCCTCACGAGGCTGGTCCCTCCAACCTCCCTCGCGAGGCTGGTCACGCCATCCTTGGCGAAGGCCACGGTCTTCCCAGCGTCCTGCGCCTCTTCCTCCTCCTCGGCCGTAGCCCTCGATCAAGGCGCTTTCGGGCGTCGCAACGCGCCATCTTCTCGCACGGCCCTACAGCTCTTGGCATTCGTTGGTGTTGTGGGTGTGGAGGTCGTGGTACACGCGCGATACCGGCTACCCTTGGATGACTCGGGCTGATCTCTGCCTCGCTTGGTGTCTGGTTCCGCCGCCAGCACGACAGCCCCCTTGCGCTTCACGTCCTTGGCCTTGGGCTTCTTCTCTTCTGGATCGGCAGCCGGAAGCTCGAGGAGGGAGAGGCGCCCTTCCTCAGCCCTGGCACACTTGGTTGCCAAGTTGAACAGCTCCAGGGATGTGCACAGGTCTTCATGCATTGCTAGTTCCTCCTTCATCTTGACGTCACGCACGCCATCGGAGAAGGCTGAGATGATGGCTTCCTCAGTCACCTTGGGAATCTTGAGGCGGGCATTGTTGAAGCGCTGGATGTACTTCTGCATGGTCTCTCCCGGCTGTTGCTTGATCTTGGTAGCATGTCGCTCACGGCCGGAGGCCGGTCGCGAGTGCCTTGGAAGTTGGCAATGAAGCGGGTCCGCATCTCGTCCCACGAGGAGATCGCACCGGGAGCCAGGTTCCGGCTCCGTCCTTGAGCGCCATGGGGAACCAATTTGCCATGACCTTTTTGTCCCCCTTGGCGGCTTTGATGCCCAGCTTGTAGAGCTGAAGGAACTCTGCGGGGTCGGCAGTGCCGTCGTCGCGAGGAGGCAGGTCTAGCTTGAACTTGTCGGGCCATGCGACGCTGCGTAGATTGGCGATGAAGGCGCGCAGCCAGCAAGGGTTAATCGGGTCCTTCGGGCCGACGCAGAAGCTTGTTCTGCGGATTCCCCGCCAAGACCGCTACCGGAGTAGCGCTGGGTCTTGACGCGGGCGCGGCGCCGAGCGTGGTCGCGGGCGCCTACAGTCTTTGGGAGCATCTGAGCACCTTCTTGGGGACGAGGGATCTCCTGGCAGCTCCTTTCTTGCTGCGCGGGCGCCGGACGCGGTGGGTCTTGACCCGGGGCAACGCGCCTTGGAGCCAGGGCACCTTCTTGGGGAGGAGGTGGCGGGGGCACCTCCGGCTCCCTGCCTCCCGCATGGGGTGAAGGGCGAGGCAGCGAGAGGGATGGCGCGGGGGAGCCCCCTGCGGCGCAGACGAGCTCGGCGACGCGGTCGAGCCACTCCTCGTAGACCTCATCGATAGGGCGGTAGCGCAGCAGCTCGTTTGCCGCGATGAACGCGGCTTGAGCCTCCATGGGAGCGCGGTGTGCGCGGGATGAAGAACCAGGAGGGGTCAGCGACGGGCTGGCGGTGCGGCCATCGCGCTGCACCGAAGGATGCAGGGACGAGGCCTGCTGCTTGTTCCCCGCCGGGCCGGTGGTGGCGTTGGCGTTAGGCGACGGGGAGCAGCCAGAATTGTCCGCCCGACAGGCGCCCGTCTGGCGGACGCTGGTGGCGAGCGGTCCGGCGCTTTCAGCGAGCTTCAGCGGCGTCGACCATAAACGCAACGGAAGATCACACGCGACCAGCGGAAGAGAGATTCGGCGCACCTACCCGGCGCGGCAAATGTCGGATTGGGTTCCGGCAGACCCTTGAGGTTCGAAAGCACTGGGTGTAGCGGAGATCTTTCCCTAACAGCTCACGCGTTGATGGTTTCTGAGGATCTAAACTAGGAGCGATGAACAACACAAGAGACACGAGGTTTATTGCGTTCGGGCCACCGTGGTAGTGTAATACCCTACTCCAGCAGGTGTGGTGTGGTGGATTGCCTCGGGGTGATGATGAGCAGTACAAAGGGGAACAGCCTCGCGAGGGGCTGTTCTTGAGCTGGTGCCATGAACTGCTTGGGTGAGTTGGTCGCCTCTCTCTCTCTCAGGTTGATTCGTCGACCTCCCAAATCTCTTGATTGTCGATCCCCTCTACTCGGTGGGTGGCTAGTCCTATTTATAGGCGGAGGCCCTGGGCCTCTTCCCAAATAATGAGCGGGAAGGGCGCCAACAATTGGCCATTTTGAAGGGGAACATCTAGTATGATTATCTGACTAAATTTGGTCTTCGGCTGCCAAAGGCTGCAGTGGTGAGCGCCGTCTTGGGCTCCACGATGACCTCCATCCTGCCGTTCTGCTGGTCTTGGTCTTGTTGCACCAAAGCGGTAACCTTTGCTCGATGCCTTGGCACATGCTTGCCCCCTTTGCACCGAAGGGAAACAAGGACCTTCACTGCGAGGCAGCGCCCGCTGGTCCTCGATCGTCATGGCTTGCGTCACAGGGGCACCTCGTGAGGTACCTGCCTTGATCTCTCCGCCTCCTCGTGAGCCCGCCTCGAGGAGGCTGCTCCTGAAGAGGCTCCTGCCCGTCCGCCTCATGAGGCTCAGCTCCCTCACGAGTGTCTTGAGCTTGAGCTGATGAAGCTGGGCACTGGGCCCCCACTTGAGCCACGCAACTGCAGGCATGAGGCAAGTCTGAGGACCCCGTTCCCGGAGAAACGCCCGACAAAGGGTAATGCCAACAGTAATAATTCATGCTCAAATATATTTGAATGGCCATATATGCCTAGATCTTTCCATCACATGATGCTTACCAACTAAAGAGTAGGTTGGAATGAGAAGGAATACTACTGACTCTTGCATAAAAGTAAAAGATAGGCCCTTCGCAGAGGGAAGCAAGGATTTGCAGAGGAGCTAGAGCTCGAAGCAGAAACAGAGATGAAAATAATTTTGAGAGGTATGCTTTCATTGTCAACATAACGACCAAGATTCCCAATATCTTCCATACTAGAAACATCATAGGTGGTTCCCACGCAGAAAGGTAAAGATTTTACTCCCCCTCCACCAACAATCACACTCCATGGCTTGTCCGAAACAACGGGTGCCGTCCAACTTTCAACAATCCTGGGGGTGTTTTGTTTAAATTATTTGCAAAATTGTTTTTGATCTTTTGATCATAGGAGAGGGCATCCCGGTTACCAGCCATTTTCTCCACTCATCGTGAGAATAACCCACCTAGCATGGAAGATACTGCTAGCCCCTAGTCGCCACATGAGCGATTCGGGCATACAAAACAGATTATTATTTGAAGTTTAAGAGTTTGGCACATGCAAATTTACTTGGAACGGCAGGTAAATACCGCATATAGGTAGATATGGTGGACACTCAAGGAATAAACTTGGTTCGAGGAATTTGGATGCACAAGCAGCATTCCCGCTTAGTACATATATTTTGGCTAGCAAAGGATTCTAAATTGCAAGCACCACATGTTAGAGGATCCATAACAATATAACTTCTATACAAATATACCCAAGCATAACTCATTATGTTGTCTTCCTTGTCCAATTTCAACTAACTTGCTCAGGTTTGAAAATAATTAATGGGGATCGCAATCATAGAAGATGTCCAAGATAGTATTATATGTGAAATCTCTCTTCCTTCAATATTCTTTCATGAATTGTTCAAGTGACCAATACAATGTTTGCTAACCTTCAATAAATTTACTACCTCTACTTCTTATATGTAAAATCATTACTCCCCATGGCATAAGCATATTAAACATATATAATTTTAGATTTATGACATTCAAATCATTCAACCATTTACTCATAGGATATAAGTGAAGCACACGAGTAAATGACAAACTACTCCAAAAAGATATAAGTGAAGATCAATGAGTAGTTAAATAATTATGTAGCTATGTGAAGACTCTCTCTCATTTAAGAATCTCAGATCTTGGTATTTTATTCAAACAGCAAGAAAATCTAAAGAAAATAAAATGACGCTCCAAGCAAAACACATATCATGTGGTGAATAAAAATATAGCTCCAAGTTACCGATGAATGAAGACGAAAGAGGGGATGCCATCCGGGGCATCCCCAAGCTTAAACTCTTGGTTGTCCTTGAATATTACCTTGGGGTGCCACAGGCATCCCCAATCTTAGGCTCTTACCACTCCTTATTCCATAGTCCATCGAATCTTTACCCAAAACTTGAAAACTTCACAACACAAAACTCAACAGAAAACTCGTAAGCTCCGTTAGCGAAAGAAAACAAAACACCACTTCAATGTACTATAATGAACTCATTCTTTATTTGTATTGGTGTTAAACCTACTGTATTCCAACTTCTCTATGGTTTGTAAACTCTTTTTGATGAGGACATCCCAGGTTCACCTCGTTTATCATCTTCTCCTGATGATAAATCTCAGCCATCAACTGAAGCTTCTACAAAGAAGATCTATTTGGGTCCCATGACAAGGAGCCGTGCCAAACAAATAGCACAAGAGGTGAACGCTCTCCTAGCTTATCATAATTCAAATGACCATGAGAACTTTATCTTTGCCTAAATCCCGTGTGCTGATTTTACTTAGGTACAATGTTGAGGACAACCAACAACATTCTAGCACATGAAGAAACAAGTTTTGGAGCCCATACAACAAGTTTGAAGAGAACAAGTTTCAACTCTGATGAAAGCCTTGTTTTGGTGACAAGGACAACTAGTTACACCGCAAGGAAGAATAGCAAGCCATCTCAACACTCTATTGTTGCATGCGCAGTTCGAATCGTCCCAGAACTTCTTGAATCATGAAACGCAAATATCTGAGCATCCAGCATGTGTGGGAGTACAAAATGGAGAGCATATGAAGTCTACTTTCAGGAAAATCAAACGGTGCATCATTTGGAGTCCTGAGTCAAAGGATATGAGAGTTCCAATGCAAGCTGTCCAGGGCATCAATTGCTGCACGAGGCTCCATGAATTTGCTCCCTTGACCAGCTGGTTAGCACGAATTTGAGCCCCTCTTTTGGCCTAGTTTCACACCTAAACTAGGAGGGCTGTTCCTAGTATAAATACCCCTTCCCCCACTTCATCCACAACTCTTTGGCGATTTGATTTCAGCATAGGTTAGCTAAGTGCAATCGGAATATTGTTTCAGAGTTCACTTCCTCCTTAGCTCTTGTAATCTTGCCTTGTGAGAGGGTAAACTCACTTTGTGATTTTACAGCGGCCCGTTGAGGCGACCAGTTCGTGCTTCCAACCGTGCGTGGTTGCGTGGATTGGAACTAAGAGTGTGGTTGGGCGAATACTTGTCGCTCGTTGTTGCATTTGCAATAGTTAACCGGTCTCGTCGGGTTGCACGAGTTATCCTTTACCGACAGCGTTGTAGGTTGGGATCGAGGGTTTCCTTCATTACCCTTCAGGTGGCGTTGATTCGCAACATAGAGCAGATCCTCCGTGAAGATTGGGCACCCCGTATCATCTTGGTATCAGAGCTTCGGTTGACACGGTAGGATCTTGTATCCCTAGTTTAGTTCGTGTTCTTGTTCATCCTAAAGTCGAAAAATAGCCCCACAAAAAATCCCTTCACCTAGCCCTTTGCAACCTTTAATCTGTTATTTGGTGAGTTTTATCAAGTTCTTGTCCACTAGATCTTGTTTTTACTTGCTGAGTTTCCCCCCATCCAATCTTGTGTGTTTGTGTTCATTTTCGTGCACAGATTTCAGATCTGCATCCTCCACCAAATCATGCATATCTTTGTCATCCGGAGTCCGTTTTGAGTGTTTTTGTGCATTTTGAAAAGCCCACACTGTGTGCTCTCCATTCATTCTTGTTAGATCTATTCCCATCGTGTTTTCCACCCAGTAAAATCAGATCAGTTCGTGTGTGTTTGCTGCCAAAGTTTCAACTGCATGTTCTTGTTGGTTGACTTCATCTATTGTGATTTTCGTGATTCCCCAAAAGTGTGTGTTCACATCCAAGTCCCTTGTTGAAAGTTTGTCAAAAAAAAGAGCAAAAAAAAGAGGCAAAAAAAAGGAGATATGCCCAAAGAAAGAAAGTGTGTGCAAGAAGCAATAGAGAGAAATCTTGGGACTGTTCTTCACTTATATCTTGAGAAATCCCTATTTGTGTTATGAGATGAAATGTGTCAAGTGTGCAAAGTCTTCAATCCTTGCTTGCAGCAAATCTGATTCCTTGGCGAGAGTTGCATGTACCTCATGTATATCTCATTCAGCAACTAAATGCATTAGAATCTTGTGTGGATGATTACTTGGTTCAACAATATCTAGATTGCAGATTAGTGCATCTTTTGCTACATATATACCCCACCCAAACTCCACCAAACAGCCCCGCATGTGCAGCCCTAGACTTGTATTCGCTTGATTATCACTCTTTGTATACCAACCACCGACACCACAGTTGAGCATGATTCTGCTCTCACTTGGAAGTTACCTGAGCTTCGGTTGGTAAGTGAGGTGAGCTTGAGTTGTTATCCACATATATGCTTCTAGTACTATAGGACTTTTGGAGAACTAACCATGGCAGGTGAAGAAAACGAGTATGATGTTGAAGGAAATGGGCATCTCAATCAGCCCATCACACGGTTTCACTTCAACGCATTACGTGATCATCTACGCCGAGAGTTCAGAAATAGCCTTGACCCAATTGAAGAGAAGCAAGACAAGTTGTCGAGAGATTTGCGACAACTTATGGGTAATGTTGATGAGCAACTCACTCAGAGAACATGGCAGCCATGAGGACCGGTATTATTGCTGATATTGTCGCGAGAGCTTCATCAGGCGAGAAGATGCAAGTGTCCATGGTGAAGAACAAAACGTAACTGATGGGGAAGGTGCTGCCTCCAGTGCACAAGCTAGAAGAAACCGTGCTCCTGCTCCCCATGCCATGAGACCTCCCGGTCCTGGACATGGAAATGATCATGGTAATGGATCTGGTCATCATGAAGCTGCTGCTAGTCGTGGTCTTAGAGGAGGCCACCGAAGAGCAAATCTGCACCATGAAGGTAGTGGAGATGATTTTGATGAAGATGAAGATGGCATGCACCAGAATGACATATTTCATCATCGTAGAAACTATGGTCGTGGACGGCAGGAGGAGGAGAGGTTTGGAAAGCTGAAATTTACCATGCACAAGTTTGATGGTGGATCTGATCCAGAAAGTTATCTCACATGGGAATTGAAGGTTGACAATATTTTCTGCATGCACAACTACTCAGAAGAGAAGAAATTAGCAATGGCCTCACTTAAGTTTGAAGACTATGCTCTAATTTGGTGGGAGCAAGTTCAGATTCAGCGAGGAGAAGAAGGAGAGCCTGCTGTTGCTACATGGACAGAAATGAAAAGAGAGATGAGGGCAAGATTTGTCCCTAGGCATTATAGACGTGACATCTTTGATAAGCTCAGAATTTGAGGCAAGGAAAGTTATCGGTTGAGGAGTATCATAAGGAGATGGAGAAGGCAATGATAAGAGCCAACATACATGAAGATCGAGGAGCAGTCCATGGCAAGGTTCCTCTGTGGGCTGAATCCTAATGTTAAGCAGAGTGGTTGATTTGCAGCCATATCGTAATGTGGTAGAAGTGGTACATCTTGCTTCTAAGGCTGAACGTCAATTGCAAGAAGACTCGAAGCAAAACAGAACTCGTCCTTCACAGCTTTCGAGCTACATCAAGTGGGAGTAAGTTTATACCTCAATTCAACGTTGGTCGAGGTATTATGACTAGTTCTGGTGGTGGAAATCAGCCCCATGCACGTGCAGCCACGAGCAGAAACAATGCATCAAATTCAAAGGAGAAGAGCAAATTTGCAGCTCCTAGTTCATCCTCCATTGGCTCCACGGGGAAAACTAGTGAGATAGAGTGCTTGACATGTAAGGGACGTGGCCACATGAAGAAGAATTGCCCCAACAAGCGTACCATGCTGATCACCGAGAATGGAGAATATGAGTCTTGTAGTGAACCTGAAGAAGAAACTGAAGATGGTGATGGTTCAGATGGTGATGAGCAAACCTATTGTGATTATGAGCAAGGTGCCTCTCTTGTTGTCACTAAAGTTTTGAGTGTGCAGATCAAAGAAGCTGAGAATGGACAAAGACACAATCTGTTTCAAACAAGAGCCAAAGTGGAAGACAAGGTATGCAAGGTAATTGTTGATGGTGGGAGTTGTCACAATCTTGCAAGCAAAGAAATGTGTGATAAGCTTGGGCTGAAGCTGCTACAACACCCTCATCCATATCATATACAATGGTTGAGTGAATGTGGAGAGATTAAGATCACACACATGGTACATGTGCAATTCAAGATTGGAGATTATAATGACACCGTTGAGTGTGATGTGGTGCCAATGAAGGTGTGTCACTTGCTGTTGGGCAGACCGTGGCAATATGATCATTCAGCTCAACATTGTGGCAGAACCAATCAATACACCATCAAGTGGAGAGGAAAAGACTTGGTGCTTAGACCCATGACACCCCAACAAATCATGGCTGAGCACTTGCAGAAAGTTTCTGAAGTAAAAGTAGTGAGTAAGAAAGAGGGAGAGAAAAAGAGCAAGAGAGAGATCCACAAATCGGTGAGTGAGCGCCACAAGCCAAATCTGAGAGAGAAGAATAAAAGAGAGGGAGAGAACTTAGTAATGTTAGCCACCAAATCAGAACTGAGAGATGTGAGGCTCAACCCAAATCAAGTGGTCGTTGTACTTGTGTACAAAGATGCTTTGCTTTCAATAACGATTTAACATGTCTCCCTAGTGCTGTTTGTGATGTCTTGCAAGAATTAGGGATGTTTTTAGGAGGAAGTACCCGTGGTCTACCTCCCTTGCGTGGCATAGAACATCGATTGACCTCATTCCAGGAGCATCACTTCGAATCGACCTCCCTACCGCACCAATCCTGAAGAAACAAAAGGATATACAAAGGCATGTACAAGAACTTTTAGATAAAGGTTATGTGCGTGAAAGCTTAAGTCCTTGTGTTGTACCTGTGATTTTGGTGCCCAAGAAAGATGACACATGGCGATTGGTAATGGATTGTAGGCCTGTCAATATTATAACTATTAGGTATCGGCATCCTATTCCTAGGTTAGATGATATGCTTGATGAATTGAGTGGCTCTACTATTTTCTCTAAAATTGATTTGAGGAGTGGATACCATCAGATTAGGATGAAAGAAGGAGATGAATGGAAAACTGCTTTCAAAACAAAATTTGGGTTGTATGAGTGGTTAGTCATGCCTTTTGGATTAACTAATGCACCAAGTACATTCATGAGATTGATGAACCATGTTTTGAGAGCTTACATTGGCAAATTTGTTGTTGTGTACTTTGATGACATCCTAATCTATAGCGAGATCCATTGAGGAACATATTGAACATCTAAAACAAGTCTTTGAATGTGCTAAGAGACAGAAAAATTATATGCTAACGTTGAGAAGAGCTCCTCTTGCACAAACTAGGTTGTTTTTCTTGGCTATGTCGTTTCAGGACAGGGTATTGAAGTGGATGAATCTAAGGTGGAAGCAATCTAGAATTGGCCAACTCCAATGTATGTAAGCCTGGTGAGAAGTTTTCACGGCCTTCTTTGGTTTCTCTGGGAGGTTTGTGAAAGATTTTAGTACAATTGCTACACCTTTGAATGAATTGACAAAGAAAGGAATTCCCTTTAAATGGGGTGCCCCACAAGAAGAAGCATTTCTTGAGCTTAAGAAACAATTAATTGAAGCACCTTTGCTGATTCTACCTGATTTCACTAAAACTTTTGAGATAGAATGTGATGCTAGTGGAATAGGTATTGGAGGTGTGTTAATGCAAGAACGAAAACCAATAGCATATTTTAGTGAGAAGTTGAGTGGTGCACAACTGAATTATTCATTTATGATAAAGAGTTGTATGCCTTGGTTAGAGTGCTTGAAACTTGGCAACACTACTTATGGCCTAAAGAGTTTATTGTACATTACGATCATGAGGCCTTGAAACATTTGAAAGGCCAAGCTAAACTGAATTGTAGGCATGCTAAATGGGTAGAATTCATTGAAACTTTCCCATATGTTGTGAAGTATAAAAAGGAAAGGAAAACATGGTTCTTTGATGCTTTGTCCCGTAGGCATGTTCTTTTGACACAATTAGAAGTGAAGGTACTAGGACTTGAGAGCTTAAAAGAACTATATTGCACTGATCATATATTTTCAGAACCATATGCAAAATTTAAAGATGGGAAAGGTTGGGATAAATACCATGTGCATGATGGGTTCCTTTTAGGGCCTAACAAGTTGTGTGTTCCAGATTCGTCGGTTAGGCCTTTGTTGTTGCAGGAATCACATGCAGGAGGATTAATGGGACACTTTGGTCGTGAGAAGACTTATGAGCGGTTGGCCGATCATTTTTATTGGCCAAAGATGAGGACGGACGTTGAGAGATTTGTGCAAATGATGCATCATATGCCACAAAGCTAAGTCTAAACTGAACCCCATGGTTTATATACTCCCCTACCTGTTCCAAATGCTCCTTGGGAAGATATTAGCATGGATTTTGTTTTAGGACTGCCAAGGACTAAGAGGGGGAGGGATTCAGTTTTTGTTGTGGTTGATAGGTTCTCAAAAATGGCACACTTCATTACATGCCACAAGAACGACGATGCTTCACATGTTGCTGATTTGTTTTTCAGGGAAGTTGTTCGCTTGCATGGAATGCCAAAGACTATTGTTTCAGATCGAGATGTGAAGTTCATGAGCTACTTTTGGAAAACATTGTGGGCAAAATTAGGAACCAAGTTGCTGTTTTCAACAACGTTTCACCCCCAAACTGATGGGCAAACAGAGGTAGTGAACCACACACTCTCAGCCTTGCTGCGTACAATGATCAAGAAGAATTTGAAGGAGTGGGAAGAGTGTTTGCCGCACGTGGAGTTTGCTTACAATCGGGCAGTTCACTCTACCACAAACATGTGCCCGTTTGAGGTGGTATATGGATTCAAACCACTTGCACCAATTGACTTGCTGCCACTTCCATTGCAAGAGAGATGTAACATGGAGGCTTCAAAGCGTGCTACATATGTGAAGAAGATTCATGAGAAGACCAGAGAAGAGATAGAAAGGAAGTCCAAGTAGCTGCTAAGGCAAAGAAAAATCGCAAGAAGGTGACTTTTGAGCCCGGAGATCTGGTTTGGATACATATGCGCAAAGATCGGTTCCCAGAGAAGCGCAAATCCAAGCTAATGCCTCGTGGAGATGGACCATTCAAAGTCTTGGCAAAGATCAATGACAATGCTTACAAGATCGAGCTTCCTGAAGGCTATGCTGTGAGTCCAACATTCAACGTTGCTGATTTGTCTCCATGCTTCGATCAAGAGGGTCAAGAGTCGAGAACGCCTCCTTTTGAAGAGGGTGAGGATGATGAGGACATCCCAGGTTCACCTCGTTTATTCTCCTGATGATAAAACTCAGCCATCAAGTGAAGCTTCTACAAAGAAGATCTATTTGGGTCCCATGACAAGGAGCCGTGCCAAACAAATAGCACAAGAGGTGAACGCGCTCCTAGCTTATCATAATTCAAATGACCATGAGAACTTTATACCTTTGCCTAAATCTCGTGTCTTGATTTTACTTAGGTACAATGTTGAGGACAACCAACAACATTCGGCACATGAAGAAACAAGTTTTGGAGCCCATACAACAAGTTTGAAGAGAACAAGTTTCAACTCGATGAAAGCCTTGTTTTGGTGACAAGGACAACTAGTTACACCGCAAGGAAGAATAGCAAGCCATCTCAACACTCTATTGTTGCATGCGCAGTTCGAAATTCGTCCCAGAACTTGCTTTGAATCATGCAACACAAATATATGAGCATCCAGCATGTGTGGGAGTACAAAATGGAGAGCATATGAAGTCTACTTTCAGGAAAATCAAACGGTGCATCATTTGGAGTCCTGAGTCAAAGGATATGAGAGTTCCAATGCAAGCTGTCCAGGGCATTAATTGTTGCGAGAGGCTCCATGAGTTTGCTCCCTTGACCAGCTGGTTAGCACGAATTTGAGCCCCGGCCTGGTTTCACACCTAAACTAGGAGGGTTGTTCCTAGTATAAATACCCCTTCCCCCACTTCAGCCGCAACTCTTTGGCAATTTGATTTCAGCATAGGTTAGCTAAGTGCAACCAGAATATTGTTTGAGAGTTCACTTCCTCCTTAGCTCTTGTAATCTTGCCTTGTGAGAGGGTAAACTCACTTTGTGAATTTACAATAGCAGCCGTTGAGGCAGCGACCTGTTGATGCTTCCAACCGATGCGTGGTTGTGTGGATTGGAACTAAGAGTGTGGTTGGGCGAATACTTGTCATTTGGTTGTTGCATTTGCAATAGTTAGCTTCGGTCTCGTCGGGTTGCACTAGTTACCCTTTACCCGACAGCGTTGTTGGTTGGGATCGAGGGTTTCCTTCGTACCCTTCAGGTGGCGTTGATTCGCAACATAGAGCAGATCCTCCGTGAAGATTGGGCAACCCCGTATCACTTTTACTAGCCATAGATTCATTAAAACAAGCAAACAACACACGAAAAACAGAATCTGTTAAAAATAGAACAACCTGTAGTAATCTGTAACTAACGCAAACTTCTGGAACTCCAAAAATTCTACCAAAATAGGACCCCTAGATAATTTGATTATTGATCTGCTCCAATTGGAATCAGTATTTTATCACTTTCTGGTGATTTTTAACAATTGTTTTCTTGAACAGAAAGTTTCTGGAATTTTCAGCAAGATCAAATAACTATCATCCAAGAAGATCCTATAGGTCTTGCTTGGCACAAACACTAATTAAAACATAAAACCACATCTAAACAAAAGCTAGAAGGATTATTTATTACTAAACATAACCAAAAAGCAATAAACTAAAATAAAATTGGGTTGCCTTCCAACAAGTGCTATCGTTTAACGCCCCTAGCTAGGCATGATGATTTCAATGATGCTCACATAAAAGATAGGAATTGAAACATAAAGAGAGCATCATGAGGAATATGACTAGCACATTTAAGTCTAACCCACTTCCTATGCATAGGGATTTTGTGATCAAACAATTTATGGGAACAATAATCAACTAGCATAGGAAGGCAAAACAAGCATAACTTCAAAACTTTAAGCACATAGAGAGGAAACTTGATATTATTGCAATATGTAGAAGCATATGATCCTGTCTCATAATAATTTTCAGTAGCATCATGAATGAATTCAATCATATAACCAGCACCTAAAGCATTCTTTTCAGGATCTACTTGCATAGAAATTTTACTACTCTCCACATAAGCAAAATTCTTCTCATTAGGAATAGTGGGAGTATCATAAGAAACTTGAATACTATAAATTGTTTCCACATTAAAAGAGTAATGTTCAGAAAAAGGGTAGTCATAATCATGACAAGTTTTATAAATATAATCATCACTACTTTTTATAGCATAAGTTTCATCACAATAATCATCATAAGTAGCAACTTTGTTCTCATCATAATCGTTTGAAACCTCTTCCAAGACATCACTAAATAAAGTCATGACCTCTCCAAATCCACTTTCATAATTATCATAATAAGATTCAACATCCTCCAAAATACTGGGATCATTACTTCCTAAAGTTTACACTCTTCCAAACCCACTTTCATCAATATAATCATCATAAGTAGGAGGCATGCTATCATCACTATACATTTGCATATCAAAACTTGGGAGACTAAAAATATCATCTTCATTAAACATAGCATCCCCAAGCTTGGGACAAACATTAATTGTAGCAAATATATTCTCAAATATGTCATTCTCATCAAACATAGCTTCCCCAAGCTTGGGCCTTTTCATATCATAAGCATAATCACTCTCATCATTAATAGTATGGATCGCACCAATAGTATAGCAATTATCATATTCTTCCAAGCAAGTGCCAAAAATATTTTCAAGATCATAAGAAGTATCATTATCTTCCCAATCATAATCATCACAACAAGCAATAGGCATAACGAGATCATCATCAAATGCATCATCTTCCACAATTATTTTTGATTCATTTTCATGAGGCACAACAATAATAGGAGTAACATTATTTGGGAGAGATATCTTTTTACCTCTCTTCCTTTTTCTTTTCTTCTTGTTCACCACATCATGTGTGGGTTCAATCCTCTTTTTGGAGCTCCTTATTAATGAGATTGGTTGAATAGAGGGCTCCTCCTCGTTACCTGATTCATCAAAAGAAATAATAGGAGGATATTGGGAAGTTTCTTCCCTTTCATTAGTATTCTCTTCATCTTCTATTTGTTTTCTTTTCTTTATGTAATTGGCAATATAAGGATTTTCAATGCAATTCACCGCACAATACATATAAATTTCTTCTAGATCAAAATCAAGAAGTTTATAACAGGCAAATTCTGGAAGATGCTTAGTTATACGTTTCATTTCTTCGTAACCCATAAG
Source organism: Aegilops bicornis (assembly GCA_021605145.1). Taxonomy (NCBI): domain Eukaryota; kingdom Viridiplantae; phylum Streptophyta; class Magnoliopsida; order Poales; family Poaceae; genus Aegilops; species Aegilops bicornis. The sequence continues at coordinate 581,204,476 of CM038674.1, read as the reverse complement.
CAAACTAATTTCATTATAATGTGCAAGGAAATCAAGTCATCACAATTTTTGGACACAATTAGATCATGAAACAATTTGCATCGGATAGTTAAATGACCCCGTTCATTGCAAAGTTCACAAGTATGGCCAAGAAAATTTAAATTTCCAGCACAAACATCTAGCCTTTCTTGCAACAATTTAGTTTCTAAATGCTTATGTCTCTTGCAATATCTATCTTCCCTATTTGGTCTGTACTTGCAAACCCAATGCACTCCACAAAAATTGACATGTTTATAGGAGACATTTTCATCGTAACTAGTGCAATCATCATTAGTACTATGGATATTCAAAGAGTTCATACTAACAACATTGCAATCATGCTCATCATTCAAAGATTTAGTGCCAAACATTTTAATGCATTCTTCTTCTAACACTTTGGCACAATTTTCCTTTCCATCATACTCACGAAAGATATTCAAAGATGAAGCGTATGTGGTAAACTCAATTCCATTTTGTTGTTGTTTTTCTTTTATAGACTAAACTAGTGATAAAACAAGAAACAAAAGATTCGATTGCAAGATCTAAAGATATACCTTCAAGCACTCACCTCCACAGCAGCGGTGCGGAAAAAGAGCTTGATGTCTACTACGCAACCTTCTTCTTGTAGGCGTTGTTGGGCCTCCAAGTGCAGAGGTTTGTAGGACGGTAGCAAATTTCCCTCAAGTGGATGACCTAAGGTTTATCAATCCGTGGGAGGCGTGGGATGAAGATGGTCTCTCTCAAGCAACCTGCAACCAAATAACAAAGACTCTCTTGTGTCCCCAACACACCCAATACAATGGTAAATTGTATAGGTGCACTAGTTCATGAAGAGATGGTGATACAAGTGCAATATGGATGGTAGATATAGGTTTTTGTAATCTGAAAATATAAAAACAGCAAAGACATAGCGATAAAAGTGAGCGTAAATGGTATTGCAATGCTAGGAAACAAGGCCTAGGGTTCATACTTTCACTAGTGCAAGTTCTCTCAACAATAATAACATAATCTATTGGGCTATTCCTATAAGTGTCACAAACAGCCCTAGAGTTCGTAGTAAAATAACACCTTAAGACACACATCAACCAAAACCCTAATGTCACCTAGATACTCCAATGTCACCTCAAGTATCCGTGAGAATGATTATACGATATGCATCACACAATCTCAGATTCATCTATTCAACCAACACATATAACCTCAAAGAGAGCCCCAAAGTTTTTACCGGAGAATCAATACGAAAAGGTGTGCCAACCCCTATGCATAGGTTCATGGGCGGAACCCGCAAGTTGATCACCAAAACATACATCAAGTGGATCAATAGAATACCCCATTGTCACCACAGGTATCCCATAAGACATACATCAAGTGTTCTCAAATCATTAAAAGACTCAATCCGATAAGATAACTTCAAAGGGGAAACTCAATCCATTACAAGAGAGTAGAGGGGGAGAAACATCATAAGATCCAACCCTAATAGCAAAGGTCACGATACATCAAGATCGTGCCACCTCAAGAACAAGAGAGAGAGAGAGAGAGATCAAACACATAGCTACTGGCACATACCCTCAGTTCGAGGGTGAACTACTCCCTCCTCGTCATGGAGAGCGCCGGGATGATGAAGATGGCCACCGGTGAGGGATCCCCCCTCCGGCGGAGTCTTGAACGGGGCCCGATTGGTTTTGGTGGCTACAGAGGCTTGCGGCAGCGGAACTCCCGATCTATTCTGTTCTCTGAAGGTTTTAGGGTATATGGGAATATATAGGCGCCAATAAATCGGTAAGAGAGCCACGAGGGGCCCATGAGGGTGGAGGCGCGCCCGAGGGGTGGGCGCGCCCCACCTCGTGCTCTCCTTGTTAATCCCACGGCGTGCACTCCAAGTCTCCGTGTGCTTTCTTTCCAAAAATAACTTTTCCGAAGGTTTCATTCCATTAGGACTCCGTTTGATATTCCTTTTCTTGAAACATCTTGAAACAAGGAAAAAAGCAGAATCGCTTTGGGCTCGGGTCAATAGGTTAGTCCCGAAGTAATATAAAAGTGCATAGTAAAGCCCATAAAACATCCAAGATGGATAATATAATAGCATGAATACTTCATAAATTATAGATACGTTGGAGGCGTATCAAGGGTTAAATGGTCATTCGGATTGAACTCCCACATGCGAAGAGGCCTACGCTGGCATGGCAGGGCTCGGCGGACTAGCATTACTTGAATCACATTGACAAGATCAATGTCCCTCTCAAGGAGGGTTCGGATGCGGCTCTGCAGAGTCTGTACTTCATCAACCGATCCCCAGTCCAGCCCCTTATTAATCCATGATGCAAGATGTAACGGAGGGCCCGAACGGAATGCAGGTATAGCTGCCCACTTGGTACCACGGGGTTCTGTGATGTAAAACCACTCCCGCTGCCATTGGTAGGAAGTTTCGGTGAAAAAACCTTTTGGCCGAAGAGCATTGGTAAGCTTGCTCACAACAGCACCGCTGCACTCCGCCTATTTCCCGTCGACCACCTTCGGCCTCACACTAAAGGTCTTGAGCCATAAGCCGAAGTGTGGGGGAATTCGGAGGAAGGCCTCACACGTAATGATGAACGCCGAAACGTGAAGGAAAGAATCTGGGGCTAGATCGTGAAAATCTAGTCCGTAATAAAACATGAGCCCCCGGACGAAGGGGTTGAGAGCAAACCCTAACCCACAGAGGAAGTGAGAGATGAATACGACCCTCTCGCCGGATCTGGGAGTCGGAATAACCTGTCCTTGAGCAGGAAGCCTGTGGGGGATCTCTGCGATCAGGTATCTGGCTGCCCGAAGCTTCACAATGTCCTCCTCTGTAACAGAGGAAGCCACCCATCGGCCCTGCGGGCTGGGTCCGGAGATCACTGGGAATCTTAAAGCAATGGAGTTGAACCTTGGGTGCTAAAACTCAAGGTTGGGGAGGCTGAGGAGAAGTTTGGCGTAAATAAAGACGACCATTGGATCCTTTATAAAGGCAACGGGTATCGAGCGCCTCCTCTTAAGCCTGAAAACCTGCCTATTCCTAAGGAATTTTTCCAATGGAATGGTTGGGTTACCCACGCTCATATTAATGAGAATTCCGCGATAAGGGAACACGATCTCTGCCTCGACAAGACGTGTCAATAAAAACCTCGCCTCGAAACATGGAGCGGCAGGGGCGAAGCGGTTCAAAATAATGACCGGGCATGCGTAATGTCACGTTACGAAAAGTTGTCTGCAGATTGGACTCGTGAAATATTATATTCTCTACGGTTGTGGTACTTGTGTTGAAGATCCGGACACGCATTCGAAGACTATCTTGGAGTATTCGAAAAGGGGAACCCGCCTTGCAATGCCGAAGACAATCTGCGCGCCGGACACCTCGTCATTGAAGCTTTGGTTAGGGAGACTCTTGAGGGAGTCCTGGACTAAGGGGTCCTCGGGCGTCCGGTCTATTGGACATGGGCCGGACTAATGGGTTGTGAAGATACAAGACCGAAGACTTTCTCCCGTTTCCGGATAGGACTCTCCTTGGCGTGGAAGGCAAGCTTGGCGACCAAATATGAAGATTCCTTTCTCATGTAACCGACTTTGTACAACCCTAAGCGCCCTCCGATTGTCTATATAAAGCTGGAGGGCTTAGTCAAAAATATATACATTCATACAGGCTAGACTTCTAGGGTTTTAGCCATTATGATCTCGTGGTAGATCAACTCTTGTAATACTCATATTCATCAAGATGAATCAAGCAGGGAAGTAGGGTATTACCTCCATAGAGAGGGCCCGAACACAGGTAAACATTGTGTCCCCCGTCTCTTGTTACCATCGACCTTAGACGCACAGTTCAGGACCCCCTACCCGAGATCCGCCGGTTTTGACACCGACAGTGGTGACAGTGACGGCTCATCTTGCAAAGGCTAATAAAGTGTTGCACGAGATTACCAGCAAAATTTGACGGAGATTTTGGAAACTCCAATCACCATTTTGTGCAGTTCCACCAAAATTGAGAGATGTTGCCCACGTGTAAGTTTTGTTGAACTGCACAAGACACTCATTCCAACAAAGTGTTTTGTGAAGTTCACCAAAAGGTCACAATAGCAACAAGGTGAAATGGATATCCCTATCTGCACAAAAAGATAGAAAGTAAACATTTGTTGTTCAATAAGAAGATACAAAACATACATGAAATCAAAAGAAGCATCTTAATTATGTTCATGGTAATCACGCAAGGACAGTAGAAATTTTAAAATGTCAGCAATGCATCATGTTACCGGAAGCATTATGATCAACAATGACAATCGTCAAATATGGGATTACTTTAATGGTGGCTGTCGGTGTCAAAACCAGCAGATCTCGGGTAGGGGGTCCCAGGCTGTCGTCGAGGATCAAAGGTAACAGGAGCGAGGACACGATATTTACCCAGGTTCGGGCCCTCTTGATGGAGGTAATACCCTACTTCTTGCTTGATTATCTTGGATGAATATGGGGTTTACAAGAGTTGATCTACCTCGAGATCGTAATGGCTAAACCCTAGATGTCTAGCTTTGTATGGTTATGATTGCCTCTACGGATTAAACCCTCCGGTTTATATAGACCTTTGGAGCGGCCTAGGATTATGCAGAGTCGGTTTTACGAGAGAGGAATCTTCATATCCGAGCGCCAAGCTTGCCATCCACGCAAAGGAGAGTCCCATCCGGACACGGGAGGAAGTCTTACATATTGTATATTCACGGCCCATTAGTCGGCCCACGTCCACATAGCACCGGGCGCCCGAGGACCCCTATAATCCGGCACTCCCTCGGTAGCCTACGAACCAGGCTTCAATGACGATGTGTCCCGGCGTGTAGATTGTCTTCGCATTGCAAAGCGGGTTCCTCCTTGAATACTTCAAAGCATCGACACGAAGAGTTATACTCGGCTTTTCATTTAATTTCATACCCTTTGGCTTCTGCGCCTCCGTTGCTTCTGCTCCCACGTGTCAAGCGAATACAAAATGTCAGAGTATTTTTTGCACATAACACCCTCGCCATGTAAGAAAGGCGTCTATTTAAAGGGATTGGATCTCAGATGCCATCCCACACCAGGCGGAAAATCTTCAGAGCTCGGTAGGAGAAACCATTCAAACATGGCTAGCGCTCCCAGTTCTTCCTCCCGCTCTCATGGCTCCGAAAAAGGTGATTGGGAGAGATGTTCGGTATCCCATGACGAGCTGGTTAAGCTTCAAACGCAGGGATTCCTTCCCCCCGCGGATCTAGTCCCCGTTCGGGCAGGATTAACCTCTTTCCCCGGCGAAGCCCTGGCGGAAAATTTCCCCAATCCAACTAGGGGAGGCAGGTGTGCTTCGTCACCTTTTTATTAGAGGCATCGGATTTCCAATCCACCCTTTCCTCCGAGGAGTCTCTGAGTACTCTGACCTCAAGCGCACAATCTTACGCCGGCCTCAATCCTGCACATCGCGGGTTTTTGTTGCTCTTTGTGAGCTATTCCTGGGCTGCGAGGCCCATTTTGAGTTATGGAGGAAGCTTTTCTGCCTCGTCCCTCACACCCAAAAGGGATCTATGGGCGGCGTCGAGATATGGGCGCATAGGCAGGGGCCAGATACCTGTCAAACCTTGCGAAGAAGGCGTCCGAAGAGTGGCCCTCGGAGTGGTTTTATATTGAAGATGTCGCTCTCCCCGACCCAGTCCGAATGGGCCTTCCCGAATTTTCCAGCGCTCCATTGAGGAAACGCAACAGCTGGCGTCCTCGGAGCCTCGAGGAGGAAGATAGCGCGGAAGTCCAACAATTAATGGGCAAGATAAGGACACTTGCCCAGTCCGGATTATCAATAATCGAGGTAATGGCGACTTCCATAGCGCGGGGTGTTTAGCCAGTTCAATTTAGAGGGCTCCCTATGTGGCACTACAATGGGGAAGATGGCGCCTCATGCTACGGACGAAAGGGTCCGGACACCCCTGCCGCCCTGGCCACAATATTGGCCGAACTGTACAAAGGGGAGAAAGAGGAGTTCACTCATCTTAAGCGCCGAGAGGGATTTCCCATGTACAATCCTCCTATTTGGGTGAGCTTTAATCACGCCACCTTACTCAATCCTCTCCACGAGTCATGTTTATTTGACATTAACCCGTCCATTTTAATAGGAATGGTGGAAGGTTATCGCGAGGATCCATTGCCCGCTCCATAGCCGGAGGACCATACTTGGGACCTCGATCCCGGATTGAAGAGGATTCGGACATATTCGTAGAGCTCAAGGAGGAGTCTTCTACCAGGCGAGCTATGATGGCGCGAAGTGGCCATCATGGCGATTATCTGGCCTCCTTCCTGCCTCATATGTAAGTAGTCGAGAGACATCTCCTCGGGAAGAGCTTCCTCATTATGCCTCACCCACCGCCTTGTCTTGTGCTCCAAAGGGGAGGCGCTCGGTGCGCCATGCTGCACCAGAGGCGTCTCATAAGAGAGTGGCGCCTGCGCCGGGCGGGTCTTCGAAAAGGAAGGCAAATGACAACACGGCCGAGCCTTCATTAAAGAGGTATGACATTAAGTATGCCCCCTGGCAGTCACATCAAACTGTGACATTGTCCGCTGTGTTTTATCAGGAAGAGTGTTTGCCGGACTATGTCCGAGGATCCTGCCGGTTGCGCCTCCACCAATCAAGTTCCAGACCCTGCCTCTAGGGCGAGGTGACACGAAGATGGCCTTTGATTGTCCTCCTTGGAGGATTGAGATAATGTATCCATCACGAACTCTGAAGTAGAGAGCGCCATGAATCATCGGTAGCGGAGGGCCGCTCTTAGCGACCCGGCTTTACTAAAGAGGCATTCAATGCCTTGACTCGGTGATGCATACATCCGAGCTGCTCGGGATGGGCTTGCTAGAGCCAGCGACCAGCATTTGAAAGATATGCGGTGAAATACGCATTATGCAGATCTGGTAATCATATACGGTAGCCCCGAGACTTGAAGCAGTTGAAACAACCTATTTAAGGATCATTGAATAATCAGGCACTCACGGAGAAGAACAACACGCTGTCTCATGAGCTGGAAAAGTGTCGGACCCAGCTGTTGTTATCGCCGAACTGGACAAATCCAAGGAGGCACCGCCTGGTAATGTTGTCCTCCATCCAGAAAAATATAATCATATACTAGTAATGTTAATACTTTTGTATTTCCTATGGCGGGATCGTTAGATCAAGCGAAAGAAGGAAATCAAGGTCATGTGACGAGGTAAACATCAGGCCGAAAAGCAGCGGCGTGGCGAACGTGTGTTGACACGGACCGAGGATGATAAAACAAAGCGAGAGATTCCAACACCTATTTGGGCGAAGAGCTAAAAGACGTCGAGCCCAGCTAGTGGGCCAGCGTAAAAGAGAACATGAGGCTACGGGGCGGCATATTCAGTATGCTTTTTAACTTACCTTCGTGTAGTGCGGTAAAGAAATGAGTTAACAGATTTATATATGCGGGTTATCTTGTTGGCCCGTCGAAGAGGAAATGTATCAAGGTGATCTGATGCAAGAGCTGTCCCAAGTGCACGATCGAGCTCGAAAAGCGATGCGGAGTGTTGCCAAGGCTTTACGGCCATCCGCATCCCCTCCAGGAAGTATGGAGGAGCTTGTGAAGCTATTCAAGGGAGCTCGGCGCCACTTTAGATTATGGAAGATATCGGCTTGCCGGGAAGGCGCTTAGAGGCACAGGCCATGGTGAAAGCTGCGGTACAGGACTTGATCCGAATCATATGGCGGGTCGGACCTCGGGGGTCAAATGGACAAGAGATTCCGGTGAGCTTGGTATATGACCAAGTAAAGATACCCGCCAAGTTTTCTGGCAGGATTGTAAGCTAGGCGGCACATTAGATGGTATAGAGGAAGAAGAAGCTTTTGAGTCCAAGTGACTATGTACTTCAATTGACAAATTTGTCCCTCGCCAAATTGTAAAACGATTGTCATGGCGGACCTTTTCGCTTCGACCTCCGGACCCGAAGGTGCGGAGTGTGTTTGAATATCGGACGGTGATTGATAAATCTTTGAGGCATGCGTGGAAACCAGGCGTAGGGGTCATAGTTGCTTGAACAGACAAGTTGTATCCGGCTAGCTATGTTATATTACTTATTCTAAGAAACATCTTCTAGAGAGAATAGTTCCGTTAAGGTTTCCTTTCCCTGGGTGAACATGCGTTAGTATGCATGCCCAAACTATGATTCGAAAAATTGCAGTATAAGTAATATCTGGGGATTCATAGTGACACGAGGGTAAAACGTCTTTAGTCCGCCGACCGATTATTACCTTAAGAATGCTAGCTTCGGCTTCACCCGATCCCCGAGGTACAAGTCCGGATGACCGGCTGTAACAATCGCGAAGGTGCTCCTTTATGCCCTAGCAGAACAAGCGGGAATGTAGGGCATAAGCACGAGAACGAGCAACCCGGCTTGGCAAAACTTAAGTCATAAAGGTGCATATAATGGCGAAGAAAAGGTATATGTTAGAAAAGGACACATATGTGGTGAGCTTGACGCTCGGAAAATGATAATAAGCTTCTGTAAAAGAAGCCCCCAGGTATTATGGGCGTATACATTTAAGGATGTGTACCTCATAAGTGTGCGGCCTAGCCGCACAAGAGCTATAAAGCTAAGAGAAAAAAATTGAAGAGAGAAGAAATGGAAAAAGGAGAAAGAGAAAACGAACAATGAGTCCGGCTCTAGGCGTAGAATCTTCAGAGTCCGGCGGCATTCCACGGGTTCGGCTCTAAGCGATTATCCGATGCATCACGCAGACGGTACGCACCTCCAGTGAGAACTTCATCTATAATGAAGGGACCTTCCCACTTGGGCTTGAGTTTGTCCTTTTTTTCTGGCAAGCGTAGAACGAGTTCACCAACATTGTAAGTCTTGGCCCGCACTTCTCTGCTTTGGTATCTGCGAGCTTGTTGTTGATATAATGCAGAACAGGCTTTTGCAACATCGCGCTCCTCCTCCAGGGCATCTAGACTGTCCTGCCGATCCAGCTCGGCTTCTCTCTCTTCGTACATCCGCACTCGAGGTGAGTCATGAATGATGTCGCAGGGCAAACAGCCTCCATGTCGTACACCATGAAAAATGGTGTGCAACGGTAGTGTGGTTGGGCGTGGTTCGTAGCCCCCAGAGTACGGAGTCGAGCTCTTCGACCTAGTGTTTGTCTGACTCTTTTAAAGACCGTACTAGTCTAGGCTTAATGCCGCTCATGATAAGACCATTAGCTCGTTCAACTTGACCGTTTGTTTGGTGGTGATAGACGGAGGCATAATCGAGCTTGATGCCCAGGTTAGGACACCAGGTTTGCACTTCGTCGGCTGTAAAGTTGGAGCCGTTATCGGTGATGATGCTGTGTGGGACACCATAACGGTGTATGACACCGGATATAAAGTCTATCACAGGTCCGGCTTCGGCCTTTTTAACTGGTTCGGCCTCTATCCACTTAGTGAATTTATCTATCGTGACCAGCAGATATTTTTTTCTTATGGATTCCCCCTTTAAGGGGTCCGACCATATCAAGCCCCCAGACGCAAATGGCTAAGTAATGGGGATTGTTTGTAGGGCGGTAGGCGGCATATGGCTTTGATTGGCGAAAAGCTGGCATCCGACACAATGTTGGACAAGGTCATGTGCATCTGCTTTCGGGTGCGTCGGCGGAAGAAACGATACGGAAGGCTTTACTTACAAGAGCCCGAGCTGTGGCATGGTGACCGCCCGAGACCCGGCATGGATTTCGGCCAGGATCTGCCGTCCTTCTTCTTCGAAGATACATCTTTGAAGTATTCCGGTAGCGCTCTTCTTGTAGAGCTCTCCTTCATGAACCTTGTAGGCTTACGAACGCCGAATGATGCATCGAGCCTCATTCTGATCCTTAGGGAGCTCTCACCTATTGAGGTAGGCTAAGAAGGGTTCGGTCCATGGGGCAATTACTGCCATTATTAGATGGGCCGATGGTGTTATTTCGGTGGCCAAGCCCCCGATGATGTTGGTATTGTGTTCGGAATCTGGGGGTATAATCAGATCCGGAGTAGTGTGGCCGCTCTCATCCTGCCACACCACGGATGGCTTGAAGAGCCTTTCCAAAAAGATGTTAGGCGGGACGGGTTCATGCTTGGCACCCATGCGAGCAAGGACATCCGCTGCTTGATTACTTGCTCTAGCCACATGATGAAACTCGAGTCCCTCGAACCGAGCTGATATTTTGAGTACGGCATTACGATAGGCCGCCATCTTCGGATCTTTGATGTCGAAGTCTCCGTTTATTTGGGATATTGCAAGATTTAAATCCCCGCGCGCCTCCAGGCGTTGTATGCCCATGGAGACAGCCATCCAAAGATCGTGCAATAAGGCCTCGTATTTGGCTGCGTTAATGGAGTCTGTGTATAATACTTGGAGTATGTCTTGGTATGTGTCTCTGTGGGGACGTTAAGACAACGCCCGCTCCTAAACCGGCCAGCATTTTAGAGCCATGGAAGTGCATGACCCAATTGGAATATGTACCGTACTCTTTAGGGAGTTCGGCCTCGGTCCATTCGGCGACGAAGTCGGCCAATACTTGGGATTTAATGGCTCCGCGTGGTTTGTATGTTATATCGAATGGCAAGAGCTCAATGGCCCATTTGGCAATCCGTCCTGTAGCGTCGCGGTTGTTTATTATGTCATTGAGTGGTACTTCGGAAGCCATCGTGATCGAGCACTCTTGGAAGTAGTGATGTAGCTTCCGGGATGCCATGAAGACCGCGTATGCTATCTTTTGGTAATGAGGGTACCGGGATTTGCATGGTGTGAGGACAGTGGATACATAGTATACCGGTTTCTGAAGTGGGAATTTATGTCCGTCCTCCTCTCGTTCAACGATGAGCACTGCAGTCACCACCTGGTGTTGCGGAGATGTATAATAACATGGGTTCACCGACGTTCGGCGCGGCCAGGATTGGGTTACTCGCAAAAAGAGCTTTTATTTCTTCTAGTCCGGCCATTGCCGCGTCTGTCCACTCGAAGTGGTCGATGTATCGAAGCAGGCAATATAGTGGCAGTGCCTTTTCTCCTAACCTGAAGATAAAGCGGCTTAAAACTGCCACGCATTCGGCTAGTTTTTGGACCTGTTTGAGGTCTGTTGGTGTAGCCAATTGTGACAAAGCTCGGATTTTGGCTGGGTTTGCCTCAATTCCTCTACTGGAAACGATGAAGCCCAGCAGTTTTCTAGCGGGGACGCCGAAAACACACTTTTCCGGATTGAGCTTGATGGCATATGTACGGAGGTTTTTGAATGTGAGACGCATGTCGTCTACTAGTGACTCGACGTGCTTATTTTTTATGACGACGTCATCCACATATGCTTCGACCGTCTTGCTGATTTGTTTCTCCATGCATGTTTGAATCATTTGTTGGTAGGTGGCGCCGGTGTTTTCAGCCCGGAAGGCATAGTGTCGGCAGAAGGTCGTAAGGAGTAATGAATGTCGTTGCGGCTTGATTAGACTCCTTCATTTTGATTTGATGGTATCCAGAGTATGCATCGAGGAAACACAGTGTGTCGTGTCCTGCCATAGCATCAATGATCTGATCGATGCGGGGGAGGGTGAAGGGATCCTTAGGGCAGGCCTTGTTGAGGTCTTTGAAATCGACACACAGGCGCCGGGATTTATCCTTCTTTGGTACCATCACCAGGTTTGCTAGCCAGTCCGGATGTTTTATTTCTCTAATGAACCCGGCCTCAATTAACTTGGCTAGCTCCTCCCCCATAGCTTGTCGTTTGGGTTTGGAAAAGCGCCGCAGTGTTTGCTTGACCGGCTTGTATCCCTTCAATATATTGAGGTTGTATTCGGCCAACCTGCATGGGATACCTAGCATATCAGAGGGGTGCCAGGCGAATATGTCTCAGTTCTCGCGCAGGAACACGCGTAACGCGGCGGCGTCGACCGTTGGATCCAGTTGTGCCCGATGGAAGCTGTCTTCTTGGGGTCCGTCGAATTGGACTTTAAATTTGACTATTTAGATGCTTTGGTTTGAAGGAGGTGGATTTGGGGCTTATCGAGGATTACGTCGTCCCTATCCACCGTGGAGCATAGTTGGTCAATTCTTCGACCACAAGGGCCTCGTATAGTGCCTCGAGGGCCAAGGATGCGGTTTTGTTTTCAGCGCGGAGTGCTATGTCCGGATTACTGGCGAGAGTGATAATACTGTTGGGCCCGGGCATCTTGAGCTTCATATACCCGTAATGAGGTATGGCTTGAAAGCACGTGTATGTGTCTCACCCCAACAGCGCGTGATATCCATTGTTGAAAGGGGCCACTTGGAAGGTTATCTCTTTGGACCGATAGTTCTCCGGCGTGCCGAATACCATGTCGAGCTTAATTTTTCCCGCGCATCTTGCTTCTCGATCGGGAATGATTCTCGAAGGTCGTATTACTTTGCTCGATCACGGCTTACATCTATTTGCATTTTATTGGCGTGTCCTCGTAGATGAGGTTCAGTCCGTTGCCGCCGTCCAAGAGCACTTTAGTGAGCCGAAAGCCATCCACAATTGGGTTGAGGACCAAGGCGGTAGTGCGGGACTGAATGGAATTTTGGTTAGTCATTGGCATTAAAAGTTATGGCCGTGTCGTTCCGGGATTTATTCTTTGCGACTTGGCAGACTTCGGAGAGGTCACGGAGTGCCCTCTTGCGCCCAATATTTGAAGCGAAAGTCTCAAGACCTCAATACTACGAGGTCGCTGCGTCTTCCGGAGAGTGCTGCTTTGAGGTATTTTTGGTGAGGATATCCTCGCCTCTCTTGGCCACTTGCCGGAGTATCCAACATGCTCTGAGGCTGTGGGTTGGCTCAGTAACCGGTGTCGTGTGTATTTTGCATGGCTTATCAAGCCATCCCTCAAGAACGGTTCCACGTCCCGTAATGGGTTTAATTTTCTTGCCTAGGGGGTCGGGTGCCCCGTGAGGGTGCATCCTTTTCGCCCACCAGGGAGGTGGCGTAAAGTCCGGTGGTTCAGAGCGAGCTGTCTGAGTTTTCCAGACGCTTTCCATTGCGCAGTACTTCTGTACTATGGTTGCCAAGTCAGCGAAGTGTAGTACGCGATGGTGGTTGAGGGCGTTGAGGATTCCTTCATCTGCACAATTATTGCAGAATACTGAAATCGCGTCCTCGTCGCGGCAATATTTAATCTTGTCCTTGACAAGGAGGAATCTGGCCCAAAAGTGACGGGCTGTTTCCTGAGGTTGCTGCCGTACGTGCATGAGGTCACATATATCCGGGGGACCGGAATTGCTTGGCGAATATTGTTTGTGGTGGGTGGGTGGCATTAAATCCGAACCCTGACCCAATGTGGAGTCCGGAGTTTGAAAAACTTCCGAGTTTATTAGTTCGGGCTCCGGGATGTCCAATGATCCTTTAGGCTCAACGCCCGATTCTAAATTCGGGGGACTCAGAGTGTCACCCCGCAGATGGTTATCCGTCTCTCTGAGCTCGGAAATCCGAACATAGATTGTTTTCAGGATAGGGGAAGAGTTGTTTTCGTTTTGCTCCTCTACGACCGCTATCTGATGGGTGACCAGCGGAGATTTGATTTCTCTCTGATCGGGTTAAGCCCAATCCGATCATAGTCCGAAGCGACCCCCAGGGCAGCATGCGATCCAGGGGTTCGTTTAAAGACGACAAATCCGCTGGATCCATCCATTTGGAGTATTCAGGGTCAACACGGAGACGATTTTCGATGGCTTGGGAAGTCATCATCGGCTTAAAGGCCGAACCGGCGGCCATGGTAAAGCGGCCCAGCCGGAGGGTTTGGCCTGAGGCCAGGGCCCTTCCAGAAGTGATAATGTCCTTGATAACAAGGCAAGCCATCTATCCTGTCGTCGACGTCACAAAGGAACTCTCAATGAAAGCACCAATGTCGGTGTCAAAACCGGTAGATCTCGGGTAGGGGGTCCCGAACTGTGCGTCTGAGGATCGAAGGTAACAGGAGACAGGGACACAATGTTTACCCAGGTTCGGGCCCTCTTGATGGAGGTAATACCCTACTTCCTTCTTGATTATCTTGGATGAATATGGGGTTTACAAGAGTTGATCTACCTTGAGATCGTAATGGCTAAACCCTATGTGTCTAGACTGTATGGTTATGATTGCCTCTACGGACTAAAGCCTCCGGTTTATATAGACACCGGAGGGGCCTAGGATTGTACAGAGTCGGTTTACAGAGAAATGAATCTTCATATCGGAACGCCAAGCTTGCCACCCACGCAAAGGAGAGTCCCATCCGGACACGGGAGGAAGTCTTCTGTCTTGTATCTTCATGGCCCATTAGTCCGGCCCATGTCACATAGCCCGGACGCCCGAGGACTCTTAATCTAGGACTCCCTCAGTGGCATTGCTTGTTTACCAGATACAGTAAATCAGCAGTAGCTAAAGAGTTGGTTTAAGGGCATGGGACTGTGGGGACACCACGAGATTCAGCAGCGTAAAGAAGCAACTTACTTATCATATTGGGGAAAATAGCAGGAGTACCATTTGTAACACAGTTTAATTGCATCATATCATTGGAGACATTAGAATAACAATAACACAGGTTAGACATGTCCTTAAGGTAACAGTGTGATCGCTTCATTTTACATGCGCCCTTACATTAACAACAGCAAAAAGTTGGTATAAGGACATGCGACAGTGGACGCATCAGCACAATGTAACTACAAGGAGGCATAAAGTGGTGATGCCGAGTTTGTTCATGCTCTGTGAGGGCAGCAAATCTAATCCTAGAGACCTTTTACTATGTGAGGGCAGCAAATCTAATCCTGGAGACCTTTTACTATGTGAGGGCAGCAAATCTAATCCTGGGCATACTCTGTTGACTTGTCCACCAGCTGCTACTTTCTATCCTTTTTTCAACCAATAATAGATACATTTCCTTATCCGGGTTTGTACTGCGTTTTCCCATTATTTCCCTTTTCAACCAAGAGACCGGTTGGGTATCCGGTCTCTACTACTTTCCCCCTGTTATTTCCTCTTTGAATCAAGTCCTGGATTCATGCTATGACTTTCCCCCTTTCTTCGTTGTTTGAACCAAGTCCTAGATTCGAATGCATGAAGTAGCTTTACCTCTAATAATACTAAAAATTTAGGTGGCTTTGGAAGAGCTGATGGAAGTCAAAGAAGATGCACATGCAGACACATGGGGAGCTGGGCGAGAGAAACAAGGCAGCTTCGAAGAACTTATACCCGAGGGTCATCGGGATGTCGGCGTGGCAGGTCGGATCTGCACACCTGTCTGACAGGGGAGGAAGAAGGGTCGGAGGACCTCCAGTGAAGTCTGTGTCGGAGAGAATGGCACAGGCGGAGGATCGGGCCCAGCCCCAGTAGGCTGTCGGTTTCCTCCCTCACCGACGATGACCGCGTGAACGATGCCCCTAGTCCTCTACACACACTGGCCGAAGGGATCCGGCCAGATCTGTGACCAGCGGTGATCAGAGAGAAAATGTTGCTACCGCTGTCTTGTTTAGATCTGCAGAGGATGAGAGAATGAAGAGAGAAACCCTAGTAAAGCAAGCGCTCAGGCCCCTACCTACATATATAGTGGAGTGATTATCTTTTTCTCTCCACAACAAGCGTTTCAATTTGTGTACATGGCATTAAAGAAAAGAAACTCTCTATTCAACGCGACTAACTGTACGACTCCTACTTACTAGTAGTAGTATTGTTCACTTGTGCTCCCCGGCCCTCCATTCATTGAACAACTCCATGGGTGAATAAACATACAGTACTAGTATTTATATAGAACGAACAAGCTCGAACTATTTTCGTGTAGTTAAAAGTTGAGGGTGGGGCTTTTCCCGAGCAGTACGCTCGGCAGTTTTCGCGTAGGCGGTTTGACAGAGAGGCGAGGAGGGTGAGGGAATTGCGGATTCAACTTACATGCTGGAAAGTTTGAGCTGTGCGATTTGACGGTGCGTTACTGCTGGAAAGACTTGTGATATGACTACTCACTATAGTCATGAATTACTGGCGCTATGACCAGGGTGATGCCCCCCTTCCGTTCCCCACTCTAATCTGGTGCATGACACGTCGACAGGATCTTTGGCTCTCCCACATGTCGTGAAATACGTAAGAAGGAGCAAAGAATCATGCGGTATATATAGTGTATATACTAGTACTACTACTCACGTCAGAGGAGTGTGAACCACGGCAGCCCAGTGAACCAGCAGGTGATAGGCCATACTCCTCTTTGTTTGGATCCCTGAGTGAACCAGCAGTGCGAACCACGGCATCCCAGTGAACCAGCAGTAGAAAACAATGTGGTGATATGGCCATAAAAAATAATGTGCTATAGTCCAGACTGTAGCATGTACAGTACTACTCCTCTTTGTTTGGATCCCTGAGTTAGAGCTAGTTTGGGTTGAAATAGCCTCAAAGTATCCAAACAGGAGGGGTTAGTTTGAGCTAGTTTGCTCTGACCCAGCTAAAAAAACTAGCCCGGTGGAGAGGTTCTAATTGGGTTAGTTCTCCTCGGGCCCACTAAAAGAGAACTAAAAAAATCTCCCATGCCCGCACCAGATCGCTCCCTCTGACCCCCCATCGCACGACTCCTCTCGGTTCCCCATCGCGTTGCCCGCCCAAGTGCCGCTCCGCCGCTCACCCTCTCCCTCCTCCGGTCGCCCTCTCCCTCTGGCCTCCGACGTCCTCCTCCGGCCACCCTCTCCCTCCGGCCTCCGAAGCTCGCCCGCTCCCCCCCTTCACCCGGTCGTTTTCTCCTCTGTCATCTTGTGGCGATGGGCGCATCTACCAGGGAGGTCGCGAGAGGGGTGAGTTTGTTCATTCCTTCTCTGTCTCATAGCCATATCATTGATCTTGCTCGCTCTAGCACTAATTCTGATTTGGAAAAGTAAATCCTGATTAAACTTGGTATAGATTTGTGGTGCATGCATGGAATTGTTTGATGCTGCTTGAGGAGGTAATAAATCTTTCTAGAGGCCCAAAGATTCAGTTCACCTTTTTAGGTATTTCAGTTTCAGGCGTGCATTATTTCTAGAGGCCCAAAGATTCAATTCACCTTTCAAGGTATTTCAGTTTCAGGCTTGCATTATTTCTAGAGGCCCAAAGATACAGTTCTCAGACGTCGGCAACCGCCCCTGCTACCCATGCCGGTCTCGACCACAACTCGCAAGCTCCCGCATCGGAGGGGTTCCCGGGGCTTGGGCTCTACATAGCCTTCCTCCAGGCGGCGATGTGACGAGCTCCTCCACAGGCGCGTGAGGGGCTCCGGGCTCCCTCCCTATGGTGAATGACTTCCGTGATGAGTTAGCTCATGCTTTGTTTCATGGAGTGTAATTTTTTTGTGAAGCTTGATTGACGACTTGTATGTTTAAGTGGGATATCTCATTTGCATGGACAAAATAAAAATTATCATGTTTTGCATGCTTGATTTGTAAAGATGGTTCGTTTATGTCAATTGTGAGCGGGAGGAGGCCACACAAGAGCTGGCCGCACCAAATCCGGCAGAAATAGGGTCCAACGTAGTGAAATGATTGAGAAAGAGCATTTATTGTCAATCTAACCCTGCCATCCAAACACCTCTTTGGTTAGAGTTAGTTCGGGGTTAGAATCTAACTCTAACCTCTAAGCGAGTTATAGTTCTCCTCGTCTCAATTCATCGCCATCATACTTTCCCAATTCCTGTGTTTTTAGTATCCTGCAAATCAAAAAGGCCCTTAGACTGGTTTAGGTTTGGTCGTTTTTTATAAACGTGTTATGTCCAAAATTTAATGAACGTGCTCCGGTTTCTACGAAAATAATCCGGTTTCATGTTGTAATTAATTTATTTATTTATTCTTCTGCGGGGGGTTTGCATGTAATTCATGAGGTCTAAAATGTAAAGTACCCTTAAAAGCATATGCTCCAGTCGGAGTGCATGCACTCTGACCCGTGATGCTCTATGTCCCATCGATCGTCTCCAACGTATCTATAATTTATGATTGCTCCATGCTATTATATATTCTGTTTTGGATGTTTAATGGGCTTATTTATACACTTTTATATTATTTTGGGACTAACCTACTAACTCAAGGCCCGATGCAAATTGCTTTGGGGTTTTTTTGCCTATTTCAGTGTTTATTTGAAAAGGAATATAAGCGGAGTCCAAACGAAATGAAACCTTCGGAGAGTTATTTTTGGAACTAACGTGATCCGAGGAGGACTTGAGTGGGCGTCAAGCAATCAACGAGGAGGCCACGAGGCGGGGAGGCGCCTGCCGCCCCTGGGCGCGCCCCCACCCCCGTGGGCCCCTCCTGGCTCCACCGACCTACTTCTTCCTCCTATATATACCTACGTACCCCGAAACCATCCAGGAGCACCACGAAACCCTATTTCCACCACCGCAACCTTCTGTACCCGTGAGATCCCATCTTGGGGCCTTTTCCGGCGCTCCGCCGGAGGGGGCATCGATCACAGAGGGCTTCTACAACAAAACCATAGCCTCTCCGATGATGTGTGAGTAGTTTACCATACACCTTCGGGTCCATAGTTATTAGGTAGATGGATTCCTCTCTCTTTGGATCTCAATACAAAGTTATCCTCGATCTTCTTGGAGATCTATTCGATGTAACTCTTTTTGCGGTGTGTTTGTCGAGATCTGATGATTTGTGGGTTTATGATCAAGATTATCTATGAACAATATTTGAATCTTCTCTGAATTCTTTTATGTATGATTGGTTAACTTTGCAAGTCTCTTCGAATTATCAGTTTGGTTTGGCCTACTAGAGTCTTTCTTGCAATGGGAGAAGTGCTTAGCTTTGGGTTCAATCTTGCATTGCTTTCGATCGATGTGAAAGCGGAAGCGACACGTATTGTATTGTTGCCCTCGAGGATAAAAGATGGGGTTTATATCATATTGCTTGAGTTTATCCTCTACATCATGTCATCTTACCTAATCGTTACTCTGTTCTTATGAACTTAATACTCTAGATGCATCTTTGGATAGCGGTCGATGTGTGGAGTAATAGTAGTAGATGCGAGGCAGAGTCGGTCTACTTGTCACGGACATGATGCCTATATACATCATCATGCCAAGATATTCTCATAATTAAGCACTTTTCTATCAATTGGTCGATGAATTTGTACCCACTGTAATACTTATGCTATCTTGAGAGAAGCCACTAGTGAAACCTATGGCCCCCGGGTCTATTTTCCATCATATTAATCTTCCGTCAACTAGCTATTTCTATCGCCGTTTATTTTGCAATCTTTACTTTCAATATTTATCATAAAAATACCAAAAATATTATCTTATCATCTCTATCAGATCTCACTTTTGCAAGTGGCCGTGAAGGGATTGACAACCCCTTTATCGCGTTGGTTGCAAGATTCTTATTTGTTTGTGTAGGTACGAGGGACTTGCATGTGGCCTCCTCTTTGGATTGATACCTTGGTTCTCAAAAGCGAGGAAATACTTACGCTACTTTGCTGCATCACCCTTTCCTCTTCAAGGGAAAACCAACACATGCTCAAGAGGTAGCAAGAAGGATTTCTGGCGCCGTTGCCGGGGAGTCTACACACAAGTCAAGACATACCAAGTACCCATCACAAACTCTTATCCCTCACATTACATTATTCGCCATTTGCCTCTCGTTTTCCTCTCCCCCACTTCACCTTTGCCTTTTCTTCGCCTTCTTCCCATATGTCTTTTTGCTTGTGTTTCCATGTGTCTTCCATTTGCTTGCATCTTTGCTTGCTAAAAATCTATTGATATGGATCCACTTAAAGTGTTCTACTTGGATCATCTTCGATCCTTATGCGCTCGTGCAGAAACCCCAACTTGCCTAGTTGATGGGAAATCTTTAGATGGGCATGCTCATTTTGTGCGTCACCATTTGTCTGAAAAGGGGAAGCTCTTATGGTATCAAATAAATAGTTTGCTTCGCTATGCTTGGAATCTTTGTGAAATTTATGATTTTACTTGTTGCTCTAAGAACCCTAGAAAAACACCTTCCCTACCTATGTGAGTTTAATGATAATGAAATCTCATCTTCTTATGGAAAGGGTGTTTATAGTTACTATGATATCGAACAAATTGAAGAATTTGTCATTTTTAAGGGTGCTCATGAAGTTGCTTCTTTGATTGAAAAGTATGATATTACTCTCTACAAATCTGAAAATTCAGACATACTTAAATATTGCTATGGAAACTATGCTCATAATGCCTATGTTAAGGAATTTATTGAGAGAATGACCGTTGCTTTGGAAGAAAATAATGATATGCACGAATCTATAGATAATTATGATTCCGATGATTTGATTGAAATATCCCTTGATGAACATGATGCTTGCTATTCTTATGACCATGATGCCAATATTTATGGAGATGAATTTGCTATAGTTCCTTATGTTAAACATGAGATTATTTCTATTGCACCCATACTTGATAGTTCCTCGAATCAAAAGCATGATTGCAAAGATTTTACTATAAATTCTCTTGATGTCAATTGTGCTAATAATATGCAAAACCCTAAGCTTGGGGATGCTAGCTTTGCTATGTCTACTACTTGTTGCAATGATCATGATTGGGGTGATTCTTCTTATGATCTTAAAAATTTATTTAAGCCCCATGATGAATATGAGATTGATAATAGTGTTTGCAATAATATTGAAAGTGGGTTTGGAAGAGTGTCAAATTTAGATCCCACATATTTGGAGAATGTTCAATCTTATGAAGTTTTTGATAAAAGTGGGTTTGGAGAGGTCATGACTTTAGTTAATGTTAACCCCACTATTTTGGAAGAGTGTCAAATTTGCATACATGTGGATCGTGTTAAGAATATGTTTTTTGATATCTATATTGTTTAATTTGCTTATGATCCTACATGTAATTATTAAGAGAGAGGAAGATATGGTTGTAGAAATTTTCATGTTACAAAATTACCTCTCGTTATGTTGAGATTGCTATTGTTTCTTTCCACTTCCTTGCATATGCTAGTTTTTGCTTTCTATGATAATTTGTTTGCCTATAAGATGCCTATGCATAGGAAGTATGTTAGACTTAGATGTGTTTGTCATGTGTTTCATGATGCTCTCTTTGCGCTTCAATTCTTGTCTTTCATGTGAGCATCATCGAAATCTCAATGCCTAGCTAGGGGCGTTAAACGATAGCGCTTGTTGGGAGACAACCCAATATTTTTCCTTGCTGTTATTCAATAAATAATCCATCTAGCTTCTGTTTAGATGTGGTTTTATGTTTTAATTAGTGTTTGTGCCAAGTAGAACCTTTGGGAAGACTTGGGTGAAGTCTTTTTGATCCTGCTAAAAAAACAGAAACTTTAGCGCTCACGAGATTAGCTACAACTTTTTACTGGAGAGTGTTGTTTAGTTGATTCTTTTTGCAGATGATTAATATAGAAATTTATCACGTCCAGAGATTTATTTTAGAATTTTTGGAGTTCCATAAGTATGCATTTGATACAGATTACTACAGACTATTCTGTTTTTGACAGATTCTGTTTTTCGTGTGTTGTTTTCTTATTTTGATGAATCTATGGCTAGTATCGGAGGTTATGAACCATAGAGAAGTTGGAATACAGTAGTTTTAACACCAATATAAATAAATAATGAGTTCATTACAGTACCTTGAAGTGGTGTTTTGTTTTCTTTCGCTAACGGAGCTCACGAGATTTTCTGTTGAGTTTTGTGTTGTGAAGTTTTCAAGTTTTGGGTAAAGATTTGATGGATTATGGAACAAGGAGTGGCAAGAGCCTAAGCTTGGGGATGCCCAAGGCACCCCAAGGTAAAATCTAAGGAAAACCAAAAATCCTAAACTTGGGGATGCCCCGGAAGGCATCCCCTCTTCTGTCTTCGTCCGTCGGTAACTTTACTTGGAGCTATATTTTTATTCACCACATGATATGTGTTTTGCTTGGAGCGTCTTGTATGATTTGAGTCTTTGCTTTTTAGTTCACCACAATAATCCTTGCTGTACACACCTTTTTAGAGAGACACACATTATTCGGAATTTATTATAATACTCTATGTGCTTCACTTATATCTTTTGAGCTAAACAATTTTGCTCTAGCGCTTCACTTATATCTTTTAGAAACCAGCGGTGGTTATATTTTATAGAAATTATTGATCTCTCATGCTTCACTTATATTATTTTGAGAGTCCTTTAGAACAGCATGGTAATTTTCTTTGGTTAAAAAATTAGTCCTAATATGATAGGCATCCAAGATGGATATAATAAAAACTTTCATATAAGTGCATTGAATACTAAGAGAAGCTAGATACTTGATAATTGTTTTGAGAAATGAAGATGGTGATATTAGAGTCATGCTAGTTGATTAGTTGTGAATTTGAGAAATACTTGTTCTAAAGTTTGTGATTCCCGTAGCATGCACGTATGGTGAACCGTTGTGTGATGAAGTCAGAGCATGATTTATTTAATTATTGTCTTCCTTATGAGTGGCGGTCGGGGACGAGCGATGGTCTTTTCCTACCAATCTATCCCCCTAGGAGCATGCGTGTAGTACTTCGTTTCGGTAACTAATAGACTTTTGTAATAAGTATGTGAGTTCGTTATGACTAATGTTGAGTCCATGGATTATACGCACTCTCACCCTTCCACCATTGCTAGCCTCTCTAATACTGGCGCCTTTCGCGGTATCATACACCCACCATATACCTTCCTCAAAACAGCCACCATACCTACCTATTATGGCATTTCCATAGCCATTCTGAGATATATTGCCATGCAACCTACCACCGTTCCATTTATTATGACACGTTTCATCATTGTCATATTGCTTTCCATGATCATGTAGTTGACGTCGTATTTGTGGCAAAGCCACCTTTATAATTCTTTCATACACGTCACTCTTGATTCATTGCATATCACGGTACACCGCCAGAGACATTCACATAGAGTAATATTTTGTTCTAAGTATCGAGTTGTAATTCTTGAGTTGTAAGTAAATAAAAGTGTGATGATCATAATTATTAGAGCATTGTCCCAAGTGAAGAAAGGATGATGGAGACTATGAGTCCCTCATAGTCGGGATGAGACTCCGGACGAAAGAAAAAAAAAGGAGAAAAAAAGAAAAAAAGAGGCCAAAAGAAGAAGAAAAAGAAGGCCCAAATAAAAAACGAGAGAAAAAGAGAGAAGGGACAATGTTACTATCCTTTTTCCACACTTGTGCTTCAAAGTAGCACCATGATCTTCATGATAGAGAGTCTCTTATTTTGTCACGTTCATATACTAAGTGGGAACTTTACCTTATAGAACTTGGCTTGTATATTCCAATGATGGGCTTCCTCAAAATGCCCTAGGTCTTCATGAGCAAGCAAGTTGGATGCACACCCACTTAGTTTCTTTTGTTGAGCTTTCATACACTTATAGCTCTAGTGCATCCGTTGCATGGCAATCCCTACTCACTCACATTGATATCTATTGATGGACATCTCCATAGCCCATTGATACGCCTAGTTGATGTGAGACTGTCTTCTCCTTTTTGTCTTCTCCACAACCACCATTCTATTCCACCCATAGTGCTATGTCCATGGCTCACGCTCATGTATTGCGTGAAAATTGAAAAGGTATGAGAACATCAAAAGTATGAAACAATTGCTTGGCTTGTCATCGGGGTTGTGCATGATTTAAATACTTTGTGTGGTGAAGATAGAGCATAGCCAGACTATATGATTTTGTAGGGATAACTTTCTTTGGCCATGTTATTTTGAGAAGACATGATTGCTTTGTTAGTATGCTTGCAGTATTATTATTTTCATGTCAATATTAAACTTTTATCTTGAATCTTTCGGATCTGAACATTCATGCCACAATAAAGAGAAATACATTGAAGAATATGCTAAGTAGCATTCCACATCAAAAATTCTATTTTTATCATTTACCTACTCGAGGACGAGCAGGAATTAAGCTTGGGGATACTTGATACATCTCCAACGTATCTATAATTTTTGATTGCTCCATGGTATTATATATTATGTTTTGGATGTTTAATGGGCTTATTTATACACTTTTATATTATTTTTGGGACTAACCTACTAACCCAAGGCTCAGTGCAAATTGCTATTTTTTGCCTATTTCAGTGTTTGGCAGAAAAGGAATATCAAACGGAGTCCAAACGGAATGAAACCTTCGGGAGAGTTAATTTTGGAACAAACATGATCGAGAGGACTTGGAGTGGATGTCAAGAAATCAACGAGGAGGCCACAAGGCAAGGAGGCGCGCCTGCCCCCCTGGGCGCGCCCCTACCCTCGTGGGCCCCTCGTGGCTCCCTCGACCTACTTCTTCCTCCTATATATACCTACGTACCCTGAAACCATCCAGGAGCACCACTAAACCCTATTTCCACCGCCGCAACCTTCTGTACCCGTGAGATCCCATCTTGGGGCCTTTTCTGGCACTCCGCCAGAGGGGGCATCGATCATGGAGGGCTTCTACATCAACAGCATAGCCTCTCCGATGATGTGTGAGTAGTTTACCACAGACCTTCGGGTCCATAGTTATTAGCTAGATGGCTTCTTCTCTCTCTTTGGATCTCAATACAAAGTTCTCGTCGATCTTCTTGGAGGTCTATTCGATGTAACTCTTTTTGCGGTGTGTTTGTCCAGATCTGATGAATTGTGGGTTTATGATCAAGATTATCTATGAATAATATTTGAATCTTCTCTGAATTCTTTTATGTATGATTGGTTATCTTCGCAAGTCTCTTCGAATTATCAGTTTGGTTTGGCCTACTAGATTGATCTTTCTTGCAATGGGAGAAGTGCTTAGCTTTGGGTTCAATCTTGCATTGCTCGATCCCAGTGGCAGAAAGGGAAACGACACGTATTGTATTGTTGCCATCGAGGATAAAAAGATGGGGTTTATATCATATTGCTTGAGTTTATCCCTCTACATCATGTCATCTTACCTAATGCGCTACTCTGTTCTTATGAAGTTAATACTCTAGATGCATATGCTGGATAGCGGTCGATGTGTGGAGTAATAGTAGTAGATGGAGGCAGGAGTCGGTCTACTTGTCACAGACGTGATGCCTATATACATGATCATGCCTAGATATTCTCATAATTATGCACTTTTCTATCAATTGCTCGACATTAATTTGTTCACCCACCGTAATACTTATGCTATCTTGAGAGAAGCCACTAGTGAAACCTATGGCCCCGGGTCTATTTTCCATCATATTAATCTTCCGTCAACTAGCTATTTCTGTCGCCGTTTATTTTGCAATCTTTACTTTTAATCTTTTATCATAAAATACCAAAAATGTTATATTATCATCTCTATCGGTTCACTTTTGCAAGTGGCTATGAAGGGATTGGCAACCCCTTTATCGCGTTGGTTGCAAGGTTATTATTTGTTTGTGTAGGTATGAGGGACTTGCGTGTGGCCTCCTACTGGATTGATACCTTGGTTCTCAAAAACTGAGGGAAATACTTATGCTACTTTGCTGCATCACCCTTTCCTCTTCAAGGGAAAACCAACGCATGCTCAAGAGGTAGCACCCACATGCCGGCGAAAGGGAGCACGTGGAAATATCCTAGGAGTACATATAGGAGGATAAATGTGTGAAAAACATGTACTATGAAGCGTAGCTGCAGTTCGAAAAGGAGACCTAAAGTGATGACAGGTATAGGTCGCACGCACCCAACTAGTGGTACTAGACGTACGACTACTTTTTCCCTTAAAAAGAGTGCGTGTGCTCGGTACTCTATTCTATCAACACGAAGTCCCCATCGACAACGGCGTCCGTGCATACTCTGACTAGCTCTTCTCCCTCATTTCTCTCTTCTAATTCTAAACTCAGCCGATGCACGGTGGGCAGGGTGGGGATTTGCCGATGGTCGGTTTGCTCAACTACGGCCCCACCTCACAGTGAAAACGTTACGGCTAGAATAAAAATGCCATATACTACTAATAAAACATTAAGGCCACGAGGCAATGCAGTCTTTGGTTACAGGAGGTAATAAGAAAGATGCATCCATTGACGACGTCCACCTCCTCCTACGAGGCGTCGGCCACCAAACCACGGCAACTAAGTAGCGGTGGCTTTTTCGCCGTGGTCGGCGATAGCTGAACAATGGCATCCGAAATGATTCTAGCCGCTAGAAGAAGGCCAATCTTTCTCATCCTCGCTGGCCTTTGTAGTGGCCTATGTAGACAATTTCCTCATGAACATGGATGTGCAGGTCGATGGTTTCTTGCATGGCGAAGAGCTGGGACATGTGCGAGCGCGGCCTCGAGGTGCACATTCTTCGTTGCGACCTTCGGCACCTGCAGGGCCACCAGGGCTTGAAAGAGTTCGTCACCATGAAGGCTGGTGAGGGTGGCAGGCAATGCGGAGCCTGGGCGCATGGGTTCGAGCAGTACAGCAAGGTCGTCTGTGCGCTTTTTATGGCGGTGAACTTGCGGATGGAGTGGACAATCATGTCGTCCATGCGGGAGGCGAAGCCGGCGTCGGCGAGGGCCACGATGCCGGCGGTCGCCAGCACCGCCTGGAAACGCTGCGTGGTGCAGAGCCGCAGGCTGGCATCTTGGATGATCTGGCACAGCTGACTGGCGCTCACGTCCATCGCCTCCATAGGTGCTTGTGGCTTCTAGTCACTTGGTCTTGGATTGGAGTGAGCAGTGTTGCGCAGAGACTAGGAGTAGATGGATTGGAGTGGTGGGGCGCCTTTATATGAGAGTCTAAAGTCTATTGCATTCACATCGTGCTGGCTCTATTCTACTTCTCCAATTAATTCCCTCTGCATGCTAATTGAGGATGCATCATTGACCGTTCAATGTCTCAGGAACCGCTACCCTCTCCCTCCTTGGCATTCAAGTCATATCAATGTAAATGCAGGTCAAGAAGAGACTAGTTACCAGTACATTGTGCACCGCAACTATGTAGGGGTGCGACGCGAATGGCACAGGCATGATGTACTTGTTCCACTTTCTCGTTTTGAACTCGTGACTTGTAGTAATGATAAGTTTTGAATATACTTTATAAGTTTGGTTGTCGCGCCAATATATACAACACTCCCTCCATGTAGGTTGGGTCGCTGAAGTCAAAATTAGACATAAAACACGATGGCGATGGACCAGTCTACCTCCCTCTTGGTTTATTGCTCCCCGTCATAATCTGTGCCAAATGCATGTCACCAAAATTATATCATTGAAAAGTATGTTCAAATACAAATCAAATGATATAATTTTTGTTGACATGCACTAACATTTTGTCAGTTAAATCTTTGGTCAAAATTTAGCACAAATTACAAAAGGGACTAATAAACTAGGACCTGGGTAGTACACCAGGTCGAGGACAGTGATACTCCCTCCTTTCCGGTTTATAGGGCTCAATTCAAAAATCTCACCAACCAAGTTAGGTGGTGAGTGGTGGAATACTTTTTGTAGTTTGCAAAAGCACCCAATTAATGCTCTTGTTTTCCTCAAAAAATTATGTTTTCCAACGCATTAATTGCAATTCATGCATGCATAAAGTACATGCATTGGTCAATTTTCTCTTAATACTTGCATGCAATGATTTAATGCACCTTGGAATCGGAACTTGTGATGAGGAACAACCAAATTGAGCATTATAAAATAGAAAAACTAAAATTTTGAGATAAGCCCTATAAACCGAAAAGGAGGGAGTACTACATATAATTAACGCCAAATAAGAGCAAGGGATCAGACATGTCATTTACGACTGGAATAAAAATGCCATACACTAAAAAAACATTAAGGCCGCCAAAGCGTCTGATCTTGATTCACGAGGAGGCAAGAAGAAAGATGCATCCACAAGCGGCGTCCACCTCCTCGACTCAGGCGTGGCCCACGAGCAACGGCGGCTAAGTTGCAGCGGCTTTCGTGCCCAGGTCAACGTGCTTCTGAACAATGGCATCCAAAGATTCCAACCGCTGGAAGAAGGGCAACGTCTTTCTGTCCTCGCTGGCCTTGTAGCGGCCTATGTAGACGATTTCCTCATAGACGTGGATGTGCAGATCGACGGTTTCTTTCATGGCAAAGCTGCTGCTTGTGGCGCTTGGCCTCGAGGTGCACATCTTCATCGCGACCTCCGGCATTGCAGGGGCCACGGTAGCTTCAAAGAGTTCGTCACCTTGGAGGCCAATGAGGTGGCGAGGCAACGAGGAGCCTGGGCGCTGCTGGGCCGAGCGACTGGCAAAAGGTCGTCCCACGCTTCTTGACGGTGGTGAACTCGCGGATGGAGTCGACCATCATCCGGCACATGCAAGAGGTGAAAGGCCGTCAATGGCGAGGAGCTATAGCGCCGGCGTCGCTATCCTCACATCTGGAAGCGCTTCTGTGCAAATTTTGGAGGCTGAAGCGTCTTGGGCGACACGCTGACTGAATGCCGCCGCAGCGTCCATTGACACCATGGGTGCTTGTGGCTTCGGGTCACTTGGTCTTGATCTTGGATTGGAGTGGGTAGTGTTGCGCAGAGACTAGGAGTAGATGGATTGGAGTGGTGGGGCGCCTTTGTATGAGAGTCCAAACTGCGTTGCATTCACATCGTGCTGGCTCCATTCTACTTCTCCAATCACTTACTCCTACCTCTACATGCTAATTGAACGCGGAGGCATCATAGACCGTTCAATGTTTCAGGAATCGCTATCCTCTGCGTCGTTGGCATTCAAACCATATCAATGTAAATGTGTGTCAAAAATAGACTAGTCAGTAGTAGTATACTCAATATTGTGCACCGCGACCAAGGCGGAGAGGAAAACGAGAGAACTACATATTTATTTATGGTGTAGATTCACTCATTTTGCTCCATATGTACTCATTTCGGGTGTAGTCACTTGTTGAAATCTCTAGAAAGGCAAATACTCCTTTCCGGTTTATAGGGCTATACTAGCAAGTACTACAATAGTGGGCTTACATAGCAATTTTGTCTCATGCAAGAGCCTGGCTATATGCATGCTCCAAGGCTCCGCACCACGCCCCAACCCTACACAAAGACTGCCACGCAAGCGTTAAGAATCGCCACGCTCGGTTTGCACTTGGCTCTTAGCCTCTTTGAGAAGACGAACAATGATGTTACTACTTCTACAGTATTGAATCAACTGTTGCATGTCCGTCCACCGCGTGCGGGGGGGATAGCTTGTTGTAGTAAGCAAAATCTTGTCCTCGTCTGTGAGCCACCGCGCGCATGGGCAAGGGAGAAGGTATGTATTAGTAAAATCAAGCTTCTCCTCGTTGTATGAGTTGACGCGACACATCATAGCACTGGCTCCACATGCTTGCCTCTAAACTTGGCTAAAAGACCCTCAGTGTACAACATATTTGCTGCAACCTCTAACATTTAACCCACCATAAATTAAAATATATATTCCTGTCTTGACCAGATGAGCGTGCAAACTAAAATCACCAGGATGACAGGTAGGGCCAGAAGATTATTTTAATCAAAAAATGCTTCGAGACGGCCTCATAGCATGGAGCCGACCCCAACGATTTTAAGCTTAGAGGCATGGTACACGCTATCCTAGACTACTCTACACATGAAACTGCCACACAAGCGTCCGGGTTGCACTTGGCTCTTCGCCTCTTCGGGAAGTCGAACAATGATGGTACTACTGTAGTGGAGTACTATAGTATGCTTCCGCCATCGACAATCGAATGAACTGCTGCATGTCCACCGCGTGCGGGAGGGAGAGCGTGTAGCGAAAGCTTCGCCTAGTCCTGCAAGCCACCACGCTCATGGGCGAGCGAGAGGGCGTTGTAATCAAACTTCTCGTTGTTGTAAGAGTTGACGCGACACATCAAAGCAGTGCACTCGATATATTTCAATAATTTGCGTTTACCGATGCATTAATTACAACGCATGCATGCATGTCATGACTTTCCTTTTGATACTTGCATGTGTTGATTTAATGCACCTTGAACTAGTATGAATATGTGAAGGTAAAGCTTTGTAATGCCTCGGCCCTAAAGCGAGAGATGGTTGTGCACGAGGAGGGCGAGATCATGCCGACGGAACAGGACTGGACGATGGACCTCTCTATGGTCTCTATGGACCTCGCCTTGCTCCAATGCCCCTTATGCCTCCGCCCCTTGAAGCCTCCAGTGTATGAGGTTCAAATACACCTTGTCCGTTCGGCTAATCGAGCAAGGTGCAGGTTTCTTGATTGATGTGCTATTCGATTGATTTGTGCAGTGCAAGGGAGGGCACCTGGCTTGCAGCGCGACCGCCATGGCGAACGCCCGGAACCCGATGGCGATGCGGAAGTGCAGCGGCGGTGGCTTCGACGTGCGGAACACAGCGGTGGACGCCGTCCTCTCCTCAGTGAGGGTTGAGTGCTCGTACGAAGGCTGTGGGCTCTACGTCACTTACCACAAGCTTGCCGATCACCAAAGCATGTGTCCGCTCGCGCCCTGCAAATGCCTCGTGCATGCCCGTGCACATGATCCAGTACTGCAAGGTGATCCAGCTGCAAGTGCCACTGTCGGAGCCACGGCTCTTTTTGTTCGCGGAGGAGGATGGCCGTGCAATTTTCTTGGTCGGCGGCGTGCTTTCGACATCGGGCGCGCCTATCGCTGTGTCGATGCGTCACGCATCGAGGCGGGGCGTCCCCACTGCTGCACTACGTGGCCAAGCCGTGGGCGAACGGCTTGACGGGGGAGCCAAAAGGCTGGACCGACGCCGTCAAGGTGGAAATGGAGGTGACAAGCACCAAGGATCCCAAAGAACGCCGCTGCAGGCAGTGACCTTCTTTCACGCTTCCGCCCCAAGTCTTTGGCGGGGCTGGGTTGTCGAGGATGGTGTCCTCCACATTCAGATTGACAAGCTCACCTCCTAAATGATTATCTGATTGCCTTACATTTATCTTAGTAATATGCTAATATAGGGGTTAGCTCGGTCTACTTTAGCTTAAGAGATGGTGGGTTTTGGTGGCGACGCAGCAATTACTTCGACATCAAATTAGCAGTTAAAGTAATTTCCAACAGTCGAACGGATATTTTGTATCTGTTGGATATAAAGATCCTTTGGGTAAGAAGTATAATAGCTTATATGCTTGTTTGTTCAGGAAGTGTTGCATACTTGTGCGAGTTAAGCGACACATCAAAGTAGTACTACTACTAGTAGTACTCCCTCTGGTCCTAATTTCTCTATGCGTAAGTCGAGGCGTAGATGCCAAGGAGGGCCTGGTTGTGTGTATACTTGGACAACTCACTCGATCGCAAGACTAGGGCGTATTTAAGCTCGTGTTGTGTTGGTGCTGCATGCGGCCCGCACATTAACCAAAACCTCGCGCCTCCAGCTTAGCCTCCGCGTTTTAAATTTCTCAATCTCAAGGCCAGGGAGCAACGGGAAACCTATGATAGTGCCAATCGGATGGTTGAGAACACTACAATTCGTAGCTACAGATGCATGTGTGAGAGAGGATGAGTGCGTGCTTGCACCTCTTCTCTTCCTGTATAACGTACTAAACTCAGAGTACAAGTGTATGTGGGCGGCATCGACCTACGGAGCTAGAGATGGTGCGTGCGAGAAGTCCCGAGAGATAGGTGTGTGCGTGGGAAAGAGGGAGACAGATGATATATGTCGATGTAATGCGTGTGAAAAAAGACTAGTCTATAGCTCGCCACGAGGCTATTCCTGTCGAACGCCCCAATAACCGTAAGATATGTATCCGATGGTGCCAGTTATTGCACATACACAGCAGTAGAAAAAGAAGTACCATGGCATATGCTACACCACGACTGAGAACACGTGCGCACGTTACGCCATCCGGGAATAGTGCCGCACTTCAAAACTAGAACCGTCAATAAATTTTTGAGCTTGCGTCTCGTCACATTCCAAATTACTACCACGCTATATTTAATTACAAAGTTGTTCACACCGATCACAACCTAAACGGTTTCCCACTTAGGAGTGTATTAGTACTCGGTTATAAATACTACTATGCCAAGATGACTGCACATTCCTCCTCAACTCCTCATCCACAAAAATAAACAAGTCATTCGGCATCCTTCCCTTGCGTCTACCATGGCCAATGTGAGTTCTGGGTCGAGAGATTACCACCAGGGAGAGGCGAGCATGGAAGCGGAAGCATGAGAGATGTCCCGCCACGCCGCGAAAAGCATGACATATGTCCCGGCCGCGGGAAGTAGCAACAGAGGTCCCGCCAGACCGCCAAGGAAAGACGGGGTCCCGGCCATACCGCTGATGCAGCAGATCGGTTCGCGGCGCGCCATGAAGCAGCAAAGATATCCCGCCGCGCCATAATGCAGCAGAGATGTCCCGCCATGCCGCGGCACTGGGAAAATGTCTCAAGGCAGGCGGCGACTCTTACAGGCGCATGCATGCGATCATCCATAGCCAAATGGATCAGATCTCCAGCTGGGCGAGGTTGTAGGACGACATGAAAGCCTCGTTTGAACAGGCTACCGGCGTCATCCGACAACTAAGGGAGGGCAATGAGAAGCTCCGGGCCGAGCGCAACCTGCTGAGGGTGAAGATCGTCGGAAGTGCAGAGCAGCAGGAGGAGACCAGTGCCTTGTTGAAAAGGACCGGCGTCATCATCAAGAAACTTATGGATGAGAATGACATGCTCTGCATCGAGTGCCAAAGGCTGGTGGAGGAATCTGTGGAAGCTCTCAAGCAGCGTCTTGAGGACAGAAAAGAGCTCACCGCCGCTCGCCGCGGAGACTAGTTCCCGTGGCTCGCAAAGAACGCATCAAGAAAGTAGAGAGCAGCCAGCCAGATCGTTGTCTTCCTTCTTCTTTTGCCCTTGTGTATTTCGGGCGTAGCCGCATGTGGCTTTTTTAATTATCTTCCTAATTATGTAAGACAATTATTATCCACTATCGTCGTCCTTATATATTCATCAATCGTGCTATAAGTCGTAGTAGATGTTATATAGGTCCGTCGGATCTTACATCAAGATCCATGCAAAATCTTCTTTTCAGATTTTCTTTTTTCTCTCTTAAATCTCAGTCGAGGGAGACATAGCCACACCATTAAACAAGGGGCTTGGGCGCCATTAATGGAGACCTTGGGAGAGAGGTGGGCGGCAGATGGAGGTCAAAGGGCTCTCCTCCCGATAAGCACACGCAGGGGTCTGATCGCACGCCTCCTGTACTCAAATAGCTACCCTGTACGGCGCGTCCTAGCTAATAAAAAAAGGGGACACGTGGCGGCACGTAAATGGTAAGTAGAACGCCCACGGTTTCAATAATACTTGTGTTTCCTATTGTAACGTGATAGCACTTGTTCCAAAATGACTTTGCTGATTGTTAATCTGTGCGCCTTCGCATAAATCGGAATGACAAAATTACCACAACATGTTGGTGCCATGTCATGACACCAAGCCAAGTTTCATGATTTTCATGCGTGTTTTGGATTTACATGAATTAAAAACCAAGTTTATCAATGTTTACGCCGAGCCACGACGCTTGAGATGTTTGAATTTCATTCCCATTTCTTGCATGGGACCTAGAAATTTACCCGAGGACACACATGTGATTTTTCAACCAACTTTGGTGCACTGGAGCATGTGCTTGTAGTTCAAATTTGAATTATGCACATTAAATGACCAGAAACTCAATTAATGTATAAAAAAGGCCAAACGAACCGAGGATAATTCCAAAATTTAACATGACACTCATATAGTTCTATCTTGCCTCTGTAAAGAAAATCAAGGGGGGCAGCATATATCGTTTCGTACACAAAGGTGACACGTTCCCTCTCAGAACCACGAGCATTGTTGAGAGAAGCTATGGTTTGCAAGAAGCTTATACCAAAATTTGTTCCAATTCGGCTAAATTTTTTACCACAGGATGTTAGTACCATGGCATGACGCCATGCCAAGTTTCATGATTTTCAGGCGTGTTTTGGATTTACAAGATTTTAAAACCAAGTTTCTCAATGTTCTTTACCGAGCCATTTATTACGACCCAGATGTTTGAATTTCATTCCCATTTCTTGCATGAGACCTAGAAATTCACCCGACGACACACATGTTATTTTTCAACCAAATTTGGTGCACTGGAGCATGTGCTTGTAGTTCAAAATTGAATTATGCACATTAAATGACCAGAAACTCAATTAATGTATAAAAAAGGCCAAACAAACCCAGACTAATCACAAAATTTAACATGACACTCATATAGTTCTATGTTGGCTCTGTAAAGAAAATCGGGGGGCAGCGTATATCGCTTCGCACACAAAGGTGACACGTTCCCTCTCAGAACCACGGGCCTTCTTGAGAGAAGCTCCGGTTTGCAAGAAGCTCATACCAAAACTTGTTCCAATTTGGCCAAGTTTTTTACCACAACATGTTAGTGCCATGACATGACACCATGCCAAGTTCCATGATTTCTAGGCGAGTTTTGGATTTACAGGAATTTAAAAACTAAGTTTCTTAATGTTCTCAGCCGAGTCACGATGCCCGGATGTTTGAATTTCATTCCCATTTCTTGCATGGGACCTAGAAATTCACCCATGGACACACATGTGATTTTTCAACCAACTTTTGTGCACCGGAGCATGTGCTTGTAGTTCAAATTTGAATTATGCACATTAAATGTCCAGAAACTGAATTAATATATAAAAAAGGCCAAATAAACCCGGAATAATTCCAAATTTTAACAAAATGTAAACTTAGTTAATATCTTCTCTATGTGGGGCATTTAATAAATGTCTATTTATATGTTTTCTACCCTATTCAAATTTAGTAGATATGACAGTTTGATGCTCTCACATAATCTATTATTGGCACTATAGGGGATGTTGATTCCTATCAACTACCATATCCTAAAGGTAAAAAGAGGTACATAATCATCTTCTCTGTTTTGCACAGTGCACTACCAACCCCTGTATGATGATGCACATTAAAATGTTGATATGATTTTTATGTAAACCAGAGGCTTAAAGTTGATTTTCATATTGTCTGAAATTGTGTCAACAAAGATTTTTTTAAGAATATTGTTTGCTAATGTTCTCAGATGTGTGTATGAAAGATGTTTTTTCCCTCCCGTTGCAACGCACGGGCATGTTTTGCTAGTGTGTAAAAAAGGCCTAACGAATCAGGAATAATTCCAAAATTTAACAGGGCACTCATATAGTTCTATGTTGCCTCTATAAAGAAAATCAGGGGGGAGGCAGCGTATATCGTTTTGCACATAGAGGTGACACGTTCACTCTCGGAACCACGAGGTTTGTCGAGATAATCTCCGGTTTTGCAAGAAGCTTATACCAAAACTGGTCCAACTTCAGCCAAAAATTATACATATGAAAACAGGGTTTAGATTATCCTGAACATCTCACTACCTAGACCAATGTGCTATGATTTGAATTCAACATAAATGGATACAAATATTTGAATTGGAGATCGTATTGTACATGTAGTTCATAGTAAAATATGATTACTGCTATATGCATGTTTTTTGTTATCAAGATAATATTTAACTGATGGTATAACTTGACAACAATCGTATTCAAATAAGGAAAAT
The DNA here is from genome assembly GCA_021605145.1 of Aegilops bicornis. NCBI lineage: Eukaryota > Viridiplantae > Streptophyta > Magnoliopsida > Poales > Poaceae > Aegilops > Aegilops bicornis. Next base: position 581,169,011 of record CM038674.1, on the reverse strand, counting down.
TGATTCAAATTTAGTCCATATGGTAGAAGACAATATATATGTTCATATGGTGGAGTAAAATGTTCATATATGATGGAACATCAAAATGTAGGACTACATTCATTATATACCGCAAGGTCACGTAATGATATGTTCGAATTCAACATAATGTGGATTCAAAAATTGAAATTCGAGATCCTGGCATTTGTAATCATATAAAAAGGGACATGACTCTTTCTTGTGGTGGGAATTGATTTGTTTTTTGTTGTTGTTGAGGGAAGTGCGAATTGATTTGGTAATCGCATGGGTAATCTTGTTCTCCTGATTTTTTACATTTTTCTTGTAGTTTTTCAATGACATTTATAGCAATATAGTAAAGGGACATGACTCTCTTGTGTCTTGCATGAATTGTTTCTTTTTGTACACGTTAAGTTTGTTCTGCCGAACATGGAATCCGCGCCTTTTTATCCCGAAATTTTCAAGCTCGAGTATCTTTTGTCTCATCTGCTGTGAAACTCCCGCCTCTTCAACCCACGCCACGCCTTGTTATCTCGAAATTTCGACGCGCGCGAAAACTCCCTCCTCATCCGAAAACGGTCCCGCAGCCCAAACACGCGAAATCCCCCTTCTACCCCTCACCTGGAAATGCCGGCTTGACGTCGCATGGTCAAAACCAGTGGGGTTACGCTGGTAACTTACCCTACATTTCGGACAAGCGCGTCTCTAAGCCATGGCTCCCCTACCTTGCCCTTCCTCCCCCATTCGCATACACCGAGGTCAAAACCCAAGAAAACCCCACGCTCCTCCGTCGGCCCCGCCCAGCCGCAGACTCTTCCCCGACGATGTCGTCCACCGCAATAGCTCGTCGTCCCTCATCCACCACATCGGATCAGGGTCCATCGTCGATCTCGTCGTCCCGCCAGATCAGAAATAAATAATGAGGATATCATATACTAATCCTATGGTAGGTGATGGCACCACATAAGGAAAAGTATAAGTAGAAAACTTAATTAGAGATTGACAAACATAGCATTAGTCAATGATGCAACTCATGAAAGAATTAATAAGGGAAGAGAAGATTCACATATAAATATACTATCCTAGAAATCTTTTGTGATTGTGAGCCATCATCAAAATATTATATGCCAAAATTGTTGACGTTGGACAAGGAAGATAACTTAATGGTTTGTGTTTGTTTATATTCACATAGAAGTCATATTGTCTGATACGTCCATTTTGCATCATGCTTTTATATCGATATTTATTGCATTATGGGTTGTTATTACATGTTATGTCATAATACTTATGCCTATTCTCTCTTATTTTACAAGGTTTACATAAGGAGGGAGAATGCTTAGGCGGTGGAATTCAGGCTGGAAAAGGAGCAAATATTAGAGACCTATTACGCACAACTCCAAAAGTCCACGAAACTCCACGAAAGTCATTTTTGGAAATAATAAAAATATCCGATTGGAAGAAGTTCACGGAGGGCCCACCTGTCCACAAGGGTGGGCGCGCCCTACCTCATGGGCCCCCTGTTGGCTCTCCGATGCCCATCTTCCGCTATATGAGGTCTTTTGATGAGGAAAATCATAAGCAACCTTCGGGGCGAAACTCCGACACGAGGCGGAACCTTGGCGGAACCAATCTAGGGCTCCGGCAGAGCTGTTCTGCCGGGGATACTTCCCTCCGGGAGGGGGAAATCATCGCCATCGTCATCATCAATGCTCCTCTCATCGGGAGAGGGCAATCTCCATCAACATCTTCACCAGCACCATCTCATCTCAAAACCCTAGTTCATCTCTTGTATCCAATTCTTGTCTCTAAGTCCGGGATTGGTACTAGTAGGTTGCTAGTAGTGTTGATTACTCCTTGTAGTTGATGCTAGTTGGTTTATTTGGTGGAAGATCATATGTTCAGATCCTTTATGCATATTAATACCCCTCGATTATGAACATGAATATGCTTTGTGAGTGAGTTACGTTTGTTCCTAAGGACATGGGAGAAGTCTTGCTATTAGTAGTCATGTGAATTTGGTATTCATTCGATATTTTGATGAGATGTATGTTGTCTAGCCTCTAGTGGTGTTATGTGAACGTCGACTACATAACACTTCACCATTATTTGGGCCTAGAGGAAGGCATTGGGAAGTAATAAGTAGATGATGGGTTGCTAGAGTGATGAAGCTTAAACCCTAGTTTATGCGTTGCCGTAAGGGCTGATTTGGATCCATATGTTTCATGCTATGGTTAGGTTTACCTTAATACTTTTGTTGTAGTTGCGGATGCTTGCAATAGAGGTTAATCATAAGTGGGATGCTTGTTCAAGTAAGAACAGCACCCAAGCACCGTCCACCCACATATCAAATTATCAAAGTACCGAACGCGAGTCATATGAACGTGATGAAAACTAGCTTGACGATATTCCCATGTGTCCTCGGGAGCGCTTTTCCTTATATAAGAGTTTGTGCAGGCTTGTCCTTTGCTACAAAAAGGATTGGGACACCTTGCTACACTTTATTTACTTTTGTTACTTGTTGCTCCTTACAAATTATCTTATCACAAAACTATCTGTTACCACTTATTTCAAGATTTGGCAGAGAATACCTTGCTTTGAAAACTGCTTATCATTTCCTTCCGATCCTCGTTGGGTTCGACACTCTTACTTATCGAAAGGACTACGATATATCCCCTATACTTGTGGGTCATCAAGACTCTTTTTCCGGCACCGCTGTCGGGAGTGAAGCGCCTTTGGTAGGTGGAATTTGGTAAGGAAAAAATTTATATAGTGTAGTGAAATTCATTGTCACTTGTTACTATGGAAAGTAATCCTCTGAGGGCTTGTTCGGGTATCTTCACCCGACCAGTGAAACAAAGAATTGCTCCTCAACCCACTGAACCTACTGAAAATGAAATTATTCCTTTGAAGTTCCTTCGGGTATGTTAGAAAACTGCTTGATAACCCTTTTACAGGAGATGGAACAAAGCATCCTAATGAACATCTACTCTATGTGGATGAAGTTTGTGGATTATTTAAGCTTGCAGGTATACCCGATGATGTTGTTAAGAGAAGTTCTTCCCTTTATCTTTGAAGGGAGACGCATCGACATGGTATAGGCTATGTGATGATACGGGATCATGGAACTATAAACGAATGAAGTTGGAATTTCATCAAAAGTATTATCCTATGCATCTTGTTCACCGTGATCGCAATTATATATATAATTTTTGGCCTCGCGAAGGAGAAAGCATCGCTCAAGCTTGGGGGAGGCTTAAATCAATGTTATATTCATGCCCCAATCATGAGCTCTCAAGAGAAATAATTCTTCAAAAAATTTATGCTCGGCTTTTTGAAAACAATCACATCATGCTCGATACTTCTTGTGCTGGCTCTTTTATGATGAAGACTATTGAATTCAAATGGAATTTATTGGATAGAATTAAACGCAACTCTGAAGATTGGGATCTCGATGAAGGTAAGGAGTCCGGTATGACACCTAAGTTTGATTGTGTTAAGTCTTTTATGGATACCGATGTTTTCCGTAAATTTAGCACTAAATATGGACTTGACTCTAAGATAGTAGCTTCTTTCTGTGAATCTTTTGCTACTTATGTTGATCTCCTCAAGGAGAAGTGGTTTAAATATCATCCTCCCAAAGAAGTAAAAGTATCTGCACCTATTAAAGTTGAAGAAAAGACTGTCACTTATAATGATCCTATTGTTCCTACTTCTTATGTTGAAAAACCACCTTTCCCTGTTAGAATAAAGGATCATGCTAAAGCTTCAACTGTGGTTCATAAAAGCAATATTAGAACTTATACACCTCTTGAGCAAGTCAAAGTTGATACTGATATTTCTATTGTTAAAGATCTCTTGTCTGATAATATTGATGGGCATGTTCTTCAATTCTGCGGTGAAACTTCTAGAATTGCTAAACCTTGTGCTAAAGATAAACATAGACCTGTGGTAGGCGTGCTCGTTATTTGTTAAAATAGGAGATCATTGTTATGATGGCTTATGTGATATGGGTGCTAGTGTTAGTGCAATACCTTATGACTTATACAAAGAAATTATGCATGATATTGCACTGCATTGAGATAGAAGATATTGATGTTACAATTAAACTTGCCAATAGAGATACTATTTCACCAATGGGAATTGTTAGAGATGTTGAAGTCTTGTGTGGGAAAACTAAATATCCTGCTAATTTTCTTGTTCTTGGTTCCCACAAGATAGTTTTGTCCCATTATATTTGGTAGACCCTTCTTGAACAATCGTTAATGCTAAGATAGACTGCGAAAAGAATGTTGTTACTATTGGTTTGGGTGATATGCTTCATGAGTTCAATTTCTCTAAATTTAGTAAACAACACCGTGAAGAAGAATTACCTAGTAAGGATGAAATTATTGGTCTTGCTTCTATTGCCGTACCTCCTAGTGATCCTTTAAAACAATATTTGCTAGACCATGAAAATGATATGTTTATGAATGAAAAAAGGGAAATAGATGAAGTATTCTTTAAGCAGGAACCTATTCTGAAACACAATTTGCCTGTTGAAATCCTAGGGGATCCTCCTCCACCCAAGGGAGATCCCGTGTTTGAACTTAAACCGTTGCCTGACAATCTTAAATATGGTTATCTTGATGAAAAGAAGATATATCCTGTTATTATTAGTGCTAACCTTTCAGAGCATGAAGAAGAAAGATTATTGAAAACTACAAGAAGCACCGTGCTGCTATTGGATATACTCTTGATGATCTTAAGGGCATTAGTCCCACTCTATGTCAACATAAAATAAATTTGGAAGAAGATGCCAAACCAGTTCGTGATCATCAACGACATCTGAATCCTAAAATGAAAGAAGTGGTAAGAAAAGAGATACTAAAGCTTTTGGAGGCAGGTATAATTTATCCCGTTGCTGATAGTCAGTGGGTAAGTCTTGTCCATTGTGTCCCTAAAAAGGGAGGTGTTACTGTTGTTCCTAATTATAAAGATGAATTGATTTCGCAAAGAATTATTACAGGTTATAGGATAGTAATTGATTTCCATAAATTAAATAAAGCTACTAAAAAGGATCATTACCCCTTACCTTTTATCGATCAGATACTAGAAAGATTATGCAAACATACACAATATTGCTTTCTAGATGGTTATTCTAGTTTCTCTCAAATACCTGTGTCAGCTAAAGATCAATCAAAGACCACGTTTACTTGCCCTTTTGGTACTTTTGCTTATAGACTTATGCCTTTCGGTTTGTGTAATGCACCTGCTACCTTTCAAAGATGCATGATGGCTATATTCTCTGACTTATGTGAAAAGATTTGTGAGGTTTTCATGGACAACTTTTCCGTCTATGGATCCTCTTTTGATGATTGCTTGAGCAATCTTTATCGAGTTTTGCAGAGATGTGAAGAAACTAATCTTGTCTTGAATTGGGAGAAGTGCCACTTTATGGTTAATGAAGGTATTGTCTTGGGGCATAAAGTTTCTGAAAGAGGCATTGAAGTTGTAAAGCCAAGGTTGATTCTATTGAAAAGATGCCATGTCCCAAGGACATCAATGGTATAAGAAGTTTCCTTGGTCACGCCGGATTTTATAGGAGGTTCATTAAGGACTTCTCAAAAATTTCTCGACCTCGACTAATTTCTTACAAAAATATATACCATTTGTCTTTGATGATGATTGTGTAGAAGCATTTGAAATACTTAAGAAAGCATTGATCTCTTGCACCTATTGTTCAAATTTACTGATTGGAATTTACCCTTTGAAATTATGTGTGATGCTAGTGATTATGTTGTAGGTGCTGTTCTAGGGCAAAGAGTTGATAAGAAATTAAATGTTATCCATTATGCTAGTAAAACTTTAGACAATACTCAAAGAAATTATGCTACTACTAAAAAGGAATTCTTAGCAGTTGTATTTTCTTGTGATAAGTTCAGACCTTATATTGTTGATTCTAAAGTAACTGTTCTGATCATGCTGCTATTAAATACCTGATGGAAAAGAAAGATGCTAAACCTAGACTTATTAGATGGGTTCTCTTTCTACAAGAATTTGATTTGCATATTGTTGATAGAAAGGGAGCTGAGAACCCCGCTGCAGACAACTTGTCTAGGTTGGAAAATGTTCTTGATGACCCACTACCTATTGATGATAGCTTTCTGACGAGAGCAATTAAATGTTATAAGTACTTCTCGTAGTACTCCTTGGTATCTTGATTATGCTAATTACATTGTTGCTAAATTCATACCGCCCTAATAGTTTCACATACCGACAAAAGAAAAAGTTATTCTATGATTTGAGACATTACTTTTGGGATGACCCACATCTTTATAAAGAAGGAGTAGATGGTGTTATTAGACGTTGTGTACCTGAGCATGAACAGGAACAGATCCTACACAAGTGTCACTCTGAAGCTTATCGAGGACACCACACTGGAGATAGAACCGCACATAAGGTATTGAATCTGGATTTTATTGGCCTACTCTCTTCAAGGATGCCCGTAAGTTTGTCCTATCTTGTGATGAATGTCAAAGAATTGGTAATATTAGTAGACGTCAAGAAATGCCTATGAATTATTCACTTCTTATTGAACCATTTGATGTTTGGGGCTTTGATTATATGGGACCTTTTCACGCCTCTAATGGATACACACATATTTTTAGTTCTTTGTTGATTACGTTACTAAGTGGGTAGAAGCTATTCCAACTAGTAGTCTTGATCATAACACTTCTATTAAAATGCTTAAGGAAGTTATTTTTCCGTGGTTTGGAGTCCCTAGATATTTAATGATGATGGTGGTTCACATTTTATTCATGGTGCTTTCAGTAAAATGCTTGCTAAATATGAAGTTAATCATAGAATTGCATCTCCTTATCACCTGAGTCTAGTGGTCAAGTAGAACTGAGTAATAGAGAGCTCAAATTAATTTTGCAAAAGACTATCAATAGGTCTAGAAAGAATTGGTCCAAGAAACTTGATGATGCATTATGGGCCTATAGAACTGCATATAAAAATCCTATGGGTATGTCTCCATATAAAATGGTTTATGGAAAAGCATGTCACTTACCTCGAACTAGAACATAAGGCATATTGGGCTATTAAAGAGCTCAACTATGATTTCAAACTTCTTTGGTGAGAAGAGGTTATTTGATATTAGCTCACTTGATGAATGGAGAACCCAAGCTTATGAAAATGCCAAGTTGTTTAAAGAAAAAGCTGAAAGATGGCATGATAAAAGGATACAAAAGCGTGAGTTTAATGTAGGTGATTATGTATTGCTATACAACTCTCGTTTAAGATTTTTGCAGGAAAACTTCTCTCCAAATGGGAAGGCCCTTACGTTATCGAGGAGGTCTATCGTTCGGTTGCCATGAAAATCAACAACTTCGAAGGCACAAATCCAAAGGTGGTAAACGGTCAAAGAATCAAACACTATATCTCAGGTAATCCCATAAATGTTGAAACCAATATTATTGAAACCGTAACCCCGGAGGAATACATAAGGGACACTTTCCAGAGCGTTTTAGACTCCGAAAAGGAATAGGTATGTGGTACGGTAAGTAAACCGACTCCAAAACATTTTTAAGGCAATATTTCTCCGTTTTGAAATATTTAGAAAAATAGAAAAATAAGTAGCAGTCCGGGAAGGACACAAGGGCCCATGAGGGTGGAGGCGCGCCCTACCCCCTAGGCGCGCCCCACCTCGTGGGCACCTCGTGTGCCTTAGGACTCCGTTTTCTTACGATCGTATTTTGGTCGGTAAAAATTCATTATATATTCTCCCGAAGGTTTTGACCGCTGTATCACGCGAATATCCTCTATTCTTGTTTCGTGTTGTTTTTCTTACAGATCTAGATTATCAATGACGGTCCCAAGTGCCTCCAAGGACAAGTTCTTCGGGAAGGTCATCAACCCTTACCTCGCGGAGGTGCTGCGACACCCTCAAACCATTGAGTTGCGTGATGGGTTGCTGCACATCCGCGATGAAGAGGGACCAAAGGGGACCGGAAGCGTGGAGACGAGGCTCGAAGCAGTGGAACAACAAGTTTTCAAGTATCAGGGGATGGTGGAATGTGGACTCAACTCCAACCACATGATGATCGCAGAGTTCACTAGCAACCACAAGTTGGTTGCCGACAACATTGGGGAGGCCATCTTCAAGCTTCATGAGAAGATCGAGCACCTTCAAGCCCAAATCTATGACCTGCAAAACCAAAACTGTGAGTATGAATATAGATTCAAAAGGATGAGTTTGGCTGCAGATTTGAGGATCCGGAGACTCGATCATCCTCCTATGATGGTGAGCCTATGCCTTGGAAGATGGACAACAAGCCCGCATCATCATCAACAACACCTCCACCTTCTTCACCGACAAAGGAGACATAATCACATGGGTATGGGCACTCCCTGGCAATTGCCAAGCTTGGGGGAGGTGCCCCGGTATCGTATCACCATCACACTCCTATCTTTACCATTTTTCTTAGTTCGATCCTATTAGTAGTATCTTGTTCTAGTAGAATAAAGTTTATGGTATGATCTAGTTTTGAGCTTTGCTTTATGATCTCTCTATGTAATCGAGTCCGTGACCTATATAATAAAGATTAGTGTTGAGTCAAGGGCTTGATTGTTTTTGCCATGATCCTGAGTGAATAAAACAAAAAGAATAAAAAGAAACAAGGGTTCATATTGATCTTATTGAGAATAATGACTGCACATAGAAGGAGTATGATGATTAAAAGTTGTTGGGAGTTGGCAGACATAGCTTTGGTCATCGTTGCAATTAATAGAAAGTGATAAGGAAAGAGGGGTTCACATATAAATATACTATTATTGACATCTTTTATGATTGGGAGCACTCATTAAAATATGACATGCTAAAGATTTGATGTTGGACAAGGAAGACAACGTAATGAGTTATGTTTTCTTATATCTGAGATAAAGTATGTTGTCATGGATCCTCCAACATGTTGAGCTTGCCTCTCCCCCTCATGCTAGCCAAATTCTTAGCACCAAGTAGAAATACTACTTGTGCTTCCAAAAACCCTTAAACCAGTTTTGCCATGAGAGTCCACCATATCTACCTATGGATTGAGTAAGATCCTTCAAATAAGTTGTCATTGGTGCAAAGCAATAAAAATTGCTCTAAATATGTATGATTTATTGGTGTGGGAGAAATAAGTTTGATACGATCTTGTGATGTGGAAGTAATAAAAGCGATGGACTGCATAATAAAGGTTCATATCACAAGTGGCAATATAAAGTGACGTTCTTTCGCATTAAGATTTTATGCATCCAACCATAAAAGCACATGGAAACATATGCTTCACTCTGAGAAGTGCCTATAATTTATTATTATCTTCTACCTTATGCAAGAGTCTTGGTGATCTTCACCTTTTCTTTTCTTTTTATCCTTTGGCAAGCACGATTATGTTGGAAAGATCCTCGATGGATATATCTAATTGGATGTAGGGGAGCATGAGTTATTATTGTTGACATTACCCTTGAGGTAAAAGGTTGGGAGAGCAAAACTATAAGCCCCTATCTTTCTACGTGTCCGATTAAAACTCCATAACCACAAGTATCGCGTGAGTGTTAGCAATTATGAAAGACTAAATGGTAGTTGAGTATGTGGACTTGGCATTAAGCTACGACATAGACTCTTTACGATGTTATGATAAAAAGCAATCTCTACAATTACCGAGATTATGGTCTTTAGGTTCTAAATAAAGTTTAAGATACGTACTTTGCATTGTGAATAGATTAATACTTGAGCATAAGAAATCATATGACAATATTCATATATGTTGCTGTTATGAGAATAATCATGACGCCTTCATGTCCGTATTTTATTTTTATCGATGCCTCTACCTCGAAACATGGGGACATATTTATCGTTATTGGCTTTCGCTTGAGGACAAGCGAGGTCTAAGCTTGGGGGAGTTGATACGTCCATTTTGCATCATGCTTTTATATCGATATTTATTGCATTATGGGCTGTTATTGCATGTTATGTCACAATACTTATGGCTATTCTCTCTTATTCTACAAGGTTTACACAAAGAGGGAGAATGCTTTGGAATTACAGAATGGAAAAGGAGCAAATATTAGAGGCCTATTCTGCACAACTCCAAAAGTCCTGAAACTCCACGAAAGTCTTTTTGGAAATAATAAAAATATCCAGCGGAAGAAGTTCACCAAAGGGGGTCCACATCCCACGAGGGTGGGGTAGCGCCTTACTCCCTGTATGCGTGCCCCCTACCTCGTGGGCCTTGTTGGCTCTCCGATGCCCATCTTCTGCTATATGAGGTATTTCGATGAGGAAAAAATCATAAGCAACCATTCGGAGATTTAAACTCCGCCGCCATTTAGGCGGAACCTTGGCGGAACCAATCTAGGGCTCCGGCAGGCTGTATTCGCCGGGGATACTTCCCTCAGGAGGGAAATCATCGCCATCGTCATCACCAACGCTCCTCTCATCGGGAGAGGGCAATATCCATCAACATCTTCACCAGCACCATCTCATCTCAAAACCCTAGTTCATCTCTTGTATCCAATTCTTGTCTCTAAGTCCGGGATTGGTACTAGTAGGTTGCTTGTAGTGTTGATTACTCCTTGTAGTTGATGCTAGTTGGTTTATTTGGTGGAAGATCATATGTTCAGATCCTTTATGCATATTAATACCCCTTTGATTATGAACATGAATGTGCTTTGTGAGTTGTTACGTTTGTTCCTGAGGACATGGGAGAAGTCTTGCTATTAGTAGTCATGTGAATTTGGTATTAGATTCGATATTTTGATGAGATGTATGTTGTCTAGCCTCTAGTGGTGTTATGTGAACGTCGACTACATAACACTTCACCATTATTTGGGCCTAGAGGAAGGCATTTGGAGGTAATAAGTAGATGATGGGTTGCTAGAGTGATAGAAACTTAAACCCTAGTTTATGCGTTTAGCCGTAAAGGGCTGATTTGGATCCATATGTTTCATGCTATGATTAGGTTTACCTTAATACTTTTGTTGTAGTTGCGGATGCTTGCAATAGAGGTTAATCATAAGTGGGATGCTTGTTCAAGTAGGAACAGCACCCAAGCACCGATCCACCCACATATCAAATTATCAAAGTACCGAACGCGAATCATATGAACGTGATGAAAACTAGCTTGACGATATTCCCATGTGTCCACGGGAGCGCTTTTCCTTATATAAGAGTTTGTCCAGGCTTGTCCTTTGCTACAAAAAGGATTGGGCCACCTTGCTGCACTTTATTTACTATTGTTACTTGTTGCTCGTTACAAATTATCTTATCACAAAACTATCTATTACCACTTATTTCAGTACTTACCGGAGAATACCTTGCTGAAAACTGCTTATCATTTCCTTCTGCTCCTCGTTGGGTTCGACACTCTAACTTATCGAAAGGACTACAATAGATCCCCTATACTTGTGGTTCATCATTGTCATAGATCCTTCAACATGTGGTGCTTGCCCCCTATCGTTGCTAGCCAAAAATTCCGCACTAAGTAGAGATACTACTTGTGCATCCAAAAACCCTTAAAGCCAAATCATATTTTCAAGTGTCCATCATATCTACCTAGGGATTGAGCAAGATCCCTCAAGTAAGTTGTCATCGGTGCAAAAAAGCAATAAAAATTACTTCTAAATGTGTGAGATCATTTAGTGTAAGGGAAAATTGAGCGTTGCACGAACTTGTGATGGTGAAGAATAAAAGCGACAGACTACATAATGAAGGTCGCTATTACAAGGGGCAATGCAACGTGAGTTCTTTTGCACTAAGGGGTTGAGCATACAAGCAAATAAGCGCATGGCAACCTCTGCTTCCCTCTGCAAAGGGCCTATCTTTTACTTTTATGTATTTAATTTTATGCAAAGAGTCAAAGTTTTCCCTCTATTCCTTTTTATTTTTCTCCTTTGTCAAGCATCATGTGGTGAGGAAAGATCTAGGCACATATGTCCAGTTGAATATAGATAGCATGAGTTATTATTGTTGACATTACCCTTGAGGTGGAAATGCGTTGGGGAGGCGAAACTATAAGCCCCTATCTTTCTATGTGTCGGTTGAAAAGTTTTGCTCATGTGTATGCGGTGAGTGTTAGCAATCATAGAAGACTATATGATGGTCGAGTATGTGGACTTGCCTAAAGGCTCAACACGTGACCCTTCTGAAAAGATGATGAATTTTAGTTGCAAAGTTGTTGAGAACATAGTTTGTTGGTTTTAATAGATTTTTGCTTTATACTTGATTGTGTGATGGTATTACTTATGCATGAGAAGTATATGATAAAAGTATTATGTTTAATTTTGTTTTACATTATAATAATCAACATGATGCTTCTATGTCAGTATTTTGTTTAACGACACCTCTCTCTCAAAGCATGTGGACATGTTTTTCGATTTGGTTTTAAACGAGGACAAGCGAGGTCTAAGCTTGGGGAGTTGATACGTCCATTTTGCATCATGTTTTCTTCTTGTTATTTATAATGTTTTTATCCATAATAATGCTTTTGGAGTAATTCTAATGCCTTTTCTCTCATGATATGCAAGGTATACACCAAGAGGAGAATTCCGGCATTGGAAATCTGGACCTGAAAAAGCTACGTCAGCCTACCTATTCCGCACAACTCCAAATAAGCTGAAACTTCACGAGGATTTTTTACGGAATATATGAGAATTATTGGAGCAAATAACTACGAGAGGGGGCCCACTAGGTGGGTGTTGGGGATCGTAGTAATTTCAAAAAAAATCTTACGCACACACAAGATCATGGTGATGCATAGCAACGAGAGGGGAGAGTGTTGTCCACGTACCCTCGTAGACCGAAAGCGGAAGCATTAGCACAACTTGATCGATGTAGTCGTGCGTCTTCACGATCCGACCGATCAAGTCACAGTAACGCACGGCACCTCCAGATTCAGACTGCGTTTAGCTTGATGGCGTCCCTCGAACTCTGATCCAGAGCTTTGAGGAGAGTTCCGTCTGACCTGACGGCGTGGTAGCGATGATGATGTTCTCTTGGCGGGGCTTCGCCTAAGCACCGCTACGATATTATCGAGGTGGGTTTTGGTGGAGGGGGGCACCGCACACGGCTAAGAGATCAATTGTTGTGTCTATGGGGTGCCCCCCTCCTCCGTATATAAAGGGGGGAGGAGGAGAGGGTCGGCCAAGGGGGTGGTGCGCCCTAGGAGGGGGAAACCTACTCCAAGTAGGTTTGCCCCTCCCTTTCCTAGTCCAAGAAGGAGGGAAGGAAGAGAGTGGGAGAGGGGAAGGCAAGGCGCCCCTTCCTTGTCCTATTCGGACTCAAGGGGAGGCGCGCCTCTTGCCTGGCCGGCCTCTCTCTCTCTCCACTCGGGCCCAACAAGGCCCATTAGTTCCCAGGGGTTCGGTAACCCCGGTACTCGATAAATGTGAAACCTTCCGGAACCTTTCCGGTGTCCAAACATAGTCGTCCAATATATCGATCTTTATGTCTCGACCATTTCGAGACTCCTCGTCATGTCCATGATCACATCCGGGACTCCGAACAACCTTCGGTACATAAAAACATATAAACTCATAATATAAGCATCATGAAACTTTAAGCGTCGCGGACCCTATGGGTTCGAGAACTATATAGACATGACCGAGAACCGTCTCGGGTCAATAACCAATAAGCGGAACCTGGATGCTCATATTGGCTCCCACATATTCTACGAAGATCTTTATCGATCAGACCGCATAACAACATACGTTGTTCTCTTTGTCATCGGTATGTTACTTACCCGAGATTCGATCATCGGTATCTCAATACCTAGTTCAATCTCATTACCGGCAAGTCTCTTTACTCGTTCCGTAATACATCATCTCGCAACTAACTCATTAGTTACAATGCTTGCAAGGCTTATAGTGATGTGCATTACCGAGTGGGCGAGAGATACCTCTCCAGGCAATCGGAGTGACAAATCCTAATCTCGAAATACGCCAACCCGACAAGTACCTTCCGGAGACACATGTAGAGCACCTTTATAATCACCCGATTCGTTGTGACGTTTGGTAGCACACAAAGTGTTCCTCCGATGTGGCAGGAGTTGCATAATCTCATAGTCATAGGAACATGTATAAGTCATGAAGAAAGCAATAGCAACATATTAAACGATCAAGTGCCAAGCTAACAGAATGGGTCAAGTCAATCACATCATTCTCCTAATGATGTGATCCCATTAAACAAATGCCAACTCATGTCTATGGTTAGGAAACTTAACCATCTTTGATTAACGAGCTAGTCAAGTAGAGGCATACCAGTGACACTATGTTTGTCTATGTATTCACACATGTATTATGTCTCCGGTTAATACAATTCTAGCATGAATAATAAACATTTATCATGAAATAAGGAAATAAATAATAACTTTATTATTGCCTCTAGGGCATATTTCCTTGATCTCCCACTTGCACTAGAGTCAATAATCTAGATCACATCACCATGTGATTTAACATCAATAGTTCACATCACCATGTGATTAACACCCATAGTTCACATCGTCATGTGACTAACACCCAAAGGGTTTACTAGAGTCAATAATCTAGTTCACATCTCTATGTGATTAACACCCAAAGAGTACTAAGGTGTGATCATGTTTTGCTTGTGAGAGAAGTTTAGTCAATGGGTCTCGCCATATATTCAGATCCGTATGTATTTTGCAAATTTCTATGTCAACAATGCTCTGCACGGAGCTACTCTAGCTAATTGCTCCCACTTTCAATATGTATCTAGATCGAGACTTAGAGTCATCCAGATCGGTGTCAAAGCTTGCCTCGATGTAACTCTTTACGACAAACCTTTTGTCATCTCGATAATCGAGAAACATATCCTTATTCCACTAAGGATAATTTTGACCGATGTCCAGTGATCTACTCCTAGATCACTATTGTACTCCTTGCCAAAATCAGTGTAGGGTATACAATAGATGCGGTACCTGACATGGCATACTTTATAGAACCTATGGCTGAGGCATAGGGAATGACTTTCATTCTCTTTCTATCTTCTGTTGTGGTCGGGCTTATCAGGATGAAACTTTTTCACATAAGCATTGCAACCCTAAACTTTAAGAAACAACAACTTTGGTTTCTTGCCAAACCACAGTTCATAAGACATCATCTCAACGGATTTAGATGGTGCCCTATTTAACGTGAATGCAACTGTCTCTAATGCATAACCCCAAAACGATAGTGGTAAATCGGGAAGAGACATCATAGATTGTACTATATCCAATAAAGTACAGTTATGACGTTCGGACACACCATTATGTTGTGGTGTTCTAGGTGGCATGAGTTTGTGAAACTATTCCACATTGTTTTAATTGAAGGCCAAACTCGTCACTCAAATATTTTCTTCCACGATCAGATCGTAGAAACTTTATTTTCTTATTATGATGATTTTCTACTTCACTCTGAAATTATATGAACTTTTCAAATGTTTCAGACTTATGTTTCATCAAGTAGATATACCTATATCTGCTCAAATCATCTGTGAAGGTCAGAAAATAATGATATCCGCCGCGAACCTCAACACTCATCGGATCGCATACATTAGTATGTATTATTTCCAATAAGTTAGTTGCTCGCTCCATTGTTCCGGAGAATGGAGTCTTAGTCATCTTGCCCATAAGGCATGGTTCGCAAGCATCAAGTGATTCATAATCAAGTGATTCCAAAATCCCATCAGCATGGAGTTTGTTCATGCGCTTTACTCCAATATGACTTAAACGGAAGTGCCACAAATAAGTTGCACTATCATTATTAACTTTGCATCTTTGGCTTCAATATTATGAATATGTGTATCACTACAATCGAGATCCAACAAACCATTTTCATTGGGTGTATGACCATAGAAGGTTTTATTCATGTAAACAGACAACACTTATTCTCTAACTAAAATGAATAATCGTGTTGCAATAAACATGATCAAATCATATTCATGCTCAACGCAAACACCAAATAACACTTATTTAGGTTCAACACTAATCTCGAAAGTACAGGGAGTGTGCGATGATGATCATATCAATCTTGGAACTACTTCCAACACACATCGTCACCTCGCCCTTAATTAGTTTACATTCATTTTGCAATTCCGTTTGAGTTACTACTCTTAGCAATGGCGAACCAAAGATCAAATACCGAGGGGTTCTATGAACACTAGTAAAATACACATCAATAATCTATATATCAAATATACCTTTGTTCATTTGCCATCCTTCTTATCCGCCAAATACTTGGGGCAGTTCCGCTTCGGTGACGGTCCCTTTGCGAGAGAAGCACTTAGTCTCAGGCTTAGATCCAGACTTGGGCTTCTTCACTTGAGCAGCAACTAGCTTGCCGTTCCTTTTTGAAGTTCCCCTTATTCCCTTTGCCCTTTTCTTAAAACTAGTGGTCTTGTCAACCATCAACACTTGATGCTTTTCTTGATTTCTACCTTCGTTGATTTCAGCATTACGAAGAGCTTGGGAATCGTTTCCGTTATCCCTTGCATATTATAGTTCATCACGAAGTTCTAGTGACTTGCTGATAGTGACTAGAGAATTATGTCAATCACTATCTTATCTGGAAGATTAACTCCCACTTGATTCAAGTGATTGTAGTACCCAGATAATCTGAGCACATGCTCCTTTGGTGAGCTATTCTCCTCCATCTTGTAGGCAAAGTACTGTCAGAGATCTCATATCTCTCGACACGGGCATGAGTATGAAATACCAATTTCAACTCTTGGAACATCTTATATGCTCCGTGGCGTTCAAAACATTTTTGAAGTCCCGGTTCTAAGCCGTAAAGCATGGTGCACTAAACTATTAAGTAGTCATCATACCGAGCTTTGCCAAATGTTCATAACGTCTGCATATGCTCCTGCAATAGGTCCGTCACCT
Organism: Aegilops bicornis; assembly: GCA_021605145.1. NCBI lineage: Eukaryota > Viridiplantae > Streptophyta > Magnoliopsida > Poales > Poaceae > Aegilops > Aegilops bicornis. Next base: position 581,152,116 of record CM038674.1, on the reverse strand, counting down.
AGCGGTGCATCAAGGACATAATTCTTCTATGCAGCAGAGAGGATAATCCTCAGATCACGGACCAAGTCCGCATCATTGCTACTAACATCTTTCAACATAGTTTTCTCTAGGAACATATCAAAAATAAAATAGGGGAGCTAAACACGAGCTATTGATCTACAACATAGATGCTAATACTACCAGGACTAAGTTCATGATAAATTAAAGTTCAATTAATCATAATACTTAAGAACTCCCACTTAGATAGACATCCCTCTAATCATCTAAGTGATCATGTGATCCAAATCAACTAAACCATGTCTGATCATCATGTGAGATGGAGTAGTTTTCAATGGTGAATGTCGTGGAATTGTCACGGCAGATTTCCTTAGTGTGAGGACTTAGTCGCGAGGCCAACGCATCTATGTGGTAGCTTGAGAGGGGTTGAGCGGAATCGAGAGACGCAACACACAAGGCGAGGATTGACTGACTTGGGCCCCGGGAAACATCATCCGGTAAAAACCCTACATCTTTGTTTGAGGCTAGGTCTCATTATCATCGCAAGGGAGTCGTAGTAAACCGGCTCTCCTGTTTGTGTCTAGCCCTAGAGATTGTTTCTTCTTGCTTGTAGCTTGTCCCTCTTTGGGGAGCCCTGCCCCTCCTTATATATGTTGAAGGGGCGGGTTACATGTGGATACCTATTAGGATTAGGACTAGTCTATCTCTAATGCAAACCGGATACAAGTCCTGGTCTTAACTCCTTGTAAGGTAAATATTCCTCATGCCTTTCCTCTTAAACCGCCCACAATAGTTGAACGGCCTTCATGAACCGCCAGACGGGCCACCGGTCTTGTCGCTCCTCGACCCGTCCGGGTCACCGATGAGTTACAACGTCTGGCGGAGTTCTTTGGTAAATTGCCGTGTCTGGGCGGGTCACCAGATGAATATCGCCAAGTGCCGGCGGGACCTCAAATAAACCGCCAAGTCCGGTCGGGTTAACTTCAGGCGGTTTACACCATGAGGTATATCCTCGACATTAGCCCCCAAGTTTAGCTTGGATTTATCCATGGTAAACTTATCTTTATAAAATAAACACCAGAACAAATTTGGCAGGTTGTGCTCGGGTTAAGAATTCTTGTAGACCCGGCACTGATCGTCCTTGATCCTTTGTCATTTCCTCCTTCTAGAAAATCCGGGTCAATAACCAGCTTCATACTCAAATTGCGATGTTGGCTTTTTATAGAAAAAATATTATGAAGAATAATCCACTTGAATCGGCTTCCAAAGCGCGGTTTAAGAAATATTGGTCTTGAAATACTCATCGATATTCAACCGGTTTGAAGATGCGAACTTGCCGGTTTTATCATTGCCAAAAGGCTGTCGGGTTATAAAAACTTGATAATTTCGAATCATGATTGTTGCAGACACGGTTCATGATTGTTGCCAACGCCGTTCATGATTATTAATGACGCCGGGTTGCGACCTGGTCATAATGATTGGTGACGCCAGTCAACCTAGTTTGCTCAATTAGAGAATTTGAAAATATTTCTTCGATAATAATATAATACACCTGTAGCCCCCAAGTCTTTGAGCAGAATAAAGTGGTGGCTTAAGACTTTGCTTCAATATAAATCTTGCCACTTTCAAAGAAATCCATGTTGTTCATCCGGTGACTAGTAAAAGCTGAATACTCCATACTATGTAGCCCCCAAGTCTTGGGGTTGTCATGCTTGCGGCAACACAGGACTTATAATTATCTTATACTCATAAAAACTTCCACGATTATAGCCCCCAAGGGCCGGGTCATTATGCAATAATGAGCAGGGACTTTGTAGGTGTAATCATGTAGATTTGAGCAATGATGTGTAGCCCCCAAGGGCGGCTCAAGAAGATAATATTGAGCTGGGACTTAATATATACTTCAATGAAAATAACATCATATGATGTAACCCCCATCATGGGACTTGAATCCACGTCCACAAGGTTAAGAACCTTGTGCTTTACCAACTGAAAGCAAAGGACCCTTCAATATAATGAATAAAAAGCTTTGTACCTTCAACTGTTGTGAGGAGCAATTGGTAGCCCCAAGGGCCGACTCATTATAATATGATGAGTCGGGTCTTCAATAATATGAGCAAAAAATTACTTTGCATTAGCCCCCAAGTGTCATGGTGCATGCTTGCGCGACATGAGACTTACATATTTGATATAATCTCAACTTAAATAATGTAGCCCCCAAAGTGCTAGGTCGTAAACCTACTGCGACAACTCGGGACTATTCCCTCCATTGTAGAATAAATCATACCCATTGATGAAATAATAGCCATTCTTATTTGAAGCTACTTTGAAAACCTCAATCATAATATTGGTTATTGATAACCATAATAAAAATCTAGCCATGTTGGCTATTCAAGATAATATAATGCGGTATGAAAAACCTTATTCATTTAATATCATAATGAAAATTCAGCCAAGTTTGGCTAGTTGAATAATATAACCCAATGATTTATAAGCGCATGATTCCAATGGCGCAATCCAAATATGTCTTGGCGACTTATAGTCCAAAACCAGGCGGGTTAACAAACACCGGATAATTTCTCATCATATCTTGGCGACTTATCGTCTTAAAGCCGGGCGGTTTAATAAACACCGGATAATTTATCATCATGCTTTATTCAACTTTGTCTCTTCATACAACAAGTTTAAAGTGTCCTGGCGGTTTATTTTGGACGGGTCATAATGCCCAACATATAACCCAGGTTTATAACCAAGGCTGCACTTTAAGAATAATCAATGAAATATATCATACCTATGACATTGAATCACATCATTGGTGTACCAATTTTTTGTAGTAAGGGTGATGACCCCAATCTTGAGTAATGATAACTCCTTTCATACCGTGTTGGTTTATGATAAAACCGTACCGGGTTGTGATAAACGCCGGTTTAACCATGTATATCTTGGCGACATCGTAGTCAAACCAGACCGGGCGGATAGTCTCCGGATTATGATTTGATCATGTCTCGACAATTTGTAATTGAAAGTCAAGCGGGTTAATGAACACGGTTTACTCCATAATAAGATGGTAACATCAAACCGGGCAGATAGTCTCCGGATTAGGATTTGACCGTGTTCCGCCAATTTGTAATTGGCGGTTTGAACCGGATTAACAATGTCGGTTTAAAAAGCGCAATGTAAGTAAAAGTTCTTTAGCAAAAGAACAGAATTCAAGCAAAGGAAAAATAAAACCATTGCAAATGAGGCTTTACTGAGTCGATCAGATGGTGTTACCATGGTCGGACACGACCAAGCTCCCAATAAGGTGTAGCCATGGTTCAAGTTAGCCAGGTCCCCAACTGAAATCGTGGCATTATGTTGATCAAGTGGCGTGGCAATGGTTCGGGTTCGACCAAGCCCCCAAGTGACTCTATGGCCTTAGGCCGATCAAGAGGCGTGACTGGTTCAGACTTGACCATGTCCCCAAGTGATCTGGTGGCTTTCGCCTATCAAAAGGTGTTGCATTGGTTAGGACACGACCAAGCCCCCAAGTGATGTTGTGGCAATAGGCCGATCAAGAGGCGTGGCTATGGTTCGGATACGACCAAGCCCCCAAGTGATGCCGTGGCATTGAGCCGATCAAGAGGTGTGACTATTGTTCAGACATGACCAAGCCCACTAGTGATCAATAAATGATAAGCCAATAAGGCATGATACCCATGTTTGAACTGCGCATCATGGCAGCAGGTCCTCTTTGGCACCCTTTAACTTTTTGCAAGAGATAAATCCTTCTTGAACCGGACATTAAACCGGATATTGAGAGCTTCAAAGCTTTGTGGGAAACATCTTTCCCTTGAACCGGATTTTAAACCGAAATCTTCATTTTATGCCGGAAATTTTCTGACGGCCTTTAAATTTGCACGAAGACGGCGGTTTAGGGTCCTGCATTAGATAACTTTGCAAGCCGGAGTAATTTCTATTTTAAAGAAAGCAATATATAATATAAAAATATATTGGATGGATTTCACCTGATATGTTAGGCCAGAAATTATCCACCACGGAGGTGATCAATTATGGCCAAGTCGGCCGTGGGAGCAGATAAATGAATCGGCCGTGATGTTGTAAACCGGTGCGGACAAGCAAACTGTCCTCCGCGTTGTAAACCGGTGCGGACAAGCAAGTTGTCCTCCGCGTTGTAAACCGGTGCGGACGCGTGAACCGGTCGGCCGCTCATCGGGTAATGTGACACGGAGGAAAACATTTGTTGTAGAACGTTGCGGTCGTGCTCTATACCCATAATATAACAATAATTTTACACGTATATAAAAATACCAATAGGAGAGTGTAATGGTGCTTAGAGGAATTAAAATGTCACGATAAAATATACAAGAGGGATAACACCTGATTTTATTTTTGTCGGATGTACGCAGATGCTGGTGCTATATAATATGCACGTTGAGCTTCGCTGATGTGATGTAGCATAATATCCACGTGACCCTCTGTTGTAACTTGATTTATTCTTATGATCATGGACGCCGGTGTCGAGATAATCTTTGGATCTTTGTTGTTGGATAACACTTTTGATTAGTACTACTCTCGTTCTTTGTCTCCTTGGGTATTGAGCTTTGAGGAGAAGTGATAAACAAAAATTATCTTGACTCATACGCATTTGAAGGTGGAGATGACAATGGCCAGCAAACCATGTGAACAACGAGGGACGTTGTAGGGTTACCAGCGATGAATTGTTTTTTCTTTTTTTTTTTCTTTATGCTCTTGACGCCTGTGTTTCGCCAGCCCTTTCCAACTAGCGCTTGACGGATCGCTACTGATGATTGAATTTTTTGAAGTGCCTTAGGCCTCCACGTGACTCTTCCTCCTTTGCCTTTCTTTTTTTCGAACAAGCAGCGAACGCTTCGATGGTAGCCGGCGTGAGCGGGCGGAAGTGGAGCAGCCCGCTTGGGGACGGCGACTTGGTAGGTGGCAGGGAGCCTACGGCTGTAGAGGCAGCGGAGGCCAGCGAGACAAGTGACCGGCGTGGCGGAACCCGGTAGGCGGAGGCGGCCAGCGACAACAGAGGAGCAGCGGCGGCCAGGTCATGGCTGCGAAGTCGCGGCAGCAGTTTGTGTCTTCTGACGAGATGTCGGGTTGGCCTAAGATATCGACGGTGGCGATTTGAGGCATGCAGGGTCATGGCCAGCTTTGACGCACGGAAATGAGAAGCTGTGGGCCGTCACAGTGATGGATTTGAGTCCGGATTAACCGTATGTAGAAAGCGAGTGCAGCCATGGCAACAACAAAGTCGCTTCGGCGACTTCGTAAGACTACGCCGCAGAAGCGCAACAAAGGCGGTTTGGATGTGAAGGCAAACCATCTGCGTGGCGGCGACTTCGGCGGAAGCGAGGCTGATAATGACTTCAGACGGGCGGTGGAGTCAAGACCAGCCACAAGTCGTGATGCGACTCAAGATGAGGGGCAGCAGCGGCGGCCGACCGCGGTAGAGGAGCGATGCGGCAGGTTACGGTCGAGGTGGCGGCGACTCGGTGCTTGGCGACTCAAGTAGTAGCGGCGAAGTGTGGCTGAGCCGGCGGCACCCGGTGATAGCGGTTCAGAGATGAAAAATGAAGCCGAACCTAGTCCGTTGCCTCGTCGAAGCTTGGCGTTGACTTGTCAATCCGATCAAGCGTTGGAATTCAGGTATCTTGGAGAGCAGGACGACCCGGTAGCGACAACTAAACGGAGGCGGAGGTGTAAGGAGCGGCTGAAGCGATGGGCACAAACCGGCCCTTGCGAGTTGAGGCGGAGCCGACTTGAAGCGCGGCTGTGGCCATGTAGCGGTGGCTCGAAGGTGACACCGACGAGGTGAAGCGGTGCTGTTGGCGGGTCAACGGCCAAGGCAAACCGGGCGGCACGGGGCGCCGTTGCAGCTGTAGTAGAGGCGGAAACCACGGCGATTGATTACTCTGAGTCCCCGTGCTTCTCCGGGTCGTGGTTGTTTTGTTTTTTCCTTCTATGACTAGGTCCCGATGAACACGGCTAGCAGATTGCAGATCGATTAGTGCATGTACTATTTGATTCCTTGGATTTATGCAGCTATATTTAACATTCATCACCAGCCTTCATCCGTACTGATGTGGACGTGGGCGCAAAAAAGATCAAAGAATCCGACCCGGATCTTTGGTGACGTCGAATCAGATTCTGGTCCAATCTACGAACGCGTGAGGCGCCGCACAGAAACCCTAAAAACTCTACAAACCTCGTATCTGCAGGCTCCAAAAAAATTTTAACCATAATTCTGATCATCCCACGATAAATTTGCTGGCTCTGTCCGTGGTCGCCCAGCGGGTCACGTGGTCGTTCCGGGCCGATTCTTTTTCATCTGATTCAATTGCGAGTTTCTCGATCCCTAAAAGAGATCCCTTCAAGAACTCAACACCACCGTGCAGTAGCCCCACGGTGGGCGCCAACTGTCGTGGAATTGTCACGGCAGATGTCCTTAGTGTGAGGACTTAGTCGCGAGGCCAACGCATCTATGTGGTAGCTTGAGAGGGGTTGAGCGGAATCGAGAGACGCAACACAAGACAGGGATTTAGACATAGCTGGGCCCCGGAAACATCATCCGGTAAAACCCTACATGCTGCTTTGAGGCTAGGTCTCATTATCATCGCGAGGGAGTCGCCAAACCGGCTCTCCTCTTTGTGTCTAGCCCTAGAGATTGTTTCTTCTTGCTTGTAGCTTGTCCCTCTTTGGGAGCCTGCCCCTCCTTATATATGTTGAAGGGAGGCGGGTTACATGTGGAGTCCTATTAGGATTAGGACTAGTCTATCTCTAATGCAAACGGATACAAGTCCTGGTCTTAACTCCTTGTAAGGTAAATATTCCTCATGCCTTTCCTCTTAAACCGCCCACAATAGTTGAACCGGCCTTCATGAACCGCCGCAGGGCCACCGCCGAGTCTTGTCGCTCCTCGACCCGTCCATGGGTCACCCGAGTGAGTTACAAGCGTCTGGCGGGTTGCTGGTAAATTGCCAGGTCTGGGCGGGTCACCAGATGAATATCGCCAAGTGCCAGCGGGACCTCAAATAAACCGCCAAGTCCAGCCGGGTTAACTTCCGGCCGGTTTACACCGCGGGGTATATCTCCGACAGTGAACATCACTATGTTGATCATATCTACTATATGATTCACGCTCGACCTTCTCGGTCTCGGTGTTACGAGGCCATATCTGCATATGCTAGGCTCGTCAAGTTTAACCTGAGTATTCGCGTGTGCAACTGTTTTGCACCCGTTGTATTTGAACGATAGAGCCTATCACACCCGATCATCACATGGTGTCTCAAAGACGAAGAACTTTCGCAACGGTGCATACTCGTGGAGAACACTTATACCTTGATAATTTAGTGAGAGATCATCTTATAATGCTACCGTCAATCAAAAGCAAGATAAGATGCATAAAAGATAAACATCACATGCAATCATATAAGTGATATGAGGCCATCATCATCTTGTGCTTGTGATCTCCATCTCCGGCAGATCACAGATCACCATCGTCACCGGAGCGACACCTTGATCTCCATCGTAGCATCGTTGTCGTCTCGCCAACTTATGCTTCTCGACTATCGCTACCGCTTAGTGATAAAGTAAAGCATTACAGTATGATTGCATTGCATACAATAAGCGACAACCATATGGCTCCTGCCGATTGCCGATAACTTGGTTACAAAACATGATCATCTCATACAATAAAATATAGCATCATGCCTTGACCATATCACATCACAACATGCCCTACAAAAACAAGTTAGACGTCCTCTACTTTGTTGTTGCAAGTTTTACGTGGCTGCTATAGGCTGAGCAAGAACCGTTCTTACCTACGCATCAAAACCACAACGACAGTTTGTCAAGTTAGTGCCATTTTAACCTTCTCAAGGACTGGGCGTAGCCACACTCGGTTCAACTAAAGTTGGAGAAACTGACACCCGCCAACCACCTGTGTGCAAAGCACGTCGGTAGAACCAGGCTCGCGTAAGCGTACGCGTAATGTTGGTCCGGGCCGCTTCATCCAACAATACCGCCGAACCAAAGTATGACATCTTTGGTAAGCGATATGACTTATATTGCCCACAACTCACTTGTGTTCTACTCGTGCATATAACATCTACGCATAAAACCAGGCTCGGATGCCACTATTGGGGAACGTAGTAATTTCAAAAATTTCCTACGCTTTACGGGATCATGGTGATGCATAGCAACAAGAGGAGAGTGTTGTCCACGCACCCTCGTGAACCAAAGCGAAGGCGTTAGCACAATGCGGTTGATGTAGTCGTCGTCTTCACGATTGACCGATCAAGTACTGAACGCATCGGCACCTCCGAGTTCAGCACACGTTCAGCTTCGATGATGTCCCTCGAACTCCGATCCAGCCGAGCTTTGAGGGAGAGTTCCGTCGACCTGACGGCGTGGTGGCGATGATGATGTTCTACCGGCGCGAGGCTTACGCCTAAGCATCGCTACGATATTATCGAGGTGGATTATGGTGGAGGGGGCACACGGCTAAGAGATCAAGAGATCAATTGTTGTGTCTATGGGGTGCCCCCTCCTCCGTATATAAAGGGGAGGAGGAGAGGGCGGCCAAGGGGTGCGCGCCCTAGGAGGGGCAACCCTACACCAATTCGGTTTGCCCCTCCCTTTCCTAGTCCAAGAAGGAGGGGGAAGGAAGGAGTAGGAGAGGGGAAAGGCAAGGGGGGCGCCCCCCCCCCTTCCTTGTCCTATTCGGACTCAAGGGGAGGGGGGCGCCTCTTGCCCTGGCCGGCCCCTCTCTCTATCTCCACTAGGGCCCAACAAGGACCATTAGTTCCCGGGGGGTTCCGGTAACCCCCGGTACTCCAATAAATGTCCGAAACCTTCCGGAACCTTTTCGGTGTCCAAACATAGTCGTCCAATATATCGATCTTTACATCTCGACCATTTTGAGACTCCTCGTCATGTCCGTGATCACATACGGGACTCCGAACAACCTTCGGTACATCAAAACATATAAACTCATAATATAACTGTCATCGAAACTTTAAGCGTGCGGACCCTACGGGTTCGAGAACTATGTAGACATGACCGAGACACGTCTCCGGTCAATAACCAATAGCGGAACCTGGATGCTCATATTGGCTCCACATATTCTACGAAGATCTTTATCGGTCGGACCGCATAACAACATACGTTGTTCCCTTTGTCATTGGTATGTTACTTGCCCAAGATTCGATCGTCGGTATCTCAATACCTAGTTCAATCTCGTTCACAGGCAAGTCTCTCTTTACTCGTTCCGTAATACATCATCTCGCAACTAACTCATTAGTTACAATGCTTGCAAGGCTTATAGTGATGTGCGTTCACGAGTGGGCCTCAGAGATACCTCTCCGACAATCGGAGTGACAAATCCTAATCTCGAAATCGCCAACCCAACAAGTACCTTGGAGACACCTGTAGATCACCTTTATAATCACCCAATTATGTTGTGACGTTTGGTAGCACACAAAGTGTTCCTCCGTAAGCAGGAGTTGCATAATCTCATAGTCATAGGAACATGTATAAGTCATGAAGAAAGCAATAGCAACATACTAAGCGTCAAGTGCTAAGCTAACGGAATGGGTAAGTCAATCACATCATTCTCTAATGATGTGATCCCGTTAATCAAATGACAACTCATGTCTATGGTTAGGAAACTTAACCATCTTTGATTAACGAGCTAGTCAAGTAGAGGCATACTAGTGACACTATGTTTGTCTATGTATTCACACATGTATTATGTTTCCGGTTAATACAATTCTAGCATGAATAATAAACATTTATCATGAAATAAGGAAATAAATAATAACTTTATTATTTCCTCTAGGGCATTTTTCCTTGATGGGCACAACCCACAGGCGCGCCGAGAGCCCAGGCGCGCCCTTGTGGGTTGTGCTCACCCAGGCCCACCTCCGGTGCCCTTCTTCTAGTATATAGGTCATTTTGACCTAAAAAAATAAAGAGAGGACTTTGGGGATGGAGCGCCGCCGCCTCGAGGCAGAACTTGGGCAGGAGCACTTTTGCCCTCCGACGGAGCGGTTCCGCCGGGGAACTTCCCTCCCGGAGGGGGAAATCATTGTCATCATCATCACCAACAACTCTCCCATCTTGGGGAGGGAAATCTCCATCAACATCTTCAACAACACCATCTCATCTCAAACTCTAGTTCATCTCTTGTGTTCAATCTTGTTACCGGAACTATAGATTGGTGCTTGTGGGTGACTAGTAGTGTTGATTACATATTGTAGTTGATTACTATATGGTTTATTTGGTGGAAGATTATATGTTTAGATCCAATATGCTATTTAATACTCCTCTGATCATGAGCATGTTTATCATTTGTGAGTGGTTACTTTGTTCTTGAGGTCACGGAGAAATCATGTTGCAAGTAATCATGTGAACTTGATATGTGTTTGATATTTTCATAGTATGTATGTTGTGACTCCCTTAGTGGTGTCATGTGAACGTCGACTGCATGACACTTCACCATATTTGGGCCTAAGGGAATGCATTGTGGAGTAGCAATTAGATGATGGGTTGCGAGAGTGATGTAAGCTTAAACCCCGGTTATGCGCTTATTCCGTAAGGGACCGATTGGACCCAAAAGTTTAATGCTATGGTTAGAATTTATTCTTAATACTTTTCTCGTAGTTGCGGATGCTTGCGGGAGGGTTAATCATAAGTAGGAGGTTTGTTCAAGTAAGAACTAAACCTAAGCACCGGTCCACCCACATATCAAATTATCTAATTACCAAACACAAATCGAACCAACATGATGAAAGTGACTAGATGAAATTCCCGTGTACCCTCAAGAACGCTTTGCTTATCATAAGAGACCGTTTTGGCCTGTCCTTGCCTCAAAAGGATTGGGTTACCTTGCTGCACTTTTGTTACTACTATCATTACTTGCTCGTTATTAATCATCTTGCTATCAAACTACTCTGTTACTTACAATTTCAGCACTTGCAGACATTACCTTACTGAAAAGTAATTGTCATTTCCTTCTGCTCCTCGTTGGGTTCGACACTCTTACTTATCAAAAAGAGCTACAATTGATCCCCTATACTTGTGGGTCATCAGAGAACAAGAACTTCAAAGGACCAAACATGTAGATCAAGAGAACCAAGATCAAGCCAGAGAAGCAAGATACCACCAGGAGGAAAGCCTCCCTTGCCGGACAAGCAAGCTCGGCGAGGGCGGGGTCAACCCCCGGAAGAAGACGTCCAAGACATCCCGGCAGGGCCTGCCGGGACTCGCGAAAGCAACACCACCTCACCCAACTACTCCACCACAACCCACGTTGTCGATTGATGCGGTGTCAAGCCGCAAAGTGACTGGGTGGCAGCCATTCGCCACATGGCGGCCTTTCTCTACAGGAAATACCTACAAATGACACCCGTCATGTGACGTGTCAAGCCAGCAGGTGTGAAGCTGGCAAAACAGCCCGGCAAGGCTTGCTGGGCAAGCAACAACGTGACGTTAAGCGGTGCATTTAATGCGCCCCTGTCAGCCTGCAGAGTTAGGTATGATAGCACTGTTTGCTATCTTATCAGTGCATAATGACCACTTTCCCATCGTGGTGACCCCCTTAATCTACAAAGCAGACCCATGGAAACCGTAGAAAGGGTTAGAAGGTTGGAAACCACACACTCATACGCACGTAGCCACTGCCGCCCTTGCCAGGCAAGTGTACTACGCTCCACCACTATTCTTCCACCATCAATCCACCAAAGCAGGAGTAGGGTTTTGCGCCTCGCGGCGACCCGAACACAGGGTAAATCGCCTGCGTGTGATCTTTGCCGTGTTGCCCCATGCTCTTCTGCTCTTTGTGCAATGTGACATCCCCCCTGCCGAACTAGCAAGGGGCACTTGGTCCCATAGGTGGCCGTGGTTTCCTGCGACATCTTTGGCGCACCAGGTAGGGGGCGTCGCTTGCACGAACCTAAAAGCGTGTGCAGCGCGTCATCTTCATCGTCATCTTCACCTTCAACGGCGCCGTCGACCATGGTGACCAAGAAGAAATCCGGTGCTTCGGCTCATCCATCCACCTCGAAGGCTCCGCCGCCCGTGGCCTCTAATACCACGGGGGATGCGGAGGCACGCGAGGACGTGGACACTGTTGGGGATGTGGTGAGCAAAGGCATCGTCACCACTTCCCCGCAGCGGCGAAGGGCGGAGACGCTGCAGGACTGCAGCGTCGACAACACCCCGACAGCCACGCTCCACAAGGTACGGGTGAGGGGGTTACTCCGTCTGCGACCCCTCCTCTCGCCGACGGGCACAAACGCAGCAACGGCGCTCGGTCCGGGGCGAATCACCGCCCTCCGGCCGCCCCCACCACGGGAGCGACCGCAGCGCGTGCACCTCCCCCGAAATGGGTCAACCAAGTCGTTGTGCCCAATGGAGTCGCTGGCCCTCAAGCACCTTCGCCACGCCACCATACCATCCAGGTGGCCGCCCCGCAGCAGCGGAGACGTGGTACTATCGCTGCCGGCACCGCCAGGAGCCGAGCGACGGTGTGATCTACATCGTCATCACCCATGCCGAGTACTGATATAGAGGCCATGGCGCAGGCTCAGCTGCTGCTGAGGTTTCCGCCAGCTGTCGAGCAGATGGATGAATGGTGTGCCACCATCCAAAGTCTGCTTGGTTTCACCGAGGCTGGGGGCTCGCAGCGAGCTGGCCCGCCACGGCCTCCCCAAGCGACGACGACAGCTCATGCTGCTGGCCCTACGGAAGGGGCCACCCCCCCCCCCCACGGTGCAGTCCCCGCCACGGCTGCCAGTGCGAGCGCAGCAGAATCAAGAACTAGATGACGTCTCGATGGCCTCTTCTGACCCTCGAGCACGTCCAGGCCAACGGTGAGCCCCGGAGGATAGGCGGAGGGGAGACACGCGCGTCGTTGTTGAGTGACGCCACGACGACCACCGCCGAACCGATGGGTGCGATGGCCCCGACATCGACGAGCCTACGCTCGGTATTGGCGGGTGCCTACCTTTCGAGATTGGGTGCCCTGCCTTTACTCGAGAAGTGCAGCAAGTCTGTTGGCCGTCCGTTCGCATGTTCAAGCCAGAGATACCTAAGAAGTACGATGGGAGGCTGAACCCCGTAGAGTTTTTGAGCATCTACACCATCGTTGTTTAGGCTGCCGGAGGAAGAGATGAGAAGGTGTTTGCCAACTAGTTCCCTTTGGCGCTCAAGTCCAATGTGAGGTCTTAGCTGATGCACCTGTCGGAGAACTCCATTTCGTCGTGGGCTGACCTGTGCCATGAGTTCATTGGCGCCTTCACCAGTGGCCACCAAGAGCCAGGCAGGCCCAGCGACTTGCAGATTCTCCAACAGAAAAAGAAGGAGAGACCCTGTGGAAGTATTTGAAGAGGTTCAGCAAAGTTCATAGGAACATCCCAAATATCCATCCAGCAGCGGTGATAGATGCCTTCCAGTCCAATGTGCGCAACCGCAGGATTCGTTCCAAGATGAACGTGCGGTTGCCCAAGACTGTGAAGGAGCTTTACACCTTGGTGGATATGTGTGCCCGAATGGAGAAGGGGAGGAAGCTACCCAGAGAGGAGGATTGCACCAACATCGATTCAGAGGACGATGATGAATCCACCAGTCAGAAGAAGAGCAAGAAGCGCAATAAGAAGTGCAACGATAAGGCAGTAATGACTGTTGAAGGATCGGGTACACCTAGTACCGGCAAGAAAGTCAAGGCTGAAACTCCCGGCAAGGAAGCTGCTGTGTGCGCTGACTGCCGGGAAGCCGCGGCTGCCGAGAAGGCCGAGAAAGGTGATGGGCCGTACTGCAAGATTCATCGGACCAAAGGCCACGACCTTCAAGAGTGCTATCAGGTTGAGCAGCTTGTCAAGAGGCGGAGAGCAGAATATGAGAAGTGTGACAAGGAAAAGGGTCAGAATATCGCTGGCGATAAGGGCCGAGGAGGTGAAATAAATCGCCCCGGCAAACCCTTCCTAAGAAGGAAAGCCCCGGAGGTCGAGAGAAGGGAGCTGTGATGATGAGAGTGATGGAGGGGATGAAGAGGAAACCAATGAGCAAGAGTTTCAGAAGGCCACTAACGCCCTATGCATTGACGGGGGTGCATCTTTGCACACCTCTTACCGCCAGCTCAAGCGGTGGGCACGTGAAGTCAATGTCATGGAACCAGCGCTAGAGGCCCGGAAACCGCTCAAATGGTCACGCACGCCCATCATCTTTGACGAAGAGGATCATCCTGACCGTACCAATGCGGTAGGATGTTTGCCGTTGTTGGTCTCTCCAACTATTCGCAACCTCAAGGTCACAAAGATGTTGGTGGACGGCGGGGCCGGGTTAAATCTGATTTCCCCGGCAGTCATCAGCAAACTTCAGATAGCGGAGGAAGAGTTAAAGGTTACCGGCACGTTTCAAGGAGTTAATCCTGGCAGGAGTCATCCTAAGGGAAAGATGGCCACTGACGCCCTATGCATTGACGGGGGTGCATCTTTGCACACCTCTCACCGCCAGCTCAAGCGGTGGGCACGTGAAGTCAATGTCGTGGAATGATACGTCTCCAACGTATCTATAATTTTTGATTGCTCCATGATATTATATATTCTGTTTTGAATGTTTAATGGGCTTATTTATACACTTTTATTATTTTTGGGACTAACCTACTAACCCAAGGCCCAGTGCAAATTGCTGTTTTTTTTGCCTATTTTAGTGTTTCGCAGAAAAGGAATATCAAACGGAGTCCAAACGAAATGAAACCTTCGGGAGAGTTATTTTTGGAACAAACGTGATCCAGGGGACTTGGAGTGGAAGTCAAGAAATCAACGAGGAGGCCACAAGGCAGGGAGGCGCGCCTGCCCCCCTGGGCGCGCCCCCCACCCTCGTGGGCCCCTCGTGGCTCCACCAACCTACTTCTTCCTCCTATATATACCTACGTACCCCGAAACCATCGAGGAGCACCACGAAACCCTATTTCCATCGCCGCAACCTTCTGTACCCGTGAGATCCCATCTTGGGGCCTTTTCCGGCGCTCCGCCGGAGGGGGCATCGATCATGGAGGGCTTCTACATCAACACCATAACCTCTCTGATGATGTGTGAGTAGTTTACCACAGACCTTCGGGTCCATAGTTATTAGCTAGATGGCTTCTTCTCTCTCTTTGGATCTCAATACAAAGTTCTCCTCGATCTTCTTGGAGATCTATTCGATGTAACTCTTTTTGCGGTGTGTTTGTCAAGATCCGATGAATTGTGGGTTTAAAATCAAGATTATCTATGAACAATATTTGAATCTTCTCTGAATTCTTTTATGTATGACTGGTTATCTTTGCAAGTCTCTTCGAATTATCAGTTTGGTTTGGCCTACTAGATTGATCTTTCTTGCAATAGGAGAAGTGCATAACTTTGGGATCAATCTTGCGTTGCTCGATCCATGTGACAGAAAGGGAAAGGACACGTAGTGTATTGTTGGCATCGAGGATAAAAAGATGGGGTTTATATCATATTGCTTGAGTTTATTCCTCTACATCACGTCATCTTACCTAATGCGTTACTCTGTTCTTATGAACTTAATACTCTAGATGCATGCTGGATAGCGGTCGATGTGTGGAGTAATAGTAGTAGATGCAGGCAGGAGTCGGTCTACTCGTGACGGACGTGATGCCTATATACATGATCATGCCTAGATATTCTCATAACTATGCTCAATTCTATCAATTGCTCGATAGTAATTTGTTCACCCACAGTAATACTTATGTTATCTTGAGAGAAGCCACTAGTGAAACCTATAACCCCCGGGCCTGTCTTCCATCATATTAATCTCCCGACAACAAGCTATTTCTGTCACTGTTTATTTTGCAATCTTTGCTTTCACTCTTTATCATAAAAATACCAAAAAATATTATCTTATCATCTCTATCAGATCTCACTTTTGCAAGTGGCCGTGAAGGGATTGACAACCCTTTTATCGTGTTGGTTGCAAGGTTCTTATTTGTTTGTGTAGGTACGAGGGACTTGCGTGTGGCCTCCCATCGGATTGATACCTTGGTTCTCAAAAACTGAGGGAAATACTTACGCTACTTTGCTGCATCACCCTTTCCTCTTCAAGGGAAAACCATCGCATGCTCAAGAGGTAGCAAGAAGGATTTCTGGCGCTGTTGCCTGGGAGTCTACACACAAGTCAAGACATACCAAGTACCCATCACAAACTCTTATACCTCGCATTACATTATTTGCCATTTGCCTCTCGTTTTCCTCTCCCCCATTTCACCCTTGCCGTTTTATTCAACTTGTTTTTCATTTGCCTTTTTCTTGCCAGATCTATTGTTTGCTTGTGTTACCATGTGCCTTCTATTTGCTTGCATCTTTGCTTGCTAAAAATCTATTGATATGGATCCACTTAAAGTGTTCTACTTGGATCATCTTCGATCATTATGCGCTCGTCCTGAAACCCCAACTAGTTTAGTTGAGGCAAAATCTTCAGATGAGAATGCTCATTGTCGGTGTCAAAACCGGCGGATCTCGGGTAGGGGGTCCCGAACTGTGCGTCTAGGCGGATGGTAACAGGAGACAAGGACACGATGTTTTTACCCAGGTTCGGGCCCTCTCGATGGAGGTAATACCCTACTCCGCTTGATTAATATTGATGATATGGGTAGTACAAGAGTAGATCTACCACGAGATCAAGGAGGCTAAACCCTAGAAGCTAGCCTATGGTATGATTGTTGTTAGTCCTCTGGACTAAAACCCTCAGGTTTATATAGACACCGGATAGGTTAGGGTTACACAGTAGTCGGTTACAATGGTAGGAGATCTACATATCCGTATCGCCAAGCTTGCCTTCCACGCCAAGGAAAGTCCCATCCGGACACGGGGCAGAAGTCTTCAATCTTGTATCTTCATAGTCTTGGAGTCCAGCCGTGGCGATTTATAGTCCCATTATCCTGGACACCCCCTAGTCCGGGACTCCTCAAGAGCCCTCGAACCAGGCTTCAATGACGATGAGTCCGGCGCGTTGATTGTCTTCGGCATTGCGAGGCGGGTTCTTCTCCAAATTCCATATACTTGTCGAATAGTGTCCGACTTCTGATAAATGCTGCGCTCCTCGGCTTCTATGCCCAATAATGGCCATCTTCCACGTGTTTGAGTGAATGCGAACAGCCATGGTATTTTTACAATTACCCCCCTAGCCGCGCCAAATGAGCCGCCTATAAAAGGGCAAGGATCTAGATCTGAGTCACACCATCCCCCTTTGTAAGCTTTCATCAGGCGCCTCGACCAAAGCCCATTCCATCATGGACGGTCGACTGGCTCCTCTTCTCGCGCTCCCGGCCCTCGGCCAGGAAATTGGGAGAGATGCTCAGTCCGCATAGCGAGCTAGTTATACTCCAAACCAAGGGATTTCTCCCCGGCCTTCATGGTTCGGTTCGAGCGGACTTGCCACCTACAAGGTCGGAAAGCAAGCGGAGAGCGCCCCG
Source organism: Aegilops bicornis (assembly GCA_021605145.1). Lineage (NCBI taxonomy): Eukaryota > Viridiplantae > Streptophyta > Magnoliopsida > Poales > Poaceae > Aegilops > Aegilops bicornis. The sequence continues at coordinate 581,134,619 of CM038674.1, read as the reverse complement.
ATCCCTCTAAAGGAGAGCGGGTATGCTTCATCTCTTATCTAGTAAGAGGCCTCGGATTTCCCATCCATCCGTTTCTCAGGGGCTCTTGGAGTTCTCTGACCTCCAATTGCACCACCTTACTCTGCCTCCATCCTACACATCGCGGGGCTTCGTGGCCCTTTGCGAACTATTCTTGGCGCCGAGGCTCATTTCGGACTGTGGAAGAGAATATTCTGCCTAGTACCCCGTTCTCATGAGGGGTCAATATATCAAGTGGGCGGAGCCGAGCTATGGCGCATCGCCCGGGACCGGATACTTATCCGGAACCCCAAAAGAAGGCGTCCAAGACTGGCCTGGAATGGTTTTACATAGAGGACGCCCCGCTCAGGATCCTGTTCGGATCGGCCTTCCAGGAAGTTCAAAGAATGCTCCTCACGAAGAAGCGCCCTAAGCCGTGGCGCCCTCTGAGCCCCGGAGAGAAGATGGCCGGGATGTCCGTTATTTGATGAGCGAATAAGGTTCTTGGCTCATGCCGGATTGACCATGACAGAGTCATAGCAATCTGCATTATGAGGAGTCTTGACCGCTTCCAATACAGGGGCCACGCCATGTGGGACTTCAATGGGAGGATGATGCCACCCGCCATGGCCATAAAGGGCTGTGGATCGGTCACCGAACTGGTGAAGATCTTATGCGCCATGTACAAAGGAGAGGAGGAGGATTTCCTCCGTGTCAACCACTTGAAGGAGTTTTCTTGAATAATCCTCGAAGCCGGGTAAGCAAACATCTTTGTGACCTGTCCGATCCATGTTCCGTAGTTAAATATCTCATTTCATGGTTTTCTTGGCGAGGCTGCGGACTGTGGAGAAGATACACAGCCCGCCCCCACAACCCGAGGATCCGGAACGGTCCCTCGATCCGACCTACGAAGAGGATCCGGACATAAAGGTGGAGTTGATCGACGGGGTATTCCACCAACTTAGCATCAACAATGCGTTGGTCGAATTCTGGTGATTACCGGAATACTTCCAGCCTCACGAATTAAATGAGACCGAGATCCCAAAACCCTGATAATGACCCATCCATGCTTATTTTTGATCACCATATACCAATGGTGCTTCGCAGGGGGTACCTTCGAGGCAGGGAAGCCGAACTGCGTGGCCAACCGTAACAAAGGCGGTCTTGATGAGCTAAAAAGAAGTCTTGGTCCGGCTCGAAACTCCACCGCAACGGTATGGCATGTCACCATACTCCTGTGATTGATTCTCGGAAGGCGCATTTCAACGCTGATACCCTTTTCGTGAAAAGAGCGCCGACGGATCGAGTCCGAGAGGTTGCCGATCGAACCTTCACCGGACAAGCTTCAAAGCCGGGTCCGGAGGGTTTGAGGCGAGCACGAGACGTGTGTCGGATGCTCCTCCAACGAGAGGATGCCGACAGGTTGTCTCGCCACCAACTCCGAGGTGGAGAGCGCTTTGAACCACGGGCGCCGCGGACAGTTCTTCGTGGCGCTGCTTTCTCCCAAGAGGCCTTGAATGCCTTTTGATTCGAGAGCGCACCTCCGTGCCGCTCAAGATGGACTAGCTGAGCCACGGGCGGTATGTGAAGGACATACGGGTAAGGAAATTTAGCGATTATATGTGCCAAGTAGCCCCGAGACTTAAAATAGTTAGAATAAGCGATTTAAGGATCATTTGTTATGCAGGATCTTACTGAAAAAGAATACCGGCTGTCTCGGGAGCTTGAAGAGTGCAGGGCCCATCTTGAGGCCGCACTAGCCGCTGAGGGGAGCCAGAGACCCCTCTGGTAATATACGCTCCGGAAGATAAATAATTTATGAAGTCTTGGCGGGTGTGTAAAAGTCGACAAAAACATTGCAGATGGCGCCGGACTAGATCCGGACAAGCAACAGCTCTTACGCCAGTTAAAGACCGGCGAGAGCGTGCTTACGAGGGTGCGGCAGGAGAAGAATAACCTCCAAGACGCCAACACCAAGATGGGTGAGGAACTGAAGGACGTTCGTGCCCAATTATCTGACTCCGTAAAGGAGAATCGGCGGCTTCGTCGCGGCATTTTCAGGAAGTGCTTGAGTGAACTTTGAAAGAGTTCGGCGAGGAACGCGACTAACATAAACATGTATGTAGGTTTGCTCACAGGTCGTCCCGAGGAGGAGATGCCCAATTCTTTGGGTGATCTTCTTCCCGAATTAGGCCACCGCATCGAACGAAGTCCGGCATAGTGATGAAAGGCATCGGCCAAGCCTTGTGGCCATCTATCTCCCTGCCTCAAGGCATTGGGGAGGCTGGCGGAGGCGGCTTCAAGGAACGCAGCGGCGCTTCCGGCTATGGAAGATATCGGCCTGCTCTCAAGGCGCCAGGAGGCTGGGCCATGGTGAAGATCACGGTACGAAGGTGACCCAAACCACATGGCGAGGTCGGACACTGTGGGGCGGATGGGATGGAGATCCTGTAAGCTTAGTGTATGGCCAAGTAGAATTGGCCGCCAAGTATTCCCAAAGCAAGATTGTAAATTAGATAGCCTATTAGATGGCATTGAGGAGGAATACAATGAGTCGAGTTGACTATGTAAAAATATGACATGAAAAAATGTCTTCTATTGGATTATAGATCGTTTGTCGTAGCGGACCTTTTAAGCCGACCTCCGGACCAATAGTCGGAGTGTGTCCGAATACCTTCGTGGTTATATAAGAATCGTGGTATGCATGGAGACAAAGGCGTAGGGGTCATTGTTCTTGTATGTCGGACAAGTGCACAACTAGTTATGTTATATTACATGGGTAGTAAGAAACATCTTCCAGGGAGAATAGTTAAGATTAAGGGTTCCTTTAAGCTAGGATGCATGCCCTAAAGTGCATGTCAAAGCTGCTATGAAAGCGAGAAAATCATCTCGGGCAGATGGGTAAAAGTTAAAAACCATCTTTCAATTCACCGACCGAATATTCCCTTAAGAACGCTAGCTTTCGGCTTCACCTACCGAGGTACACATCTGGTGACCAGCGATAACAATCGCGAGAGGTGCTCCCTTTACCACCTAGCCGAACAATCGGGAGCGTAGGGTAAGCACGAGGCGAGCAACCCAGCTTGGCCAAAACTTAAGTCATATCGATGCATATAATGGTGAATAAAAGGTACATGCGGAAGTTTAACGCATGTATTGGGCATGAAAGCCCGTATAAATAAGCTACATTAAAGAAGCCCCAAATATAATGAGCGCCGGATAAAGGCGTCAAGTGTGTCGGAAAAAGCGCAAAGCGAGCCTCTAAAGGCTACAAGAAGAAGAAGGAGGAAGGAGAGAAATAAAGACAGCAAAAGCAAAAAGCAAAAATAAAGAATGCGACGGAGCAAGGAGGCGAACTTGGAGTCCGGCACTTAGGCGTAAAATCTTCATAGGCGGGCTGCGTTCCATGGGTTCGGCTCGAGTCGGTTATCCGATGCGTTTCGCAGACGGTATGCTCACCGTCGAGGACACAGTCGATGATGAAGGACCTTCCATTTGGGCTTGAGTTTGTCCTTTTCTTGTCCGGCAGCGTAGAACTAGTTCACCAACGTTATAAGCTTTGGCCCGTGCTTCCTGCTTTGATATCTTGAGCTGCATTGTTGATAGAATGCGGAGCGAGCTTTTGCCACGTCGCGCTCCTCCTCCAATGCGTCCAAACTGTCCCCTTGATCGAGCTCGGCTTCTCTTTCTTCATACATGCGTCTGCCAGGTGAGTCATGTATTATGTCGCGAGGCAAGTCTACCTCTGCGCCGTACACCATGAAGAATGGTGTAAATCCGGTAATGCGATTCAGCGTGGTCCGAGCCCCGTGCAGAGTATCTAAGTCGAAGCTCCTCGACCCGGTCGTGTTAGATTCCTTGAGGGACCGCACTAGTGCGGGTTTAATGCTGCTCATGATTAGACCGTTTGCCGATTCGACTTGGCCGTTGGTTTGAGGGTGATAGGCTGAGGCGTGTCGAGCTTGATGCCCATGTTTTGCACCATGATTTGACCTCATCGGCCGTGAAGTTGGTGCCATTGTCCGTGATTATCTTGTGGGGACACCGTAACGATTGCACTACCCTGATATGAAGTCTATCACTGAATGGGATTCGCCATTTTAACTGGTTTGGCCTCTATCCATTTGGTGAATTTGTCCACCATGACCAATAGGTATTTTTGCTTGTGGGTTCCTCCTTGAGGGGTCCAACCATGTCAAGCCCAGGACCGCTGAGCGGCCAGGTGATGGGTATAGTTTTAAGGCGGTGGGTGGCATGTGGCTTTAGTTAGCAAAAAGGCGGCAACCGATGCATCGTTGGACTAAATCTGCGCATCTGCTTGACCGTCGGCCAATAAAATCATGTCTGGAAGGCCTTGCCTACAAGGGCCGGGCTGCAAGGCGTGGTGCCCACCCAGTCCGGCATGAATTTCAGCCAGGAGGTTTCGCCCTTCCTCTTCGGAGATACACCTTTGAAGGACTCCTTAGTGCTTTTCTTATAAAGCTCTCCCTCATGGACTTTATAGGCTTTAGAGCGCCGTACTATGCAGCGAGCCTCATTTTGGTCTTCGGGGAGTTCTGCCTAGTTAGGTACGCTAGGAATGGTTCTGATCCACGGGCGATAACCGCCATTATTTAAGTGAGCAGAGGGTGTTATCTTGAAGGAGCCTCGGTTGTGTCGAGTGTTGGCGTCGGTAGTGCGGTTGGGTCCGGATTGTTATTGCCGGACTCCCCTTCCCATAGTACGGATGGCTTGAACAGCCATTCCAAAAAGATATTGGGTGGGACGGCATCGCGTTTTGCACCGATGCGTGCCAATATATCCGCCGCCTGGTTGTTATCCCGGGCTATATGATGAAATTCGAGCCCTTCGAACCGTCTTGACATTTTTAGGACCGCATTGCGATATGCTGCCATTTTCGGATCTTTGGCGTCAAAGTCTACATTTATTTGAGATATTGCGAGGTTTGAATCCTCGCGCACCTCTAGGCGTTGAATGCCCATGGATCGCCATCCGGAGGCCGTGCGAAGGGCCTCGTATTCGGCTGCGTTGTTGGAGTCCGTATACATTATCTCGAAGGGCGTATTGGACTGTGTCCTCGGTTGGGGACGTCGAGACGACGCCCTTGACCCCGAGCCAGCCAACATTTTGGAGCCGTCAAAGTGCATGATCAATTGTAGTATGCGCCGTACTCTTTAGGGAGTTCGCTTGATCCATTCGCCACGGCTTGGCCAAAACCTGCGACTTAATAGCTCGTCATGGCTTATAAGTTATGTCGAATGGAAGGAGCTCTATGGCCCATTTAGCAATCCGCCCGTCGCGTCGCATGTTGTTTATAATGTCGTTAAGAGGTACTTGAGGCTACCGTTATCGAACACTCTTGAAAGTAGTGTCGCAGCTTCCGGGATGCCATGAACACCGCATATGCTATCTTTTGATAGTGTGGGTACCGGACTTGCATGGAGTTAGACGGTGGACACATAATAAACCGGTTTTGAACAGGGAACCGTGTCCGTCCGCTTTTCGCTCGACAACGAAAGCACCGCTACCGATAACTTGATGTGTTGCGGCGATATATAATAGCATTGGTTTGCCCATGTTGGCGCGGCCAGGACGGATTTGTTGCCAAAATGGCCTTTATTTCTTCGAGTCCGGCCGTGGCGTATGTGATCCGAATCCCACTCGAAGTGTTGATGCGGCGGAGGCGGTAAAGAGGTAATGCCTTTTCTCCTAAAGGGGAGATAAAACGGCTTAGAGCCGCTACGCATCCCGTCAGTTTTTGTATTTGTTTGAGGTCTTTTGGAATATCCAATTGTGACAGAGCTCGAATCTTGGCTGGGTTTGATTCATTCCTCTACGGACACAATGAAGCCTGTGAGCTTTCCATTTGGAACGCCGAAGACGCATTTTTCGGATTGAGCTTGATGTCATATTTTGAAGATTGTCGAATGTGAGCCTCAAGTCGTCTACTAGAGTTTCGGCGTGTTTGGTTTTGGCGACCACGTCATCTACATATGCTTCCACCGCTTTTGCCGATCTGGTTTGCCGGACATGTCCGGAGATCATGCGCTGATATGTTTGCGTCGGCGTTTTTGAGCCCAAAGGGCATTGTGTTGAAGCGAGCGGGTCGTATGGAGTGATGAATGCTGTTGCAGCTTGGTGCAGCTCCGCCATCTTGATTTGGTGGTAGCAGTGCAGCGTCGAGGAAGCACAATGAGTGGGTGTCCTCTTTGAAGCATCAATGATTTGATCAATTCGAGGGAGGAAGGGATCCTTTGGGCAAGCCTTATTAAGGTCTTTGAAATCAACACATAGGCGCCGGGATTTATCCTTCTTTGGTACCATCACCAGGTTTGCTAGCGGTCCGGATGTTTTATATCTCGATGAATCCGGCCTCGAAGTTTGGCTAGCTCCTCTCCCATTGCCTATCTCTTGGGTTCGGAAAAGCGCCAAGAGCTGTTTGATCGGCTTGAATCCTTTTAGGATGTTTAGGCTGTGCTCGGCGGTGACGTGGGATTCTGGCATGTCCGAAGGGTGCCAGCAAAGATGTCCCAGTTTTCAAGTAGAAATCCTCGTAGTGCGGCGTCTACATCCGGGTTTATTTGTGCCCAGATCGAGGCCCTTTTTGCGGGGTCAGTTGGGTGTACTAGGAATTTGACTATTTCATCCTATGGTTTAATAGATGTGGACTTGGATCTTTTATCAAGTATCACGTCGTCCCTGTTCACCGTGGAGCGCATCGCGGTGAGTTCCTCGGCCGCTAGGGCTTCGGATAGTGCCTCGAGGGCTAGTGCGGCTCTCTTATTTTCGGCGCGGAGTGCTATGTTCGGATCACTAGCGAGAGTGATGATTCCGTTGGAACCGGGCATTTTAAGCTTCATGTACCCATAATGGGGTATAGCTTGAAAAATTGTGAATGCCTCTCGTCCTAATAAAGCATGATATCCATTTGTTGAACGGGGCCACTTGAAATGTGACCTCCTCGGACCTGTAATTGTCCGGAGCGAAATAACACTACGCCCGGCGTGATTTTTCCTGCAGGCAAAGATGCTTCCCGGCCGGGGATTATTCCTCTAAGGTTGTGCTTTGCTTCGCTCAATGCGGTTCCGATCTATTTCCATTTTAGGAGGGTTTCCTCATAGATGAGGTTTAGTCATGCCGCCATCAATGAGTACCTTAGTAAGGCGAAAGCCGATCTACTATCCATTTGAGGACCAATGCGGTGGTGCCCGGGCAGCTCGAATTTAGGTTAAATCGCGGCATTGAAGGTAATAGCCGTGTCACTCCATGGATTTATTGTTGCTACTTGGTAGACTTCGGCAAGGCTGCGGAGTTGTCGTTTTCGCATGTTATTTGGTCCGAAAGTCTCGAAGACTGTTAACACCGTACTGGTGTTGCTGGGCTGGGATTCTGAAGCTAGAAGCTCTTCGCCACTTTTGGCCACCTACCGTAGTATCCAACATGCTCGAAGGCTATGAGTTGGAGTGGCGCCCTCTGTGCTATGAATTTTGCAGGGTCCGTTAGCCAACCCTCGATGCAGTTCCGCACCCTTTAGAGGTTTTGGTTTTTGGTATTCAACCTAGGTGCTTGATAATGATGCACCCTTTTGTTGTTCGGACTAGGGATGTATTCGGGGCGGATTATCCCAAAATTTACTTTCGGTTTTCGAGGCGCTCTCCATCGCATACAGGTACTTTTGTACTATGGTCACCAAGTCGACAAAAGCGTGTAATTTATGACGACTTATGGCGTTTAGGATTCCTTGTCCGTGCAATTATTGCAAAAATTGGGATTGCGTCCTCCTCTCAGCGATCCTTTATCCTGTTCAAAACCGGGAGGAATCGCCCGATAATGATGTCTTGCTCAATGAGCTCATGCTGAATTCGAGAGAGATCGCCAATGTTTGGGTGGGCGGGTGGCACTAAATCCGGAACCCCGTTGTCGGTGTCAAAACCGACGGATCTCGGGTAGGGGGTCCCGAACTGTGCGTCTAGGCGGATGGTAACAGGAGACAAGGGACACAATGTTTTACCCGAGTTGGGCCCTCTCGATGGAGGTAATACCCTACTCCTGCTTGATTAATATTGATGATATGGTAGTACAAGAGTAGATCTACCATGAGATCAAGGAGGCTAAACCCTAGAAGCTAGCCTATGGTATGATTGTTGTTCTTGTCCCACGGACTAAAACCCTCCGGTTTATATAGACACCGAGGATAGGTTAGGGTTACACAGAGTCGGTTACAATGGTAGGAGATCTACATTTCTGGAGCGGCAAGCGTGCCTTCCCCGCCACGGAACGTCCCATCCGGAGACGGGGCGAAGTCTGCAATCTTGTATCGTGAGAGTCTTGGAGTGCGGCCGTGACGATAGTCCGGCTATCCTGGACACTTCTAGTCCGGGACTCCTCAAGAGTCTCGAACCAAAGCTTCAATGACGACGAGTCCGGGCCAAGCATATTGTCTTCGGCATTGCAAGGCGGGTTCCTCCTCGAATACTTCATAGAAGGTTTTGAACACAAGGATAGTGTCCACTTCGCAAAACAAGTTCCACATAGCATCGTAGAGAGACTAATTTTTGCACGTAGATCCGGCTGACGTATTCGGCGGCGTGACATCACACCACGGCCAGGCCTTTATATGAATCGTTTTACTGTTCCACCTCGGCGTGTTTAGCGAGCGGTTTCCTTGGCACGTCTTATCAAAGCGTAGATCGTTGCCCCCTTATTCCGGGATTCTCATCAATACAGACGTGCGGTAACCTTAACCATGCCGTTAGCTGCCTCCTCTATCAAAGGCGAGTCCTAATCGACCACGGGGTGGGCTCTTGGTATTCGACCTCTTTATAAGGAGACCAAGGCCATCTTCTTTTTTCACCCTCCATCGAGTTCGCCTCGCGCTTCAAGTTCTAACACCCAAAGCTTCAGATTCAGGCGCTTCAGACTCTCGACGATGTCCGGATCCGACCAACACGGCCGATGGATGTCCTCCTCTGTCACAGAGGAAGATGTGCTAAAGCGCATAACGCCAGTACCTAACGGCGAGATCTCGCATAGGCTGCTGCTCGAGGCAGGTCATTCCCACTCTGAGCAGGCGAGAACGTGGTGTTCGTGTCCCACTTCCTTCGGGTTTAGGCTTCCCGACGGATCCTCTCGATGCGGGGGCTCATGTTTTATTATGGGCTTGATTTTCATGACTTGAATCCGAGTCCATCCTCCATATCTCGTTATTCATTGTCGTATGTGAGGCCTTCCTCCATATTACCCCCACTTTGGATTGTGGCTCAAGACCTTCAAGGTGGAGCCAAAGATGATCGGGGCTGACAAGTAGAAGTGCGGAGGGGCGGTCATAAGCAAATGTCTGATGCTCCGCGTGGTCCGAGGGCTCTTTTCAAGAGGAGCTTGGTTTGTGGCAGCAGGAGTGCTTTTATATCACCGCCTCGGGGCACCAAATGGGCGGCGCTCCCTGCCTTCGCTCAGGTCCACCACAGCTGGCATCATGGGTCGACAAGGGGCTCGACTGGGGCCGTCAGGGCGTTCCCTTGCTGCAGGGCCGTATTCGAGACCTCCAGAAAGAGGAATCAACCTGGTTTGATGGCGCGCAGTTATGGTGATCCGGCGCCTTCAGCCAGAAGCGCCGCCTCCGCTCACTTGTGGGAATTCAATCCGGAGGGACCACGAGCTCTCCAAAACTTTATGGGCACGACGCCCATGGAGATGTATAGATTGTTCTTCGGATCACAAGAGAAGTGTCCGGACTTGACCGAGGACACAGGACTAAGCTGCAATCACCCGGATACTCAAGTAAGTAGTCCTGTAACCGGACAAGCCGTTCATTTATTTATTTTATATATATGCCCTTTAAAGGAGCCGTTTCTTGAACAGGAATGGATAGCCAAGGCAAAGTTAATAAGGTGTCGGCTCCTCCCGAGAGACCACGCGGATCCCATCTTGACCAAGATGTTGAAGGTCGCGCCTTTTGAAGAAGGCGAAGGGGAAGCTGGGAAGCAAATCGCCTCTCTGAAGGAGGCCATCGAGGAAGGAGGGATTAAGAGTCCCACCTTCCGAGGAGAGAGAAGAGGACCGCTTTGGAAGATCCGGAGGTCAAGGCCTCAAAGAGGGAAAGGGATCTTCGGCAAAGAGTCGGCCTTTGGAAGTAACCGAGCCGCATTATTTCCCCAAGGATCAGCCCTCCATCAAGTAGTAAGTTAAAAATAAGGGGTCTTGTAAATAAGGAACATCCTCAGTATTTATTCATGAAGATAACGAAATTGTACCTTGTAGTTCGGACCTCAGCCCTTCTCGTGAGCTCGTCTTGGGGATCTTCTTCCGGAGATGATGGAGAGCGAACGCCTCCACTGTTGTACCCTCGTGTGAAAGGACTGACCGGAGGTGTCGTCGCGGAGAGGTTCCCCAAGTCCGGCCCGGAAGGTCCGGCGCCAAGTGGTGTGCGGTCGGAGGAGCTGAAGGATTTGCTTTCGGGCGGCCAGCTATTCGAAGGATCACCGTGCTCTAATGGGTACGGTGATTGAAAAAATTGCATCCGCGAGAGTGGATTGCATATGAAGCCGTCGAAGCTTATCGACGGGGTTTGAGGCACGCAAAAATGATGTACCTTCCGGCGCGAGTTATGCATATAAAATCGCCATGTATAGATAGTAGCCCACTGAGACTTGGTATGTTGTCAAAATTGACAACGTGCCGAGGATCAAATTCTCGATTATAACATATCGCCGCTCTCCTAAGCAGAGGCGGGCGTCCGGAGGCCACCGGATCGATGAATATGCCGAACTAATCTGGCGACTTTGACGAGGCGGATCACGGACATCACCTGGTCAATAAACGGTTCGACGAGTCACAAGGTATGCGACTTCTATGCGGACACTGGTAAGGGCTGGCCTTATGTCTTACTATTCGTATGCTTACGCAGATGGTGCGGCTGGAAGTGGAGGAGCTCTGGCGGAACTTCGCCCGAGCAAAAGAGCAAGCTTGGTCAGTAATGTCTGGCTGCTTTAAAGGCAGCCGAAGAGTTAGAAGCGAGCAGGGCTGCTCCTTCTTAGAAACAAAGAGGAAATGGCGATATGGCCAAAAGTTAAGGAATACTACCGATCGCTGCGAGGTTCTTGAAGAAGAACGTCAAAGCGGAACAAGAGGGCCTAAAAAGGCCGCCGCCCGAATCTAAGAATGCCCAAGCAGCTTTGAGAGCTACCAAGGAGGAGCTGAGTCGAGCCGGGGCAATTCTTGGTGGAAAACCGTTTACTAACTGCGGAGAAAATACAGATCCAAAGTATGCTCAATTGGATAAGTTGTGGAGTTCGGAGGATGCTTATTTGGACTTGGCGGCAAGCGCTGCGGACGCGGTTGAGCACTTCCGGGGCCAGAAGGGGCACCGAAGGGAAGAGCTATATTGGTCTCAATTCCACAGTCCGGAGCGTCCTCTGTCGCTGACCGATCGGTTGGCCGAATGGGCCGAGCTGAATCGGTTGTCCGGCTTTGCCATGAAGCACGTCCTGACTCACTTGTGGCCGGCTGGACCCCAGCCGAAGAGCTATTTTGGTTTAGTGCAGCAGTTCCTTGGTGCGGTACCGCGTATCGATGAAATGAAGCGATCGCGTGTATTGAGGGAGCGCGGATGGCTCTTGCCCGTGTCAAGACATACTGGGCAGAGATGAAGGCCACCGATGTTGCAACCCAAGACTCGGACAGAAGCCAAGTACCTGCCGAGCACTACTTTGAAGAAGTCCTACCGGGCGCTCCTTTAATAGAGACGCAGTGCTCGAAGGATATTATGTTTTAGATGACATGTATGATTTGTGAAAACAATGTTTCAATATAATATAAGAACTTTTTTATACTTGTGCGTTCAAGTAGTAAACTTCTCCTGTGCGGCCGTTTATGTATATGTGTATATAACTTTGAAAGATGGCAGTCCTTGGCTTCAGCCCCACGCACATAGTCTTGCGGGGTGTTCTGCAAAGAAAGCGCTTTTTCACACTTGATCCAACGTCTTGGTCTGTTAAGGAGGTGATAGCGTAGCAAACCGAGCAACGGACTATAATGCTTTATCACTTTCACTTAGCCATAGGAGTTCGAGGTGGGGCTACGATATAGCCCACGGGCACCGCACTCTCCCGGGTCGAAGTGCGTATGTGCCTCGAAAACCGGTCCTTCGTTAATCGGAGGAATCCTAAACATTCTGTAAGTTATCGAGTGGTTGACCCGGTCTCTCGCTATATCATGACAGACAGTTTTTGGCTTTCTCATCGAGGTGCTCGCCCGGCGAACGGCACAATCGCAGATAGTTCTCCGGTGCCACGTTAGCCGTGAAAGCAGAACGTAAAGGCAGCAAAACACGTAGAGCCGGGCAACCCAACATTTGACCAAAGACATGATTCGGAGCTGATGCATATAAGTCCTAACTCGAGACGCCGAATACTCCCTAAGGTATTCGGTCTTTATGAAAATGGGCAGAATAATGCCCTAAGCCCCTAATATCCAGGTACGCGCAAAAAATTGCAGTGCGGCCAATGCCAAAATGCCAGCCTCCTCCTCGGTTATAGTAAGGAACCGGGGATGTATATCAACAAGAGACAGAAAAAAGGTTTACGCAGGGTCTTAATCTGAAAAGAATCCTTGCAGCGGATCCCTCGCACGTCTGCGCCTGTGTCTCCGTTGTGCCGTATCCTGGACGGGTGTAGCACGTTGTTCATCTGTAAAAGAGAGGAACTTAGTTTAAAAGAAAAAAGATCGTGCAAAAAGATGTACTTAAAATTAAATAAACAGAGTATGGTTCGAAGAAAAAGTTGAGCTTTATTGTCTCTTGTTATACATGCATGCAGCCCCTCGTATGGGGGTGTGCCGCTAGTAGGCGCCGGACTCGTCTAGCCGTGTCCAGGGTTTGAATGACCAATTCAGATTCTTTGCCTAGCAGAGCCGGATAGCTGTGGGGCTATCAAGGCAGTCTCCCGTTTTTTCGTGCTCGATTAACACTTAATACTTCCTTTTAACGAGATAATGCCGCGTGGACCGGGCATTTTAAGTGTTAAAGATGCATAATGCGGTATTGCGTTAAAGCGGGCGAAAGCTTCGCGTCCCAATAGTGCTTGATGGCTACTTTTAAACGGGGCGATATGGAAGAGTAACTTTCGCGACGTAAGTTGCGGATGAAGCGAACACAACTTCTAGCGATTATGGAGCCCGTGGCAATGGGCATATGGGCTGGCATTACTCCTTTAAAGGAGGTGTTGCTATGGCGAATTTTGGTTGGGTTTATCCCCATCCTGCGGATTGTGTCCTCGATATATCAGGTTTATGTCACCGCCGCCATCCATGAGGACTCGTGTAAATTGGAATCCGTCGATTATAGGATCCAATATCGGCAGTCCATCCTGCGTTAGGATATTTTGGAATAGTCACGATGGTCGAAGGTGATTGGTTTTGACAACGATTAATGCGGCGGCGCCTTTTGGTGGGCGCCGCTGCTTTTTCCCTTTGATCACGTGGGTGAGTTTACTATGTTAACCTCTTGTGGGAAAGTCTTTTTGTTTTCCGTGGCTCGCTTGTGGTGCTCGTCGTCATCTTCACTTGGTGTGTCGAGCCCCTTGTGTTCGGCGTTCGATCTGCGGGAATTTGTTTGAAGACCCAACAATTTCGGTGGGTATGGTTAGCGAGCCCCGTGAGTCTTGTGGATTTGACATATCTTGTCGAGGATTTTGTTGAAGTTGGATAGCTCATCGCTATTGTCCTTAAGGGGCAGTTTTTGTTGATCTGCCGTGAGCTTTTGAATCCAGTGCTGACCGCCGTGCTCTTTGGACTGTTCCTTTTAATCCGGCCTTTGGTCCTTGTTGCGCCGTGGTTTCCATTTCCATCCCCGATTTGGATGTACTTGGGTCAGCTGGTGCTTTGCATCTTGCTAGCTACTATCCTCTCCTGTGAAAGCGGGTCATGAGGCTTGTTAGTGCGGCCATTGTTCTTGGCTTTTCTTGGCGAGGTGTCTGGCGAGCCATTCGTCTCGGACGTTGTGTTTGAAAGCTGCTAAGGCTTGGCGTCCGGACACTCGACTATTTGGTTCTTTTAGTAAGGAACCTGTTCCGAATTTCCGGGCTGACTCTCCGGGCTGTTGAGTTATGTGACTTAGATCGTCTGCATCAGGAGGGCGGACATAAGTTCCTTGAAAATTTGCAGAAATGCATCCTCGAGCTCTTCCCGACTTCCAATGGTATTTTCGGGAGGCTCTTAAGCCAATGCCGAGCTGGCCCTTTGAGTTTAAGGGTAATTATTTTATGGCGTGGAGATCATCTCCTCTAGCCATGTGTATGTGGAGGATGTAATCTTCAATCCAGAGACTCTGTGGTCTGTTGTTCCATCGTATGCCTCTATGTTTACGGGTTTGAATCATTTGGAAATTCATGATCCAAAGCACCTCATCGGTGAAACATAGGGGGTGTGTGGCGCCCATATATTTGGGTGTGCCGTGATCTTCGGAATTTTGGCGTGTTGCATTGCTTTGACGAGCATGCTTTCTTGGCCCATAAATGGACCTAACTGGGCCATCCTTTTGATGTGAATCCTTGTGCGGATCGCATATTGGCTTGTGTGCGGCATCATTCGCCGCTCTCTTTTTGCCGTGAGGTCGTTCATCCGACTGGGTGGCCTTCTTGCTTTTTAATTGTGGGGGCTCTAAGGCCTCCTCGTCGAATTCGGGCAGTAGCTTTCTTTTCGGGTAGCTCTTTGTTCGGGCGACCGTCAGCCGTGTCTGTCTGATGTGCTGAATACTTTGCTCCATCGATCCTGAGTGCATCTTCGCTGTTTTGAGCTTCCGCTTCTGCTTTTTCAGGCTACGCGTAGTGGCGACGAGCCTTTTCTGGAGGTCGTTTTGCTCCAATAGTTTGTCCGGCGTCAGATCTTCCGGACTGTTGTCTTTGCCGGGGACAGATTTTTTATCCAAGTTGTCTTGTTCAGACGATTGCTCAATAGCTTGTTCGTTGTCCACCGTTCGCCTGCTCTATGGCTGGGTCTTTGTTGAGGCGGGACTTTGTTTGGCGTTTACGTTGCCGTTTTGACCGCTTTTCGAGGATTTATCCTTCGTAGGCCCCGTTGTTCCTCGTCTTCATTTCCTTTAGGTGTGTCCACCATGTATACATCATGAGATGAGGTGGCTGTCCGACATCCTAGAGTCTTTGGCTCATTGTTGTCTCCTACATCGCCGTCCATACCGTCGATGTCTTGGAGTCGAAGTCGAGCACGTCGTGTAAACTTTCGGCATTAGCTCTGAAGTGGGTGGTGGGTGGCGTTGAATTTCTTCACGTCGTCCACATCCCAACCTTCTCGACCGTAGTCCCGCCAGGCTCTCGGGATAAAGAGAGAGACTTTATTGAATTCGAGGATGTCGCCAAGGGCAAGTCTTGAAAAGATGTCTGCGACCGTGAACTCCATGACCGGCGTAATCGGATTCAATTGGCGGACGCGGAGGTTAGTCCGGAGAGGAGTCCGGCACCGGAGTCGAGGTCGCCGCAAGGGCGGGGATGGAGTTCGGCTCGATCACGTAGAGATTGTAGCCCCCGAGGCGGTGTCCAACCACTCGTCCTCGATCGGGAATCCGGCTCCGGATTAAAGGGTCGGCCTTGGATCTTAGTGCGGCCTCGAGCCTTTGACCGGTACGAGCTAGATCATGCCCATCGAAGCCAGTGCGTGCGACGCTTGTACGTGGCTCGAATCCGTCGAAGATCAAGTCTCCGCGGATATCGGCCGTATAGTTCAAACTTCAAATCTGACTCGATGGCGGGGCGTAGCTTCGATCTGCTCCAGATGGCTGCTTAATTGGCCCGCAGCAAAGCCGCCAAACACGAAGATCTGTCAGGGGGGAAAAATCTCACCCTGGACCGCGTCGTTGTTGATGATCGAAGGAGCCATCGGGCCTATCGGTGATGACACAGAGGAACTCTCAATGAAAGCACCAATGTCGGTGTCAAAACCGGCGGATCTCGGGTAGGGGGTCCCGAACTGTGCATCTAGGTGGATGGTAACAGGAGACAAGGGACACAATGTTTTTACCCAGGTTCGGGCCCTCTCGATGGAGGTAATACCCTACTCCTGCTTGATTAATATTGATGATATGGTAGTACAAGAGTAGATCTACCACGAGATCAAGGAGGCTAAACCCTAGAAGCTAGCCTATGGTATGATTGTTGTTCTTGTCCTACGGACTAACACCCTCCGGTTTATATAGACACCGGATAGGTTAGGGTTACACAGAGTCGGTTACAATGGTAGGAGATCTACATATCCGTATCGCCAAGCTTGCCTTCCACGCCAAGGAAAGTCCCATCCGGACACGGGACGAAGTCTTCAATCTTGTATCTTCATAGTCTTGGAGTCCGGCCGTGACGATAGTCCGGCTATCCGGACACACCCTAGTCCGGGACTCCCTCACCTGTCCAATTTAGGACTCAAGGGCCGAGAAGTTTCCGAACTCGGAAATTTGGATTTTTGAGTGCTAACTTTAGGTTCAGGGCTTGATCGACATCCGTCCTTCCGCAGGAATCCGGCATGGAGGGATCGGGAATCCGTACGTAGCTAGTCCTTAAGGTAGAAGAAGGATCGCTGCATTGCTCCTCTATCACAGCAACATGATGGGTAGCCTGGGGAGAGTTGATCTCTCTCAGATCGGTTTTAGGCCCGATCCGTCAGAATGTCTATGGCGACTCGAGCGTGGCGTCACGATCCAAGAGCTCGTTTATGGAGGAGAGCTCGTCGGATCTAACTGGTCGGCAAGTTAGAACTAAAATGGAGGTTGGTTTCAATGACTCGAGAGGTCATCGCGTCGGCGGGAGTGGCGGATGGCGGTCATAAGAAAACCACCTAGCCGGGAGAGTCGGCCGTGGCCAAAGGCTCCTGGCGATAGTATCGTCTTTAAAAGGCGAGATGAGGGCATCCTACGATGGCGGCGGCCTGGAGGAACTCTCAATGAAAGCACCAATGTCGGTGTCCAAAACCGGCGGATCTCGGGTAGGGGGTCCCGGCTGTGCGTCCTAGGCGGATGGTAACATGAGACAAGGGACACGATGTTTTTACCCAGGTTGGGCCCTCTCGATGGAGGTAATACCCTTACTCTGCTTGATTAATATTGATGATATGGGTAGTACAAGAGTAGATCTACCACGAGATCAAGGAGGCTAAACCCTAGAAGCTAGCCTATGGTATGATTGTTGTTCGTCCTCTGGACTAAAACCCTCGGTTTATATAGACACCGGATAGGTTAGGGTTACACAGTCGGTTACAATGGTAGGAGATCTACATATCCGTATCGCCAAGCTTGCCTTCACGCCAAGGAAAGTCCCATCGGAAGCGGGACAAAGTTTTCAATCTTGTATCTTCATAGTCTTGGAGTCCGGCCGTGACGATAGTCCGGCTATCCGGACACCCCCTAGTCCGGGACTCCCTCACTCATTTTGTGCGTCATCGTTTGTCTGAAAAGGGGAAGCTCTTATGGTATCAAATAAATAGTTTGCTTTGCTATGCTTGGAATCTTTGTGAAATTTATGATTTTACTTGTTGCTCTAAGAACCCTAAAAAACACCTTCCCTACTTATGTGAGTTTAATGATAATGAAATCTCATCTTCTTATGGAAAGGGTGTTTATAGTTACTATGATATCGAACAAATTGAAGAATTTGTCATTTTTAAGGGTGCTCATGAAGTTGCTTCTTTGATTGAAAAGTATGATATTACTCTCTACGAATCTGAAAATTCCGACATACTTAAATATTGCTGGAAACTATGCTCATAATGCCTATGTTAAGGAATTTATTGAGAGAATGACCGTTGCTTTGGAAGAAAATAATGATATGCACGAATCTATAGATAATTATGATTCCGATGGTTTGCTTGAAATATCCCTTGATGAACATGATGCTTGCTATTCTTATGGCCATGATGCCAATATTTATGGAGATGAATTTGCTATAGTTCCTTATGTTAAACATGAGATTATTGCACCCATACTTGATAGTTCCTTGAATCAAAAGCATGATTGCAAAGATTTTACTATAAATTCTCTTGATGTCAATTGTGCTAATAATATGCAAAACCCTAAGCTTGGGGATGCTAGTTTTGCTATGTCTACTACTTGTTGCAATGATCATGATTGAGGTGATTCTTCTTATGAACTTGAAAATTTATTTAAGCCCCATGATGAATATGAGATTGATATATAAATTTATCACGTCCAGAGATTTATTTTAGAATTTTTGGAGTTCCAGAAGTATGCGTTTGATACAGATTACTACTGACTGTTCTGTTTTTGACAGATTCTGTTTTTCGTGTGTTGTTTGCTTATTTTGATGAATATATGGCTACTATCGGAGGTTATGAACCATAGAGAAGTTGGGATACAGTAGGTTTAACACCAATATAAATAAAGAATGAGTTCATTACAGTACCTTGAAGTGGTGTTTTGTTTTCTTCGCTAACGGAGCTCCGCGAGATTTTCTCTGTTAAGTTTTGTGTTGTGAAGTTTTCAAGTTTTGGGTAAAGATTTGATGGATTATGGAACAAGGAGTGGCAAGATCCTAAGCTTGGGGATTCCCAAGGCACCCCAAGGTAAAATCTGAGGACAACCGAAAAGCCTAAGCTTGGGGATGCCCCGGAAGGCATCCCCTCTTTTGTCTTCGTCCATCGGTAACTTTACTTGGAGCTATATTTTTATTCACCACATGATATGTGTTTTGCTTGGAGCATCTTGTATGATTTGAGTCTTTGCTTTTTAGTTCACCACAATCATCCTTGTTGTACACAACTAGTGAGAGAGATACACATTATTTGGAATTTATTAGAATACTCTATGTGCTTCACTTATATCTTTTGAGCTAAACAATTTTGCTCTAGCGCTTCACTTATATCTTTTAGAGCACGACGGTGGTTATATTTTATAGAAATTATTGATATCTCATGCTTCACTTATATTATTTTGAGAGTACTTTAGAACAGCATGGTAATTTGCTTTGGTTAAAAAATTAGTCATAATATGATAGGCATCCATGATGGATATAATAAAAACTTTCATATAAGTGCATTGAATACTAAGAGAAGTTAGATACTTCATAATTGTTTTGAGATATGAAGATGGTGATATTAGAGTCATGCTAGTTGAGTAGTTGTGAATTTGAGAAATACTTGTTCTAAAGTTTGTGATACCCGTAGCATGCACGTATGGTGAACCGTTATGTGATGAAGTCGGAGCATGATTTATTTATTGGTTGTCTTCCTTATGAGTGGTGGTCGGGGACGATCGATTGTCTTTTCCTACCAATCTATCCCCCTAGGAGCATGCGCGTATTACTTCCTTTCGATAACTAATAGATTTTTGCAATAAGTATGTGAGTTCTTTATGACTAATGTTGAGTCCATGGATTATACGCACTCTCACCCTTCCACCATTGCTAGCCTCTCTAATACCGCGCACCTTTACATGGTATCATACACCCACCATATACCTTCCTCTAAACAGCCACCATACCTACCTATTATGGCATTTCCATAGCCATTCTGAGATACATTGCCATGCAACTTACCACCGTTCCATTTATTATGACACGCTTCATCATTGTCATATTACTTTGCATGATCATGTAGTTGACATCATATTTGTGGCAAAGCCACCTTTATAATTCTTTCATACATGTCACACTTGATTCATTGCATATCGTTACTGCGGAGGCATTCACACCTGAAGTCATATTTTGTTCTAAGTATCGAGTTGTAATTCTTGAGTTGTAAGTAAATAAAAGTGTGATGATCATCATTATTAGAGCATTGTCCCACGTGAGGAAAGGATGATGGAGACTATGATTCCCCCATAAGTCGGGATGACACTCCGAAAGAAAGAAAAAAAAGAAAAAAAAAAGAGGCCAAAAGAAAAAAAAAAGAAGGCCCAAAAAATGAGAGAAAAAGAGAGAAGGTACAATGTTACTATCCCTTTTCCACACTTGTGCTTCAAAGTAGCACCATGATCTCCATGATAGAGAGTCTCTTATTTTGTCACTTTCATATACAAAGTGGGAACTTTACATTATAGAACTTGGCTTGTATATTCCAATGATGGGCTTCCTCAAAATACCCTAGGTCTTCGTGAGCAAGCAAGTTGGATGCACACCCACTTAGTTTCTTTTGTTGAGCTTTCATACACTTATAGCTCTAGTGCATCCGTCGCATGGCAATCCCTACTCACTCACATTGATATCTATTGATGAGCATCTCCATAGCCCATTGATACGCCTTCTAGTTGATGTGAGACTATCTTCTCCTTTTGTCTTCTCCACAACCACCATTCTATTCCACCCATAGTGCTATGTCCATGGCTCACGCTCATGTATTGCGTGAAAATTGAAAAAGTTTGAGAACATCAAAAGTATGAAACAATTGCTTGGCTTGTCATCCGGGTTGTGCATGATTTAAATACTTTGTGTGGTGAAGATAGAGCATAGCCACACTATATGATTTTGTAGGGATAACTTTCTTTGGCCATGTTATTTTGAGAAGACATGATTGCTTTGTTAGTATGCTTGAAGTATTATTATTTTCATGTCAATATTAAACTTTTATATTGAATCTTTCGAATCTAAACATTCATGCCACAATAAAGAGAAATACATTGAAGAATATGCTAAGTAGCATTCCACAACAAAAATTCTGTTTTTATCATTTACCTACTCAAGGACGAGCAGGAATTAAGCTTGGGGATGCTTGATACGTCTCCAACGTATCTATAATTTTTGATTGCTCCATGCTATTATATATTCTGTTTTGGATGTTTAATGGGCTTACTTATACACTTCTATATTATTTTTGGGACTAACCTACTAACCCAAGGCCCAGTGCAAATTGCTGTTTTTTTGCCTATTTCAGTGTTTCATAGAAAAGGAATATCTAACGGAGTCCAAACGGAATGAAAGCTTCGGGAGAGTTATTTTTGGAACAAACGTGATCCACAGGACTTGGAGTGGACGTCAAGAAATCAACGAGGAGGCCATGAGGCAGGGAGGCGCGCCCCCACCCTCGTGGGCCTCTCATGGCTCCACCGACCTACTTCTTCCTCCTATATATACCTAGGTACCCCGAAACCATCGAGGAGCACCACAAAACCCTATTTCCACTGCCGCAACCTTCTCAGAATTCGTGAGATCCCATCTTGGGGCCTTTTAGGCACTCATGGGAGGGGCATCGATCACGAAGGGCTTCTACATCAACACCATAGCCTCTTCGATGATGTGTGAGTAGTTCACCACAAACCTTTGGGTCCATAGTTATTAGCTAGATGGCTTCTTCTCTCTTTGGATCTCAATACAAAGTTCTCGTCGATCTTCTTGGAGGTCTATTCGATGTAACTCTTTTTATGTGTGTGTTTGTCCAGATCGATGAATTGTGGGTTTATGATCAAGATTATCTATGAACAATATTTGAATCTTCTCTGAATTCTTTTATGTATTATTGGTTATCTTTGCAAGTCTCTTGAATTATCGGTTTGGTTTGGCCTACTAGATTGATCTTTCTTGCGAGTGGGAGAAGTGCTTAGCTTTGGGTTCAATCTTGCATTACTCGATCGATGTGAGAAGGAAATGACACATATTGTATTGTTGCCATCGGGGTAAAAGGATGGGGTTTATATCATATTGCTTGAGTTTATCCCTCTACATCATGTCATCTTACCTAATGCGTTACTCATTCTTATGAACTTAAAACTCTAGATGCATCTTTGGATAGCGGTCGATCGTGGAGTAATAGTAGTAGATGCAGTGGAGTCGGTCTACTTGTCACGGGACGTGATGCCTATATACATGATCATGCCTAGATATTCTCATAACTATGCTCAATTCTATCAATTGCAAGACAGTAATTTGTTCACCCATCGTAATACTTATGTTATCTTGAGAGAAGCCACTAGTGAAACCTATGGCCCCCGGGTCTATTTTCCATCATATTAATCTCCCGTCAACTAGCTATTTACATGCGCCGTTTATTTTGCAATCTTTACTTTCAATCTTTATCATAAAAATACCAAAAATATTATCTTATCATCTCTATCGGATCTCACTTTTGCAAGTGGCCGTGAAGGGATTGACAACCCCTTTATCGCGTTGGTGGCAAGGTTCTTATTTGTTTGTGTAGGTACAGACGGACTTGCGTGTGGCCTCCCTCTTTGGATTGATACCTTGATTCTCAAAAACTGAGGGAAATACTTACACTACTTTGCTGCATCACCCTTTCCTCTTCAAGGGAAAACAAACGCATGCTCAAGAGGTAGCATGGAACCAGCGCCAGAGGCCGGAAACAGCTCAAATGGTCACGCACGTCCATCATCTTTGACGAAGAGGGTCATCCTGACCGTACCACTGCGGTAGGATGTTTGCCGTTGTTGGTCTATCCAACTATTCGCAACCTCAAGGTCACAAAGATGTTGGTGGACGGCGGGGCCGGGTTGAATCTGATTTCCCGGCAGTCATTAGCAAACTTCAGATAGCGGAGGAAGAGTTAAAGGTTACGGGCACGTTTCGAGGATTTAATCCCGACAGGACTCATCCTAAGGGAAAGATCATGCTGCCGGTGATGTTTGGGGGAGGGCTTAACTACCGAACTGAGAAGATTGTGTTTGATGTGGTCGACCTCCCCTTGCCGTACAATGGTATCCTTGGATGCCCAGCCCTGGCTAAATTCATGGCAGCATCCTACTATGCCTACAACACCTTGAAGATGCCTGGGCCTATAGGAGTCATTACCATCTCATCAGACGAGAAGGACGCGATCATTTGCGTGGACAAGATGTACCGAGACACGGTCGCGACAGAGGCAATGGCAGCAGCAATTCCCGCCAAGGAGGATAGAGGAAAGAAGAAGGATAGCTAGGACGCTGGCAAGGAATCGGGGAAGCATACCTCTTCGGAGCATGCTGGGCCTATTGATGACTTGCCGGATAGTTCCAACAGCAAGAGATCCAAGGTCACTGCACCCCAATTGAAAAAGGTCCCGGCAGGGCTGGCTGGCACTGATGGTACTTTCACTATCAGCGCCACCCTCGATGACAAATAGGAAAGTGCGCTCGTTGCCTTCCTGCGGGTGAATATCGATGTATTTGCCTGGCAACCATCTCGATATCCCGGTGTTCCCGAGGAGGTAATGTCGAGCACCACCTTATTGTCTACCCACCACGCCCGACACATCAAAGCAGAAAGTCCGGAAGCAGGCCTTGGAGAGGCAGCAGTTTATTGCAGAAGAGATCAAGAAACTTGAAGCAGCTGGTTTGGTCAGAGGAGTGTTACATCCCACATGGTTGGCAAATCCAGTAGTAGTCCGGAAGGCTAACGGGAAATAGAGGCTTTGCATAGATTTCACAGATCTCAACAAGGCTTGCCTGAAGGACCCGTTTCCCTTGTAGCACATCAATCAGATTGTGGATTCCACCTCAGGCTGTGATTTGCTTTCCTTTCTGGATGCATATTCTGGATATCACCAAATCTTCATGTCCAAGGAAGATGAAGAGAAGACATCGTTCATCACGCCTTGTGGATTTAGAAGAGACATTTGCCAGTCTGCGCAAGATCAACTTGAAGCTCAACCCGGAGAAGTGTGCATTTGGTGTTCCCTCTGACAAGCCACTTGGGTTCTTTATATCCCATCAGGGGATCGAAGCCAACCCCGACAAGATCAAAGCTATCGAGCATATCCAAGCGCCAAGTATAGTCAAGGATGTGAGGCGCCTGACAGGGTGTGAGGGAGTCCTGGACTAAGGGGTCCTCGGACGTCCGGACCGTTATCCATGGGTCGGACTGATGGGCTGTGAAGACATGAAGGACGAAGACTGTACCCGTGTCCGTATAGGACTCTCCTTGGCGTGGGAGGCAAGCTTGGCGATCAACTATGAAGATTCCTTCCTATGTAACCAACTCTATGTAACCCTAGATCCCCCCGGTGTCTATATAAACCGGAGGGTGTAGTCCGGAAAGGATATACTCATTACCATAGACATAACTGGATTGGCTTATTGGGTTTAGCCATTACGATCTCGTGGTAGATCAACTCTTGTAATACTCATATTCATCAAGATCAATCAAGCAGGAAGTAGGGTATTACCTCCATAGAGAGGGCCCGAACCTGGGTAAACATCGTGTCCCCCGTCTCCTGCAACCATCGACCTTAGACGCACAGTTCGCGACCCCCTACCCGAGATCCGCCGGTTTTGACACCAACATTGGTGCTTTCATTAAGAGTTCCACGGTGCCGTCGACGAAAGGTTCGATGGCCCCTTCAATCGTCTACACTGACGCTGTCCAAGGAGAAACCTTCCTCCCCGGACAGATTTCCGTATTCGGCGGCTTCGTACTGCGGGCCAACTCACTTGGCCACCTGGAGCAGATCGATAGCTATGCCCCTAGCCACCAGGTCAGATTTGGAAGCTTGAACTATGTTGCAGATATCCGTGGAGACTTGAACTTTAATGGATTTGAGACCGCGGCGATCGCTCCCCCTCGCTCTGATGAACACGACTTAAATCTGTCATCAGACCATATCCAGGAGATGGTTCCTATAACTGTTACGGCCTTAGATCCAGAGCAGATTGCGCCATCCGAAACCGCAAAATCCGTGGCGTTGGAGCCGCGCAGACTCGGCACCTTGCGATATGTCGCGTCAGCAATGTAATTCCGGACTCGTCTCGGCTATAAGTTCAAACCACGCCTTGCGCTGCGGTAAGCGCAGAGCTGGGTCAGTTATCGATCTTCGAGTTCAGCACCGCAGATATCTTCCAACACTCGCCCTTGGGCGACGTTCTAAATTCATTAAAAAACCTGTCCTTGGCGGGGGACTCACAACCGAACCATGTCCGGTTCGAGCTAGAGGCTAATAATGGAGAATTTCGCTTCCCACCGCCACCCACTTCATAACCCTTTATCGAGGACTTAACCAACATGCTTGATTATGGCTCCAAGAAGACATCGGCCAGTTATAAGCAGCGATGCTTGGATAAGAGAGCAAAGGCCAAGACCCTCCATTCACGGGATGTGGAGCGGCCACCTCTTACGCATTTGCAGCGTGTACATGGTTGATACACCTAAAAAAGCTAGCGATGATGACAAAGAAGACCCGCTTGAGAATAAACCTCACGAGACACGCCTAAGTACGGCACCCTAAATGCCACTCTAAGTCACATCAAGAATAACGCCGGGCACGGAGAAACTAGTACCCCGGATGACGCCGAAAACAATGAAGACCCTGTTGGAGCAAGATCCGAACAGGAGGAACAGGAAAACGGGCAAGCCAACACCGATGAACAGGCCCTACCTAGCGACAATTCGGAGGACGACAACTACCTTCTGCTCTCCGAAGATGAGGTAAGCCTCGGCGACGAAGACTTCATCGTACCCGAAGAGCCCCTCGAGCAGGAGTGCTTCAAGCGCAAGCTAATAGCTACTGCAAGGAGCTTGAAAAAGAAGCAGCAGCTCCAAGCTGACCAAGACCTACTCCACGATAGATGGACCGAAGTCCTGGCCGCCGAAGAATACGGCCTTAGTGGCCTAGCCAAAAGCTAACCGAAGCATAGATTGCTACATCAGTTTGATGACAAGGCGTTGGAGCCCATACCATCATCACACAATGCGGCAGGTCGTCGACAACTCTGTCCGGATAAAGAGGCAACTCAAGCCGAACACCAGACCGCCCCACCTCGCCGTAAAGGCAACAATAACACAGCTCACGGCTATCCAGACAACCTTCGACGGGACTTGGACAGTAGAGCAGGACACGCAAAATCGATATACGGACCGCGAGGGCACTCCCGGACACGCGACGATGGCTACCTATCCGGACGTGACAAACCCAGCACGCCCGGCCGAAATACAGGCAAATGGACTCCTTCGAGTTACGTCGCATGATGTGGCCCAACATAGAGGCGCCCGCGCACCTCTCTGCCTTCACAGATGAAGTAATGGACCATGAATTCCCGAGGATTCAAGCCCGTCAATATTGAATCATACGACGGAATAACCGATCCCTCGGTATGGATCGAGGATTTTATTCTCCCACATCCATATGGCCCGTGGAGCGACCTCCACACCATTAAATATCTCCCACTAAAGCTAAAAAGGGCCAGCTCGCGCTGGTTAAACAACTGCCTGAAAATTCCATAGGCGGTGGGAGGACTTGGAAGAGGCCTTCCTCGACAACTTCCGAGGAACATATGTCCGCCACCGGATGCCGATGACCTAAGTCACATTGTCCAGCAGGAGAGTCGCCAAAAGCTACGGACTCGGTTCTTAGTCAAAAGAACCAAATCGTCAACTGTCGGGGCCTTGGAAGCCCTTGCGGCTTTGAGACACTGATGTCACGACGAATTAATGGCACCGCACGCCACCTCGGTCAAGAAGGACCTAAATGCATGACAGCCCTAACCGCTCTGATGACCTGCTTTTGCGCGGGAGAAGACAGTTGGCTCGCTCATAGAAGCAACAGCGCCAGCGACCCGGGCACTTCCGAAATCCGAGACGGCAAAGGCAAGCCACGACGAAACAAATACAATAGTCGCAATGATAATGAAAGATCATGCGACACAGTGGTCAACACCGGATTCAGCAGTCCCAAGCCCGGTCAATGGAAGAAGCCATTCAAGGCGAACCGAGACGAACCATCCAACCTAGACACGATATTGGACCGACCCTGCCAGATTCACGGCCACCCCAATAAACCCGGCTAATCATACTAATGTAAACTGCTTTGTGTCTTTAAGCAGGCCGGCAAGCTCAACGCCGAACACAAGGGGAGGAGGCCGCCAGGCGATAGGGACGAGAGGTTCACCAACGAAATACCGGGGGTCAGAAGCAATTTCCACCCGAGGATCAACTACTCCCGGAGCGAAAATAGCAGTCCGCCTTCCGCCGCCCACCTCGTACACCTACAAAATTTGTGCCGTGCATACATCACTAGGCACTCAAGATACCACGGGCATTGGCGGAGGCACACTATGGACAAGCCTGCAAGCATCCCCGTAACATTTTTTGTCCATTTTCTTTTTATTTCTTCCTTCACTATCCCTTAAAAACAGGTGACGAACAGGACAAACATCTGAACTGACTCTATCGGAGTTCGGATCAAATGCACTCACGGGTTACTTTCATCAAGGATTCCCCTCGCCGAGGACAGGCGGCGCAGACGTGCGACATGAGGTCCAAAATAACTTTTTGTAGACCGCACTCTTTATTTCGAGCCTGTACTATGCCTCTTCCTCCGCCTTCAACCCAGACCATGTCAAATAGCCGGGGTTGTGGTCTTTATATTTATATAAAGTAATCATCGGCATATCACTCGTGTCCCAAAGAAATGATATCCGAATTAATCATACATGTGTTGTTTCGCCAATGAATATGGCTCCCATGGTTATTTCATAGATATATCTTGGCATAACCCGCCAGGGGCTCGGTACAGGAACAAATGAGTTGCCAACAAAAGTCCGAATAGCTCTATAAGCGCATTTCTCGCCGCGTCATAAGTTTGGCCTTATATGCATCAGCTCCAAATCATTGTCTTGGGTCAATAGTTGGGTTGCCCGGCTCCTATGCTCGCTACCCTACGTTCCGCTCCATCGGCTAGGGTAGTAAAGGGAGAACTACTGCAATTGTGCTTCCGGTTCATCTAGTTAAGTACCTCAGTAGAGAAAGCCAAAATCTGACTGTCATGATGCGGCGAGAGCTGGTCAACCACTTGACGACTTCTTGGAATCTTTAGCGATTCTCCGTGTCACACGAAGGATCTTTTTCAGATCAAATATGTAAGGCTCCATATTATAATACGTCACATACATACCAGGGGCTATTTCGTAGTCCCCACCATAAACTCCTATGGCTAAGTGAAAGTGTTAATGCCCTATAGTTCCGATTGCACAGTTCGCGCATTATCACCTCCTTCATGGACCAAGATGTTGGATAAAGAGTGATTAAATGCTTTTTCCTAACACCCGTACTTCCTCTCTGAGGGCCAACGGATTTAATCGGAAAACTTTCAGATTATATTAAAGCGGCCGCCTTTGGAGGAATACAAGCTTTCGAGCAAAACATTAAAATAGATTAACTATAAAATTGTCTTTTACAATTCTCATACACCTCCTTTGGAACATTATGTCTTTCGAAAGCTGACCCTCTATCAAGCGGGCGGCCTCTAGGACGTCTTCAAAATAATGCTCCGGTTCAGGACGGTCCTTGCCCTTGGGTGGACTCTTCGCCGCAACATGGATGGCCTTCATCTTCCCCCAGAATGTCTTGACTCGGGCAAAAGCCATCCGTGCAGCCTCAATGCACATCGACCGCTTCACAGCATCGATACGCAGCACCGCGTCAACAAGCCTTTGCACCAAACCGAAGTAGCTATTCGTAATGTGCCTGGGCTTGGCCACAACCGATTATGACATTCTTCATGGCGGTCGGATATCCTATGAAGCTCGGCCCATTGGGACATCTGTTCATTCAGCAACAGAGGGCGCTTTGATGCGCCAAACTATGACCAGAAAAGCTTCTCCATTGCATACCCATCTCGCGCTTGGTAATACTGTGCCACATCGGAAGAACTCTTCGGCAAGTCTAAGAACTCGTCCGGAGAACTCCACACTTGGTTAAGCTGAGCATAGTTCGGATCACCGAACTTAGTTTGCGCGAAAGGGCTTACCAAACGCAATCTCCCTAGCTTGCGAGATCTCCTCACGGGCTGCTCACGGATTCCACCGCGGCTTCTCTCACCTCTTGTAAGGCCTTGTCCAGCTCAGCCGTTAAGGCTTTATTCTCCTTCTCAGAAATTCACAGCGACCAAGAGCATTTTCGATTCGAGCGCCATCGTGGATATCTTCTCCTCGTCTTGGCGTCAGGCGTATTCGGCTTTTTAACTCAGCCGATGCCTTTTCGGCAGCAGCATTGCTACATCGGGCCTGCTCCTTGGCCCAGGCCAGCTCTGCTTCAAGGGCAGTAGCACCATCTGCAGCCATGCATCTAAATTTCAGCATCATGCTTATACCACAAAAATGTATGGGGATTGCCCCGAATACATACCTTGCGACTCATCAAGACGCATATTGATTAATGCAAGATCATCCCCTGCCACATCAAGCTTCCGCTGCAGCTCGGCAATTTCCATAGTCCGGGAAGTGGCCAAGGGGAAGCGACTGTGTTCAAGTTCATCAGGTTAGTCCTCAAATGATCTTTTTCGATCCTCCATTTGCTTCCCAGTGGAAGCCAACCCGAGTCTCAGGGGCTACTACCTATACACAAGCGCATCTTTGCAAATAAAACATAGCTGAAAACATTATATCACAAACCTCGAAGCCTTTTAGCAGGCTCATGAAGGCTTCATTCAATCCGCTCTTCGCGGACAAAATCTTCTCAACCACTGTACCCATCAAGGTATGTTGTTCCCCCGAGACAGATGCTTTTCGCTTCCCGCAATATATCCGGAGCCTCCGAGTCTCCAAAAGTTGCTCTAGGAGCAGAACCATCCTTTGAAGGAATCTGTTCATCCGTCTCCAAAACCACCGTCAGCTGCGAGCCATACAGTCCGGGGCCTTTATTATTAGCCCCAGAATCCCGGACGGTCGGAGATCCACCTTCGGGTACTGCCTCTTTTATCCCCTGCGTAGCTTGTTGATCAAGAGGAACCCTCCATGATGACACTTCAGAGTCGTCCGCCTTATTGGGCGAGGAGGTTGGGGGAGGCGTCTCGCTCTCCATCATCTCTGGGAGGAGACCTCCCAAAGAAGAGGATTGCCCAGAAAAATTATGTGTCGACCTGTAAAAATGCACGGACGCGTTACGTATATCCTCGGTAACGGCAAAGGAGCGGGACGCTATCAAAGTACTCCGGATTCACTTACGGTTTGGCCAAGGGCTTGTCCCCTTGTTGGAGCTGTTCAATGGCGTCGCTTTCCAAACCCAAGCTGCTCGACGGTGGCATCTTGCCCCTCTTGGGAGACCGCCCCTTCCAACCTTCGGAGGCGGCCCTTTTCCTCCTGCTCGAAGAAGGGATACTGGGTCCTCTTTCGCCTCTATCTTCAGGCAAGGAAAGGTCGATTTCTCCGGACCCAGTATCCGACTTACCTCTGGAACAAAGGTCATCTCGAGTCTTCTCACTCTCCTCTTTACCCTCCCTTGCGGCGCTGGTGGTGCCGCAGGCCAAGATCCTTGTTAACACAGGATTAGGCGAGTCTTCGGGAAGGGAGCCAGGACACCTAATCTGTTCCACTTTCTTTATCCAGCCACGAAAAAGGATGATTCGGTCAGTGTCTTACCACTGGGTATCTGATTATGAGGTGTTCGGCGAACGGGTACTTACCGGTGTATCCGGACGGTTACAGTCTAGGCTGATATCTTCGGTGGTGTCCGGCCATTGCTTTTGTTTTCTAAAAAACAATCTCCACATTCCTTCGTGCGTAGTGCCGAAGAAGTGCTGAAGAGTCCACGACCCTTCTGGGTTGAACTCCCACGTGCGGAGAGGCCGTCATTGTACGGTAGGGTCCGCGGACTAGCATTACTTGAACAACGCTAGCGATATTAATGTCCCTCTCAATGAGGCTTCGAATGCGACTTTGCAAAGTCCGCACCTCATCTGTTGATCCCCAGTCCAACCCCTTATTAATCCACGATGCAAGCTGAATTGGGGGGCTGGATCGAAATACGGGCGCAGCTGCCCACTTGGAGCCACGAGGCTCGATGATATAGAACCACCCCTGCTGCCATAAGTCGGAAGATTTGGCAAAGGATCCTTTTAGCCAAACAGCACTAGCAAGCTTGCTCACTATGGCACCACCAAGATCACCTGCTCCCCTCTATCACTTGCGGCTTCACATTGAAGGTCTTGAGCCATAGGCGAAGTCAAGTGAGGAGGAGTTCGGAGGAAGGCTTCGCGACGTGACGATAAACGCCGAGATAAGAAGAATAGAGTCCGGGGCCAGATCGTGAAAATCTAGCCCATAATAGAACATGAGCCCTCGGACGAAGGGATTAAGTGCAAACCCTAACCCACGGAGGAAGTGGGACACGAACACGACCCTCTCGCCGGATCTTGGGGTGGGTATGTCCTGCCCCTCGGCAGGAAGCCGATGAAGGATTTCATGGTCGATACCTCGCCGCCTCAAGCTTTGCAATATCTCCTCCGTGATGGAAGAAGCCACCCACCGGCCTTGACGGCTGGATCCGGACATGATTGGAACTTGTGGCGACTAAAACCCGGGTGTTGGAACTCGGGGTTTCAAGGGTTGAGGAAGAAGCAAGCGTGAAAGAAAAACACTGGTCTGTACCCCTATATAAAGGCCGCGAATATCGAGTGTCTCCTCCTGGGCCGCAAAGCTTGCCTATTCCCAAGGAGTTGTACCCAAGCGACGGTTGGGTTACCCACGTCCGGGTTGATAAGAATCCCTTAAAAAAAGGGGGAGACACGATCTCCACTTGGATAAGACATGCCAATGAAACCGCATCTCGAGACGTGGGGCGACGGGCTAGCTAACGGTTCGAGAACAATGGCCGAGCAGGCATGGTGCCATATTACCAAAAAGTTGTCAGCAGATTGGACTCGTGAAATATTATGTCCTCTGTAGTTGTGTATATAGGTCCGGATACTATCATCGCATCCGAAGACTATCTTGGATTTTGGATAGAAAGGAACCCGCCTTGCAATGCCGAAGACAATCTCCGCGCCGTACTCCTCGTCATTGAAGCCGTGTTCGTGGGCTCTTGAGGAGTCTGGACTAAGGGGTCCTCAGACGTTTGGGCCTGCTATCCATGGGCCGGACTGTTGGGCTGTGAAGACATGAAGGCCTAAGACTGTGCCCGTGTCCGGATAGGACTCTCCTTGGTGTGGGAGGCAAGCTTGGCGATCAACTATGAAGATTCCTTCCTATGTAACCGACTCTATGTAACCCTAGATCCCCCCGGTGTCTATATAAACCGGAGGGTGTAGTCCGGAAAGGATATACTCATTACCATAGACATAACAGGATAGGCTTCTAGGGTTTAGCCATTACGATCTCGTGGTAGATCAACTCTTGTAATACTCATATTCATCAAGATCAATCAAGCAGGAAGTAGGGTATTACCTCCATAGAGAGGGCCCGAACTTGGGTAAACATCGTGTCCCCGCTCTCGCAACCATCGACCTTAGACGACAGTTCGGGACCCCCTACCGAGATCAGCTGGTTTTGACACCCGGCAGAAGGGGGTGTGTTCTTGGCAGCTTGTTAAGCGCGCCCTACCGTTCTTCAAAATTTTGAAGAAGGCAGGGCCCATAAAGTGGACTCCAGAAACAGATGCAGCATTGCAAGAATTGAAGACCTACTTGTCCTCTGTGCCTACCCTGGTTGCTCCCAAACCACAAGAGCCGTTGTTGTTATACTTGGCGGCAACCAACCAAGTAGTTAGCCCAGCCTTGGTGGCGCAGCGGGAAGTGGAAGCAGAGAGTGAGCAAGGACCGGCAGAGCCAGAGAAGGATCAGGACAGAAATGAGCACGGCAGCGAGGGCAACCCCAAGGACAAGGCAAGGAAGAAGGTGGTGCAGCGCCCAGTGTACTTCGTCAGTTCCTTACTACAGGGAGCTAGATCGAGGTACTCTGGCGTGCAAAAGCTAATCTTTGGTCTCATCATGGCATCAAGGAAATTGCGCCACTACTTCCAGCCCATGAGATCACGATTGTCACTCGTCTCCCGTTGCAAAGGATACTCCGAAACCCTGAGGCTACCGGCAGAATAGTGGAGTGGGCTTTGGAGTTATCCAGTTTTGGTTTGAAGTTTGAGAGCACATCAACAATCCAGAGTAGGGCATCGGCAGAGTTTATTGCGGAATGGACGCCGACCCCTGATGAGGAAGTGCTGTAAACAGTGATCCCCGGCAAGGAATCGCCCCAAGAATGGATTATGTATTTCGATGGTGCCTTTTCCCTACAAGGTGCAGTAGCTGGCGTGCTTCTAGTCGCCCCCTCCGCCCGGGGAGCACTTGAAGTATGTCGTCTAGATGCATTTTGCTCAAGAAGAGGCCACCAACAATACAAAGATATGAAGGCTCCTTTCTGTGCCTCGGATTGCCTCGAAATTGGGAATTAAGCAGCTGATCATTCGAGGAGACTCACAGCTTGTGGTGAGACAAGTCAACAAGGATTACCAAAGCCCATTGATGGGAGGCATACGTCGAGGAAGTGAGAAGATTGGAGGAACGCTTTGATGGATTGCAAACAGAGCACGTCCCCCGTGCGGAAAATAGCATAGCTGATCATCTGTCAAAGTGTGCTACGCAGAAGCTTCCTGTGGAACCAGGGACTTTTGTTCTCCATTTTACTCAGCCCTCCGTATCCCCGGCAACAATGGCCCGGAAAAGGAGAAAGTTGGACTACGGTAAGCCTCTCCGGTAGAGCCCTCTGCCTCTGGCAGAGACCTGCCGGGAAACAACTCCTCACCACCTGCCGACCAAGCACCCTCCACTCGGCCCATGGCCCCAAAGAAGAGAGGAATGTGCCCCATGAAGAGAGGAGGTGCCGCTAGTCCTCGTTGCCGAGCTCCAGGCTCCAACTTGGGCAGGCACATAGTCCACTTCCTCCAAACCGGAGAGCTTCCCGGCGACCAAGATGTGGCTGAAAGAGTAGCCCCGAGGGCCAGTATGTATCAATTTGTCAATGACACTCTGTACAGAAGGAAGCCCAATGGCGTGAAATTGAAGTGCATCTGCAGGGAGGAAGGAAAGGAACTGCTGGCTGAGATACACAAAGGCATGTGCGGCTCCCATATTAGATCAAGGGCATTGGTTGGGAAAGCATTCCGGCAAGGATTCTATTGGCCCACAGCCCTCCAAGATGCGGTTGAGCTAGTCACCAGATGTGAAGCCTGCCAGTTCCATTCGAAGAACACCCACCTGCCTGCCCAAGCTCTTCAGACGATCCCTATATCATGGACATTTTTGGTCTGGGGCTCATATCCTCGGCCCCTTCCCCCGAACAATCGGGGGCTTTGAATTCTTGTTCGTTGCTATCAACAAGTTTACAAAGTGGCCAGAAGTGACTGCCGTGAGAAAGGTGACCGCCTTTGTCGCCTATCAAGTTCTTGAAAGAAATTAGTGCAATGGTTTTGGAGTCCCGGCAAGGATCATTACCGACAACGGCACCCAGTTCACAAGCCGCGCCTTCATGCAATATGTTCATGCCCTCGGATGCAAAGTCTCATTTGCCTCTATTGCACATCCTAGGAGCAATGGGCATGCTGAGAGGGCGAACGCTGAACTGCTGTGAGGACTCAAGACAAGACCCTTTGATCTGGCTGCGAAGCCTGACAGGATGGTGGATCGATGAGCTGCCGGTAGTCCTCTGGTCCCTCAGAACGACACCAAATCGAGCTACCGGGCAGACTCCCTTCTCCCTAGTCTATGGGGCAGAAGCAGTTATCCCCACGGAACTCATTTACGAGTCGCCTCGAGTGCTTGCCTACGATGAAGTAGTGCAAGATCACCACCGGCGCGGCAATTTATCGTGCTACTCGAGGAGAATCATCTCCGGGTTGCTACGCGTGTTCCACACTATCAGCAAGCCCTGCATCGCTATCATAGCCGCAGGGTTCATCCCGGTGTTTTGAGGAAGGCGACCTTGTCCTTAGGCGCATTCAGCCCACCAAGGGTACAAACAAGTTGACGCCGAAGTGGGAAGGCCCTTCATCGGTAGTACGAGTCACAGAGACTGGCGCGATCCATCTGGAGACCGGAGATGGCATTCAATTGCAAAACTCATGGAATATTGAGCATCTCTGCAAGTTCTACCTGTAAGGCGTGGCTGTCAGGCCCTGCCTGGTAGCCACCCTTTTGTAAAGGCCTTACCTCAGTTGCATGTAACCCCTTGTACAAAGCTAGGTGATGACCCTGAGCAAGAGAAATAAACGAAGTGCTGGGGGGCCCAACCGAGTTGCATGCATGCATGAGCATTCCAAGAGCACTGCATAAGCATTTCATAAGCATTTGCACATGCATATAGCTAGGATCACATCTTGCATCATTCCCATCTGCATGAAGTCAGAGGTTCCTCGGCCGTGAACTTGCCCTCTACAAGGAGTTGGGAAGATGGACCAAGCACGCGATCCCGGCAAGCCAAACAGATAAGTTCTACCTCTTGCCCATTAGTGTTCTGTAAATTAAAAACTTGTGCATGAGAAAACCTCGCCGCTCTTCAGAACTTAGGTGCTCCCACCCTTGGCTCGAACATTGCTTTTGCCAGGGTGGTTGCACTGGCCTTTGGCGAGAAAGAGCTGGCGGGGGGCTGGACCCTTTATTTTTTGCGCGGTAGGATCAGTCGCCCGACAACAAATGAAAAGGGGTACCGACAGGATAGCCTGCCTGGAAAAAGTCGTTTATTTACAATAAAGAGGCATTTCACCTCTTCAGGGACATATACATGCACGGGTTCCCGGCGAGGTTCATCTTTTTCATTAATATGCCTATCATACAAGTACTAGCCTTACGGAACACAAATATGGACTTGAGAGATTACATTATTTGAATTCAAATTTGGCGAATGCCTACAGATTTATGATTGAAAAAAGATAAGTGCTCCGTAAACTCCTCTCCCTATCCCTCTTGTCCCAGATAGTGCGGTGGGAAGAGAAGAGGGCGGGCGCGCACCGGCACAACGCCACCCCGATCCCGTCAGGCTCGCCAAACGCAGCCGACAAGATCGAGTGGCGAGGCTACAAGGTGAGGGTGGGAGGAGCACCACAACAGCCCCCGGTCGCCACTTCTAGGACCAATCAAAAGGCTCCAGTGCAGGCACCGGCAGGAGAGGATGTCGGGGCCTGGCTGGAAGGTCACTGGAGGGAACGGGAGCACTAGAGGAGGCAAGCCCTTCCCCGGCAGCTAATAAAACGGTGATGACGAGCCAGACAGATGGGCGGCAGGTCACCAGTATGAGACGAACGTGTCCATGTTATCGTACTCCAACTGGACGGCCTGCCTCCCGCCTTCTCCGTCTCCCCTGGCTTCATATTCATCAACACCATCACTGGGGAGCGCCGGCCTCACGGTCTGGCACCTTCTCCGGAGAGACGGCAAGCGGCCAAGATGGTCAGGGGGCTCGAAGCGCACTACTCCCCACCTCGGCGGGCAGGAAGGCACGCCTCTCATCGACATCAGCCCAGGGGGCCTCCGGAAGAAGCGATCTTTGGGATTACCAACGGTCCTCGGCCCGCCTCCCGAGCAAGCCTCAAGACGCCAAGAACCTAACCATCGATCCCGAAGCAACGAAGGCTGGAGCGGGACACCGTGACTACCTAACAAGCGGCCGGACCCGGGAAAGGCAGAAGAGGCAAGCTTCTCTACATGATGGGGGACGTGACATTCACCACAACATGGACCAGGCTCACTCCCTAAGGCACCAACATTTGGCGATGCAAGCTCAGAGAATGGAGCCCGGCCTAGCCTCAGCTCTGCTCTTCTTCGCATCACCAATGAAGTAGAAAACAGAGGAGGGGGAGCGCAAGGGTAAATGACTCCGCCCTCTCTACGCCTCTCCTTTTATAGGCGAGCCGGGGAGGGGAGCCGCTCCCTCAACGGGTGACCGCCGTCCTCCTCCACCAATTCAAGTAGACCGAGCCCTCGCCTTGACGCTCTCCCACGCCACGTGCCTCCGTTACCTACCCCGCGCCATGCATGCAACATACGTGCCTCAGGATAAGAGCATGGTGGGAAGAGTGAATTGGCAGTTTCTACCCCGTGCGTTAAAGTCATTTACGGGCCATTACAAAGGCAGCCCCACCACAATTGGCTTTACACGACGCGCGCGAAAACCGGAAACTGGCCCGGACTCAAGATTAATGAAGAAGCAAAGAAGACCTCAAGAGGCCAGCCTCTTCAAAGACTTCAACAGTAGATTTGATAGGCCCTACCCCGACGACACTAGGCAAAGTGCGTTTCGGTAGGCCCGGCTTCTATTTGCGGCAACAAATCCTGGGTCTGCCCCAGACTGCGTACGTGCATCGGAACAAGATTGCAACACCAACCCAAGTCAGAGCATAAGAGAACAAGAACTTCGAATGACCAAACATGCAGATCAAGAGGACCAAGATCAAGCCAGAGAAGCAAGATACCACCAGGAGGAAAGCCTCCTGTCGGGCAGAGAGCTCTGCCGAGGGCGGTGGTCACCCCGGTAGAAGACGTCCAAGACGTCCCGGCAGGGCCTGTCGGGACTCGCGAAAGCAACACCACCTCATCCAACTATTCCTCCATGACCCACGTCGTCGATCGATGTGGTGTCAAGCCGCAAAGTGACTGAGTGGCAGCCATTCGCCACATGGCGGCCTGTCTCTACAGGAAATACCTACGAACGACACCCATCCTACGACGTGTCAAGCCAGCATGTGTGAAGCTGGCAAAACAGCCCGGCAAGGCTTGCCGGGCAAGCGACAACGTGATGTTAAGCGGTGCATTTAATGCTACCGCCCTTCGCAGTAGAGTTAGGTATGATAGCATTGTTTGCTATCTTATCAGTGCATAATGACCACTTTGCAATTGTGGTAACCCCTTAATCTATTAAAGGAGGCCCATTGCAAGAATAGAAAGGGTTAGAAGGTTGGATACCACACACTCATACGCAGGTAGCCACCGCCGCTTCTCCGGGCAAGTGTACTACGCCCCCACTATTCTTCCACCATCAATCCACCAAAGCAGAGTAGGGCTTCAGCCATGGCGGGCGAACTCGGGTAAACTGCTCGGTGTGATCTCTCGCCGTGTTGCCCCATCCTCTTCTGCTCTCTATGCAACATGACATCCCCCTGCCGAACCAGCAAGGGGCCCTTGGTCCCATAGGTGGTCGTGGTTTCATGACAGACTTGGTAAGGCTTCTTATGATGTGCATTACTGAGAGGGCCCAAAGATACCTCTCCGATACGCAGAGTGAAAAATCCTAATCTCGATCTATGCCAACCCAACAAACACCTTCGGAGATACCTATAGAGCATCTTTATAATCACCCAGTTACGTTGTGACGTTTGATAGCACACAAGGTATTCCTCCGATATCCGGGAGTTGCATAATCTTATAGTCTAGGGAATATGTATTTGACATGAAGAAAGCAATAGCAATAAAACTGAATGATCAATATGCGAAGATAACGGATGGGTATTATCCATCACATCATTATCCTAATGATGTGATCCCGTTATCAAATGACAACACATGTCTATGTTTAGGAAACCCTGACCATCTTTGATCAACGAGCTAGTCTATTAGAGGCTTACTAGGGACACAGTGTTTGTCTATGTATTCACACATGTATTTAGGTTTCCGGTCAATACAATTCTGGCATGAATAACAAACCTTTATCATGGATAAGGAAATATAAAATAACAACTTTATTGCCTCTAGGGCATATTTCCTTCAATTGGTGCCATTCCATGATAGCATGACAAGTTTCATGAATTTCATATGAGTTTTGGATTTACTAGAATTTAAATACCAAGTGTCTCAACATTTGCCGGCAAGCAATGGCGCCGAGGTGTTTGAAATTCATTCTCATTTCTTGCATGGGTCCTGAGCATGGACCCAAGGACACACATTTTTTTTCAACCCATTCTATCCACTGGAGCAAGTGCATGTAGTTCAGATTTGAATTATGCACATAAGCGCCTACAAAACTGGTTAATGTATAAAAATGTCCTAATGAACCCATAAAAATTCCAAATTTTAACACGACACTCCTATCGCCACTAGGCGGAAATTTGAAAGCAAAAAGAGGCAACCAATATCGTCATTCACAAAGGTCATAGGTTCCTACTGTAACCATGAGGCTTCGTGTGAGAAGCTCTGGTTTTTTAGAAGCTTATACCCAAATCTGCCCCAAATGGGGCAATTTTTCTA
Organism: Aegilops bicornis; assembly: GCA_021605145.1. Lineage (NCBI taxonomy): Eukaryota > Viridiplantae > Streptophyta > Magnoliopsida > Poales > Poaceae > Aegilops > Aegilops bicornis. Next base: position 581,095,757 of record CM038674.1, on the reverse strand, counting down.
CCACAACATTTTGATGCCATTCCATGATAGCATGCCAAGTTTCATGAATTTAGACAAGTTTTAGATTTACTAGAATTTTAAAACCATGTATCTCAATGTTTGCGGCCGAGCGACAGTGCCGAGGTGTTTCAAATTCATTCCCATTTCTTGCGTGGGGCCTAAGCATGCACCCAATGACACACATTTGATTTTCCAACCCATTGCACTGGAGCATGTGCATGTAGTTAAAATTTGAATTATGCACATAAAATGCTAAGAAAACTCAGTTAACGTATAAAAATGTCCTAACAAACCGAGGAAAAGTACAAAATTTAAAATGACACTCCTGTTGTTCTATGTTGACACTAGATAAAAATTGAAAGAAAGAAGAGACAACGAATATCATTTTGTCCACAAAGGTGACACGTACACTACCGGAACCATGAGGCTTCTTGTGAGAAACTCTGGTTTGCGACAAGATTATACCCAAATCTGCCCCAAATGGGACATTTTTTTACCACATCATTTTCGTGCCATTGCATGATAGCATGCCAAGTTTCATGAATTTTATTCAGTTTTGGATTTACTAGAATTTTAAAACCATGTATCTCAATATTTGCGGCCGAAGTGTTTCAAATTCGTTCTCCTTTCTTGCGTGGGACCTAAGCATGCACCGAAGGACACACATCTGATTTTTCAACACATTTTTCTGCACTGGAGCATGTGCCTGCAGTTAAAATTTGAATTATGCACATAAAATGCCTAGAAAATTAGTTAATTTAAAAAATGTGTCCAAACAAACCCCAAAAAATTACAGAATTCAAAATGATACTCTCGTTGTTCTATGTTGACACTAGAAAAAATATTGAAAGCAAAAAGAGGCAACGAATATTGTTTCGTCCAGAAAGGTGACACATTCCCCTACCGGAACCATGAGGCTTCTTGTGAGAAACTACGGTTTATGCGATAAGCTTATACTCCAAATCTGCCCCAAATGGGACAATTTTTTACCACAGCATTTTCGTGCCATTCCATGATAGCATGCCAAGTTTCATCAATTTCAGACGAGTTTTGAATTTACTAGAATTTAAAAACCATGTATCTCAATGTTTGCGGCCGAACGATGGTGCCGAGGTGTTTCAAATTATTCTCATTTCTTGCGTGGGACCTAAGCATGCAGTGAAGGACACACATTTGATTTTTCAACACATTTTTCTGCATTCGAGCATGTGCCTATAGTTCAAATTTGAATTATGCACATAAAATGCCTAGAAAATCTATTAATTTATAAGAATGTCCAAACGAACCCCCAAAAATTACAGAATTTAAACTGATACTCATGTTGTTCTATGTTGACACTAGAAAACAAAATTGTAAGCAAAAGGAGGCAACAAATATCGTTTAGTCCACAAAGGTGACACATTCCCCTACCGGAACCATGAGGCTTCTTGTGGGAAACTCTGGTTTGTGAGAAGCTTATACCCAAATCTGCCCCAAATGGGACAATTGTTTTACCATAGCATTTTCGTGCCATTCCATGATAGCATGCCAAGTATCATGAATTTCAGACAAGTTTTTGATTTAATGGAATTTCAAAACCAAGTATCTCAACATTTGTTGGCGACCTACGGTGCCGAGGTGTTTGAAATTCATTCCCATTTCTTGCATTGTACATAAGCATCCAGCCATGGACACATATATGATTTTACAACCCATTTTGGTGTAGCGGAGCATGTGCATATAGTTTAATTTTGAATTATGCACCTTAAATGCCTAAAAATACTTAGTTAATGTATAGAAATGTCCAAACGAAACCCGAATAATATCAATTTTTTTGACTACACTCCCATAGTTGCATGTTCATTGCGTATAAAAGTTCTAGCAATTCAAACACCCTCTTTTGCCGCTTATGACTCCATTATGTATTTCAAATCAAGACAAAATCAAGTTGGTCACACGCAGTTTATTTTCACCAACCGTGTGATGCAAGACAAAATATCTTGGAGCACCGTCGAGTAGTATATGGCTTACGCGAGAAGGTTCGTGCGACTTTTATGCGCTTAGTTTTTTCATTGACCGATCCAAAATTTTCTACTTACGCGGAAATATCTACCTCCCCGCCCCTTCCCCCTTACCAAAAGCCACATTTCCCCTTTTTCCGCCTTCCTTTCCAAGTTCAAACCTTCACTCCTTGCTTGCAGGGCCACCTACTCGCCGGTAACCCTCCTTCATGCTACTCGGCCTCGTCGATCTAGGGTGTAATCCACACCGACCCCAACCTCCTTCCACATCGCGACATGCCCTCGTCACGGCCACGACACCTTCCACCCAAATCACCGAATTCTCCCCAAATAAGCGCCACTTAAACCATGGTGCACGCAAAGATAGCCAAGAGCTCAAGGCGCATTTGGCGAATATGAAGCAAATCACGGCTGCACGCGCGGATGAGGTCGCGATGGCTGCCATTCGTGCTGACCCCCAGATCTTGGAGGTGTTGGGAAACGTAGTAATTTCAAAAAAATTCCTACGCACACGCAAGATCATGGTTATGAATAGCAACGAGAGGGGAGAGTGTTACGTACCCTCGTAAACCGTAAGTGGAAGCGTTATGACAACGCGTTTGATATAGTCGTACGTCTTCACGATCAACCGATCCTCAGTACCGAACATACGGCACCTCCGCGTTCAGCACACGTTCAGCTCGGTGACGTCCCGTGAACTCACGATCCAGTAAAGTTTAGGGGAAGAGCTTCGTCAGCACGACGGCGTGGTGACGGTGTTGATGAAGCTGCTCGCTCCATTGTTCCGGAGAACGGCGTTCTAGTCATCTACCCATGAGGCATGGTTCGCAAGTACCAAGTGATTCATAATCAAGTGATTCCAGAAGTCCATCAGTATGGAGTTTCTTCATGCGTTGTACACCAATATGACCCAAATGGCAGTGCCACAAATAAGTTGCACTATCATTATCAACTCTGCATCTTTTGGCTTCAACATATGAATATATGTATTACTACTATCGAGATTCAACACAAATAGACCACTCTTTAAGGGTGCATGACCATAAAAGATATTACTCATATAAATAGAACAACCATTATTCTCAGATTTAAATGAATAACCGTCTCGTGATCAAACAAGATCCAGATATAATGTTCATGCTTAACGCCGGCACCAAATAACAATTATTCAGGTCTAAAATTAATCCCGAAGGTAGATGTAGAGGTAGCGTCTTGACGGGCGATCACATCGACTTTGGAACCATTTCCACGTGCGCATCGTCATCTCGCCCTTAGCCAATCTTCGGCTCAATCAGTAGTCCCTGCTTCGAGGTTGCAAATATTAGCAATAGAACAAGATTAAATACGCAGTGCTCATGCGAGCTCTAGTAAGGTACACATCAATAACATGTATATCACATATACCTTTGTTCACCTTGCCATCCTTCTTATCCGCCAAATATTTGGGGCAGTTCCGCCCAAAGGACTACTGCTTTGTGAGAAGCACTGGGCCTCGTGCTTAGGTCCAGACTTGGGTTTCTTCTCTGAGCAGCAACTTGTTTGCCGCTCTTTTGAAGTTCCCCTTCTTCTTCCCTTTACCCTTTTTCTTGAAACTGGTGGTCTTGTTGACCATCAACACTTGATGCTCCTTCTTGATTTCTACCTCCGCAGCTTTTAGCATTGCGAAGAGCTCAGGAATTGTCTTATCCATCCATTGCATGTTATAGTTCATCACAAAGCTCTTGTAGCTTGGTGGCGATGATTGAAGAATTCTATCAATGACACTATCATCCGAATATTAACTCCCGCTTGAATCAAGTGATTGTTATACCTGCATATTTTGAGTATATGTTCACCCACGTAACTATTCTCCTCCATCTTGCAGCTATAGAACTTATTGGAGACTTCATATCTCTCAATCCGGGCATTTGCTTGAAATATTAACTTCAACTCTGGAACATCTCATATGCTCCATGACATTCAAAACGCTGATGAAGTCCGGTTCTAAGTCAGAAAGCATGGCACAATCGAACTATCAAGTAGTCATCGCCTTTGCTCGCCAAATGTTCTTAAGCGTCATCAAGAGTATCTGCAGCAGTTCGGCACCCAGCGGTGCTTCCAGACGTAATTCTTCCGTGCAGCAAGAATGAGGATAACCCTCAGTTACGGACCCAAATTCGTAATTGCTACCACCATCTTTCAACTTTGCTTTCTCAAGGAACGATTAAAATTCAACTAACAACAAAGACAAAGCCATCTATCTACAACAACATAGACAAGCAAAATACTATCAAGTACTAAGTTCGTGATAAATTTAAGTTCAATTAATCATATTACTTAAGAACTCCCACTTAGATAGACATCCCTCTAATCATCTAAGTGATCACATGATCCAAATCAACTAAACCATAACCAATCATCACGTGAAATGGAGTAGTTTTCAATGGTGAACATCACTATGTTGATCATATCTACTATATGATTCACGCTCGACCTTTCAGTCTCAGTGTTCCGAGGCCATATCTATATATGCTAGGCTCGTCAAGTTTAACCCGAGTATTCTGCGAGTGCAAAACTGGCGTGCACCCGTTGTACAAGAACGTTGAGCTTACCACACCCGATCATCACGTGGTGTCTCGGAACGATGAACTTTTGCAATGGTGCATACTCAGGGAGAACACTTGTACCTTGAAATTTTTAGTGAGAGATCATCTTATAATGCTACCGTCAATCAAAGCAGAATAAGATGCATAAAGGATAAACATCACATGCAATCAATATAAGTAATATGATATGGCCATCATCATCTCGTGCCTTTGATCTCCATCTCCAAAGCACCGCCATGATCACCATCGCCACCGGGCGCGACACCTTGATCTCCATCGTAGCATCGTTGTCGTCTTGCCAACTATTGCTTCTACGACTATCGCTACCGCTTAGTGATAAAGTAAAGCAATTACATGGCAATTGCATTTCATACAATAAAGCGACAACCATATGGCTCTCGCCCGATTGACGATAACTCCGTTACAAAACATGATCATCTCATACAATAAAATATAGCATCATGTCTTGACCATATCACATCACAACATGCCCCGCAAAAACAAGTAAGACGCCCTCTACTTTGTTGTTGCAAGTTTTACGCGGTTGCTACGGGCTGAGCAAGAACCGCTCTTACCTACGCATCAAAAACCACAATGATATTTTGTCAAGTTAGTGTTGTTTTAACCTTCAACAAGGACCGGGCGAGTCACACTCGGTTCAACTAAAGTTGGAGAAACCGACACCCGCCAGCCACCAGTGTGCTAAGCACGCTGGTAGAACCAGTCTCGCGTAAGCGTACGCGTCATGTCGGTCTAGGCCGCTTCATCCAACAATACCGCCGAACCAAAGTATGACATGCTGGTAAGCAGTATGACTTGTATCGCCCACAACTCACTTGTGTTCTACTCGTGCATAAAACATCTACGCATAAACCTGGCTCGGATGCCACTGTTCGGGAACGTGGTAATTTCAAAAAAAGTCCTACGCACACGCAAGATCATGGTGATGCATAGCAACGAGAGGGGAGAGTGTTGTCTTCATACCCTCGTAGACCGTAAGCGGAAGCGTTATGACAATGCGGTTGATGTAGTCGTACGTCTTCACGATCGACTGATCCTCAGTACCAAACGTACGGCACCTCCGCTGCTCAAGACATCGCTCAGCTCGGTGACGCCACGCCAACTCACGATCCAAAGAGAGCTGGGAAGAGCTTCACAAGATGACGGAGTGGTGATGGTGTTGATGAAGCTACCGACGCAGGGCTTCGCCTAAGCACTGATACGATATGACCGAGGTGGATTATGGAGGAGGGGGCCACCGCACACGGCTAAGAGATCAATGATCAATTGTTGTGTCTCCAAGGGGTGCCCCCCTCCCTGTATATAAATGAGTGGAGGAGGGAGGGGCCGCCTCCGTGGCGCGCCCATGAGGAGTCCTACTCCCACCGGGAGTAGGACTCCCCTTCCAAGTAGGAGTAGGAGAGAGAGAAGGAAGGGAGAGAAGGAGAGAAGGAAAGGGGGGCGCCGCCTCCTTGTCCACCCGGACTAGAGGGAGGGGGCGGCTGCCCTGGCCGCCTCCTCTTCTCCCACTAGGGCCCACTAGGCCCATTATACTCCCCGGGGTTCCGGTAACCCCCCGGTACTCCGGTATATGTCCGAAACCTCCCGAAACACTTCCGGTGTCCGAACATAGTCGTCCAATATATCGATCTTTACTTCTCGACCATTTCGAGAATCCTCATCATGTGCGTGATCATATCCGGGACTCTGAACTACCTTTTGAACATCAAAACACAAAAAACTCATAATACCGATCGTCACAGAACTTTAAGCGTGCGGACCCTACGGGTTCGAGAACTATGTAGATATGACCGAGACACGTCTCCGGTTAATAACCAATAGCGGAACCTGGATGCTCATATCGATTCCTACATATTCTACGAAGATCTTTATCGGTCAAACCGCATAACAACATATGTTGTTCCCTTTGTCATCGGTATGTTACTTGCCCGAGATTCGATCGTCGGTATCTCAATACCTAGTTCAATCTCAAGCATCGGCAAGTCTCTTTACTCGTTCCGTAATGCATCATCCCGTAACTAACTCATTAGTCACATTGTGTGCAAGGCTTATAGTGATGTGCATTACCGAGAGGGCCCAGAGATACCTCTCCGACAATCGGAGTGACAAATCCTATTCTCAATCTATGCCAACTCAACGAACACCATCGGAGACACATGTAGAGCACCTTTATAATCACCCAGTTACATTGTGACGTTTGGCAGGACACAAAGTGTTCCTTCGGTATTCGGGAGTTACATAATCTCATAGTCATAGGAACATGTATAAGTCATGAAGAAAGCAATAGCAACATACTAAACGATCAAGTGCTAAGATTACGGAATGGGTCATGTCAATCACATCATTCTCCTAATGATGTGATCCCGTTAATCAAATGACAACTCATGTCTATGGCTAGGAAACTCAACCATCTTTGATCAACGAGCTAGTCAAGTAGAGGCATGCTAGTGACACTATATTTGTCTATGTATTCACACATGTATTATGTTTCCGGTTAATACAATTCTAGCATGAATAATAAACATTTATCATGATATGAGGAAATGAATAATAACTTTATTATTGCCTCTAGGGCATATTTCCTTTAGGAGGATCACCTCGCCGTCGAGGCCACTGCCGACGCCTCGCGCGCCGATGCCGCGATGCGGTTGGATGCTTTAAACGACAGTTCATGGCGTTTTCTCGAGGCCACCATCGGTGCCTTCAACGAAGACTACGAGGTGTTTTCTCTGCATGCCCGTGCTTACCTCAACTCGAGAGCCATCAGGTTGGCACCCGGAGCGGCTCAGGCAACTCACCACTACGAGGAGGGCACCCACGATGTGGAGGCCTCGCCTCTTCCATGTCCAGGAGCCAATCATCATCGGTATCTCCGACGATGAGGAGTAGCTTGTCTTATTAGCTCACTATAAGGACCTATGTTCGCTTAACTAGATACGTTGGTTAAGCATGCTCGGTTTACCCGTTGCATGGGCTGCTCTGCCTTTCCTTAACAAATTCTAGTGAATTATCCTATATACTTTTTACCATGCAACTACATTGCTCTAGTGTATATGTTCTATATGTCGCAATGTGGTGCTCACTTATTAACTGTTTGGTTAATTAGTTGTCGTGTTCAGTTAACTGTTTGGTTCAATTATGCAATGTGATGTTCAATTCTTCAGGGTGCAATTTTGTATTGTCTTTCATGTGACAAATAAATCAAATTTATATATACAAAATACATGAGAAACAAATACAATTGCTATATTTGCAAGTTATCAAGCATGCTTGGTTTGCTTAAGTGTCTGATCTTCGCTATGTTATATATTGTGCAAAGTGTGGTGCCTGCCATTAATGTTTGGTTCATTTGCTGTGGTGTTTAGTTAACTGTTTGGTTCAAGTCTGCAATGCGATATTCAATTGTTGTGGGTACAATTTTGTATTGTTATGCATGTGAGGAATAAATCGAATTTGGTTGTACTAAATACATGAGAAACATATACAATTGCTATATTTCCAAGTTCTTAATCATGCTTGGTTTCGATAAATGGCTTTTTCATGTGGCTCGAATTAAACTGCTGAATCTGTAATGTGTTTGTTTTTCATCAACATATTTTACTGATAGTATGCTAACCTTGGCTTAACCTGATCAATATCTACCTTATATTATGTGTTGCAGGGAAATAATGGGAAGCACTGAGGTTTACAATCGAGGTGTGCACATGCATGGTCCTTGTCTAATAGCACATTGTTGTGCAATTGCAGGAACCATTCTAATATTTAGGTTTTTAACAATTTGGTCATGCACATGTAGGTCCTGCTGTCAGAGGTTTTGATCCACTGTTCGACCCATTTTGCATATGGGGAAATGAGTTGTCCATGAATATCAGTCAAGTCACCACAGAATGATACTAACTATTATATCTTGTCTTTAGAGAAGATATTTATGCATATCTTTGTTTTCAGGCTTTTCTAAAGTAGTTCACTGATGATTAGGAGGCGAGGAAGGTATTCATACAACACCCACGGTACAATATTGAAGTCTTCCTCAAGAGGACAAACAATGGACGGTCAATCATCCACAGGCACTGGCCTAAAGTTGCAAGGAGCTTCAACATCAATGAAGGCTCAATATTCGCCTTCCGCTTCAGGAGTTTTCCAGATGAGATTCATCCGCTCATCTACCGCCTCTCGATGCTAATTTCCAAAGGTTATAGATGTTGCATGTGAAACTTGGTGCTGGTGCAGTTGTGTAATGGGGTAGCTACCATATGCCTATATGGTGTAACTGCGTGCTGAAGCTATATGTACTCTAATGTATTTCAATTATGAAATCCTGGTTCAAATATATTATGTGTTTAATATGAAATGTCAATTTGATTAATAAATGGATTATTAATAATAGGTCAATTAACATGCTAATTGGTTTTTTTTCTATTGCAAACGATTATTGAGAAAACACCGTGGGCGATGACCTCAGACACACAGTTTCTAGCAAGAAAACATGTTGGATCAATGAACGCATGACTTCCTCTTAAAAACTGTTTGCGTTATGCCACCATGCGCAAACGTTTACCGCACAAAAAGTGTGCGATGGACAGCCTATGCCACACAGTTTCTTCTAGGGACCGTGTGTGATGCATTCAATAACGCAAATGGTAAAATTGTTAATATCATCTGTAATGGCAATGCTATAAACGATTTAGTGGGGAAAATTGTGTGTGATGTACCTACGAACGGAAACGTTTTTCCTGAATTAACTATGTGGGATGTACATACGAATGGAAAATGTACTTTTTGGATTGACTGTGCGGGATGTACATACAAACAGAAACACATTCCTTGAATTGACTGTGTGGAATGTACATACGAACAGAGCCGTTTGTCTAGGACTGAGTGTGTGAGATGTACTTACGACCGGAAACGATTGGGCCTATATAATTGTACTTTTTTAACACAACCATATGTATAACCAGATTCGATCGCTACTGTCGCACACACGAAGCTCATTTTGTCCAGCGTGTGTGACCGGAGGCCCTATCCCGACGGTTTTCTGGGTCATGTGGGAAGGACCCCACTATCGCCCACACTCACTAGGCGACGGTTCCAAATGCTGTCGCGGAAATGGGTTAAAAACCGTTTGTATAGCATCTCGTTGTACCAGTGATTATTGATGCCATTTGATTACTCTTGCAAAATTTAATTGTTCCACTATTATGCTCGATTCTAATTTCAAATTTGTATGGGTCATTTCTATGCCTAATATATCTCCTTGCCGCCAATTGTATAAAGAAATTGTAAGGCATTTTATTTGTGTTCATGAAGACCACACTAGCGTATGCTATTGATCACGTATATGGGACTTGGGTCATGCTAGCCCGGCCCGAACCCATCGTACTTTGGGCCACGGCAAACCAGGCCAACCCGACTAGGTATACTTATCATCCCGTGCTGTCATGCGCTACTGATAAGATTCTATTTATAGGCTTTCTCCTAGTAGTGATGCTAAAGGGAGGCCCAAGCACGATCCAATAAACCATTGTACAACCTTTGGGCCGGGCCAACCCAAGCACCCACCAAGTATAATAATTATTAATTGCAACATGCATTTTTCTATTTTTAAATAACTAATTAGGGCACATTGTGAAGTAAATAAAGTACATATTTACCTAAAAAGCCTTAATTTTGTTTACGAGACATATCTATATCATATAGGTTCTACTAATAATCACAAAATACATTTGTGAATATTTCAGACCCAATCAGGCCGAGCCGGACCAAGCACAACCCACATCATCGTGTCAGGTTGTGCCACCCATTTTCTCAATTTCCAGACCTAGCCCGACGTGGCTTGTTGTGCCATGTCAGCCCAAAGCCCATTTTATTTTGTGTTGTGTCTTACTTTCCGTATCAGACGAGTTTCGGGCCAACCTTAAAAAGCCCGGCCCAAATATGAGGTTCACACACAAATGTGTGTAACCAAGCCACGAATGCACATGATCGTCGAGGTGCGGCCTACAACAAGGCAAACGCTTCAGATGATGGTGATTGCCAAAATATTGATATTTGAGGTGATGCTTGGATTTCATACTATGCTAATAGGAAAATTATCACTCCAAAAGGCGGCCATTTGCTATCGAGAGTGGCTCATTTAATTGATCCAGTTTCTAATAACTGGGATAAAAATCTGATTAGACAAACTTTATAGGCTATTGATGCAAAGCGAGTCTTGGCTATCCCTCTTTCCCAACATGACATGCAAGATTTTGTTGCTTAGAGTTTTATGATATTTTTGGTTCAATCAACCTACCGTGTGGAATGAGATCATTAACATGGAAGCAAACTACGACACACTAACGACATGGGACAAACCGCGACTAATCCTATCTGGTGCAAGATTTAGAAGCTTTTGTGTCCGGCAAAGGTTACAAATTTTTATTTGACGCACATTGCATGACACCCTCCCGTGTCGTGTTATGTTTACTAATAGACATATGAAAGTTCTACCACAAATGTCATTATTGCTTTTTGGGGTAGAAGATACACAAAACATGTTATTTTTATCCAATAAAGCAAAGCAGGCTTGGAGGGGGATTGGGATGGATGGAATTATTAATCGAACATGTTATGTTGACCGTGCCAGCGAGGCGATTATGAAATTCTTACTTCATTTGCCATGTTAGGATTTATCTATTTTGGGCTTTTAAAATGCCCGGAAAATGATTATCATTAATATCTGGTATTTGTGGCTAGAAAGGCGTAAACCAATTCATGAGGAGATAGTTCAGAATGTGATGAGGACATCAATATCATTGTTACACCCACAACTCCTGCTGCTATATATACTGGACCAATTATTAGAGCTCGTGCAATTCAATTGAATTATCAAGTACTTTGGTTTCTTGGTAACAAAATCTAATGTTCATGAGAATATGATGCTGCCTAAATTGGATACATTTGTGTTGATTACTAATGAAGAGCCTAGCATGGACAAGAGGGATGAACACTGGAGTAGGATTAAGCATGGAGATGAATGCACGCGCGAAGGGATCCAGAATGGCGTTACTAGTGCATATTTGAGCACTTTGAAGCCTCCGCGATGACCTACAAGGATATGGACGAAATATACCAGATGCCCCTTCACAAATTTCGCCCATAGCTTATTTTAGGTGGTGTGTCACCTTATTTTTGGCCAGACCCATGTAATTTCGAAATACTAAAGTATAGGCTGTTTTTAGAGTCCATATGTGTGCGAAAAACATAGTTAGGGTTGGTTTCGGACCCCTCCTTCAAGGGGCCATGAAATTCCCCCTTCTTCCTCCATATATACAGCCCTTAGGGCATCGTTTAGACTTTGAATTTTGTTTAGATTAAAACTTCGCCATAGCTGTAACTTCGTGTACTTCGTTTGTGTTCAACGACCAGACCAAGACGTCACAGAATCTCACTTGATCAATAAAGCTTTCCTCTTTTATTCGCAATATCCAGATTGCAATTTCAGTTTCTTGCTTGTTCTTCATTTGTTTGCAGGAAATAGACCTTCGTGGTCAGGTTAGTCGTGCTCCGGCGTGGTCAATAACCTCTCGGAGTTGGTTTAGCGGTTGCTATGGCGCGACTTCCTTGCATGTTCGTAGTTGGATCGTCAAAGTCTACTCCACAAAAAAGATAGCCACCATCTTATCGAAAGACGGGACACCTTTGCCTCTATCAGGATGCCTATCAGATTTCTACGGGGATTCATGCTATTATGAATAATTTTGTTACGGCTTCTTGTCCAAATGCGTCCATGAAGAAAGGAGGTTGAAGTATGCCACATTTGGTTTTTGTCAAATTAAATGTGATGCATCTTTTGATCATGATCCTCTTAGGGCACAATTGGGGTGGTCTTGTTGGACGATAAAGACAAATTCATTGTTTGGGAATGGAAAGATTAACCGGTGTGCGAATGTTTTTATGGTTGAAGTTTCGGCTCTCTGATTCGGTTTTTCTCTGGTACAAACGATGGGATGCAATCGTTTTGTTATTAACTCTGATAATTTGAAGATCATTGATAGTAAAGAATGAAGAAGGTTCGTCGGGTATTTTTTATTTTTATAAATTCGAGCACCATAATAGGTATTCCTTCCGTATCAAAATAGATGACTCAATTTTGTACTGACTTTATAGCAGGGTCATGAACAATGCAACTATTATTTTGAATGAATAAATTCTTCACTTCTGTTTTTTTTTTAAACGCACCGGTGCCGCAAGCATGAAGCCATAAAAATGGACAAAACAAAACCGCGTCTCCCGGCTTCCCCACCGTTCCGCGTGCACTGTCGGTCCCGCCTCGATCCGATCGGCGAAAGGAAAGGGAATGTCGTCGTCGTCGGCGGCGGCGGAACAGCATGGCCACCATGCCGTAGGCGGCCGCGAGCTAGTGCCGCTCGCGGCTCTCATAAAGGAGGAGTCCCGCACCGAGCGGCACGCCGTCACTCGGAGCAGGATCTGCGCGCGTGAGGATGGAGGAGTAGGAGGGAAGTTGGGGAGGCGGAGACGCGGCGGCCACTACTACGGTATGGGTGCGCCGCGCAGTCCAAGAAGGGGAGGACTTCTTCCTACTCAGGACCGACTGCGCGCGCCCTCTACTTCCTCGTCCTCTTCGACCACCTCGCATCCCCCACCTTCGCGGTTTTCGCCGTAAGTCGCGTGCCCTTGTGCTTGCTGAAAGGTTGCTGTGCGGTCTCTAGATGCGGTGGTGGTTGTGCCGCGCGCGTGGTTTCGCTACCGTGTGCACTTGATCCGTAGCTGGGGTTTGAGCCCGGGAGTAGCTAAATAGTTAGGTAGTGAGCTTTGGTTCGCTGTTTGAAGCTACTGCAGGTGCATCGGCAGCTTGTATTTTGCCTTCTCCCATCTGAGGTCGGTGATTGGTGAATTGATGTGCTCAGCTATATATTCTGATTTGTTGTAGTCATTTGCATCCTTGTTTTTGGTAGGACCTAGGGGTGGCAGTTTATGCTTGAAAATCGTATGTAAGCCATAGCCGCATACACGTGTGCGCTATAAAGTAGAATGCTCTGGTTGAGGGTGGACTAGTCTATTCGATAATTGGATGTTCCATTGTCAGCAGGTTCTTGACGGGCATAACGGCGATGCCGCTGCAATATATACAAGGGACAATCTGCTCAACCATGTCCTGAGCGCGATGCCACAGGGTCTTTCGCGGGAGGAGTGGTTGCATTCTCTGCCCCGTGCGCTTGTCGCGGGATTCGTCAAGACCGACAAGGAATTCCAAACCAAAGGCATGGTTCTGTCACTTGTATTTGGTGTTTTGCTGCAGCACCATAAGTTACGATGAATGTTGATGGAATTTCCTTTTGCCGCCATGTACCAGGCCAAACTTCGGCAATAACTGCCACATTTGGCGATAATCGATGGCTGGACTATCACTGTTGCTTCAGTTGGCGATTCTCGCTGTATTTTGGATGCTCAGGGTGGGGCTGTTTCTTTGCTTACAGTTGATCACCGACTAGAAGAAAATGTCGAGGAGTGAGTACCAGCTGCTTACCAAGAATGTGCATTACTATGTTGTTTTATTTGGAGGGTTTTGCTAGTCAGCAAACATACCCTCCCTGCAAAGAAATATAATCTGGTAAAAATAGAGTAGCATGATGGGTGTTTTCCTTTCTTGTATGTATTATGTATTGATGACTAATTTTTGTTGGTGCCTTTTTGATTCCTTGACACTTTATTGTGTCCTCATGGATTTGAAATGTTTCATGTGAAAGTCCAGCAAATTCTCGTTGAACCTTTGAATGTTCATGACATCTCTTCGATTCTCACGGAGTAGGGATAACATAGAAAATGTGGAGATACTATCAATAGATTAGCATTTACTCGACTGGTTATCTGAGTGCAGTGATGGAAGGGGTGGGAGTGAAAAAGTTCATTAATTGCAATCTTGGTTTCAATGTTAGCCCTGTATTGTGAAATTTCAAGTAATATCATTGCCTTGTATTCTTTTTTTTGTTAATGCCCAAGCACTAATACGTACAAGTAATTGCTCATCTTCACTTCACCTAACCATCGAATAAAATGGTGGCAGGAGGGAGCGTGTCACAGCGAGTGGAGGTGAAGTTGGAAGGCTTAGTGTGGTTGGTGGAGCAGAGGTTTGCTCTCAGTTACTACCTCTTTCTGTTAATGAAGGGCATTTAATATGTTTGCTTTTTCATGCTGTTTAAGATAGATCTGTATCCTATCGTATTGGTTAACTTTGGAAGGATGAGCAAACATGCTAAGAATTTGTGTTGGCTCGTCTTTAGATTGGTCCACTGCGATGCTGGCCAGGAGGTTTGTGCCTATCCAGATCCATTGGAGACATAGATGTTGGTGAATTTATCGTACCTGTTCCTTATGTCAAGCAAGTGAAGGTACTTCTATGACATGTCATGAATTGCTCCAACTTCTCCTCTTCAGAATATTTTAATTCTGTATATATAAACCCATAACTTGATGTAAAAATTCCATGCCTATACTTATCTGCCATTGCTAGCCGGGAATGCTTTCTGCTTGATGTGTTGTTCATTTGCCATAGTTGTCAAATACTGGTGGGAGGCTTATTATTGCTTCAGACGGCATTTGGGATGCATTGTCTTCAGATGCAGCTGCAAAGTGTTGCAGGGGGTTGCCTGCTGAACTCGCTGCCAAGCAAGTAGTTAAGGTAAAACATTTAGCATGACTTCATAGTTTGCAAGGTGTTGTGTTACCATTGGTGATGCTTCTATTGGTCACAAATTATTTTTCTTGCATAACCAGACATGCACTTCTGATCAATTAAATGCGTGAAATAATTATTTAGGAGGCACTCAAGACAAGGGGCCTAAAAGATGACACGACATGTGTCGTTGTTGATATAATCCCACCTGATCAAACGATACGCCCTCTATCTCCACCGAAAAAGATGAATAAGTTGAAGTCCCTGATTTTTAGGAAAAAAGCAAAGGACCAGCCCAATAAATTGACTAAGCAGCTTTCTTCAGTGGGTATGGTTGAAGAGATATTTGAAGAAGGTTCAGCGATACTATCAGAGAGGTTAGTTGTACTCTTGCTCATATTTGTTTCACTGTCTTTAATATGAAGTTGATATGTGTATTTTCAGTACTCCCGTGCTGAAGGCTGTAAGTAATGAGATTAGCTAGAACCATGAAAACACACACAAATTTTGGTCATTCTGAGTCCTAAACACAAATCTAGCATGATAACCACCAACCAGCCACATTGTATTCCCATGGCCAAATTTTACTGGCTGGATCACTGGCCACTCCAATTTCTTTTTCCTGAGTAAACGTAAAGCTTGGCGCCTTTGATGCATATGTGGTTTGGGCGTGTGACTGTTCACATTGTGCATCATGAAGCCTCTTTAGAGCCTGTGCAATATCTTTGTCAGATGTAATCAGACTTCTGAATTGGACTTGCAAGATTTGTAGAGCCAGTAGCTGGTGGGCATAAAAATCCGAGAAACAAACACCGGACTAAAATTGAATTCATATTTTTTCCCCATTGAGAGCTGAAAATTTAGGTTCCCGTATTGACCAACCGAATTAGTCCTCGCTTCGACAACCCCGTAAACATGTTCACCTTTATGAAGTTACGCTTGTCAAATACAGTGCACCAATAAAACCAGTGAAATTAGACCTACTCGGGCTGAGCCAGAATACGGCCATCCAAGTGGGCCTTTAATATAGGTAATTTTGGTTTTTAGCCTCTGTTAACCGAAAAAACTGAATAAACCTGTACGCAAGGATAATCCATTGATTCGTATGCTAAATCTGAATGCCCCAACTGCCCAAGACCTGCTTTCCCAATCCCACATCAGCCTTTTACTTCCCGCATAGCCGAACAGCAGCACACCGATCTTTTCTAGTACTTAAACGTGCTGGCAACGGCGGAGCTAGGAATTATACAAGGGGCGTAATATTGAACAAGACTCTAAAAGGCAACATGGTGTATCGAATATTTATGCGATTTTTCTAGAAAAATAATAGAAATTAATTGATGCCAGTATAGCAGAATATGTGCTATTATTACTAATAAGGTGTTGATAACATAGACATATCACATACCCCCTCCGTTCCTAAATATTTGTCTTTTTAGAGATTTCAAATGGACTACCACATACGGATGTATATAGACATATTTTAGAGTGTAGATTCACTCATTTTGCTCCGTATGTAGTCACCTGTTGAAATCTCTAGAAAGACAAATATTTAGAAACAGAGGGAGTAGATAGCATGAAAGCAAAATGCATAATTAGATGGCAATGAATAAACAATTAACAGTCAGCATAGACCTTTCGTCGTATTTAATCCAACAACAATTGATTTTTTTAGGGTGTTATGTTGGTAAAACGTCAGCTATTTATATATTTTGAAAACAAAGTAACCAAGATACATTTGTAAATTACAACAACAAAATTTGCCTTGTTCTTGTGTATTTTGCCTCTTCCGACATTGTCTTGGAAGTGTAGAATAGTTAGTGGCAGAGGAGAAGCCGCAGTACAAAATAAACAAGTGGTGGCTAAAAGCGTGTGTCTGAAGCAATAGAAGCTAAAGTCAAACATGCTATTCACTTTTACTACTCAGTTGGATCTTCTGTGGGTACTCTATCTCACAAAAATGCTGTTCGGAGAGGGATATAGGTGAGGCCACATAGCTCTTTACATCAATAATCCGGGGGTCTTCAAAAAAATTCTGAATGTTGGGGGGAGCCGTGGCCCCTGCTGGTCCCCCCCTGGATCGGCCGTTGCGTGCTGGTGCCTGCATGTGTAATGTTAGTTACACGCTAGCAGTAGGAGCGTTGTTTCCTGCTCTTCGCCTGCTGCTGCAGTGCTCCGCAGGAACCTGCTTGTTTGTTGGCTGTTGCACTACTTTTTGTAAGACTGAAGTAGTGAAGTGTTGAAGTCTGTTTGTCAACATCGGAGAGCTTTATGTTTATGCTCATGGATGGATAAACTATGTCGCGCTGAACATTACTGTTTGTGGTGTTATGCTGTCATAATTTTGTTAAATCTCTGTCAAAATGGTTGAAATTGCCTCCTGCGCATGTACATCCAAATTGGTGTTAATCGAAAACCAAACAAAACTGACAGTTAACTGAATTCCTAGTTTCCGGAATTTGAATGTAAATTCCGGTTTCCCCTTTTCACGAACCGAACTTGGTAAAAACTGATTTTTTGGTTTAAACTGAAGGCCCACATGTAAACAAGCTTGTTATTTCTTTCCAGTGTTCAGATTGTGTTTTTGTTTTTGCCATATGTGGTTAAATCTATTGAATGTTGGAAGTTTGTCCTGAACAATTCGATTATGCCTGAACTTGCTTTTACATAGTAAAATCATGATTTTACTTCCCAAAGGACCATTCTGATCATTAACCTGCTAGTAGCCCTATTTTTAATTAGCAAATTACACATCAAATTACTGTAATCATATGTTCTCTTTACTACTTAAAAAAGACATAGCATTCAGTGTTTCACTCCTCCTGTGTTTCGCTCGATGGCTTTTACTTCTCTCCCTTCGTCCGCCCCCCTCTACAGAGGTTTTAATTCCATATCCCACCCGGTTTTCTGCTTGAAAACTGCCCCACCACCCATGAAAACCGCCCATAGCAAACCTGGCAAGAAATATTTGCCCTAGACGCACGATTGCCCCCATGCTCCATCGCCACCTGGCTGCGGCAGGAGACGGACCTCGCCTCGCCACTTGTCTGCCATGCCTTGGTCTTCGCCGGCGGTGCACCACGAACCTTCTCATCAGCGATTGGATTAGCACCTACAGACCGATGTGCCGTATCAGTCACATCGCTGGCAAGCCGAGCACCGTGGTGGAGTGGAGCACGGTGAGCCCAGCAACGCTTAGGAATGCTGTGGTGTTGCAGTAGAAGAAGGCATATCAGCGGTGTAGGATCACCTGATGAAGGTGGCGCTGATGACCAGTGTAGCCAGCAGCACCAGGTCCTTGCGCAAACTTCCCCATGAACATGAACTCTTCCGACGTCATTTCTGTGGGGTCAGTTCCTGAGAGCATACACATCACGTACGTACATGCTAGAAATTTTATTTCTTGGCTTCAGCTCTTGATAGAATACACGGAAGGTATGTACGTGCTAAGAATTTTGGTGGGTAATCAATCTTAGCATTTGTTAGGAGATTATAAATGACACAATAACTGATTTTTATCTATCCTGTGAACAATTGAATTGGCATCGATCAACTGCAAGTGCAAGCAGGCTCACACAACTTGTAATTAAATGCACGTCACTCCTGACCTATTTGAACCAGAAAATGTCATGAACATAAAACAGTAGTAACTTGACAGTATAATAAGGTAAACTATTGTTACAATTTCTGTTGTAACAAATTGAAGTTTCTGTTAGCAGGGCGAACTTCAGTTCATTTGAACCAGAAAATGTCATGAACATGAAAGCAGTAGTGACTTGAAAGTACAATAAGCTAAACTGTTGCTGTAACAAGTTGAAGTTTCTGTTAGCAGGACCAACTTCAGCTCAGGTGTCAGAAAAAACTTTAGTTCCGGATTTAGGAACTATCAGTCAGCTTAACTCAAGCTTAATTTGCACATTGAATTACAAATGTAATCAAAGAGAGGTAGGGATGGAGGGCGCTGTCTGAAGTCGCTCGGGGGCTCAAACAGGAACTTGTGGCTGATGTGGATGGAGATGGACCGAGTTGGCGAACGGCGCTTCATGTCTGGACACTGGCGATGGCCGGTTGTGGGACGCTGGCAATAGCAGCTTGAGGACGGGGGCCTTGGAGGTGAGGTGTGCATCGGCCGCTTGGGGGTTGGCTTTGGATTCGGCATCGTGTACACTACACTGCCACACTGGTGATGGTAGAGAGAGAGAGAGAGAGAGAGAGAGAGAGAGGGGGGGATCAAGAATCCTCTTAATGAGCAGGATGTGTCATTGAAGAGGTGGTGAGCTTGGATTGCGGAGAACCGAAAAGTGCTTTTATGGGGGAGGCAGTAGACAATGCCTCTTAATGTTCATGAGGATTCTAAGCGGATATAGTAGGTGTTCAAGCCCCGTTGCAACGCACATGCAATTACCTAGAGTTTAAACATTGTGGTGGGTTGGAACTTTAGTTTAGAACAGACTTTTTCTCCATTTCTGTTCAACTCAGTGTTTTGTTTTACTCATTTTTGTTTGAACTTTCTTTGTTTTACTCATTGGTTCTAGAAGATGATGACCCGAATGTACTTTCATTTGTGAAGTGGAATGCCATTATAAAAGAATGGTAAGTTGATGTACTACACTGGACAGGTTGGGTAATGACTCAGGTAGTCGGAGAACATCGTCAAGCTTGTTTACATGTGCCATCTGCCAGGCAGATCTTGAACCAAGTGAAGGTACATCAGTTCATGTAGGTTCAGTATTCTCTTCGAGCTCTAAGCCATGGGAAGGCCCTTTCCTTTGTTCTGATTGCCGCGACAAGAAGGATGCCATGGAAGGTAAACGACCGAGTGGCGTGAAAGTTCTGTGATCAGTTACAGTCAACCACCATTGTAGCTTCCGCAAACTCTCACCTTATTATTCACAGTGAGCATCCTTGCATTACAAAAAATTGGTACAAATTTTAGGCAATTTGGATCGTTTAGGCTGCATTTTTATTTTATTATGTGGGGAACTAGCCAACATTGTAAGTAGAACTTGGGAAAGGATTTGTGAAGCTAGTGAGTAGAGGGTTCTTGAACCAACAGCAGCTCGCTTCTCGTGAGTTGAGTACGATAAATCCTTCTTTATCTGTAACTTGATGCCTTTGCTTGCCAAATCTCTCACGTTTTTCTATGTCCTTTTAAACATAATGTCTTAACATTTTCACCTGAAGGCTCCGTCTATACTTAAAAGTCTGTACCAAGTATATGTAATATGCAAACTCCAAAATAAAAGGATCCTCTTATCCGGTGAATGTCAGCTGGGAAGCATGGCAACTGCAAATGATTTGCCTGGCAATTCATGTTTGTCGAGCATGTCAACTTTAGTTGGCGAATATGGCAAAATCACTTCCGTTCATTTTTTTTTTGCCAGGATTTTTGGTGATTGCAAACTAAAGAATATAAATTGCCATAAAAACGTTTGATTTGCCATCTTCTCCAAACAAACTTGAGCTGAATAGCATTACCGGAGGAAAAAAATCACCAAATGTTGCAAACTCAAGTCTAGCTACTTTTTTGTGGAAACGGAGGGATATCGGCTTCTTCACAACGTGTGGAGACCCACGTGTCCCACCTTATCTTTGCAAGGACAACTCCATCGCTGTTCATCAAATAGTCCTTAATATCTCAAACCGTGGTGTATCAAATTGTCCCAATATGTCTGGATTGGATAAAATTTGTCTGGACCGGTCTGGAACTCTGAAATCGCATAAACCGGAACCAAACCTAGTACATGACCATGAGAGAAGGTCCCTCTAAGATTGGATCTGTCTGTTTCATGGCTCCGCGCTACTTTTTTGATGCAGATCACCGTTTCTAAATAGCTCAAGATCCATAACTCGAATTAGGCGAAATTCAAAAGGATATTTTTTTAATATATTTTAGGATCGTTCTTGCCGTGGAAGGAGAGCCTCAGCCGACTTCCGAGCCTCCACGCCCCCCACCACATGACCACGAGGCGCAAGGGCACTTGGTGCGTTCACTGGGGTCCATCTTATGGTTGGTGGAGTCTTTTGGTCTGAAAGAATTTTGATAAAATGTTCAGATTTTTTTTGCTCTGGAATTTTTGGCCTGAAAAACAAAAACACTGGAAAACGGGAGCTGGCCTTTGGCACTAGATTAATGTGTTAGTCCAAATAAAAATAATGTGAATATAGCATAATAACTTTAAAAATTATAGATACATTTGAGACATCAAGCGTCCACTCCTTCTAGTCTCGTTGGCCATCGCCACGAGCTCGGCGTAACTGACATCGTCACTGACATCCAACTTATGCTTATTCGTATTTTGACCCGAGTGGTTATTGTTTCTCCGCTTCTTCGCTGAGATGACTCATCACAGTCCTTGTCTCTCATGATTAGATCTTCCTCTTCGCCATTCGCATAGCGTTAGCAATCTCCATCAATCGGCTTAGGGTAAAAATATCTGAGTGACCAAGCTCTATATTCAAATCAGGATACTTAACACCTTGCTTGAATGCATGAATTGCTTAAATTGCTTGATGCACACCTTGCTTGAATGCATGAATTGCTTAAATTGCTTGATGCACAGTGACATTCTCCACCAAATTATGCAATGTAGTACATCTTTCTTTGATGCTGAAACCCAAGATGGTGAAGTGCATGAACCTAGTCAGCATAATAATAATAATAATAATATTGACAATGATGCTCCACCTAATGATGATAATAAACCCAAAAAGGAGGTAGAAGTAGAACCTCAAGTTGACCTATATGATCCACCTTCTAGGAATACAAGATATGATAAAAGAGATTATGTTGCTAGAAAACATGGTAGAGAGAGAGAGAGAGAGAACCATGGGTACAAAAACATATGTCTTTTCCTAGTAAGACACTAAAATCTAGAGATGAAGAGGCATTTAATCAATTTGTTGAATTGCTTAGACCTCTATTTCTTCGTGTTCCTTTGACTGATGCTATTAAGATGCCTCCTTATACTAAGTGTATGAAGGATATATGTTTCAAAAAAAAAGAGTATATAAGGATATTGTTACTAATAAAGGAAAAATATCCGAAGCTGATGTATCCACTATGCTTGCTAATTATTCTTTCAAATGGAAAATACTTGAAAAATTAGGAGATCCATGGATACCTACTATACCTTCCTCAGTTAAGAACAACTATGTTAAACTGCCTTGTGTGATTTAGGAGCACGTGTTAGTGTTATGCCCTTATCTCTTTATAAAAAACTTGACATCAATAAGTTGAGATTTCTTTGCAAATGGCTGATAAAACTACTACAATTCTGGTTGGCATTTGTGAGGATGTCCCTTATACGCAGATCCAATGGTGAACGCGACCGTTCTGACCAATGGTAACCCCGAAATAGGCTCGCAAGATCTGTCAGCGACACAACATCACTCTAACCCAGTACCATCGGTTCAAACGTTGCTTTCACTACAACAAAGCGCGCAGCCTTCGGAGTCGGCTGGTACCAAGCTCTCACGAGGGATATAATCTACTCAACCACACTAGCATATGCCCGATCAAAGACCTTTGTCCTATCTGGCAGCCCCCTTTGTGTACCCCGCCAGGCAAACACCCGCTTGACCAGCGACATGACATCACTGGGACCCAAGACCATCTGTTCAAATGTTAGGCTCACTGCAACAATCCGTGCGGCCTCATGTCGCCTTCGGAGCTGGATGGTGCCAATCCCATAGGGAAAATATAATCCACTCTGCCCCTGTTTGATGTGGACATGGCCTCTACAGATACGACCAAACATATACAATAATCATGTGATTTCTATTAATAATTATATAAATTACTATTTGTTACTCGGAATAGAAATGCAACACTTTCTTTTATTTTATGTAGAATAATAGAATATTTATACAAGCCCCGTGTGAAGATGAGGAGCAGCCACAAGTGTGTTCGTTCATGTGCATGGAGCACAAACATGCATGCCTTCCATCATCGAACCATCCATCTCATCCATCATGCATGCAGTGCAAGGAGGCAACGCTACAAGGTCAGACAATTTGTTTGGCTAGGGAGCGCCGCTGCGCTTGTTTGTTGTCTGGAGCGCACCATCATATATAGTAAATGCATGTCCTTGTGTCTAGCTGTCTACGCTAGAAAAAGAAATTGTTTCAAGAACATCCGTAGCACACATGGGTGCCGTTTGAATCAGCCTAAATCCTGTCCCCACATGCATTTATTTGGGAGTTTGAAAGTTGTAAAAGCCATAACTTTTGATTCAAGCATTAAAATCCAGTTCTGTTTTCACTATCAGGTTTCTGACGACGAGTTCTTCAAAACTAGATCTCATATGAGTAGGTTTCGTCAAACTATTTTTTGAGGGCAACTATAGTGTTGTAGGGAAGCAACTTCTTCTTTTTCGCCAAGTTGGACTGACTATTAGGTTGGTTTGCGTAAAATCGAGAAAAAACACACAAAACATAAGGCATATTTAGTGCTACATACAAAGCAACTTCACTGCACTATGTGTATCTGTGAGTTTTGCTAACATTATCCCAACTTGCCTATCATGGCTGCTTAATTGCCTACTGTTGATGCTTAGTTGCCTACGATTGATGTTCAATTTCCTATAAATGATATAAATTGCCTATATTGATGTCTAGTTGTCATTGTTGGTAATTAGTTGCCTGCCAGCTTGTTTCTCGATTGCCTAACTTTGCAAAAATAGTTGCCTACAATATTATGAAGTTGTTTATCATTGTTTTTCTAAGTTGCCTACAAACACTCTGAAGTGGCCAAGATTCACCATCGTGTTGTCTATCATAACTAGCAATAGCAGACACAAGAGCATCATCTGTAGACGACATCATAGTATTATAAGCCATTTAGAAACAAACTATGACATACGAGCATGAACAATAGGCAACTTAGAAGTATCGGTGAGGAAGTTAGGAGAGTGTTACATAAAATTAACTAGGACACAAAATGTAGTGAAGTTGCTCGCTTAGCAATCAAGTTGCCTCTTATTGAAGGAAAGTTGCTTATGAAGGTAATGTGATATTATCTACCTCTGTTTCGAAGTTGTTCTGTATTGTTAGTTAGTTGCTTATTGTTGCTAATTAGTTATTTTTAGGAGTGAAGTTGCTCCTGTTTAGCACTAAAGTTGCCTCATCTAGAGTCAAAGTTGCTTTTGGAAAAAAATATTAAAGAAACATATCCATATGGGGTTTAGTTTTGACTTGGCTAGCCAACTCATGTGTGTTTTGCATCATTATATCTGAAGATTTTAATGATTTTCGCAGACTAATCAACCAAAAATAAGAACTTGCGTAGGTTTGTGGGCAATTGTCTAATCCGTCCCCTTGTCATTACCCCCTATGCAACTTCTCATCTAACACTCGCGACCTGGCTAGCCCACAAGTGCACGCTCAGTAGCGTTAGCAACTTATGTCCAAAGTCGCCTATATATGAAACTAAGTTGTATGCAACTAAGGATGATGTTAAGCTACTAGCTAGTCATGGTAGCCACCTTAGGATATTGTTAGCCTACCTTGAAAACTAAGTTGCCTACAATACTATGAACTTAGAGGCGAAGCTATTTATGATAGACTACTTACTAGTTATGGTAGGAAACTTAAAGGGTGAAGGTAGTTAACTTGGTAGTCACGGTAGTCAACTTCAAAGGGATTTTCGTTCATAGGCGATCATATACTACGCATACTAAGAAGAAGTTGCTTTTTTATAGCACTAAAGTTGCCTCCGCAACATCGAAAGTTGCTTTAAAAAAAGTTTGTCGAAACATACCATATGAGATCTAGTTTTGAACAACTCATCGCGACAAACACAATGGTGAAAACGGAATTGAAATTCGACACTCGAGTCAAAAGTTATAGATTTTAGAAAATTTTGAAGCTCTAAATAAATGCATGCACGTGGAATCTTGCTGAATAGCGGGGCGGATGGGAACATGAAGACCGTGAGGGGACCAACCGACCAGGTGCTTTTTCTATTTTGTCACGTATCGTCTTTTAAAACTCATGGGACTAATAGCAATACAATCGCATTAAGAAAACTGAGATCGAACGGCTTAGACGGGTGCGCTCGCTCCAACCAAATAGTACAGCTGCACTAACAAGTATTTATGATTTTGTTTTGGTTCAATGTTTCAAGAGGAGTAACGTGTTGGTCCAAAGGACTTCTTGGTGCGCTACCCCACGACGGGCCAACACGTCATCAAGTCAACCGAAGCAAGCATGCAGTGTCCGGCCTCCGTACGGTACGGCGCCTGTGGCACAACCGACTCGGACCGCACGTCGTTCTTTAATAAATACCTAGTCTGCGTTAGGGTTTTAGACTCGAGTTTTATTGTATTGTCTAGCCATCACTATAATTTGCATCTACGAGATCTGTAGGACTACTGCCTTGTTAGATCCACAGTGGAACCCCAATTTCTGATCTAGTTTGTGTGCTTAATTTTTCATCCGTAATTTCAGATTGCAATTCACCTTTGTTCTTACCGGTTCTTCGATTGCTTGCAGGAACTCGAACCTCGTTGTTCAGGTTGATCGTGCCTACGGCAAGGTCAATGACCATCGGAGATTGCTTTAGCGATTGTCGAGGTGTATCGTAAGGTACGGTATAGCTGGATCGTCAAGGTCAAAATCCACCAAATCGATAGTTATCCCCACTCGCGGGCCACCGTCACATCAAGTGGTATCAGTTTTCAGGTTCATCGGTGAGAGATTTACAGTTTTATTTTTCTGTCCTATAAACCCATGAAAAAGCCAAAAACAAATTAGATTAGTTCATCCGTTACACCCACCTTTTTAGCCTTTAGCAATTTTTGCATCTAGTATTTGCGTAGTTAAATTGTTGGTTGTATTCATCCTAGAATTAATGCTGGTTTAGATTGGTTTGGGAGAAATTATCTACTAGATCGATCCTCTTTTGTCCACCATATTTTCCTCTGTCATGGCCGTTCCAAAAAAACTTATTCCTCAACGCCTTTATTTTCCTTTGCTATATTTTTATTAGGCATTGATTCGGTCGCAGAGTATCATTGGCCGCACAGCGGCAGCTTATGCGAACGGCAAGACACACGATCATTCATGTGTGACACCGCGCGTCCGCCCATCCATCCTTCCACGCACACTTCACCCGTGACATACGTCCACCTATTCATCGCTGTTTCCTTTGCCATCCAACGCCGCTGTACACTTTGCTGTCCACCACCATTGTGTCTGCTCTCTGAATTATTTGCACGATCTTGCATGCATGCAGGTAGCATCACTCGTGAGGACAATGTCTTGTTTTATTTGATTAGCTTTTGCAGCTCTAGTAGCATAAGTTTTTTTTGAGAGTACATCAAAAGCATACCTTAGCTTTATAAAAGAGAGAAAATATTTACAAGAGGATTACAGAATGCAGGCCTCGTCCACGGCAAGCCTACTCTCCCATACTCCGAACCACCTAGCGCACTACTCACTACCAGTTTGCACTCCCCTCGCTCTCACGATCGGCCAAAGGTGCCGCTCTCTAAGTATTATCTGAACTATGCCTTGCTCATTACAAATATCATTCCTACCAAAAACTCTCCCGTTTCTCTGCTTCCAAATGCACCAGCACACTAGCATAACAAAAGCGTCGAATTCCTTGCATTGTGCCTTCACCACCTGCTTCCTAGATGTGGCCCACCAATCTTGCAGGGATTCTTGCCCAGTTGGCAGTAGTGATAAACTAGTCCCCGTCTCCAGGAAGCATTGATGCCAAACCTGCGCAAAACACGCATTGCATCAGCATGTGTTCTACCGTGTCCTCCTCCCCGTCGCAGATAGATAACATGGCGACGCCGTGTCCTGCAGTTGCAGCCCATGGCGTGCGTGTTTGCTATCGGACATCCACAGCCTGTGCAAGATGGCCAACCATATGAAAATTTTGCAACCCAGCGGCGCCCAGCAATTCCAAATTGCCGCCGCCACCTGAAACCTGACCCCCCCTTCACACATCATCTTGTAAGCCGAGGCAATCGTGTACTTTCCAGTGGAGTTCCAAGCCCAGACCGGCCTATCTTCCATGTCCTGCAGCAGATGGACATCTATCAGCTTATCCCAGAGTCTGATGAATTGAGCCAGCCCATCTGTATCTAGCTCGCCTCCAATGTCATTCGTCCAAGCATGCATGTACAGCCCCTTGCTCACCAATCGCCTGTTTGCCACTTATGTCTTGACTTTCTCCGCAAGTAAAGGCGCTTATCTCTGGACAATGTATCCATCTATCCACTGTCTTTCCAAAACAAGATCTTCGATCCATCTCCAATGTTCCAACGCACTGGACTCGTGAACGCCTCCTGCCTCGCTTGTCAATCATCGCGCTTAAGCCCTCGCCATGGTCTCGATTCGTTCGTTTCTCTTTAGCCATTCCCATCTCAACTGAAAGTGCAATGCCATGCTTATGAAGATCGATCACTCCCAGTCCCCCTAGATGTTTGGGTCTGCACACCCGCCAAGAATCCTTGCTATTACCTTTTCATTGGTTTCCACTCACATGATTTCGTATCTGGGCTTAGATTGTTTTCTCTCTTACTAGTCGACTGCCAACACTAGTTAGGAGTTTGAGCAATTATTCAACCTGCATTACTTTTTGCTTAATTGTGCCACATATTGTGAGTTGAGGAAACCTTCACCAAGCTCCACTTCCTATATTTCACCTTGTTCGGTCCCTTGGTAATCGCTATATCAATCTTTTGATCACTTTTGACATCACCAACGATCGACAACCACTGCAGCACGGTAAGAACTGGTAAGAGCTTGGTAATTGTTAGAGAGTTGAGAGACATTTTACACCGCCTCACTGTAGTTACTATAGGAGCAATATACTTGTGATTGTGTTCTTGTTCCATCCTAACCATGGCAGGCGACGAAGACAACACGAAAGCCATGGTGACACGCCTTGAAGAGGATGTGCATGCATACACTGAGTGGTTCATAGCGTTCAAGGGCGCACTTGATAAGCGTCTCAAGTCGATCGAGGATAGCAATGAGACGTTCACTCAAACACTTGCATCTATTATGAAACGTCTCGATGCCCAGGATGCCCATCTGGGTGCCGCCTCCACTGTCGCTCCGTGTCTTCCATCCACCAACACAGGTCTAAAACGAGCTTGTCGGGTGCTCCCAGGGGACCCGAGGCACCCTGAGGGAGTCCTGGACTAGGGGGTGTCCGGATAGCCGAACTATCATCTTTGGCCGGACTCCTGGACTATGAAGATACAAGATTGAAGACTCCATTCCGTGTCCGGATAGGACTTTCCTTGGCGTGGAAGGCAAGCTTGGCGATACGTATATGTAGATTCCTACCATTGTAACCGACTACGTGTAACCCTAACCCTATTCGGTGTCTATATAAACCAAGGGTTTTAATCAGAGGAGGAACAACAATCATACCATAGGCTAGCTTCTAGGGTTTAGCCTCTCTGATCTCGTGGTAGATCTACTCTTGTACTACCCATATCATCAATATTAATCAAGCGTGAGTAGGGTATTACCTCCATCGAGAGGGCCCGAACACAGGTAAAACATCGTGTCCCTTGTCTCCTGTTACCATCCGCCTAGACGCATGCTTCGGGACCCCTACCCGAGATCCGCCGGTTTTGACACCGACATTGGTGCTTTCATTGAGAGTTCCTTCCGGCTGGCCACCGGGAAGGATGCCTCATCCCGCCTTTAAAGATTTACATTATCGCCAAAGGAGCCTTGGCCGCCGCGACTCTTCGGCTAGGTGGTTTCCTTATGACCAATACCGGCCCGTCACAGCGATGACTTCTCGGTCATCGAAACCAATCTTTGTGTTAACTCGGAACTTGCCGAGCAGCTAGATCCGATCGAAGCTCTCCTCCGTGAACGAGCTCTTGGATCGCATCGCCGCCTCGAGTCGCCATCGACTACGATCGATCGGGCCCAAAACCGATCTCGAGAGAGATTAACTCTCCTGTGTGTCGGTGTCAAAACCGCGGATCTCGGGTAGGGGTCCCGAATCGCAAGCGCCTAGGTGGATGGTAACAGGAGACAAGGGACACAATGTTTTTACCTGTGTTCGGGCCCTCTCGATGGAGGTAAAACCCTACTCGCTTGATTAATATTGATGATATGGGTAGTACAAGAGTAGATCTACCACGAGATCAAGGAGGCTAAACCCAGAAGCTAGTCTATGGTATGATTGTTGATGTTGAAGTTGTTGTCCCCACGGACTAAAACCCTCCGGTTTATATAGACACCGGATAGGTTAGGGTTACACGTAGTCGGTTACAATGGTAGGAGATCTAGATATCCAGACGCCAAGCTTGCCTTCCACGCCAAGGAAAGTCCCATCCGGACACGGGACGAAGTCTTCAATCTTGTATCTTCATAGTCTTGGAGTCCGCCGTGGATTTATAGTCCGCTATCCGGACACCCCTAGTCTGGGACTCCTCAAGAGTCCCTGAACCAAGCTTCAATGACGATTTAGTCCGGTAGCGCCGCATATTGTCTTCGACATTGCAAGGCGTTCCTCCTCCGAATACTTCATAGAAGGTTTTGAACACAATGTCCGCTCGCAAAACAAGTTCCACATAACACCGTAGAGAGAATAATTTTGCACAGATCTGCGACGTATTCCGCGCGTGACATCACACCACGCCAAAGTTTTTATATGAATCGCTTTTCTGTTCCACCTCAGCGTGTTTAGCGAGGCGGTTTCCTTGGCACGCCTTATCAAAGAATAGATCGTGCCCCCCTTATTCCGGGATTCTCATCAATACGGACGTGGGTAACCCATCCGCGCCATTGATTACGGCGCTTGGGGAATAAGCCAGTTTTACCCGGTGGTGGGGAACGATAGCCCGTCAGTCCATATAAGGGGATAAGGATCCACCTTTTCACCTCGCCTTCTTCCTCCTTTGCTTATCCATTTCCGCACTCGAGCTCCAAATACGCCAAGTCCGCACATCCCACCTCGACCTTTCTCCAACCATGTCGAGAGGCGGGAGGCAGGTGGATGGCCTCCTCCGTCAAGGAAGGGCACATCACCAAGCTGCGGAGGCCGGATACTTGTCCGCAACATCGTGACACAGGCCTTCAAGCGGGCAGCTCATTCCAACCTAGGCCTCATGAGAGGGTAGTGTTTCTACCCCACTTCCTCCGCGGACTAGGTTTTCCACTTCACCCTTTCGTCCGGGGGCTCATGTTCTACTACGGCCTGGACTTCCACGATCTGGCCCCGAATTTCATCCTCAACATTTCGGCGTTTATCGTCGTGTGTGAGGCCTTCCTCTGCATCCAACCCCACTTCGGCTTATGGCTGAAGATCTTCAATGTTCGGCCGAAGGTAGTGGGCGGCCGCCAAGCGGAGTGCGGAGGCGCCATGGTTGGCAAGATGGCCAAGGTCCTATGGCTCGAGGGCGCTTTTGTGGAGACGATAAAGGGGTGGCAATCGGGGTGGTTCTACATCACCGAGCCACGCGACCCTGAATAGGCGGCGGCCCCCGAATTTAGATCTGGCTTCCCCACACGGCTCTCGTTATGGAAAGAGACGGGCCTGACGTGGGGGGGTTCGGAAGAGCTATCCGGACTCGGACATGCGCCCAAAACCTGGTGGACAAGAATCTCAAGCTTGTCGACGTAATCCAGGTGATGCTCATCCGCCGGATTCTCCCCGCCAACGACGGGCCTTTAATTTGTGGGAGTTCGATCCGACAAAGCACCAACCTTGAGCCGCTCTTCGATACTACATATGAAGATGCTCGGAAGGTGTCGTTCAAGGGCGCTCAAGCCCCAACATCCGCTACCAAAGATCGCGGGTACTGACGCACGACGCCCAGCCGGCGAGGTGAGTTATTTTACCCTTTACGGGACTCTTTTTCATAGATTGACTCTGCGGGATCTAAAACTCCCTAATTTTTGACAGAATCGTCAAGACGGCCGAACAGATTAACTGTCCGGCTCCTTTGGCGGAAGACCGGAGGACGCCTGATTGACCGGGGCTGTTGGCTCCGGCGCCTCATGTGGTGCCGAGAAGAAGGCCAAGAAGAGGCCACGGAACTCGAAGGAGTTCCCGACGCCAAGTCGTCGAGTTCAAGCGGAATCTTCTCCGAGGACGAGGAGGAAGCAGAAGAAGCTCCTCCCCCAGTGTGGGAGGAGAAGAAAAGGAAGGCCGTCCCAACGTGGGAGGTCGGAGGGTCCAAGAAGGGAAGGACCCTTCCTCCGGACTTCTCCACCTACGTTGACGACGACGAGGAGGATCGCCAACGAGGACCAAGCCCCTGGCGAGATCGTAAGTGTCCAATACCCATGGTTTTCATAATTGCATAGTGTTCTCTAATGCCGAACAATCATGCAGCTCGCCCAAGGGCGAAGCTTCACAATTCATCAAGCGGGTCCTGGGCTCGCCGGAAATGGAGAGCGTTGGCCTCGGCCGCCTCCTCGCCAGACGCTGTGGACGACACCGGGTGGGGCCCCAAGGAGGCTTGGTCAAGAGGAGAAGCGCAGAGGCGCCACAAGGCGACCTTCCGACTCCAGCGCGGGGGCAAGACCCCAGGGACTCTAAGCCCGACCTCGTCCGGACTCCATGCCGAACCATCAGCCGGGTTCCAAGTCCGGACAATGGATCCTTCGCAAGAAGGGTAAGACGCCGTGTCCTCCGGCCCAACCGGAGGCACCGGATAACTGCATCGAGGCGCCAACGGCGCCCATCGAGTAGGAGCACCGCACTATTATGAGTGCGGTGATCCGGACAATTCGATCCGCCAAGAGCGGATCGACCAAGCCTGTATCAGCCTTCTAACAGGTTTTGAGGTAAGTTTAAAACATATAAAATGTTACCGTGACAGACAAGAGAGTCCTCGATGCTTAGTTCGGTGTTCGGAAAGAAAAGCCGGACCGAGGATCTAAAAAGATATACGCAGGAGTCTAATATAAGTATGTCAATATGGGAATGCAGGCTGCGCTGCTGACCTCTGCCGCACTGACTGCGGAGGTCAATACACTGAAGCAGGACCTCGAGCGTTCCGAGAACGAGCTCGGACAAGCCAAGAAGCAGCTCGAGGACAAGGAAGGTAAGAAATGCCTTATTAAAGAAATACCTTATAGAAAAGGTTTTGGTTGCCAAATAACAAAATAACATGGGTACCGCAGGGCCATGAACGAGGTGGAGACCCCGAGGGAAGCGATGGCCGTGGCCGAAACAAAGCGGCCATGGAGCGCACCGAGCGAGAGAAAGGGAGGCGCAATGGCGGAGGTGCGGCAAGAGCTCCAGATTATCATGGAGAAACACAAGGGTTTGGAGCGTGACTCAAAGACCCGAGAGTCCGAGCTTGCGTCGGCTCTTGAGAGTGCCAAAGCTGCTAAGGCCGAGGCCCAAAAAGCCCTCCAAGAAATCGAAGCACTAAAGAAGATAGCCACGGGTAAGGCATTCTTTATGCAAAGCAAGAATGTAAAAGTCAATTACCTATTACTTACCCGGATTCGAGCTCTCCAGAGCATTCGCAGATTTGCCCGTAGGCGTCGATCTGCCGCGTTCTACCGCGCCTGGAGGGGAGCTCCACGGAGAAGGGGTTCTGGTCTCAAGATCGAGGCGGACATCCGGTGCCCCTAAGCGACCATTGAAGCGGTGGTCGAGCTCCAAGGTCGCCGAACAGGCCATGAAGGGCCTTATAGAGCGGCTGTGGCCATTGGAGGCCATGCCCGGGAGCTACTTCGTCTTGGTGCAGCGGCTAGTGGATGCCTGTCCGCGGCTTGATGTTATCAAGCGCTCCGTCTGCATTGAAGGGGTCCGTCGGGCCCTTGCCCGTGCTAAAGTGCACTGGGGGAAGCTGGATGCGGAGAAGCTTGTGACGGACGGGCCACCGAAGGGCAAGGAGCATCGCACGCCCAAATGTATTATGAGGGCCTCCTGAAGGGTGCTCGCCGAATAAGCGGATGAGTGCTCCAAGGATGTAATTTTTGAACAGACTCGCGTTTGTTATTCAGACAGCTGAAAACTTGTTCATATGCGCTAAACAACGCTTTATTAATTTAAAATATTACCTTCGTGCGTAGCCGTTTATCAAATTTGAGAGATGGCAAGTCGTTGGCTTCAGACCCCCATGCCACGAAGTGCCGGGGTGTTCGGGATAAACTTGAGCGCTCTTGTTCCCATTCTTGGGTCCATCTAGGGAGGCGCTCAACACAACGTAACAAGGCAACCGGACTTATAATGCTTGAACACTCTCACTTAGCCATAGAATTCTATAATTTTAAATTTCGCTGAAGCCCCTAGTATTCGGAAGACCGAGTTCGGGGCGCTATCCACGCCTTGGCCGGATAATTCCGGTTCCTCGCTCTAAGTGGCATAAGTCTTTAGGGACCCGAAAAAACCTCTCGAACAGTGACCGGCTCTCGCCTTATCATGACGGTCAGTTTTGGCTTTCTCCACTGAGGTGCTCGACCCAGAATAACTACGGCACAATCGCAGTGTTTCTCCCGGTGCTACCTTAGCCGATATAGCGGAACGTAAGGTACCAAAACACGGGAGCCGGGCAAACCCAACTATTGACCCAAGACATTATTCGGAGCCAATTCATATAATGCTATAAGTTTGGGGTGCCGCACATGTGAAAGTGTTCGGACTTTATCACACCATAATTTTGGGATACTTGAGCCCCTGGTGTATTGGCCGTACCAAAGTGTACGGTTGCAGCATGTCGTGAAATGAACATGTGTATATATATAAAGGAATTAAAGCAATAATAAGCAAGAGCTATGTATTGTTTATTCAAAAAGGGGTCTGTAATGGAAGCAGAACGATACAAATAGTGCGGTAAGCAAGGGATGGGACTATCTAACATGTCCCCCTCCAGGGTTAAGCTGCGGGATGGTATGTAAAACAGGTATAATGCTCATAACAGAGACCACCTGAGCACTTGACGTGGCCTTCCGCTTCACGGCTGTTGCATCGTGAGTTCGGCGATTCAAGTGCAGACGGACAGACTGTTCAAGACGGAGTCCTGAAAGTAAAAAAGAAAAGAAAAAGGAAAATGGAAAAAGAAATGACAGACGGTAGCCCTGGGCGGTCGAGCCGCACTCTTGGCGTGCAGTTGTCTTGCCCTCCCCATATGCCCATGGTATCTCCAGAGCGTAACTATATGCAGCGTATCTTGGGTTCGTAATTTCGTGAGGGCTGGGGTTGGGGCGGATTGCTACTCGTGCTTGAATCGTGCTGTGGTCTTGTTGCAGTTACTCCGGTAGCGCTTGGCGATGTCCGGACGCTTAGTGGCCGGACTCGAGAATTGCCGTGGCGAGGCTGCTCTTGCACCTCCGCCATGAGGGTCGCCAGATGCTCCTCCGTCCGGAGAGAGGCGTTCGGTGTTTCCATTGACCGTGATTACTCCTCGAGGGCTGGCATCTTGAGCTTGAGGTATGCATAGTGCGGCACCGCGTTGAACTTGGCAATGCGGTTCGTCCGAGCAAAGGCGTGATAGCCGCGCGGAATGGGACGATGTCGAAGATTAACTCTTCGCGGAAGTTATCCGGAGATCCGAAGACCACTTCGAGTGTAAGCGAGCCTGCATAACTGGCCTCTACACCCGGTATGACGCCTTTAAAGGTCGTCTTTGTAGGTTTAATCCTTGAGGGTCAATGCCCATTTGCGCATTGTGTCCCGGTAGCAGTGTTCAGGCTTTGCCGCCGTCCATCGGGACTCTAGTGAGGTGAAATCCGTCGATAATTGGGTCAAGAACCAATGCGGCGAAGCCGCCGTGACGGATGCTAGTGGGGTGGTCCCTTCGATCGAAGGTGATCGGGCAGGAGGACCATGGGTTGAACTTTGGGGCGACTGGCTCCATCGCATATACGTCCCTTAGTGCACGCCTTCGCTCCCTTTTAGGTATGTGGGTTGCGTATATGATGTTCACCGTCTGCACTTGTGAGGGAAAACCCTTCTGCCCTTTATTGCTCGGGCGTCGGGCTCTTCCTCGTCATCGCTTATGCAGCCCCTTGTTATTGAGTTCGCACCTAACTTGCTTGCTTGCTTGAACACCCAACAGTCCCTGTTGGTGTGATTGGCGAGTTTTCGGGGTGCCATGTATCCGCACAAGCGGTGAGTATTCGGTCCAAGTTGGGCCGGGCCTGGTATTTCTTTTGAATGGCTTCTTCCACGACGGGTTTAGAGCCTCTGAATCCGGCATTGACGGCCGTGTCTTGATATTATCACCGTTAATGCGGCGCTTTGTTCTTGCTGCGCGACGCGACCTGCCATTGTTGTCCTTGGTATCCGGACTATCCGGATGTTTGGCCAAGTTGTTGCTTCGAGCTAGCCAGCTATCCTCTCCCGCACAAAAGCGAGTCATGAGGGTTGTGAGGGCTGCCATAGATTTCGGCTTTTCCTGTCCTAGGTGCCGGGCAAGCCACTCGTCACGGATGTTATGTTTGAAGGCTGCAAGGGCCTCTGCATCCGGACAAATCAACGATTTGATTTTTCTTTGTTAGGAACCGAGTCCGTAATTGTCGGCTGATTCTTCCGGGCCGCTGAATTATGTGGCTAAGGTCATCGGCGTTCGTGGTCGCACATATGTGCCCTGGAAGTTATCAAGGAATGCGGCTTCCAGGTCCTCCCAACAACCAATTGATTCTGCTGGCAAGCTGTTGAGCCAATGCCTAGCTGGTCCTCGATGGCATGTAGATCATCACCGCGGGCCATGTGGATATGGAGGAGATAATCCTCGATCCAGACCGCAAGATCTGTGGTACCATCGTATGATTCGATGTTTACTGGCTTGAAGCCTTCGGGATTTGATGATCCATTACTTCATCTGTGAAGCATAAGCGGGTGTCTTTGGCGCCTCTGTATTGGCTATATCACGACGTAGCTCATACGAGCTTTGTCTCCGCCGTGTTCGCCCGCCGGTTTTGCTGTGATCCGGCGAACGGTAATCATCCCGTGTTGCTTTGGGCGCCCACGCGATCCGTAGATCGACCTTGTATGTTTTGCCTTATCCTCCAATATATCTCGCAAGTCCGACACGTTATCCCTTGCCTTGGTACTTTTTGAGCGTCGGGGTGTGGATTGAGCGGAGGGCCGAGAGGCTTCTCTGTCGCGACCACGAGGTGGCGGTCCGCCATGTCGCAATCGGCGACTTCGGTGCTTCCTCCTCGAGGCAACGGCCTGCGTTTGGGGTAGCTTTTGGAGGGGCGTTCGAGTTCATACTCTTCGGCTGCAAGGACTTCAGTCCATCTGTCAGCTAGCAGGTCTTGATCAGCTCTAAGCTGCTGCTGCTTTTTCTTGAGGCTGTTTGCCGTGGCTATAAGCCTGTGTTTGAAACGCTCCTGTTCGGCGGGATCCTCGTGCACGACAAATAAATTCGTCTGCCGAGAGGCTTGCCTCATCTTCGGAGGGAGGCACGTAATTATCGCCCTCGACCTCTCTTTCGGCCGCAGACCGTCAGACGGACTTGCTTCTCCCTCCTCCGCGCCGAGTCCTCGCTGGAGGGGTTCTCTTCGGCCTTTATGCGAGTGCTATTGTCTCCGTGCGGAATCACCGTTTTTATTTTGACGGATTTAGAGCGGCGCCACCGACGCCGGGCGCTTCGGGCTGTTTCTTGGAGGGTCATCCTCCGTTGTTCCATCGTCGTTCCCATCTTTCGGGATGTCCACCATGTATATGTCATATGACGAGGTGGCCTTCCAAAGGTCTCCGTGGGCGCTGGGTCTTGGTTGTCTCCGTGCGTCGTCCATGCCGTCGATGTCTTCGGAGTCATAGTCGAGCATGTCGGTTAAACCATCGACAGTGGCTATAAAGTGGGTGGTGGGTGGGTGTTGAATTTCTTCGTCGTCCGCATCCCAACCTTCCTGTCCGTAGTCCGGCCAGGGCTCTTCGGATAAAGAGAGACTTTAGTGAATTGAGGATGTCGCCAAAGGGCGAAAAATGAAAGATGTCCGACGATGAACTCCATGACCGGCGCCCAATCGGATTCGATTGGCGTGTAGCGTAGGGTTCGGAGTCCGGAGAGGAGTTCGGCACCTCGAGTCGAGGCTTTCGCAGCGACAGGGATGGAGTTCGCCTCGATCGCCGTAGAGATTGTAGCCCCGAGGCGATGTCCAACCACTCGCCCTTGATCGGGGAATCCGCCCGGATTAAGGGTCGAGCGGATATCGGTGCAGCCTCCGTGGCATCGCTCGCTGCGCAGCGAGATCATGCCCATCAAAGCAGTGGCACGTTGCGGCTGCGGCTCGAATCCGTCGAAGATCAAGTCCCGCGGATATCGGCCGTATAGTTTAAACTTCCAAATCTGACACGATGGCCAGGGCATAGCTTTCGATCTGCTCCGGATGGCTGCTTAATTGGCCCGCAGTGCAAAGCCGCCAACACGAAGATCTGTCCGGGGAGAAAAGTCTCACCCTGGACCGCGTCGTTGTTGATGATCGAAGGAGCCATCGGGCCTATCGGTGACGACACAGAGGAACTCTCAATGAAAGCACCAATGTCGGTTTCAAAACCGGCGGATCTCGGGTAGGGGGTCCCGAACTGTGCGTCTAGGCGGATGGTAACAGGAGACAAGGGACACGATGTTTTTACCTGTGTTCGGGCCCTCTCGATGGAGGTAAAACCCTACTCCCGCTTGATTAATATTGATGATATGGGTAGTACAAGAGTAGATCTACCACGAGATCAAGGAGGCTAAACCCTAGAAGCTAGCCTATGGTATGATTGTTGATGTTGAAGTTGTTGTCCTACGGACTAAAACCCTCCGGTTTATATAGACACCGGATAGGTTAGGGTTACAGAGTCGGTTACAATGGTAGGAGATCTAGATATCCGTGACGCCAAGCTTGCCTTCCACGCCAAGGAAAGTCCCATCCGGACACGGGACGAAGTCTTCAATCTTGTATCTTCATAGTCTTGGAGTCCGGCCGTGACGATAGTCCGGCTATCCGGACACCCCCTTGTCCGGGACTCCCTCACCAGGCTACCCACCATGTTGCTGTGGTAGAGGAACAATACGGCCACTCTTCTTCTATCTTAAGGACTAGCTATGTCCAGATTCCCGACCCCTCCATGCCGGATTCCCGCGGAGGGACGGATGTCGACAAATCCTGAACTTAAAGTCAGGCGGCGGGTTGGATTCATTGGATAACATCCAAAAACACAAACTTCCAAGTTCGGAAACTTCTCGGCCCTGAGTCTTAGATTGGACGGGGTTCGGATCTAGTTCCACCCACCCACCCAAACATTAGCGATCTATCCCGAATTCGGCAAGAGCCCGCTGAAACAAGACATCATTCTTGGGCGATTCCTCCCGGTTATGGACAGGATAAAGGACTGCCGAGAGAGGAGGGCGCAATCTCACTCTTCTGCAATAATTGCATGGACGAAGGAATCCTAAACGCCATAAGTCGTCATTGAAATTACACGCTTTGCGACTTGGTGACCATAGTACAAAAGTACTTGTGCGATGGAGAGTGCTTGGAAAACCGAAAGTAAATTTTGGGATAATTCGGCCCCGAACACAGCCCTAGTCCGAAAATAAAAGGGTGCATCATCACCAACCACCGGGTTAAATACCAAAAACAAAAAACCCCTAAAGGGAATGGAACCGTACTAGAGGGATGGCTCAACGGACCCTATAAAATTCATAGCACAGAGGACGCCACTCCAACTCATAGCCTTCGAGCATGTTGGATACTACGGCAGGTGGCCAAAAGTGGCGAAGAGCTTCTAGCTTCAGAATCCCAGCCCAACAATACCAAGATGCAGTATTAACAGTCTTCGAGACTTTCACATCAAATAACATGTGGAAGCGAACACTCCACAACCTTGCCGAAGTCTACCAAGTAGCAACAATAAATCCATGGAGTGACACGGCTACTACCTTTAATGCCAGTGACGAACCCAAATTTTGAACAGCCCGAGCACCAGCCGCATTGGTCCTCAGTCCAATAGTGGACGACTTTCGCCTTACTAAGGTACTCATGGATGGCGGCAATGATTAAACCTCATCTATGAGGAAACCCTCCGAAAAATGGAAATAGACTGGAACCGCATTGAGCGAAGCAGCACAACCTTTAGAGGAATAATCCCTGGCCGGGAAGCATGCTGCACAGGAAAAATTACATTGGACGTAGTGTTCGGCTCACCGGACAATTACAAGTCCGAGGAGGTCACATTTCAAGTGGCCCCGTTCAGCAGCGGATATCACGCTCTATTAGGGCGAGAGGCATTCACAATTTTTCAAGCTATACCCCATTATGGGTACATGAAGCTTAAAATGCCCGGACCTAATGGGATCATCACTCTCGCTAGTGATCCGAACATAGCACTGCTACCGAAAACAAGACAGCCACACTAGCCCTCGAGGCACTATCCAAAGCCCTAGCGGCCGAGGAACTCACTTGATCGCTCCACGGTGAGCAGGGACGATGTGATACTTGATAAAAGATCCAAGTCCACCTCTTTAAACCAGCGAATGAAATAGTCAAATTCCAAGTCCACCTAACGGACCTCGCAAAGACGGCCTCCATTGGGGCACAATTAAACCCCGATGTAGACGCCGTGACCACGAGAATTTCTACGAGAAAACCGGGACATTTTTGCCCGGCACCCTTCGGACATGCCAGAATCCCACGCCGGTGGCCGCCACGGCCTAAATATCCTAAAAGGATTTAAGCCACCAAGCTGTGCTCTTCGGTGTTTTTCTCGAACCCAAGAGACAGGCCATGGAGAGGAGCTAGCCAAACTTACGGAAGCCGGATTCATCAAAGATATAAAACATCCGGACTGGCTAGCAAATCTGGTGATGGTACCAAAGAAGGACAAATCCTGGCGCCTATGTGTTGATTTCAAAGACCTTAATAAGGCTTGCCCAAAGGATCCCTTCCTCCCTCGCATTGATCAAATTATCGACACCACAAAGAGACACGATTCATTGTGCTTCCTCGATGCATACTCCGGCTACCACCAAATTAAGATGGCGGAGCTGCACCAAGCCGCAACAGCAT
Source organism: Aegilops bicornis (assembly GCA_021605145.1). Taxonomy (NCBI): domain Eukaryota; kingdom Viridiplantae; phylum Streptophyta; class Magnoliopsida; order Poales; family Poaceae; genus Aegilops; species Aegilops bicornis. The sequence goes on along the minus strand of CM038674.1, from coordinate 581,055,519 downwards.
TCATCACTCCATACGCCCATTACGCTTCAACACAATGCCCTTCGGGCTCAAAAACGCCGCGCAACATATCAACGCATGATTGAGACATATGTCCGCAAACCAGATCGGCAAAACAGTGGAGGCATATGTAGATGACGTGGTCGTCAAATCCAAGCATGTCGAAACTCTAGTAGACGACTTGAGGTTCACATTCGACAATCGGCGAAAATATGACATTAAGCTCAATCCGGAAAAATGCGTCTTCGGCGTTCCAGCCGGAAAGCTCTTGGGCTTCATTGTGTCCGGTAGAGGAATTGAAGCAAACCCAGCCAAGATCCGAGCTCTGTCACAATTGGATATTCCAAAAGACCTCAAACAAATACAAAAATTGATCGATGCGTGGCGGCTCTAAGCCGCTTTATTTCCGCTTTGGGAGAAAAGGCGTTACCCTTTATCAGCCTCCTCCAAGACCGAACACTTCGAGTGGACGGATGCCGCCATGGCCGGACTCGAAGAAATAAAAGCCATATTGGCAACAAATTCGGTCCTGGCCGCACCCAACATGGGCGAACCAATGCTATTATATATCGCCGCAACACATCAAGTTGTTAGCGCGGTGGTCGTGCCGAACGAGAAACGGACGGACATGTGTTCCTCTTCAAAACCAGTTTACTATCTGTCCCTTGTCCTAACTCCATGCAAGTCCCGGTACCCACATTATCAAAAGATAGCATACGCGGTGTTCATGGCATCCGGAAGCTGCGACACTACTTTCAAGAGTGTTCGATTACGGTAGCCTCAAGTACCTCTTAACGACATTATAAACAACCGCTGACGCCGATGGGCGAATTGCCAAATGGGCCATCGAGCTCCTCCCATTCGACATAACCTATAAGCTACGACGAGCTATTAAGTCACAAGTGTTGGCGATTTCGTTGCGAATGGACCGGCCGAACTCCCTAAAGAGTACGGCGCATATTCCAATTGGATCATGCACTGACGGCTCCAAAATGTTGGCCGGCCTGGGGCTGGCGTCGTCCGACGTCCCCAACCGGGACACAGTCCAATACGTCCTTGAGATAATATACACGGACTCCAACAACGCAGCGAACACGAGGCCCATACGCACGGCCTCCGGATGGCGATCTCCATGGGCATTAAACGCCTAGAGGTGCGCGAGGATTCAAACCTCGCGATATCTCAAATAAACGGAGACTTTGATGCCAAAGATCCAAAATGGCAGCAGACCGCAACGCGGTCCTAAAAATGTCGAAGACGGTTCAAGGGCTCAATTTCATCATATAGCCCGAGATAACAACCAGGCGGCGGACGTGTGGCACTCATCGGCGCAAAACGCCGATGCCGTCCCGCCTAACATCTTCCTGGAACGGCTATTCAAGCCATCCGTACTATGGGAAGGGAGTCCGGAAATAACAATCCGGACCCAACCGCCTTGCGACACCGAACACTGACACAATCGGAGGCTCGCCAACGAGATAACACCCTCCCACGAAATAATGGCGGTTATTGCCCTGTGGACCCAGCCATTCCTAGCCTACCTAACTAGGCAGGAACTCCCGAAGACCAAAATGAGGCTCGCTGCATAGTACGGGCGATCCAAAGCCTATAAAGTCCATGAGGGAGAGCTCTATAAGAAAAGCACAACAGAGTCCTTCAAAGGTGTATCTCCGAAGAGGAAGGGCGAAACCTCCGGCTGAAATTCATGCCGACTGGTGGGCACCACGCCGCAGCCCGGGCCCTTGTAGGCAAGGCCTTCCAGACAGGATTTTATTGGCCGACGGCCCGGGCAGAATGCGCAGGATTTAGTCCAATGATGCGTCGTTGCCAGCTTTTTGCTAACCAAAGCCACATGCCACCCACCCGACCTCAAAACTATACCCATCACACGGCCGTTCATGATCCTGGGGCTTGACATGGTTGGACCCCTTAAGGGAGGAACCCACAAGCAAAAATACCTATTGGTCATGGTGGATAAATTCACCAAATGGATAGAGGCCAAGCCTGTTAAAATGGCCGAATTCGGACCGGTGATAGACTTCATAGTAGGGTTAGTGCACCGTTACGGCATCCCCCACAGTATCATCACTGATAACGGCACCAACTTCACAGCCGATGAGGTCAAACTATGGTGCAAAAACATGGGCATCAAGCTCGACACGCCTCGATCTATCACCATCAAACTAACGGTCAAGTCGAGCGGGCAAACGGTCTATTCATGAGCGGCATTAAACCCGCACTAGTGCGGTCCCTTAAGGAATCTAACACGACCTTTGGGTAGAGGAGCTCGACCAGACTGGGGTCATGCGGACCACGCCGAATCGCGACTACCGGATTCACACCATTCTTTATGGTGTACGGCGCAGAGGCAGTCTTGCCTCGCGACATAATTCATGACTCACCTCGGCGTGCGCATGTATGAAGAAAGAGAAGCCGAACTCGATCGGCGGGGACAGTCTGGACGCCTTGGAGGAGGAGCGCGACATGGCAAAAGCTCGTTCCGCATTTTATCAACAAAGAGGCTCAAGATATCAAAGCAGAGAAGTACGTGCCAAAAGCTTACAACATTGGCGAACTAGTTCTACGCTGCCGGACAAGAAAAGGACAAACTCAAGCCCAAATGGGAAGGTCCCTTCATCATCGACTGTGTCCCGACCGGGCGGGCATACTGGCTCGCAAAACGACGGATAACCGACTCGAGCCAAACCCATGGAACGCAGCCCGCCTACGAAGATTCTACGCCTAAGCGCCGGACTCGAAGTTGGTCTCCTTCCTCCGTCCAAAATTTATACTTTAGCTGTCTTTTATTTCTCTCCTTCCTCCTCCTTCTTCTTGAAGCCTTTAGAGGCTCGCTTGCGCTTTGTTCAAGACATACTTGATGCGCCACCCGCGCTCATTATACTGGGGCTTCTTTAACGAAGCTTATTTATACGGGCTTTATGCCCAACACATGTGTCAAACTTCCGCATGTACCTTTTACTCACCATTATATGCATCGATATGACTTAAGTTTTGGCCAAGATGGGTTTTGGCTCGTGCTTACCCCTACGCTCCCGATTGTTCGGCTAGGCGGTAAAGGAGCACCTCTGCGATTGTTACCGCCGGGTTAGCCGGATGTGTACCTCGGGATCGGGTGAAGCCGAAAGCTAGCGTTCTTAAGGGAATATTCGATTCGGTGAACTGAAAGATGATTTTTAACTATTTATCCATCTGCCCCGTGATGATTTTCTTCGCTTTCTTAGCAGTTTGGACATGCACTTTAGGGTATGCCTCCTGTGAAAGGAACCCTTAATGTAACTATTCTCCCCGGAAGATGTTTCTTACTATCCATGTAATATAACATAGCTAGTTGGGCACTTGTCTCGACATAAAGCAATAATGACCCCACGCCTTGTCTCCATGCATGCCCCGGTTCTTACATAACCGCGAGGGTATTCGGACACACCTGCACTATTGGGTCCCGAGGTCGGCTTAAAAGGTCCGCTATGACAAACGATCTACAATCCGGCTAGAAGACATTTTTCATGTCATATTAAATTACATAGTCAACTCGACCGATTGTATTCCTCCTCAATGCCATCTAATAGGCTGTCTAATTTACAATCTTGTTGGGAATACTTGGCGGCCAATTCTACTTGGCCGCATACACTAAGCTTACAGGATCTCCTTCCCATCGGGCCCCATAGGTCCGACCTCGGCCATGTGGTTTGGGCCAGCCTTCGTACGGGCGTCTTTACCATGGCCTGTGCCTCCTGGCGCCTTTGACGGCAGCCGATATCTTCCATAGTCGGAAGCGCCCGTGCGTTCCTTGAAGCCGCTCTGCCAGCTCCCCAATGCCTTCGGCAGGGAGATAGATGGCCACAAGGCTGGCGACGCTTTTCATCACCGCCGAACTCGTTCAGGTAAATGACGCAGCTTCGGGAAGAAGATCACCAAGAATCGGGCATCTCCTCCTCAGACGACACGTGAGCAAACCTACATACATGTTTATGTTAGTCGCCTTCCTCGCCGAACTCTTTCAAAGTTCGCTTAAGCACTTATCGAAAATGCCACGATTTAAGCGGCCGATTCTCCTTTACGGAGTCGCATAACCGGGCACGAACATCATTTAGTTCCTCACCCGGTTGGGTGTTGGCATCTTGAGGTTATTTTTCTCCTGCCGCACCCTCGTAAGCACGCCTCTCGCTGGCCTTTAGTCGGGCGAGAGAGCTGTTGCTTGTCCGGTCCATCCCGGCGCTTATCTGCACTATTAATGTCGATTTATGCACACGCCGCACTTTGTAAACTACTTCTACTTTGAAGGGCATATATTACGAGGGAGTCTTCATGGCTTCCCGGTCAAGGCGATGCGGCCTCAAGTTGGGCCTTGCACTCTTCAAGTTCCTGGACAAACGGGTATTCTTTTTCGGTAAGAACCTCAGATTCCAAATGATCCTTAAATCAGTTATCCTAACTATTTTAAGTCTCAAGCCTCCGCATATATAAGCTGTCAAAATTCCTTACCAGATGTCTTTCACATACCGCTCCGTGGCTCGCTAGGCCATCTTGAGCGGCATCGGAGGTGCGCTTCTCCAATTAAAGGCGTCCAACGCCTCTTGGGAGAAACATGCGCCACGTAGAATAGTCCGGCTGGGCGCCTATGATTCATGGCGCTCTCCACCTCCGACTTGGTGGCGGACAGTCTGTCGGCATCCTCCGTTGGAGGAGCATCCGACGACGCCTCGTGGTTTGTACCCCTTCCGGACTCGGCTTTTGAGCCTGGTCAAGGAGGTCCGATTGGCAACTTCTCCGGACTCGTCCGCGAAGCGCCTTTTCCTGAAAACCACGAGCGCCGGTGCAGCTCTCCCAGGAACCTCTCCTTAAAACACGATGGCACATCATACCGCTATGGGCGACGCCTCGAGTCAGACCGCACTTCTTTTTCCGCTTGGGCCGAAGCTGCCTTGTTGGACGGCCGCGGCTTCGGCTTCCTGCTCAAGGCACCCCTGCGAAACACCATCAAATATGCGGTGATTAGAAGTAAAGCACGGGTGGGTCATGGTATCCGGACTTTCGTCATGGTTACCGAGGCCGGAAATAGTCCGGGTAGTCGGCCGTAATGGCAACCAAAGCATTGTCGATGCTAAGTTGATGGAACACCCCGCCGATCAGCTCCACCTTTATATCCGAAGTCCTCTTCGGAGGCCGGATCGAGGGACCGCTCCAGATCCTCGGGTTGTGGAGGCGGGCTATGTATCTTCTCCACGGCCCGGCGCAGCTTCCTCACAGAGAAACCATGAAATGAGATATTTAACCACGGGAACATGGATCGGATGTGCCACAAAGATATTCGCTTACCCAACTTTGAGGATTATTCAAGAAAACCTGCTCGCTGGATCGACGCGGAGAAAATCCTCCTCTACCCCTTTGTACATGGCGGACAAGGTCTTCACCAGTTCGGTGACCGATCCCGCCCTTTGCGGCCATGGCGGTGGCATCATCCTCCCCGCTGAAATCCCACATGGGGTGGCACCTATATTGGAGCGGTCAGACTCCTCATAATGCAGATTGCCATGACTCCAATCATGGTCAATCCGGCATGAGCCAGCAATCTTATTCGGCTCATCAAGTAAAGGACGTCCCGGTAATTTTCCCTCTGGGGGCTCCGTGGGCGCCAGCTTAGGCGCTTCTTAAGAGGAGCGTTGCTAAACTATGGAAGGCCGATCCGAACAGATCTCGCAGCGGACGCCCTCCATGTAAAACCATTCCGAGGGCCACCCTGACGCCTTCTTTGGGGTTCCGGATAAGTATCCGGTCCGGCGATGCGCTATAATTCGGCTCCGCCCACTTGATATATTGACCCTTCGTGAGAACGAGGCACAAGGCGTAACAATCTCTTCCACAGAGCGAAATGGGCTTCAACGCCCGAAACAGCTCAAGAAGGGCCACAAAGCCCGCTTATATGCAAGATGGAGGCAAAGGCGTGGGTTGTGCGGTGGAGGTCAGAGAACTCCGTAAGCCCCGGAGAAACGGATGGATTGGAAATTCGAGTCCTCTCATTAGGTAAGAGGCGAAGCATACCCGCTCTCCCTTAGAGGGATCGGGACGCCTCCGCCGCTTCCCGCCCTTATAAGTGGCGAGTCCGTGAACGCATACTTAGGAACCATGAAGGCCGGGGAAGGAATCTTTGGTTTGGAGCACCACCAATTGGCTGTAAGGGATCGAGCATCTCCCCAATCTCCGGCCGAGGGCTGGGAGCGCGAGAGGAGGAGCCGCCGACCGTCCCATGGTGGAGTGGATTTTATGTCAAAGGCGCTCGATGAAGGCTCGCGAAGGGAGGATGGTGCGATCCGGATCCGGATCCCCGTCTCTTTTATAGACGGCTCATTTGCACAGCAAGGGGGTAAATGTAAAGATACCTCGACTTTTCACATTCATTCGACACGTGGAAGATGGCCATTATTGGGCGGAAGCCGAGAAGCGTGATATTCACAAGGAAGTTTGACACTATTCAACACCGGATTCGAGGGGAACCCGCTTTGCAATGCCAAGATAATCAACACGCCGGACTTATCATCATTGAAGCCTGGTTCGGGGCTACCGAGGAGTCCTGGACTAGGGCGTGTCCGGATAGCCAACTATCATCTTTGGCCGGACTCGGACTATGAAGATACAAGATTGAAGACTCCGTCCCGTGTCCGGATAGGACTTCCCTTGGCGTGGAAGGCAAGCTTGGCGATACGGATATGTAGATTTCCTAACATTGTAACCGACTCTGTGTAACCCTAACCCTATTCGGTGTCTATATAAGCCAAAGGGTTTTAGTCCGTAGGAGGAACAACAATCATACCATAGGCTAGCTTCTAGGGTTTAGCCTCTCTGATCTCGTGGTAGATCTACTCTTGTACTACCCGTATCATCAATATTAATCAAGCAGGAGTAGGGCATTACCTCCATCGAGAGGGCCCGAACCTGGGTAAAAACATCATGTCCCTTGTCTCCTGTTACCATCCGCCTAGATGCACAGTTCGGGACCCCCTACCCGAGATCCGCCGGTTTTGACACCGACACACCCTCTTTCATAAACCGATGCCGTCGACCAGCCCCGTCCTCGCAACGCTAACCCTATAGCCGGCCCGCATGAGGACAGCCAAGATGACAACTATGATGGTGATTCCGAGGATCCTGATGCAGTTAATGTTAACAATGATCGTGATCATCGTCGACTACGCAATAATCAACAAGGTATGGGACGACACCATCGTCCCTCGTGCACGTGGGCCATGACGACTCTTTGGGTAAAATTAAATTTTTCATGCCTCCTTTTGATGGGAAATACGATCCAGATATGTATCTTGACTGGGAATTATTAGTTGATCAAAAATTTGCTTGCCATGATTTTCCCGATGATAAAAGAGTTAGGGTTGCAACTAGTGAATTTAGTGATTTTGCTTCTGTTTGGTGGCGAGAACATTGTCGCAAACATCCTAATAATATTCCTGCCACTTGGGAAGCTTTGAAATTAATCATGCATCACCGGTTTGTTCCCGGTTATTATGAACGTGACTTGTTAAATAAACTACAATGTTTGAACCAAGGATCCAAATCCATGGAAGAATATTATCAAGAATTGCAAATGGGCATGTTATGTTGTGGTTTAGTTGAGACCAAGGAAGCCTCTATGGCTTCTTGGGTTGATTGAATAGAGAAATTTATGACATACTTTCTTATAAGGATTATCATTCAATGACCTGTTTATTCCATCTTGCTATACATGTTGAACATGAAGTGCAGGATCATTCGAGAATGCGTTCTAATTTTTCCTGCAGGTCGCATTTTCCACATGGGCGCCACGCACCTGCAAGTGCTGCCCGGCCCACTCGCACTTCTACGACAAAGACTCGCAACCTCTCGACCGGGCCTACTTCATCAACTTCAAAGCATCACACACTTCAAAGACATGTATGAAAAGTACTACACCAACTCCAATAGATAGTTCATCATCATAGTCCACTTCCTCCAAAAGAACAAAGGATATCCAAAGTGCCACACTTGTAAGGGATTTGGCCATGTCATGAAGGAGTGTCCTAATAAGCGTGTATTGATCATTCGTGAAGACGGCGACTACGAATTCGCTTAGTGATTTTGATGAAGATACATATGCCTTGCTCGCTGCACATGAAGATGATGACACAAGACCGACACAAGAGGAAGAACATGTGACTGCCGAAGACGCTGATAAGTACATGAGTCTCATATCACATCGTGTCCTTAGTGCTTAGATTGTCAAAGCAAAGAAGGATCAACGTCACAACCTCTTCCACATCAAAGGAGTCGTCAACGATCGTTCAGTTCGCATAATCATTGATGGAGGGAGTTGTAACAATTTAGCAAGCATTGACATGGTGGAGAAGCTCTCCCTACCTTCCGGACAACATCCACATCCTTACTACATTCAATAGTTTAATGGTGGTGGAAAAGTAAAGGTAACACACATGGTGAGAGTTCCTTTTTCTTTAGGTTCATACCATGATACTATTGACTGTGATATTGTGCCTATGCAAGCTTGTCCTGTGTTACTAGGAAGGCCATGGCAGTATGACAAACAATGTTTACATGATGATAGAACTAATCAGTACACTCTCACACTAAAGGAAAAAGTCATTCTACACCCTATGTCTCCTGAGCAAATTTTAAAAGATGATCTTGCTAGGGCTAGTAGAAACACAAATATTGAGCGTACTAATTCTGAAAATCAGAAAGTTATTCATGAGTTAGAACAATTTAATAAGATGTACAAATCTGATCCTAGCACATCTAAAGAAATTAAATTGAAGGGTGCTTCTTTCTTAGCTACATGTGCTGAAATTTTTGAGTTAGATGCTCAAACATATGAATGTTATGCTCTTATATGGAAAGAAGTTTTGTTTTCCTTTGAGGACATGCCTCCTTCTTTGCCTCCTGTTGTCGCTAATTTTTGCAGGAGTATCATGATGCTTTCCCAAAGGAAGTACCACCGGGGCTGCCACCTATGAGAGGAATTGAACACCAAATTAACTTGATACCTGGCGCCTCACTACCAAACCATGCGCTGTACCAGACTAATCCAGATGAGGCCAAGGAGATTCAGCGACAAGTTCAAGAACTACGGATAAAGTCTATTTTTAGATTATTCAAACTCGAGGATGACTTTGTTTTCAAGAAAAGAAGGATGATGTGGACATGGCCTCTACAGATACGACCAAAAATATTATTCTCATATACAATAATCAGGTGATTTCTATTAATAATTATGTAGAATAATAGAATATTTTTACAAGCCCCGTGTGAAGATGAGGAGCAGCCACAAGTGTGTTCATTCATGTGCATGGAGCACATACATGCATGTGCATGCATGCCTTCCATCATCGAACCATCCATCTCATCCATCATGCATACAGTGCAAGGAGGCAACCCTGCAGGTCGCATAATTTTGTTTTGGTTCAATGTTTCAAGAGGAGTAATTGTGTTGGTCCAAAGGACTTCTTGGTATGCGCTACCCCATGACGGGCCAACACGCCATCAAGTCAATTGAAGCAAGCATGCAGTTTCCGGCCTCCGTCTGGGTATGGCGCCTGGCACAACGAATCGACTCCGGACCGCACGTCCTTCTTTAATAAATACCTAGTCTATGTTAGGGTTTTAGACTCGGGTTTTATTGTATTGTCTAACCATCGCTGCAATTTGCATCTACTAGACATGTAGGACTATCGCCTTGTCAGATCCACACTGGAACCCCAACTTCTGATCTAGTTCGTGTGCTTAATTTTTCATCCGCAATTTCAGGTTGCAATTCATCTTTGTTCTTGTCGGTTCTTTGATTGCTTGCAGGGACTCGATCCTCGTTGTTCAGGTTGATCGTGCCTATGGCAAGGTCAATAACCATCGGAGATTGGTTTAGCGATTGTCGAGGCGTATCATCAGGTATGGTATAGCCGGATTGCCAAGGTCAAAATCCACCAAATAGATAGTTATCCCCACTCTCATTGAAAGATCAGGCCACCATCACATCACCGTTAGCATGTGCACCGCTAGAGATCTTTATCCTCTCCGGGAGCACTCTCTCGGTACCATGCCCGCAGAAAAACACGCTGCACAAGCTGCCACATAGCAATCGTATGCACCGCCTTTGACGTGGTTCCCCGGCGGCGATGGAATGGACAACGACTTCACGGCCATCGCCAAAAACTAATTAATCGCCAATGACGACGCCGAGAAACCAACCTAAATACCAATGCATACATCATCGTATACAATGAACATAACACCTTTAGAAGCATCGCCCCGGACAAGCATGTATGCTCTCATCCATTGCTTATTCAACACTTGTTACTTGGCACACCAAGCAATGTAATGAACACTAGCGCATAGCTAGTCAGAAGCGTGCTAAATGGACCATGTGTTGTGCTGCATATCGCTCGCCACTATGGCTGGCCAAATGGCGTGATCTGCCATCTCTCCCGGTCTTTACATCTGTTGCCCGTCCGATCGCATGTATGCTTCTTGTCGACGTTGGTCGCCCTTTTTCCCGGACCATCGATAGTCAGCTTGGTTCATCTTGCCACCGATCACATGGATAAATGATTTTGTTATCGTGTGTCTATCTCGCCTTGAGGATGATCATTGCGGATAGCTCTCTTTGATGATTTGTTTTTGATGACATGAAAGTCTGTTTGTGAAGGACAATGTTTATCATCATATCATTGTTACGACTTGTCATAATAATCGCAAGTGGGGAGTATTTTGCTAGCATTATTTGCAACTACTAAATCGGAATATCAACAAACCCTCAACAACGAATCAACAAGTGCTGCTCGCCATCCGAACGTAGCGATGACCATTCATCAACTGATGGACGGCCGTGGTGAAAATCATGACCGAAAGCGTACACCTTCCGAATGGGTAACCCACACGACTCGACAAACAAGAAGGCACAAAAAACATTATTTAGAAAATAATTTGAATTATCGAATAAATGGGGTTTAAAGTACAAAATTATCTTGAATAAGCCACAATGACTAACAATAATAGACATAAAAAAGGAACGCCTAACCACATTTTTATTGAAGCAACAACACACGCCAGTTTGTGGCAATTGAAGGAACATCTTTTTCCACCAAGCAAATGTTTTCACAACCGTGAATCAACTTGCGATTGAATGGTTAGGAGGAAAGTGGTATCACCAGCCCACTAGGATTTAAGTCCTCGTGCTCGCATTATTCCTGCATATATGAGCGCTATGCCTATACTGTGGTTCTAAAAAATGCTTTCACAACATGTCTTCTCCAACTGCATCAAGGCAGGAGCTTTTTCGACACCTTTTCCTTCTCCGCCACGCTCAATGAAACCCACGTGGAGGCCAAAGGACGGTCATGAAGCCTCCGTCCTGTGTAGCAATCCTTTATCCATGCCCGAATCGACAAAGACACCTACTTGACATAAAAAACTATTGGAAATATGCCCTAGATGCAATAATAAAGTGGTTATTATTATATTTCCTTGTTCATAATAAACATTTATTATCCATGCTACAATTGTATTGACTGGAAACTCAAGTGCATGTGTGGATACATAGAAAACAACATGTCCCTAGTGAGGCTCTACCGGACTAGCTTGTTGATAAAAGATGGCTGTGGTTTCCTAGCCATAGATATGAGTTGTCATTTGATTACGGGATCACATCATTAGGAGAATGATGTGATGGACAAGACCCAAACTATGAACGTAGTATAAGTCTCATGTCTTGGAGAACAAGATAACATCATAAAATTCCTCAAAATCATCTCGTGGTCCATTTTCTAGTTTGAGCAACTTTACATTGCAGCAACATTTCCCATCGATGAAGGGCCATCATCGTGTCCCCGTGATCAACCTTGCAAAATACATCATGTTTCAAATGCCAAAATTTCGAAACACATATGTACCCTAACTCTTACAAAGATTCCCTCTGGTTTGTCGGAAGTGGGACTTTCCAGCTATAAGTCCGGAAACTCACTAGAGTGAAAGTGATGACGGTGAAGCCGTCCCAGAGTGGGATCTTGGGGTATAAAACTTTTTCTGCTGCAGGTGTCCCTTTGCACCGTAAGCATGGAGAATCTTCATCATTTAACAGATGTTTGGGCCAGTCTTCACCGTGAAGGGAGGAATTTCATGAAACTTTTCATAATCTTCTCGACATGTCTGTCTTTGTCCTCCACTCCCACGATGTTTCTTTTCCCCGAAAGAACCGTGGTGGCGCTTTTGGCTCATCTTCTGTTGTATTCACTTCCTTATCTTTTCTTTTTCTCGGTTTGGTAGACACGTCCTTCACATAGAGAACCTGCGCCACATCATTGGCTAGGACGAATGGGCCGTCTATGTACCGAGGATTGTTGAGATCCACTATTGTCATTCCGTACTGCTAGTCTAACTTTACCCCGTCTCCTGTCAGATTGACCCATTTGCACCGAAACAAAGGGACCTTAAAAGAAGGTCCATAGTCAAGTTCCCATATCTCCTCTATGTAACCATAATATGTGTCCTTTTTCGTATTGTTGTTTGTTACATCAAAGCGGACACCACATTTTCGGTTGGTGCTCTTTTATCTTGAGCGATTATGTAAAATGTATTCCCATTTACCTCGTACCCTTTGTAAGTCAATATAGTCGAAGATGGTGACTTGGCCAACAAGTACAATTCATCTCCAACAGTGGGGTCATTCATGACATGTGTTTGCAAGCAACTGCCGAAAGTCGCCATGTGTGTATGAATCCAGGGTCGACCGCCCGGGTTATTGGAGCGCATAATATCCATGTGTTCCTCGATATACGTAACCGCCAAGGTGGAATTTTGTAGAATTTTGTAGTGTGATTGAGTGTGAGAATGCCCGGCCCATACATATTATCAATCCTTTCCTAGCGTGACTTTTTCCACCCGCCTCCCCTCATGCCGCAATTGAGGAACACCAATCAGCTTAAGGTCGAATAAAGTCAACACAAAACTCAATAACCTCCTCCATTTCATGGCCCTTGGAGATGCTTCCTTCTGGCCTAGCATGGTTATGAACATATTTCTTTAAGACTCCCATGAACCTCTCAAAGGGGAACATATTGTGTAGAAATACAAGACCCAGAATGGCAATCTCGTCGACTAGGTGAGCTAGGACATGTGTCATGATATTGAAGAAGGATGGTGGGGAACACCAACTCGAAACTGAGAAGACATTGGACCAAATCATTCTATAACCTTGGTAGGATTTCTGGATTGATTACCTTCTGAGAAATTGCATTGAGGAATGCACATAGCTTCACAATGGCTAATCGAACATTTTCCGGTAGAAGCCCCCTCAATGCAATCGGAAGTAATTGCATCATAATCACGTGGCAATCATGAGACTTTAGGTTTTGGATTTTTTTCTCTGCCATATTTATTATTCCCTTTATATTCGACAAGAAGCTATACGGGACCTTCATACTAAGAAGGCATTCAAAAAAATATTTCCTTCTCTTCTTTGGTAAAAGCATAGCTTGCAGGACCTTGATACTGCTTTGGATGCATGCCATCTTTTTCGTTCATACGTTGCTGGTCCTCCTGTGCCTCTGTGTATCTTTTGTCTTCCCATACACGCCCAAGAAGCCTAGCTGGTTCACGCAGAGATTCTTCATCACGTGCATCACGTCGATTGTAGAGCAGACCTCTAGGTCTTTCCAATTGGGTAGGTCCCAAAATATAGATTTCTTCTTCCACATGGGTGCGTGTCCGTTAGCGTCATTCGGAACAGATTGTCCGCTGGGGCCCTTTCCAAAGATTACTTTTAAATCCTTGACTATATAAAGTATATGATCACCAGTACGGCGGCCAGGCTTCTTCCGGTGTTCTACCTCACCTTTGAAATGCTTGCCTTTCTTTCTTAAGAGATGCCTGATCGGAAGAAATCGACGATGTCCCATGTACACATTCTTCTTACATTTATCCAAATATATACTTTCAATCTCATCTAAAAAGTGTGTGCATCCATTGTATCCCTTGTTTGACTATCTTGAAAGGTTACTAAGAGTAGGCCAATCATTGATGGTTACAAACAACAATGCTCATAGGTCAAATTCCTGCTGTTTGTTCTCATCCCACACACGCACACCTTTTATATTCCACAACGGTAAAAGTTCTTCAACTAATGGCCTTAGGTACACATCAATGTTGTTGCCGGGTTGCTTAGGGCCTTGGATGAGCACTGGCATCATAATGAACTTCCACTTCATGCACAACCAAGGAGGAAGGTTATAGATACATAGATGTTGGGTTCTACGATAGGGTGCGTCGACTGCAAATTAAAATTTTCCTACGCGCAGAACAACCATGAACATGCTATAGGAGACGGATCACAGTTTGTTACCACTAGACGCGCAGTGCCGTGCAACAGAAGAAGAGTTGGGGCAGCGTGTCCGCATGGTTCGTCTCCTTCTCGTCCGATCTCCCTCGAACAGCCGGTCGTCGGATCCCTCGTACAGGTTCTCCGGAGCGGCGCAAGTGCACCGCCTCTAACGGTATCCACGCGTGCAGGAGGAACGTCGTGCAGCGGATTGCTAGCTCCGATCACACAACTGGCAGCGAGTGGAGGTGTCTATTCGCAACACATGCAAACCTTAGTGACAACGCTGAAGCAATCAATCGCATGAGTGTGCCACACCCCACTTTATATAGGCATCCGTCGTGGGCTCAACACTTGGGCCTCGCACGGATCCTAAAGCCCATAAGTCTACTCGGCCACAATCCGAATACAGCTCGGATCACATCTCGACCAAAGGTGTCCTCGGATCCGACCTCGTGAGGTTCCTTCCCTTGCTGCGCGATCCCTTAGGTTCAAGCCGGCTTGGTCGCAGATTCGGATCACCTCCAAACTGCATGGTTGGTAGCGCCCTAGCAAGGCATGCCGAACACCAAGCAGACTATGAAGTCAAGTTAGGTGAACCTCATACATCATACTTCCATTCGCTTTTGCCACAAGATATATGTTGTCGGGCTCAAGGCGCAGTCTGTCATCCTTGTGCTAGCCCGACCTCTTTTCTCGCTCCAAAGGATGCCGACCATAAACCGGATTATCTCTATAATCCTTGTCGCATGGCCATGCATAAACCGGATCACATGAGGGGCCCAGAGTACATCTCTCCTGATCGGAGGGGCAAATCCCATCTTACTCGACCATGTCTCGCAGCATGGGTCTGGACAAGCCCGAAACCTACCTTTGTAACTACCTACCACGGAGTAGCTGCTTTGGTCGCCCAAAGCAAGTCTGTCACCATCCCGAGTACATGTGCCAGCTCAGGTCTTAGGACATAGAATGTATGTTGTACTAGAGACTCACAGATGACTGATACGTCTCCGTCGTATCTACTTTTCCAAACACTTTTGCCCTTGTTTTGGACTCTAACTTGTATGATTTGAATGGAACTAACCCGGATCGACGTTTTCAGAGAATTGACCATGATGTTGTTTTATGTGCAGAAAACAAAAGTTCTCGAATGACCTGAAATTCCACGGAATATCTTACAATAAATAATAAAAAATCCTCGCTTAAAGATGAAGACCAGGGGCCCACACCACATCCCACGAGGTGGGGGCGCCTAGGGCGCGCCCTACCTCGTGGGCCCCCGACACCTTCCAACGCTAACTCCAACTCTATATATTTGCTTTCGGGAGAAAAAAATAGAGGAGAAGAAATCATCGCGTTTTTACGATTTGAGTCAGCCGCCAAGCTCCTAAAACCTCTCGGGAGGGCTGATCTCGAGTCCGCTCGGCCTCCCGGAGAGGGGATTCGCCGCCGTCATCATCATCAACCATCCTCCATCACCAATTTCATGATGCTCACCGCCGTGCGTGAGTAATTCCATCGCACGCTTGCTGGACGGGTGATGGGTTGGATGAGATTTATCATGTAATCGAGTTAGTTTTGTTAGCGTTTGATCCCTAGTATCCACTATGTTCCTCGAGATTGATGTTGCTATGACTTTGCTATGCTTAATGCTTGTCACTAGGGCCCGAGTGCCATGATTTCAGATCTGAACCTATTATGTTTTCATGAATATATGTGAGTTCTTGATCCTATCTTGCAAGTCTATAGTCACCTACTATGTGTTATGATCCGCAACCCTCAAGTGACAATAATCGGGACCACTCCCGTGATGACCATAGTTTGAGGAGTTCATGTATTCACTATGTGCTAATGCTTTGTTCCGGTTCTCAATTAAAAGGAGGCCTTAATATCCCTTAGTTTCCATTAGGATCTCGCTGCCACGGAGGGTAGGACAAAAGATGTCATGCAAGTTCTTTTCCATAAGCACGTATGACTATATTCGGAATACATGCCTACATTACATTGATGAATTGGAGCTAGTTCTGTGTCACCCTATGTTATGACTGTTACATGATGAACCGCATCCCGCATAATTATCCATCACTGATCCGGTGCCTACGAGCTTTCCATATACTGGTTTCCGCTTATTTACTTTTCCGTTGCTATTGTTACAATCACTACAAAATACCAAAAATATTTACTATTGCTCGCACTACTCTTTTGTTACCGTTACCACCACTATCATATTACTTTGCTACTAAACACTTTGCTGCAGATACTAAGTTTCGAGGTGTGGTTGAATTGACAACTCAACTGCTAATACTTGAGAATATTCTTTGGCTCCCCTTGTGTCGAATTAACAAATTTGGGTTGAATACTCTACCCTCGAAAACTGTTGCGATCCCCTATACTTGTGGGTTATCAAGACCTTTTTTCTCTGCGCGTTTGGGGAGCATAGCTCTATTCTTTGAGTCACTTGGGATTTATATCTGCTGGACACTATGAAGAACTTGAAAGACGCTAAGACAACAATCTATCCCTCAACTACGAGGGAGGTAAGGAAGCGCCATCTAGCTCGCACTTGATTCACCTTCCGTTATGAGTAAGCTAGCGACACCTAAACCTTCTTACGCTATTCGCTCGATATGTGCATGTTATTGATGATGCCACTTCGCTATGCATGATACTTATGATGAAACTACATCTATGCTTGATACCATCGCGTGCCCTTTAGTGAATTTCTTGATGAACAAATTGCTAGGGCTAGAGAGAAAGAAATTATTGAATCCGATAATATTGATGAAAATGATGATGAGGATAGGCCTATTATTCCCGAAGGTTATATTTTTGATAGAGAAGCTTCGCTGCTATTTTAGCTTTCTGCGTAAACGATAACGATGAGCTTAGAAGGTTAATAGCTAAATGGAACAAAGAATCACTTAGAGATAAAATGAGGCCTGTTCCTCGCTTTTGCTACTTCACCTATTTGTGTTCTCGATAAGGATTATGAATTCTCTGTTGATCCTGATATAATTACTTTGGTTGAATATGATCCTTTCCATGGTTATGAATCTGAAACTGTTGTGGCACATCTTACTAAATTAAATGATATAGCCACCCTATTTACTAATGATGAGAGATCGCGCTACTTTTATATACTTAAAATATTTCCGTTCTCATTAAAGGGTGATGCTAAGATATGGTTTAATTCTCTTGATCCTGGTTGTAAAAGCGTAGTCCCCGTGATATGATTTATTACTTCTCCGCTAAATATTTCCTGCTCATAAGAAACAAGCTGCTTTAAAGGAAATATACAACTTTGTGCAAATTAAAGAAGAGAGTCTCCCACAAGCTTGGGGGAGGCTTCTCAAGTTACTTAATGCTTTGCCTGATCATCCTCTTAAGAAAAATGAAATACTTGATATCTTTTATAATGGACTAATCGATGCTTCCAGAGATTACAGGTATAGTTGTGCTGGTTCTCTTTTCAGGGAAAGAACACCGGATGAAGCTAAAATTCTATTGAATAATTTGTTGACAAATGAAAATAATTTGGCACCTCCTGAGCCGGCTCCTTAGCCAGTTCCTGCTCCAGTTAATGATCCTATTCCTAAACCAACTCCAAAGAAGAGAGGTGTTCTATTTCTCAGTCCCGAGGATATGCAAGAGGCAAAGAAATCTATGAAAGAAAAAGGTATTAAAGTTGAAGATGTTAAGAATTTACCTCCTATTGAAGAAATACATGGTCTTAATTTCATCACCTGTCAAGAAACATATGATCTTAATCCTTTATTTATTGAAGAACCTCCACGATCCCGATAACCCGGCTACAGGTAGTAAAGGTAAATTCTCTATAGATTCGATGAAGGTGATATTCCTCATTATAAGTCTGCTAGACAATGCCTTGATGAGTTCGATAATTTTATTGTCAAACAAGAAAACTTTAATGCTTATTTTGGTAGACAATTGAAATATGATTAAACACTTGGGTGATTATATGGCTAATATTAAAGGTGAACTTAAACTTGTTAGAAAACATGCTTCTATGGTTACCACTCAAATGGAACAAGTACTTAAAGCTCAAAAAGAATTGCTCCATGAAATGAATAGTAAGAAAAATGATTATGCTGTTAGAGTGGCTACTAGAACTGGTAGAATGACCCAGGAACCTTTGTATCCTGAAGGCCACCCTAAGAGAATTGAGCAAGATTCTCAGAGAAATAATATTGATGCACCTAGTTCTTCTAAAAAGAAGAAAAAGAAAAATGATAGAACTTTGCAAACTTCTAGTGAACCTATTGCTGAACCACCTGATAATCCAAATGATATCTCTATATCTGATGTCAAACACAACTGGTAATAAACATGAACCTAGTGAAAATGTTAATGATGATGCTCAACCTAGTAATGATAATGATGTAGAAGTTGAACTCATTGTTGATCTTGATAACCCACAATCAAAGAATCAACGTTATGATAAGAAAGACTTTGTTGCTAGGAAACATGGTAAAGAAAGAGAACCTTGGGTTCGTAAACCCATGCCTTTTCCTCCCAAACCATCCAAGAAAAAGGATGATGAGGATTTTGAGCACTTTGTTGAAATGATTAGACCTATCTTTTACGTATGCGATTGACCGATATGCTCAAAATGAATCCTTATGCTAAATACATGAAAGATATTGTTACAAATAAAAGAAAGATACGGAAGCTGAAATTTCCACCATGCTTGCTAATTATACTTTTTAAGGGTGGAATACTAAAGAAACTCGGAGATCCAGGAGTACCTACTATACCATGCTCCATTGAAAGAAACTATGTTAAACCGCTTTATGTGATCTTGGAGCCGGTGTTAGTGTTATGCCTCTCTTTATATCGTAGACTTGATTTGAATAAGTTGACACCTACTGAAATATCTTTGCAAATGGCTGATAAATCAATCGCTATAATTGGCCGGTATTTGTGAGGATGTGCCTGTTGTGGTTGCAAACGTTACTATTTTAACGGACTTTTGTTATTCTTGATATTCCCGAGGACGATAGTATGTCTATTATTCTGGGAAGACCTTTTTCTTAATACAGCAGGGCTGTTATTGATTGCAACAAAGGCAATGTCACTTTTCATATTAATGGTAATGAGCATACGGTACACTTTCCGAGGAAACAACCTCAAGTTCATAGTATCAACTCCATTGGAAAAATTCCATCGGTTATATTTGGAGGTTTTGAATTTCCTCTTCCTATGGTCAAAAAGAAATATGATATACTTATTATTGGGGATGTGCATATCCCCGCTTGAGGTAACCTAGTGTTATTTGAAATTTCTCTGATTTCATGTTAATCTGAATGAGTTTGTTAACAAGACTTGATCAACCTTGTTAGTGGATTCCTTTCGATGAGCATGAGATGGATGAAACTAGAAGCACAACCTTCTGTACCCTCTCTATACTTTCTGTTATTTAGTTGAAATAAAGTAAAAATAGTATTTTTCTGTCAGTTTCCTGATTTATCCGTGCATTACAAAAATATCCTGAAAATAAAAATCCTCAGAATGCCATGCCAATTTAATATGATTATTTCGAATATTTAAGGATTTCATCAGGCAAAATTACTGCTGGGGAGCTGCCACCTGGCCACGAGGGTGGAGGGCGCGCCCTACCCCCCCTGGGCGCCCCCCTGCCTTGTGGGCCCACAGTGGTCCTCCTCCACTTATCCCTGCACCCATCTTCTTCCTCTTCCTCACACAAACACGAAAAACCAACTCAAGCACGAGTTCCAAATTTCTTGCTGTGATTTTCGATCTCCTTGCTCAAAGCACCTCTCGCAAAACTGCTTGGGGAGATTGTTCCTTGGTATGTGACTCCTCCATTGGTCCAATTAGTTTTTGTTCTAGTGCTTTTATTCATTGCAAATTTGTGCTGCATAGGTGACCATGTTCTTGAGCTTGCATGTCAAATTTATATGGTTCCAAGTAGTTCTAATGCTTGATATAGGCCCTAGACACTTGTAGGAGAAGTTGCTATCGCTTTATTGAAGTTGGTTCACTTTTGTTTGAAGTTACTAAAAATTTCAGATTATTTCAGAAAATAATGAAGAGACTTTGAGGGGCTCATCGACTCAAGCTCAAAGGAGAAACAAAATGAAGAAGCACAGAGGCCCAAATATAATTTGCCTGCATAATGGAGATCCGCCGTGTGAATGGCCTTCCGATAATTTCTTGATACAGCCGAGATTTATGAGGATTTCTATTCATTGATTGAGAATGTTGGCCTCACCGACTTCGTCTGTGACCAACGCCCACAAGATCTCTTACTCACAAATACTTTTGTGCAAAACTTCTACTTTTTCCCTAAGGAATCACCTCCTTCAAGAGAGAGTTTCATTTATATGACGTTGTGAAGAAAATGCCATTAGCTGAATTTTGCGTACCGCAACATAATACCCCCGAGGGTACTTTTAGAGGAACCACCTCAGAAAGAGGTGGAAGCGCTTATTAACACTATCTCCGTGGGAGAAACCAGAAGGTTTCGATGTAAGAATCACTAGCATACATTTTCCTGTATTACGCTATTTTGCCTTATTTGCTAGTCGTTGCTTGATTGGTCGCGGGAACTGTGGGAACCTTAGTGTTCCTGATATTATTATTTTGTTCCATGGTTTATACCGCGATAACACTGTTAGCATGGGCGGAATTATTGCTAGACGGTTAAGTATGAACTGCATTAAGGGTCCAATCTTTGGAGGCATTTATGCTTCACGCCGCTGCACATTTTAACATAGCTATTAGGCTTCATGAGAAAGAAGAAAAATTGCTTCCTAGTGCTTATTTAGATTATAAGAGTATGATAGCACATGATTTTCTCAAGTATAAGTGTGGAAGGAGAGCTCAAATATAAATTATTCTTTCATAAACATCATCCTGAAACTATTACCTTGCCTCTGCTCCTTCTTTGTTTAATTTTGTAGGACCTTATCTCACGTAAATGCGGCCGCTGCCTGCTTACACGGAATCTGCACCAGCCCCGGAACCGGAACCACAAGATGAGCCTCCACGATAACTGCTTATTCTTGGGATCCAGAGATGGCTGTCACCAATGGCGCCGAGTCTTCTTCATCACAAGATGCTCCCAACTATTCTTCGTCATAAAGACGTAATTCGACCAAATACACCTACATAGTATCCGCCAGTTATCCTCGAATAAACCAACTTAGGCCAAAAGCCTAAGCTTGGGGGAGTACGATTTCTCACCGACATTACATTTATGTTCACACACACTCATTGCTAGATGCTCGGTGCTCATACTCTTTCACCGCAATATCCATGCTAGTTTATTTTCTTTTTCCCGCTTTCTTCTTGTGTGTTTGTTAAACCTTAAGAAAACAAAAAAATTAGTAGTAGTTTATTTTCTGCTGTAGTAGTAATAATTAAAAAGAAAACCCAAAAATATTTCCCTGCTCTTCTCTTGCTTGTTGGGAGCTTTCCTGTAAATAGTTTTTATTCCTTTTCTTTTCTTTTGGGGGTCGAGGAGAAGACCATGATTAAATTGTTGAAATGGCTCTTATATGCATTATTGTTGATTTAACCCAGAGCCCATATTGCCTTTGTCTTCTCCTGCTTATCGAATGCTCGCAGATTCCAAATTAGTCCGATGCACGCACTCTTATTATTATTCACACTGCTCACCGTGCAAGTGAAAGGCAATTATGATGATATATGATGGACCGATCGAGATGAGAAAAGCTGGTATGAACTCGAATTCTCTTTTTTTATAAATATGATGAGTTCATCGCTCTTGATTCAGCTTGTTATGAATAAAACATGTTTGCAATGACAATTAGAGATCATAGTTGCTTGTGCCATGCTTGATTAGCTATGAGTTATAATGGTTTACCTTATGCGTGCCAACATGCTATTGAGATGGTTATGATGTGGTATGATGGGGTGGTATCCTCCTTTGAATGATTTAAGTGACTTGACTTGGCACATGTTCACGCATGTAGTTGAAACAAATCAACATAGCCTTTCACGTATATTTATGTTCATGGTGGATTATATCCTACCATGCTTGCATCCAATGTTTATTAATTTTAATGCATGTACATGGCTGTTGTCGCCTTCTAGTTGGTCGCTTCCTAGTCTTTTACTAGCCTTCACTTGTACTAAGCGGGAATACCGCTTGTGCATCCAATCTTTAAACCCCAAAGTTATTCCATATGAGTCCACTATACCTTCCTATATGCGGTATCTACCGCAGCTTCCAAGTAAATTTGTATGTGCCAAACTCTAAACCTTCAAATAAACATTCTGTTTTGTATGCTCGAATAGCTCATGTATCAACCAAGGCTGCCCTTATCTTCCATGTTAGGCGGGTTATTCTCAAGAGGAGTGGACTCCGCCCTCACTCACGAGAAAATGGCTGGTCACCGGGATGCCCAGTCGCATGCTTTATGCAAACTAAATCAAAATTAATTGCAAACAAAACTCCCCCTGGGACCTGATGTATGTTGGAGGCACTCGTTGTTTCGAGAAAGCCGTGGATTGATGCTTGTTGGTGGAGGGGGAGTATAAACTTTACCATTCTGTTTGGGAACCGCCTATAATGTGTGTGGCATGGAAGATATCGCCATCTGTTAGTTGTTATGTTGACAATGAAAGTATGCTGCTCAAAATATTATTTATCTCTATTTCAAAACCTAGCTCTGGCACCTCTACAAATCCCTGCTTCCCTCTGCGAAGGGTCTATCTATTTACTTTTATGTTATGTCATCACCCTCTTATTAAAAGCACTAGCTGGAGAGCACAGCTGTCATTTGCATTCATTACTGTTAATCTCTATTGGGTGTGACTATGATTGGATCTGTTTACCATGAATTACAATGTCTAGCCAGTCCTTGATCTATAAAGGTGCTCTGCATTTATGTTTTGCGGTCTCAGAAAGGGCTAGCAAGATACCCTCTTGTTATATCATATTATGATTGTTTTGAGAAAGTGTTGTCATCCGAGATTTATTATTATGGCTCGCTAGTTGATTATGCTGTTGATATGAGTGATTATGAGACCTGAGAATTATTCCAAATGTGGTTAGTTATGATCTTTGCTAAAAACTTGAATGCTGGCTTGACATATTTACAACAACAAGAGCAAACAGAGTTTGTAAAAGTTTTTCTTTATTTCTTTCAGTTTGTCAACTGAATTGCTTGAGGACAAGCAAGGGTTTAAGCTTGGGGAGTTGATACGCCTCCGTCGTGATCTACTTTTCCAAACACTTTTGCCCTTGTTTTGGACTCTAACTTGTATGATTTGAATGGAACTAACCTGCCCGACGGCAAGTTTCCAGTAGAATTGCCATGATGTTGTTTTATGCGTAAAAACAAAAGTTCTTTGAATGACCTGAAACTCCACGAATACCTTACAATAAATAATAAAAAATCCTCGCTAAACATGAAGACCAGGGGTTTGTCACACCCCTGCCCATTTAGGGTGGGGGGTGCGCCTCAGGGCACGCCCCCACCTCAGGGCCTCGGACACCTTCCGACGCCAACTCCAACTCTATATATTTGCTTTGGGAGAAAAAAATAGAGGAGAAGAAATCATCTGCATTTATTACGATACGGAGCCGCCGCCAAGCCCTAAAACCTCCTTGAGGGCTGATCTGGAGTCCGCTCGGGGCCCGAGAGGGGGATTCGCCGCCGTCACCATCATCAATCATCCTCCATCACCACTTTCATGATGCTCACCGCCGCATGCGTGAGTAATTCCATCGTAGGCTTGCCGGATTCGTGATGGGTTGATGAGATTTATCATGTAATCGAGTTAGTTTTGTTAGGGTTTGGTCCCTAGTATCCACTATGTTCTGAGATTGATGTTGCTATGACTTTGCTATGCTTAATGCTTGTCACTAGGGCCCGAAAAGCCATGATTTCAGAAATGAACCTATAATGTTTACATGACTATATGTTAGTTCTCGCTCTTATTTTGCAAGTCCATAGTCACCTACTATGAGTTATGATCCGCCAACCACGAAGTGACACGAATCGCGACCACGCCCGGTGATGACCATAGTTTGAGGAGTTCATGTATTCACTATGTGCTAATGCTTTGTTCCGGTTCTCTATTAAAAGGAGGCCTTAATATCCCTTAGTTTCCATTAGGGCCCCGCTGCCACGGGAGGGTAGGACAAAAGATGTCATGCAAGTTCTTTTCCATAAGCACGTATGACTATATTCGAATACATGCCTACATTACATTGATGAATTGGAGCTAGTTCTGTGTCACCCTATGTTATGATCATATATGACAAACCGCATCCCGCATAATTATCCATCACTGATCCGGTGCCTAAGAGCTTTCCATATACCGGTTTCCTTCCACAGATTTATTTTTCCGTTGCTATTGTTACAATCACTACAAAATACCAAAATATTTACTATTGCTCGTGACTACTCTTTTTACCGTTACCACCACTATCATATTACTTGCTACTAAACAATTTGCTGCAGATACTAAGTTTCCGGTGTGTGGTTGAATTGACAACTCAGCTGCTAATACTTGAGAATATTCTTTGGCTCCCCTTGTGTCGAATCAACAAATTTGGGTTGAATACTCTACCCTCGAAAAATGTTGCGATCCCATATACTTGTGGGTTATCAATGACATATCGCCAAGGCCTCATAGTTGGTCTGTTCGACTCGGATCTTATCTCGACTTTGGATCACCACGCCGAATCCGACCAGACCTTTCCAAGTCCATATTATCCGGTTAGCATCCAATGCTCCATGGCTAGTGAGACCAAGCCATCATCCGTGTCATATGCTAGTCTAGTCGGCTACACGTCCAGACAACCCTTTTGACTAGGGACCTTTTAGGACAGTAATCATACAATGCATATTCCCACAAAAAAGTCATGTACTTGCTGATATACATCATTGATAATGTCCAAGGACTATCTTTATTCATAAACACATAGGGTCATACATGATTGCCTCTAGGGCATATCTCCAACAGTCTCCCACTTGCACTAGAGTCAATCAAATAGACATCAAATGCCCATAGCTCTAACGTGCCCCTCATGCTTGGGTTGTGGAAGCGGCTTAGTCAACGGATCTCGCAACATTTGCATCCATGTGAATTTTTCATAACTCTACATCACCATTCTTTACGATCTTCAGATCGTGATATTTCTGATCTATGTGTTCCGACCTTGTGGTGATTTCGGCTCCTTGGCTTGTGCGATGGCACCAGAATTATCACAATAAAGGTCCAACAGCTTTCATCGAGGTCGGAAAATACCAAGATCATCCAGAAAATTCCGGATCCAAACACCTTCCGTTGCAGCTTCACAAGCCGTAATGTATTCAGCTTCTGTGGTAGAATCAGCCACCGTATCTTGCTTGGAACTCATCCAGCTCACCGCTCCTCCGTTCATGACGTACAGGAATCCGAAATGTGATCGACAATCATCTCTGTCGGTTTGGAAACTAGCATCGGCGTAACCCCTCACGCATTTAGCTCTTCCTCACCTCCATAAACTAGGAACATCTCTTTAGTCCTTTTTAGGTACTTCAAAATAGTCTTTACCGCTGCCCAGTGACTCTCACCTGGGTTGGCCTGGTATTTGCTCATTAGGCTTATTGCAAAGGCAACATCAGGCCTTGTACATATCATGGCATACATGATGGATCCGATCGCCGAGGCATATGGTATCCTACTCATCCCGCTTCGCCATCGATGTCGAAGGACTCGAAGTCTCGCTTAGCCTTATACCATGTGAGAGTGGCAAGAACCCTTTCTTCGCTTTCACTCATGTTGAACCGCTTCAACACTTTAACTATGTACGTGTTCCTGCTTAAGCCGAGCAGCCTCTTCGATCTATCTCTATAGATCTTAATGCCTAAAATATACATTGCCTCACCAAGGTCCTTCATCGAAAACTTGCCATTCAATGACTCCTTGACTGAGTCTAGCATCAAAACATCATTTCCGATCAGTAGTATGTCATCCACATACAAGATCAAAAACACTATCGAGCTCCCACTTAACTTCTTGTATAAACAAGATCCTCTTTGCTTTTAATGAAACCGAAACCAGTGACGACCTCATCTAAATGAATGTTCCAACTCTGAGATGCTTGCCTCAACCCATAAATGGATCTCTTAAGCTTGCATACCTTACTAGTGCTAGTCGGATCGACAAAACCCTCGGGCTGTATCATATACACGTCCTCGGTTAAATCTCCGTGAAGGAAAGCCGTCTTGACATCCATCCGCCATATCTCGTAATCGAAATATGCAACTATAGCTAGTACGATCCTCACCGACTTCAAAGATCGCCATCAAGCAGTAAGTCTTGTCGTAGTCAATTCCTTGAACTTGTCCATAACCCTTAGCGACAAGCCGAGCTTTGTGGATCTGAACATTTCCATCCACATCGGTTTTCTTCTTAAAGAACCATTTGCAACCAATGGCTGTTACGCCAGGCGGCGAATCAACCAAGTCCCAGACTTGATTCTCATCCATGGACTTTAACTCGGACCTCATGGCCTCCAGCCATGCCTCGGAATCTGGGCTCACCATCGCTTCTGCATATGTGGCCGGCTCGTCGCTTTCGAGCAACAATACATCACGCACTCTGCGCAATCTCTCCGACCTCCGTGGTTCCGGTGCCGCTTCCACTATGGGTTCCCTGACTGACTCCGGTATGATCTCATCACCAGCCGAGCCGTCCCCGAGTGGTCCTCGAATTTCTTCGAGTCGGACCATCCTCCCATTGGCCTCCCGACTAAGAAAATCTTTCTCAAGGAAAACCCCATTCCGAGCAACAAACACTTTGTTCTCTTCCCGGTTGTAGAAGCTATATCCCAAGGTTTCCCTCAGATATCCCACAAATATGCATTTGTCCTACTTGGGGTGTAAGCTTGTCTGACATAAGTTGCTTTACACATTCTTCACAGCCCCAAATCTTTAGAAAAGACAAACTGGGAGTCTTCCCGGTCCACATCTCATGTGGTGTCTTATTTACCGATTTCGATGGTACCCTGTTAAGTGTGAAAGCTGCAGTTTCTAGAGCGTATCCCAATGACAAGGGTAAATCCGATTTGCTCATCATAGACTGAACCATGTCCAACAAGGTCCTATTCCTTCGTTCCGACATGCCGCTTTCACCGTATGCATTCAAGGTGTGAGCTGAGGTACTATACCGACTTTTCATATGATCATCAAACTCCTGGCTCATGTACTCACCTCCACGATCTGTTTGTAGAAGCTTTATAGTCTTGCCGAGTTGATTCTCAACCTCGTTCTGAAACTCCTTGAACTTTTCAAAAGTTTCCGACTTGTGCCTCATCAAATAGATATATCCATATCTACTCAAGTCGTTGGTAAAAGTCATGAAGTACTGATAGCCACCTCTGGCAGTTGTGTTCATTGGTCCACACACATCACTGTGTATCAGTTCCAACAGCTTGGATGCCCTCTCGCAACTCTTTACGAAAGGAGACTTAGTCATCTTGCCTAACAAGCATGATTCGCAGATGTCTCAAACGACCAAGTCGGACGGGTTAGGAGCCCATCATCATGGAGCTTCTTCATGCTTTGAGACTAATGTCTCCAAGCCAGCAATGCCAGAAGTATGTCAGATTTATCTCCTTAGGCTTATGCCTCTTGACATTCACGTTATAGACCGGTTCCTGTTCTAGATTCAATATAAAAGCCCATCAACAATGGGTGCATAGTCAGGAACATACCATTCAAATAAAACGAACAACCATTGTCCTTTAAATTGAATTCATAACCCCGACTCATCAAACATGAGGCGTAAATAATGTTCCAACTAAGTGCAGGAATGTAATAACAATTATTCAATTCCAAAATAAATCCGTAAGGAAGTCGAGTCTGCATCGTGCCGACCTCCAACACAGCAACTCTTGCTTTGTTGCCGAACCTGATGTTAATCTCCCCTTGTGCCACACGCCTAGTTCTTACCAGCCCCTGCATTGAGTTGCAAATATGAACAACCGATCCGGTATCAAATACCCAAGAGCTACTAGGTATGTCAGCAAGGTAAATGTCTATAACATATGCAAATAAGTGTACCTTGCTTGAAGAAGCATTTCCGCCTTCTTGCCATGCTCGCAAGCCACTTGCTACAGCTTCCTCTTCCAAAGGACCGGTCTCCTTGCAATGATAGCAATGGTCTTCGAGTCCGTCCAGCATTTTGATGCAAGGGCAGAGGTTGCCATCTCCGTGCCCTTTGCCTTGGCCTTCTTCTTTGACCAACTCTTCTTGAACTTAGCCGATTTCTGCACCATCAACACTTGATGTGTGCCTTTCTTAATATCTTGCTTTGCCACTTTGAGCATCCCATGCAATTCAGTGAGCTTCTTATCCATGCCATGCATATGATAGTTCGAGATGAACGCCCCATAGTCAAGCGGAAGAGAACCCAAAACAACATCAAGAGTCAGCTCATCCAAGAGCGGAAGCCCAACCGATCCAAAGCTTGCACATATCCGATCATCTTGATCACATGTGGGCTCAGTGGATCACCTTCCTTCAACTTGCAATCCATCAATGATCGCCAGACGTTGAACCTTTCCGTCCTAGCCTGTGTCTAAAACATGCTCTTGAGACTCTCGATCATATCCTAAGCCTCAACATTTTCGAAATGTCAAGGTAAATCAGGCTCCATACAAGCCAAAGATCGTGACAAATTGATCTCCGCTGATTCATCAACGAAGTTTCGGTAGGCATTCTTAGTTGTGGCATTAGCATTATCTCGCAGTGTTCCTCTCGAAGTGGATCCTCTAGAACATGTTCCTTTTATCGTGCTTGAGAACAATTTCATATTTCTATACCAGTGGTAAAGTTTGTTCCATTCAGTTTATCCTTTTCTAGAATTTTCAATGCTAAGTTGGGTTGAGCAGGTGGTGCCAATTATATACAATAAAATTATGCATTCATTAAGCAATGTGTTTATGTAGAGTAATTGAAGCCTTAAATAGAAATACTCCCACCGGGTTAGCATCCCTCCGCAAACTCCTAGTGATTCATGTCGGAGTAAATGACCATGGGTAGCCTAGCCGGCTCCCCCTGGGACTTCTGAGAAAATTATAAGCCAATCAAGCTCTCCAAACATCCAAAACGCGGGGCCGCCTTCCCCGGCCGGGTTGACTCTCGTGCAAGCTACTGTGGAGGCGACCCGGCCCTAAAACCCACAGGAGAAGGTTGACAAGAGGGCCGACCCCAAGGAGCCAGCCACCAGAGGGCCGACCAGGAGCCGCCACGCAGAAGGCCGACTCCAAGAAGCCGCCTCGCAAAGTGCCAAGGCCGCACCTCGTAACTGCACCCACATAACGGTGATGAGACGGGCGTACATGAAGCTCGCCACCCTCAGATCTCGGAAGGCTGCAGTATACAAAGGCGCCAGACGGGCAGGCTTCACCCGTCTGCCATGACATCGCTGCCATGCTAATCATGACGTCGCCCAACGACATGTCACAAGATGACCCGGCAGTAGCTGGGCCCCTCCGGCGTAGAGAGATGCCCGACATGGTTCGCCTCCCCTGGCTTGGCCCGAGATATGGCCGGTTTCCCATAGCCGGTTTGTTCCTCCTCAAGGAAGCGCCTCATTAAGGAGGCAAGACGAGGTGAGGTTACAGTGATCGCCGCCAAGGCGGCGGTGCACCGTAGCCATGCTTACCCCGACAAAGCCCTCGTCACTGTGGATTGAGGCAACAAGAATCAGCCTCGACAAGGCCTTCTGGGTGGGACCAAATTTGTCGACCAAGAAGTGCAACAAGGGACCCACTAGTCGGCGGGAGTTCCCAGCCGCCGGGCGGAGAAGCCGGGCGGGCATAGACACCCACGGGTTAGGGCACGCGCCCTGCCGGATTACCATTGTACCCCTGGGGGGTAGGCCTATATAAACCCCCCAGGGCACCCATGCAAAGGGTTGATCTCTTAGAGTTTTAGACACCACATAGAGGGGAGAGAAGAGCTAGCCTTGCCCTTCTTCTTCCTCTCGCCGAATAGCTCAAGGAGCCTCTTGTAACTTGTTAACTTAGTGATCATGCGGAGACCCCGCAGAGCAGCAGTAGGGGTGTTATCTCCACGGAGAGCCCCGAAGCTGGGTAAGATTCGGCCAGGCATGTTCTTCGCCTTTATCTCGCTTCTGTGCACCGGCGACGCCTTATTGGCTCCTCACAATGATAAGCCACCCGCTGGCATATGTCGCACCTACCACTGTGACATTTGGCGCCCACCATGGGGCCAGGTGCACCGGCCGTCCGGAGACCTGTTCGACGGAACCTCTTCCTTCCCAGCTGGCGAGCCAGCCCAAGACGCCTCGATGGCGCTGGTTGCCCTGACAAGCACAGAAGGCGTCGCCGACGCCGCCACAAGGGCGAAGCTGCCTCGCTTGACCTTCTTGGCGAGGCTCAGATTCCGGCGAGCTCCGCCCGACGCGGCACATGCTGCCCCGAGAGCCACCTTGCCGGGCCCTCCTTGACCAACTCCACGCCTCCAGCCCGAGTTCGCTGGATTTGGAGTCGGTTATTCCACCGACCCGATGCTTTGTCGGCTCCGACATCGGCATCGCCGACGCTTCCCCACCAACGCCAGGATCTTCAACGACTCCGCCCCCCAAGCCGAGAGCTGTGGCGCCATCACCGAGGTGTCGCCATCACCACGGGCGCTCTTCCGGCGAACGCCCACGACGCTTCGCAAGCGGGCGCCGCACGACTTGTCCGCCTTCTCGGCCGACGCCACGCCGAGGCACCGGAGGCGTTACCGCTTGCTCTCCACGCTGAGGGCCGCAGGATAGCTTCCATGAGACACCTCCGCGAGGCTCACCAGCGCTGGAAGTCGCATCAAGGCCGCTTTTGGCACGCCACTTCGACGGGCCGAGCCGAAGTCGGCGTCATGCTATGAACGCAGTAGTCATCGCCGACATGCCGGAGCAGACCCGCGCTTTCACGCCACGCCGAGAACCTACGTGCCGCCTGTAGCCGTAGAGAAGAGCTGAATGGATTAGGCCCGACGAAATTTCTACATGGCTAGACGCATCCAACAACTGATTGGCGCGTCAGAGAGCGGCATGAAGACGGGCGTTCAAGGCCGAAGTTTCTCCTCTCAAGGCCGAGAGCACGGGCGCGACACATGTATACGACGCATTTACCGCTGGCAACACCACAAGACGGTAAGATAAGGGAGCCGCTGCTACCGCAGCCAACCCGGATCTCCATCGAGCGTGACGCAGAAGGCCGCCCTCGAGCTGCGGAGCGACGAGGCAACCCGGCCTCCTCCGCCTCGGGGAAAGATATCCCACCCGCCGCCGTCCACGATCTCGACTCTCGCCGCCGACTAGGCTGGCACAAGGAGTCGGCGAACGACGCCCGCCATCGGATCGATCATTTAGCGCGATCCTCGGCATTGGAAGAAGAAGACGATGTCGGCCCGCCTTTTGCTTCGCTTCAGATTCCGCGATGAGCTCCTTCCCCAAAGGGTTCTCGCCCCAAGAGACACGCCTAAGTACAACGGCTCTGCGGAATCCGGAGGATTGGTCGATCACTTCTCCACCGCAATCAAGATAGCGAACGGCAACGCTACCAATATGTGCCCTCATGCTCCAAGGCACGGCGTGAACTCGCTCAACAGCCTCAAGTCAGATAGCATCAACAGTTGGCTAGACTTCACCGAAGGCTTCATCCGCAACTTCACTCACCAAAGACTCTACAAGCGGGCCCCCAAGCCTGCATATAGCTCTCTTGTGCGCATAAGGGCCCATCAGATCAACTTCGCGATTACCTCACGCTGGGTCTGAGCTCCGCAATTCCCCGCGAGGGGTGCACGAGGTTCGCCATAGAGTATTTCATCACGGGGTGCCGAAGGCACCTCCTCAAGCACAAGCTCCTCCGCGACGAGCCGACTACCTCGACGAAGCTGCTAGTCATAGCGGATAAGCACGCCAATCACGATTCCTCAATGAAAACCGAGCCCGAGTAGACGCCCGGAAGGTACTCAATCCGTTTCCAAAACGCCGGGCTGGGGACTCCACCGACGTCTGCATTCAGAGCGACAACAAGCGAGAAGGGCCCACGTCAGCCCGACTACCGGGTAGTCGGCCAAGGGCTGCCGAAGATTTAACGACCTGAGGGGCGGCCTGCCGCCTAAGAAGGCCGATGCAGTCGGGTTTACAGCCGGCTTTCTCCCACGCAAGCCCTCGACGCCTCTTAAGTTCCACAGCCGCGCGAAGCCGCCCAACCATACAACCCGGAAATGCCACTAGCTCACCTGAATCACCAAAGGCGAAGGGCCGGTGCCGCTTCGGCCGCAGGGATAGCCGCCTCGCTTCCTCAACACCGCCGCCGCTGACCAGCAGGCCGTCGGGCCGCCCAAGACGAAGTTCCTCGATGAGCATGCCGCTTACGCCGCCTTTTACAAGCTCGCTCAAGATCGGCGCAGCTGCACCGACAAAGACTAAGAAGTCAACGCGGTCGCTTCCAACAACCCCGAGTACATGCACCGGTCGAAGGCCTATCACCGGAGCCGGGCCGAACACCCAGAGGTGATGCCGCCCCGGCTCTTATGCATTGGTTCTCGGAGGCAACCCTAGCAATGCATGTGCTTGCTGCCCGATTCTCCACAGGCCGATAGACGGCGGAGCAAAGCATCAACATCCTTGCATCATGACGCCATGGAGAAGCTAAACATCAAGACCAAGCACCTCATGCTGCTTCGGACCGCGTTCCATGGCATCATACCCGGCCTGTCCTGCTCACCGATCGGCAAAATCAAGATAGATGTTCTCTTTGGGGACAAGGATCACTTCCGCCGAGAAGCAATATGGTTCGAGGTGGTGGACCTTGAGAGCCCTTATCATGCGCGCTGCTTGGCCGACCTGCTCGCCAAGTTCATGGCCGTGCCCCACTACGCCTACCTCAAGATGAAGATGCCAAGTACCAAGGGTATCCTCACCATAGCCGGCGATTACAAGAAGTCCTCCGAGTGCGCGGCTGCCAGCAGCCGGCTGGCCCAGTCCCTTGTGATCGGTGAAGAAAAGAAAATGTTGGACCGAGTCGTGGCCATGGCTGGCAAGCAGCCGACTTTGTCCCCCGACCCCAAGGAGTGTGATGCCCAAGGTTCTTTCCAGCCGGCCAGAGAAACGAAGAAGATCCCTCTGGACCTGGAGCACCCGGAAAGGTTTATTGTCATTGGCAAAACTCGACAGCAATAGGAAGGCGAAGCTCGTCGATTTCCTCCGCGGAGAATCGGACATCTTCGCATGGTCCCCAAGGACATGCCAGTGTTCCAAGGAATTCGCCGAGCACAAGCTACACATCCGGCAGATGCAAAACCAGTCAAAGCCCCTCCGCCGATTGTCGGAAGAGAAGAGAAGGATCGAGGAGAAGAGATAGCCCGCTCCTAGCAGCCGGCTTCATAATGGAGGTGTTCTTCCGGAATGGCTTGCCAACCCGGTCCTCGTGGTCAAGAAGAATAACAAGTGGCGATGTGTATAGACTACACAAGCCTCAACAAAGCCTGCCCCAAAGACCCTTTCGCCTCTGCCAAGGATTGATCAAGTGATAGACTCCACACCGGATGCGAAATGTTGAGTTTCTTGGATGCCTACTTCAGCTACCACCAGATAAATCGACCCGGCCGATCGCATCAAGACCGCCTTCATCACGCCCATTCGAGTCACACCGACTATGACATTTGGCTTGAGAAATGCCGGTGCCACTTTTCGCCGCTGCATGCGTATGCCTCCTCAAGCAACTCGGCAGAAATGCCCACGTCTATGTAGACGATATCGTGGTGAAGACGGAGAAGCGCGGCACCCTGCTGGAAGACCTCGAGGAAACGTTTGAGAATCTACGCCGGTTTCAGATCAAGCTCAACACCGAGAAATGCGTGTTCGGAGTACCAGCCGGCCAAATTCTAGGCTTCCTGGTCTTCGAACGCGGCATTGAATGCAACCCAGTGAAGATCAAGGCCATTGAGGGAATGGAGATTCCCACCAAGCTACGAGATGTCCAGAAGTTCACCGGATGCTCGCCTCCCGAACCGCTTTTATCACCGGCTTGGAGAGAAAGCTCTCCCTCTATCGACTCATGAAGAAAACCACCCACTTCGAGTGGAACGACTAAGCCGTCACCAAGCTTTCACGAGCTGAAGAGGATGCCGCCACGCTACCAGACATGGCGCCGGTTGAGAAAGAGCCCATGCTCCTCTACATTGCCGCTTACTACCGGGTGGTCAAAGATCGCCATCATGGTCCAAATACCGTAAGAAGGTCGAGCTCAGCCAGCCTAGAGGCCGGTGTACTATTTAAGTGAAGTACTGTCTACCTCGAAGCAGAACTACCCGCACTACCAGAAGATGTGCTATGGTGTGTACTTCGCTGCCAAGAAGCTCAAGCCCTACTTTCAAGAGCACCCCATCACGGTCGTGTGCACTGCCCCGCTCGCCGAGATCATAGGCAGCCGGGATGCATCCGGCCGGGTGGCAAAATGGGCCTTTGAGCTGGCCCCCCTACACGGTCTTCTACCAGCCTCGCACCGCCATCAAGTCCCAAGCATTGGCCGACTTCCTCGTCGACTGGGCCAAGACCCAAAGACGCATCACTGCCCCGACTCCACTCATTGGCGGATGCACTTCGGCGCGTCTAAGATGCGACCGCTTGGGAGCCGCATCATCCTCACCTCTCCCAAAGGCGACAAGCTCGTATACACACAATGCAAATTCATTTTGCCGCTTCCAAGAACGTAGCCGAGTGCACGAGGCGCGCCATACACGGGTTCCGCCAGCCAAAGAGCTCGACATCCGCCGGGTCCTGTGCTATGGCGACTCGGATTTGGTAGTCCAACAATCATCTGGCGACTGGGACGCTAAGGACGCAAACATGGCAAGCTACCGCTTCCTCGTTCAGCAAATCAGCGGGTATTTTGAAGGATGCGAAGTTCCTCCACGTGCACACGGGCCGACAACGAGCAAGGAGATGCCCCGCACGGATAGGCTCCACTCGACAAGCTATACCAACCGGGCGCCTTTCTCCAACGCCTTCTCAAGCCGCCTATCAAGCCGCCTCCGTAATCCGATTCCATTTTCATGCCGCTTAACCTCGGCGAGCCGATCCGCTTGGGGACTTCAACAGCGTTCGGGACTGCCATAGTCGCACCCGCCCGGGACTTCGTAACCTCGCCTGGGACTACGGTAGCCGCCCGGGATCGTGACGACACAAAGAAAGTGTGGCCGACTCCAGCTGGCTTCACCACCCAGCCCACTCGCCCAGTTGCGTGAGCCGTGTTGGCTATAGAAGAAGTCACAGGGCCCATCATGGGCTCAGCCCATCCTCAAATTCGGTAACAGAGAACCGCCGGGCCGACGAGATCTCTGCAAGACAAGTCCAACATCGAGCCGGAGCATACACAATTGTTAACAGAGAGTTTCAGCGCAGCGCCACCGAGTCTTCCAACAAGCGCCGAGCTGCAGAAGGCATAGCAATCCTCAAGTACATTCACTATATAATGCGCCACCACGCCGCCTCAAGATCACTCATTGCCAAAGCTTTCCGCCATGGATTCTTTTGGCCGATCATGGACGACGCCAAGGAGTTGGTCAAACATTGCAAAGGGTGCCAAGTCTTCAGCTCCGTGCAACACCGCCGTTTCGCACTTCAAGACCATTCCCCACCGCCTTTTGCCGTCTGGGGATTGACATGGTGGGCCCGTTCAAGACGGCAAGACGGCGGCATGACACATCTGCTCGCCGCCAGGACAAATTTACCAAGTGGATTGAAGCGGTTTATCAAGAAGCTAAATGGGCCGATCGCTGTGACATTCATTGCAGATATTACAACTCGGTACGGGCGCTACACACAGCATCATCACCGACAATGGCACGAATTTTGCCAAAGGAGCATTGGCACGCTTCTGCAGGACATGTGGCATCCGATCGACTTAGCGCCCGCTGCTCCACCCACAGTCAAATGGCCAAGTTGAGCGAGCAAATGGCCTCATCCTTTCCGCATCAAGCCCCGAATTAGTCGTGCCATTGGAGCTGCCTTCGCCGGTTGTTGGCTCGACGAGCTGCCGCCGCCCTTCTGAGTCTGCAGACCACCCCGAACAAGTCAACCGGCTTTCACCCCTTTCTTCCTCGTATATGGTGCCGAGGCGGTCATCCCAACTGACATCGAGTTCGACTCGCCTCGGGTGACCATGTACACGGAAGCAGAGGCCAAGGAAGCACGAGACGACAAGGCCGACCTGCTAGAAGAAAGCGAATCTGTTAGCCCTCACCGTCCGCCATCTACCGCCAGGGCTTGCGCCCGCTACCACAACCGAAAGGTCAAGCCAAGATCCTTCCAAGAGGGTGACCTTGTGCTCGCCTGATCCAAATAACAGCCGCCAGCACAAGCTCTCGCCCTTGGGAAGGCCCCTTCACATCAATGCAGCATTGGGCAACGACTCCTACCACTGATCGACGCACGTAAGCCAAGGCACGAAAGAGAGATGATTATGCAAGGAGTCGAACGACTCATGGAACGCGAACCTCCTCCGAAGATTTTACAGCTTAAAAAGCAGTGATGTATCACGCTACCTTTTGTACTAAGTATGAGACAATAGGCCCCTCGAGGAGCACTCGGGACTTCCACCTTTTTATCTATGAATGACGAAAGTATCATGCTTATGATTATGTCACTACATTCTTCCTCCTCGTCTCGCACCGGTTCACTAGTCGGCCCGGGACCGGCCGCTTTGAGTTATATTCAAGTTCTACCGTAAGTCGGACAAGTAGTGTGTCAAGACCCAAGCTTTCTTCTTGTCGAAGCCACAACAAGAATCGGCTGTCCGGCCGGCAAGAGTCAAAGGCAGGAAGAGATGCCCACATGAAAACGGCTAAGGTCTAATGAACTTATATAACAAAAGCCGGTTTCATCCCCGCCGTCACGACCGATCGCCAGAAAGTAGCCGGCCGCCGCTTCCCCATTCACCTTGCCACAATCTAAGAAAAGCTCAAGTACTTGTCTTCCCACAATGGTTGAGCCTTCCCACCACGATCGGCAGAGCAAATTGCTCGGGTCAGAAGGCGGCGAATTAAGGAAGGCGGCAAAGGAAACAGCCTAAGGATAAAAAGCAAATACGAATGGAAGCCAAACACATGCATGATTATATTTACACAAAAGCCTTCGAAAGGCCGGCATTCAACATAGTTTGAATACACCCCCAGTGGGTGGAACCACGTGAATTTAATAAAAAAGTTGTTCAAAGAGTAACAGAAGGAAAGCAAGAACGGCAGATCGTGCCAAGGGAGCGGCGGGCTAGCTCGGGCAGGTCGGCAGAGGCGGCAGAGTGCCGCCGGAGGAGTGGCCGGTGGCGGGTCTCGGCTCGATCATCACCTCTGGCAGACAATGGCCAAGGCGCCGCTGGTCTGGAGGCACGATCAGTCAAGTCGGCCGGTCACTTCATTGCCGGGCACGACGCTCGCCGCCTCCCTTCTTCTTCGCTTTCGCTGCTGGAAGCGATGTCTCGGCCGAAGTCCTCACTCTTCCGCTGGTTCAGCCCGAACTACCTCCCGGTCATGACGCTGTTGTCATTCACCTCGTGGAGCAAAAACGCTGGTGTCGGTATAGTCGGGCGATTGCCGAGGTGCTACCGGATGATATCCCGGGCCGCACCGCCACCAAATTTCTCCTCCGCCGCCTCCCCGCCGCCAGTGCTCAACACTGGGCTAAGCTCAGCCCACGATACCAGGCTCGGACGAACTCCAGCGCCCGCCTGGCGCCAGACCGAGCAGCGCAAGCCTTCCAGGCCTCGAAGCGGCCAACCGCAACCTCCATCTAGTCGCAGTCCGACTGGGGGTACGGGGAATCGCCTCGCCGAGCCAGAGGGCGGTCAGACTTTGCGCCGCAAGACGCCGAAGGCGGGCGGAGTGAGCAGGCGGTGAGCCGCAGCGGCTCGATCGTAAAAGCTGCTCCTCAAGCGTCCGGCCGCATCTCGGCGCGATCTCAACTTCGCTTGCCGGGCGAAGCCGCGGTGGGCCTGGCGGCTTGGTCAAGGGCGACGTACGGAGTAACAGGGAAAGTAATCTGCATCAAGAACAAAGAAGCAAAGACAAAAATCAGAAGATAAACAAGAGGGCAAGGGCAAGCAAAGGGGTGAAAAGAAGGCGGCTATCGCGATCAGATCCTCAACTCCGTCCATAGCCCTCGCTCGCTTGCTTCGCTTCAGCCTAGCCCGCCTGGGTCTCGAACTCGCCTTAAGGGCGGCTCACCATCCTGCGCCTTCTTCAAGGCCGCCTTTATGGCTCTCCTCCTGGTCGGCCGCTTTTTGGCCAGGTCGTTCTCGGGCCAAGGTGCTGCACTCAGCCTCCTTGGCGCCAAGAGCGGTCTGGGCCATGCCTAGCTGCTCCTCAAGTCGGCATTGGCCTCGCAAGCATGAAGAAAAGGAAAAAGCAATATAAGGAAGAAGTCGTGAGAGGAAGATCCGACCCACTACTACAGCAATCGGCCCGAATCTCTGGGGACTACACTCCAGCAGGGTACTGACGCTACCCACATGAGATAAAAAGAAACAAAGCACTCACTCGGCTATTAGTCGTCGGCGGCCTTCGCTCAGCTCCCGGGCCTGGAGTTGAAGGCAGCCGCTGAGATTGTGGTACTCCCGAAAATCGCATCGAGTGCTAATAAGAATAAGATAGCCGCCAAGGTTTAATAAAGTTCCAAGTCGCTTCGCCCGCAGCCGACTCGAACTCGGGACTACACTCAGCAGGCTGACGCGCCCCACGGAAGAAACCAAGAAAGAAATCGACCAAGGCTAGAAGACTCACCGGATGACCGCCGCGTAGTAAGAAACTCCTGGTATACCGCTGCGCCAAGCTGCCCTGGAAGTCCGTCAAGGTCGGACCTCTGAGCCGTGTAGTTCAGCTCGGTTGTTCCACGCTGGTGTCCACTTTCGACGGCCGCATCAAGCACCTCTCCAGATCTCGAGCCGAGCTGCCGAGCTGGCGCCCAGCTCCCTCATGGCTCCGGCGCCAAGACGCCTCCGCTGCCGGGCGTAGGCGGCGATCCAGACCACAAGATCCGCCTCGCCGCCGACTCGCTTCTCAAATGGCTGCTCAGTAGCACCGCAGCAGGTCGGGCCAGCCTTTGGCCTGCTCCAGCCGACGCCGATCGTGGACGCCTCCAGGATGATCACATCGCCCTCCTCCTCTCCATCACCGGCTAGTCACGGTCGGCCTCCTCTGACAGGGGCACGGGGATGTTGGGAGCTACGGCGCGAAGAGGAATAACGAGCCGTGGAGGCCGATTGCGCAGAACCTCCACCTCCCTCCCCGCGGCCGCAGCCTCCGCCTGAGCCTTGGCCGTTGCGTCGGCTTGCACCTCGGCCGACTTCTCCGCTTAAGCCTCCCGGGCGGCCTCCTCCGCCTCCGCTTCCCCCTGGGCCTCCCGCGCCTCCGTGGCGTTAAAGCCTCCGTTGCCTCCATGAGGTGTTGGCGAGGATCCACGCGGGGAACTCGAAGACCCTCCCATCGGGTCCGGCTATGGAGGCGCAGAAACCCGCTCGAGGGAAAGCGGCGCCTGATCGGAAAATCAAGAAGAAGGTTCAAGAGCCCGCCAAAGAAGACAACAAGAAAGCACGAGACGTTCAACACTTACGCCGAGACCACCCGTGGCTGCTTCACCACCTGCTTGAAGCGGGCCGCTTCATGACGCTTCTCCCCGCCTCGCCGTGGCAGCCGTGGAACCCTTGTTTTTCGCCGGTCAAGAGACCCGCCCGACCCGGGACGCTTTTTATGCGCGCCAACCCGAGCAGTCATGGCCTTGTAGAAGGTCCCGCGCCTTGGCGATCGGCTGCCGGCTGGCGGCGCGGGATGGCCTCGGCTTCATCATCGTCCGACCAGTCCTCAAGGCCGGCTGGCTCGGGCCGCCGCCTCCGGGCTGCTCGACTATGGCGTTGTCCATGGCGGCCGCCTCAGATCTAGGTCGCCGGGTCGCCCACCGCAGACGGTCGGCCATAACCGGCGCTTCGCCCAGGCCCCGGCCGCCGGTCGAAGAAGAGGGTTCTGCTCAAAGACAAGCCGATTAGTCAAAAGTCGGCCGTCACGAACCCGGCAACAAAAGAAGAAGAAAAGAAGGCAAACTCACCACAGGCGGGGGATCGGCCCGAGAATACGGCGCCTTGCCATACTGCCACTCCTCGGTGAGCTTGCAGTTGGAGATGTAGTTCACCATGTAAGACACCTCGTCACGAGGCATCTCCTTGGTGCTCACCGACATGGGCCCGGCGGCCGCCATCTGGCAGATCATAGCGGCCGCCTTGAACGGAGCACCCGGCGCCCACGGCGAGAGGCGACCAGGTCGGCCCCCGACCAAGCCCTCCGATTGGGCCATATCACCCGAGCCGGTTGACGGCAAAGTTCCCCAGCCGTGGAGAGCGACCTGCTCGGTAGGACCAAGACGGTTGCCTCCCAGCCGTGCCGGGCCGCTATTTAAGCTAGCAGGTTGTGAAGTCGCCGCCATGGGCGACGTTCTTCACGTGAGAAGTATGATTGCTGCAGAGCTTCACCGACCTGGATCAGCGGGATAGGCGGAAAAGGGTTGTTGTCGGCCGACTTCCTCGCATGGCAATGAAGGCGCCGACAGGAGCGAGGCACACTCAAGGAGACGGTGCCGAAGCTTGCACCGGAAGAACTCCCCCAAAGAGCTCAAGGGTGGGAGGACGCCAAGAAAACCGTCGCACAGGGTGACGAAGGCCGACAACAGCATCACCGTGTTGGGGGTGAGATGATGCGGCTGGAGGCGATAGAACTCGAGGAAGGAGCGGAAGAACCCGCTCGCCGGCAGGCCGAGGCCACGCAGGCAAGGCGAAGCGAAGATGACCCGCCTCCTCCGGGCTGGCGTAAAACCTCCGCCTCCGGCGCTAGGCGGGTCTTCACGTAGCTCTCGCCCGGCAGCCGCAGCGTCTTACGAAGCCAATCAATGTGGTCCTCATGGACGTTGGAGCCATCGCACGAGCTAGATAGCGCCATGGGAGCGAGGAGGAAGCGAGAGAGGCGCGGCGGCGGAGAGCGCAACCACGGCGCGGCGGTGAGGGCGCCAGGCTGGCGGAAGAAAGGAGAAGGAGGCGAAGGAAGGTGGAGCAAGGGCGGCGAAAGGCAGCGCTCCCGCCTCCTCCCCTACTTATAGGCTCTGCGACGGAGCCGAGGAGGCAAGGCGTGGGGAACGTGGTATTAATCGCGCCTACTCCCCCACGCCCCGCGATTATTGCGCCTAAAGGCGCTTAAACCGCCATGGGAAGGCGAAAAGTCCGTTTCGGGCCATAGAGGATCCGCATGGGCCGAGGCTCAGGCATGGCGGGCCCCGACCGCTGGGCGAGTCCCATCAGCAGCGTGGGGTCGGCAGGCCTTTTTGCCACATGGCGCACGGAGTGGCGGTGGTCAACGCTACAGTCGGCTTATGCGTTCTCACCTTCAAGCCGCATGAGCCTCCCAAAGACAGAGCGCCTGGCCAAAGCCGCTCCCTAGGCTGCCGCCCTCCGATAGGGAAGTCGATCGAGCTTCGTCCTCTCTTCGCCTCAAGATCAACCAGCTTCGGGACTACCGTCGGAGTAATGACCACGGGTAGCCCAGCCGCTCCCCACAGGACTTCTGAAAATTATAAGCCAATCAAGCTCTCCAAACATCCAAGATGCGGGCCGCCTTCCCTGGCCGGCTGACTCTCGGCCGGCTACCGTGGAGGCGTGCCCGCCCTAAACCCACAGGAGAATGCCGACAAGAGGGCCGACTCCAAGGAGCCGGCTATCAGAGGGCCGACTACGGGAGTCGGCCATTAGAAGGCCGACTCCAAGAAGCCGGCCCCGGCAGTGCCAAGGCCGCACCCTCGTAATCTGCACCCACATAATGGTGATGAGACGGGCGTGGCTACAGTGAAGCCTGCCACCCCCAGATCCCGAGGCGATGGCACACAAGGCGCATACAGACGGGCAGCCATCACCCATCCGGCGCGGCACTGTTGCCATGCTAATCATGATGTCACCCATGACAGTCACAAGACGACCAGGTATGTGGCCCCTCCGGTCGAGAGAGAGATGCCCGGCGGCTCGGCCTCCCCGCTTGGCTCCGAGATATGGCTGGTTTCCATAGCCGGTTTGTTCCCTCCTCGAAGGAAGCGCCTCATTAAGGAGGCAAGATTTAGGTGAAGATGAAGATCGCCGCCATGGCGAGACTGTAGCCATGCTTACTCCCCGACAAAGCCCTCGCCACCGTGGATTGGGGCAACAAAGAATCAGCCCCGACATGGCCTTATGGGTGGGACCAGCTTGTCGACTAAGAAGTGCAGCCGGCTGGGACCCACTAGTCGGCGGGTGCCTCAGCTGCCGGGCGGAGAAGCCGGGCGGGCGTGATCGACGGCTAGGGCCCGCGCCAAATGATTATTTGTACCTCCGGGGTAGGACTATAAACCCCTGTGGCACCCATGCAAAGGGTTGATCTCTTAGAGTTTTAGACACCACATAGAGGGAGAGAAGAGCTAGCCTTGCCTCTTCTTCTTCCTCTCGCCGAACAGCTCAAGGAGCCTCTTGTAGCTACTTGTTAACTTAGTGATCATCACGGAGACCCACAGAGCAGCGACAGAGGGGTGTTATCTCCACGGAGAGCCCGAAGCTGGGTAAGATTCGCCGTGCATGTTCGCCTCTTTATCCCGTTTCCAGCACTCGCCACGATCTTATTGGCCCCCACAATGATAAGCCACCCGTTGGCATATGTCGCACCTACCACCCGACAATTGAGGATCCGACTAGCACATGCGACTAGTGAGCTTTAGCATCACTGCTAGACAACATGCCTACTCGGTAAGCAACTCCTTGCTAATCGTATCTCTATACAACTCCTGTCGGTCGGGAAGGCATCTCAAACCCCGGCCCCCAACCTTCTTTGCCACAAGTTCCCAAACCATTTTGATAGACTTGTCAAGTTAACCTGATGCAGTGCATGTCCATGTCCGACACAAACCCTTCAGTTCAAGGACAGCCAGCAGCACCCCAATTTTATGAGCCCACTACTAGACGTACTTGATGTGCGAAGGTGCAACATCGGGGATGGCAATTAGCTTGATATTCATGAGGGATCTTTCTACCATTTTAACATGCATAGAAACAAAGAAGCATAACAATCACAAATAAACATATATTGTGAAATAGTATGGCTCCTTCATG
Source organism: Aegilops bicornis (assembly GCA_021605145.1). Lineage (NCBI taxonomy): Eukaryota > Viridiplantae > Streptophyta > Magnoliopsida > Poales > Poaceae > Aegilops > Aegilops bicornis. The sequence goes on along the minus strand of CM038674.1, from coordinate 581,011,969 downwards.
GATGTTCTGCTAGGTCGGCTCAATTCGATGCGACCATCTAGGAACTCCATCTTGTTTGTCACGCCGGACGCCAAGACACCAACCTGATCTCTATTATCCAACTACTACAACTAGCAATGAATTTTACATAGAGTCACAAGCTCGACACGCAGGTGATCATACAATATAATGACAGCACTTTATTCTCGCCGTACGGTCGACAAACATGACGACAAAGCCATGTATAAATTATACACATGCATCACATACACATGAGCCATACTATACACATCAAACCTGCAAAACAAAGTTAATGCGATAGAATCACATTCCACCGGGTTGTATGCAGTACGAAATACAAGGCGCTTACGCACACACAGCCGTCCTAATTAAGATCGGACACGCGGTCAGACCCGCGCGCTCGAATCACGCCGCAATACCGATCGCGGTAGCAGTTGAAAATCACAGACGGGATCACATCTGCACTCCGATCACATTGATTTTTCTGATTTATCTCATCGATCATCACGAATCCGATTCGGATTTACGTTTCACTGTTAACCCTGATGGCGGATAACCGATCGGCAGGGGGTTGTGTTACGACCTCACCGATCCCGATTGACAGAAAACATAGCCTCAACGATTCCCATGTGCAGTTGATCACATCAACCGTGCACATAGCCAATCTCATAAACAACAACAGATCTCATCTGCCGCATCCACATATCTAATATGCATACGATCTGAAACCAAATCCTATAGCAGAGGCTCTGATACCACTATTGGGTTCTTACGGTAGGAGTGCCGATTGCAAATTAAAATTTTCCCACGCAGAACAACCAGAACATGCTACAGGAGATGGATCATAGTTCGTTACCACTCAGACGCGCAGTGCGGCAGCGAAAGAAGAGTTGGGGAAGAAGCTGCTCGCGTGGTTCGTCTCTTTCATCCGATCTCCCTCAACAACCGGTCCGCCGGATCCTCGCATAAGTTCGCCGGAGTGGCGCAAGTGCACCGCCTTTCTAACGGTATTCGTGGCGCAGGAGAGGAATTTCGTGCGGCGCGGATCTGCTAGGTCCGATCACATTAACCGGGCGGCAAGTGGAGGTGCTCCATTCGCAACACATGCAAAACCCTAGTGATAAATACCGAAGCGATCAATCGCATGAGTGTGCCACACCCCACTTTATATAGGCATCCGTCGGGCTCAACAACACTTGGGCCTCGCACGGATCCTAAAGCCCATAAGTCTACTTCCGCCACAATCCGAATACGTACTGGATCACATCCGACTCAATGTCCTCGGATCCGACCTCGTAGAGGTTCCTTCCCTTAAGCGCACGACCCTTAGGTTCACCGGCTTGGTCGCGATTCGGATCACCAATCAACTGCATGGTTGGTAGTGGCCCCTAGCAAGGCATGTCAGAACACCAAGCGAGACTATGAAGTCAAGTTAGGCGAACACATACATCATACTTCCATTCCTTTTGCCACACGATATATGTTAGCCTGGGCTCAAGGCTTAGTCTGTCATCCTTGTTCTAGCCCGACCTTCTTTCTCATTCGGATGATGCCACTCATAAACCAGATTATCTCATAATCCTTGTCGCATGGCCATGCTTATCGCGGTCGGATCACACGAGGGGCCCAGAGTACATCTCTCCTAATCGGAGGGGCAAATCCCATCTTGCTCGACCATGTCTCACAGCATGGGTCAGGACAAGCCCGAAACCTACCTTTGTAACTACCCAGTCACGGAATAGCGTTTGGTCGGCCCAAAGCAAGTCTGTCACCATCCCGAGTACATGTGCCAGCTCAGGTCTTAGGACATAGAATGTATATTGTACTAGAGACTCACAGATGACATATCGCTGCGTCTCATAGTTGGGTTTGTCTGACTCGGACCTTATCTCGACTCGGATCCGACTACGTCGAATCCGACCAGACCTTTCCAAATCCATATTATCCGGTTAGCATCCAATGCTCCATGGCTAGTGAGACCAAGCCATCGACCGTGTCACATGCTAGTCTAGCCGGCTACGCGTCCACACAGCCCTTTCGACTAGGGACCTTTTAGGACAATAATCATACAATGCATAGTCCCACAAACAAGTCACGTACTTGCTGATATACATCATTGATAATGTCCAAGGACTATCTTTATTCATAAACACATAGGAAATATCATCATACATGATTGCCTCTAGGGCATAACTCCAACAATAGAGTCATAGGCCAGATGCTATGATTGCTGCTCTGCTCCCCAAAAGGATTAATGCCATCTGCACTTATACCAAACCATAAGTTCCTTGCATCATCTGGAAACTCCGACCACTTTCTCTCGATTTTTATCCACCGCGACCATCAGCGGGTACTCTCAACATCCCGTCTTTCTTACGGTCTTCTTTGTGCCATCGCAACAACTTGGCATGCTCTTTGTTTTGAACAAACGTTTCAACCGTGGTATTATAGGAGAATAGCACATCACCTTGGAAGGAATCCTCTTCATGGGGCGCTCGCCCTCAACATCACCAGGGTCATCGCGGCTGATCTTATAGCACAATGCACCGCATACCGGGCATGCATTCAAGTTCTCGTACTCCTCACCGCGTCAGAGGATGCATTCATTAGGGCATGCATGTATCTTCTCCACCTCTAATCCTAGAGGGCAGACAATGTTCTTTGCTTCAAACATATTGACGGGCAATTTGTTGTCCTTTGGCAGCATCTTCTTTAACATTATCAGCAACTTTTCAAATCCCTTGTCAGATACACCATTCTCTGCCTTCCATTGCACCACTAGTGTGGTACCCAGCTTTTTCTTGTCATCTTCGCAATTTGGGTACAACAATTTTTTTTGATCCTATAACATGTGTTGCAACTTCAACTTCTCCTTTTCCCTTGTGCAGTTTCTCTTTGCATCAGCAATGACCCGACCAAGATCATCAGCGGGCTCATCTGATGCCTCTTCTTCAGCTTCTTCCCACATTGTAGTACCATCATATTCAGGGAGCCTAGGATAGTTGTCATCATTCTCTTCCATTATAACCCCTCTTTCTCCATGCTTGGTCCAACAGTTATAGCCGGACATGAAACCGGATGAAAGCAGTGGCTGTGAAAGACTTTTCAGGTAGAGTAATTCCTATCATTCTTACAGACAGCACATGGACAACACATAAATCCTTTCCGCTTGTTTTCCTCAGCCGCAAGCGGAAAAGTATGCACGCCATTAATGGATTGGGGAGAGCGTCAGTCATCGTACATCCATTGCAGGTGCATCTTCACTACACAACATCGAAAAGAGCAAATTAATACAAGTTCATACATAAAGTTCATACACACTTATTCTCATAAAACAACATACAAATATCTAGCTAAAGCATTTAAATGCAACAACAAATGCGATCAAGATCGCAACTAAGGTAATAATTGATCCAATAGCATAACGATACCAAGCCTCTTTATTAGCGGCATATTTTCTAATCTTTCTAATCTTCAAGCGCATTGCATCCATGTTGATCTTGTGATCATCGACGACATCGGCAACATACAACTCCAATTTCATCTTCTGTTATTCAATTATTTTCAAATTTTCTTTCAAATATTCGTTTTATTTTTCAACTAAATTTAATTTTTCGACAAGAGGGTCGGTTGCAATTTCCGGTTCACATACCTCCTAGATAAAAATATCTATGTCAACTTGATGGGCATAATTGTCATAAACACGAAATGCAACAAGTAGTTATAAAAGAGAATATACCACATCCGAGTCATAAACCGGACGAGGGCCGACGGGGACGGATATCAAAACCATGGCACTATGTATAACAAATAATCATACAAGTAAGAAAATTATACAAGTACCTACCTAAATCATACAAATAAGATCTTTCTTTTTTACAAAAAGGATAAGAACAAGAGGCTCACCAAGGTGGTGCCAGCGACGGAACGGTGCAGGCGATCAACGATGGTTAGGATGGGGACGGGAAGGCACTAAGTAAACCACACCTACACATATGTAAACTAAGAAGTTAATTTGAGCTGAAATTGCATATAAATCAAATAAACTCCCACATAATTACTCCCAAACTAAAACCCACAAATCACTATACTTATAGAGCATTGCACGAGCTAAACTAGCAATGAGAGATGAAAGGACAAAGTTGCTAGCCTTTTAGAACACATGGATAGATGGGGTGCCTCAAATCTTGACAAATCTTGGCAAAAATGGAGGATGAGCTCGAGCAAGGGGAAGAGAACAGAGGAGAGAAAGAAGAAAATAGAGAAAGGAGAGCTTGGGATCGGGCTGTACGAAGCACTATATATAGTGATATCTTTAGTCCCGGTTGGTGATACAAACCGGGTGTAAAGGTCAACCTCTAGTCCCGGTGGGTGATACAACCGGGACTAAAGGGGCTCGCAGGGGCCCCAGCCTGACGCCAGCCTGCCACCACCCCTTTAGTCCCGGTTGGTATCACCAACCGGGACTAGAGGTCACAAATGAACCGTGACTAAAGGTGGCCATGCCCCCCTCCGCTCCTAGTTGTTGGGACCGGGACTAATGATCACATTAGTCCTGGGCCCAAACCGGGCCGGGACTAATGCTCCGGACCAAAGGCCTATTTTCTACTAGTGCATAAATGTAATGTCAGTGAGAAATATGTACTCTCCCAACCTTAGGCTTTTGGCCTAAATTGGTCTAAGACCATGGGTCGAAATATCCTTGTCCAGGACTATACCAGGGCTCTTGAGGGTTCCCCTGATAGGGTGGTCCCCGCAGATCCCATTGGTAAACAGGTGCACCGGCTCAAAATCTCAGTCTTTGAGGGTGTGCCAGGCCTCAATAGGCATAAATGTCCTCTGGCATAATAGTGTACCTGCCTAAAGAGAGATTGAACAAATAAGGTGTAGGCAGGGTAATAATCTCACGAGTGCCCTAACTAAATACTATGTTATAACAAAATCGCTCGGGCTCTTCATTATCAAGAAATTTATGCCCAACCACGCTATCATAATCAATATATCTAACGGGTAGAAGCTTCTCTTCCACCTTGATACGTCCATTTTGCATCATGCTTTTATATCGATATTTATTGCATTATGGGCTGTTACTTCACATTATGTCACAATACTTATGGCTATTCTCTCTTATTTTACAAGGTTTACATAAGGAGGGAGAATGCCGGGCAAATGGAATTCTCAATGGAAAAGGAGCAAATATTAGAGACCTATTCCGCAACTCAAAAGTCCTGAAACTCACGAAATATCTTATAATAAATAATAAAAATCCTCGCCAAAGATGAAGGCCAGGGGCCACACCACCGTCACGAGGTGGGGCGCCCCCTACCTCGTGGACCCACAGTGGCTCTCTCCGATGCCTATCTTACGCTATATGAAGTCTTTCGTTGAGAAAAAAGAGGAAGCAACCTTCGGGATTTAACTCCGCCGCCACGAGGCGGAACCGTGGCGGAACCAATCTAGGGCTCCCGCAGAGTTGTTCCTGGCCGGGGACACTTTCTCCGGAGGGGAGAAATCATCACCATCGTCATCACCAACGCCTCCTCTCATCGGGGAGGGCAATCTCCATCAACATCTTCACCCGGCACCATCTCATCTCCAAACCCTAGTTCATCTCTTGTATCCAATTCTTGTCTCCAAGTCCGGGATTGGTGCTAGTAGGTTGCTAGTAGTGTTGATTACTCCTTGTAGTTGATGCTAGTTGGTTTATTTGGTGGAAGATCATATGTTCAGATCCTTTATGCATATTATTACCCCTCTGATTATGAACATGAATATGCTTTGTGAGTAGTTATGTTTGTTCCTGAGGACAAGGGAGAAGTCTTGCTATTAGTAGTCATGTGAATTTGGTATTCGTTCGATATTTTGATGAGATGTATGTTGTCTAGCCTCTAGTGGTGTTATGTGAAGTCGACTACATAACACTTCACCATTATATGGGCCTAGAGGAAGGAATTGGGAAGTAATAAGTATATGATGGGTTGCTAGAGTGACAGAAGCTTAAACCCTAGTTTATGCGTTGCTTCGTAAGGGGCTGATTTGGATCCACATGTTTCATGCTATGGTTAGGTTTACCTTAATACTTTTGTTGTAGTTGTAGATGCTTGCAATATAGGATAATCATAAGTGGGATGCTTGTTCAAGTAAGAACAGCACCCATAATCGGGTCTACCCACATATCAAATTATCAAAGTACCGAATGTAATCATATGAACGTGATGAAAACTAGCTTGACGATATTCCCATGTGTCCTCGGGAGCGCTTTTCCTTATATAAGAGTTTGTCGGGCTTGTCCTTTGCTACAAAAAGGATTGGGCCATCTTGCTGCACTTTATTTACTTTTGCTACTTGTTGCTCGTTACAATTTATCCTATCACAAAAACTATCTGTTTCCACTTGTTTCAAGATTTGGCAAGAGAATACCTTGCTGAAAACCGCTTATCATTTCCTTCGCTTCCTCGTTGGGTTCGACGCTCTTACTTATCGAAAGGACTACGATAGATCCCTATACTGGTGGGTCATCAAGACTCTTTTTCCGGCGCCGTTAAGCCGGGAGTGAAGCGCCTTTGGTAGGTGGAATTTGGTAAGGAAAAATTTATATAGTGTGCTGAAATTTACTGTCACTTGTTACTATGGAAAGTAATGCTCGAGGGCTTGTTCGGGTATCTTCACCGACCAAGAGCAAACAAGAGTTGCTCCTCAACCTCTTGAACCTATTGGAAAATGAAATTCCTTTTGAATTTCCTTCGAATTATGATAGAAAAACTGCTAGCTAATCCTTTTACAAGAGATGGAACAAAGCATCCTGATGAGCACTTAATATATGTGGATGAAGTTTGTGGATTATTTAAGCTTGCAGGTATACCCGATGATGTTGCTAAGAAGAAGGTCTTCCCTTTATCTTTGAGGGGAGACGACCGACATGGTATAGGCTATGTGATGATACGAGATCATGGAACTATAGAAGATTGAAATTGGAATTTCATCAAAAGTATTACCCTATGCATCTTGTTCATCGTGGATCACAATTAGATATATAATTTTTGGCCTCACGAAGGAGAAAGCATCGCTCAAGCTTGGGGGAGGCTTAAATCAATGTTATATTCATGCCCCAATCATGAGCTCCCAAGAGAAACAATTATTCAAAATTTTTATGCTCGGCTTTCTGAAAATAATCGCACCATGCTCGATACTTCTTGTGCTGGCTCTTTTATGATGAAGACTATTGAATTTAAATGGGATTTATTTGTCAGGACCCCGATTCCAGGTCACATCGATCTAGCCGGTAACACCTCATATCACTTTGCGGCCTCACGCATGGTATTCCCACGGGTGTCGCCTTACCATGGCCCTGGACCGTTTGCGCCTTTTGGCTCACGTATATGATAGTGTCGCTAGCATCCATATGACAGAAGAACCCGGCCGACATGGCTAGTCGTGGAACCCAAAGCGCACTAACCTATGGGGATAGGCATACATGAATCACATCAAGCATGTCGGTCATCAACGAATGAATCCGGGCTGTATGGCAGGCTATCAGGACTCGGTAACCCGGTACATAGCTTGAAAGTTAGGCAGGACTCCGGATGTCACCGTGACATTTCCCGAAGGACAGGCATAAGGTGAAAGTGAAACACATGCCGGCCGGTCAAGTGTCGAGCGAAGCCGGTAGTCTTTGGGCTAGCAGGACTCCGGTGAACCGGGCTGTAGCGGACTACTATCGCCAGGAAGCACTAGACTACATTTCCCCATATGAGAGGCTGCCAAGGATAAACAACTAGATTGTCGGATCCCACACATACCAAGCATTTCAAACATACACACAATATGCTCAATATGTGTAAATACAACATGGCATCACAACATAACTCTAGACTCAAATATTTATTCATTAGGCTCGAGGAGGCGAGATATTACAAACATGGGTCTCATGACCCAACAATCGTGAGCATACAAGTCAAAGCACAAGCGGAAGCTTAACATGTCCGAAAGTACGTACATCTACAAATGAAACGGAGGCTGAGAAGCTGACTATCTACCGAGATCTCTGCCGAGGGCACCACGATGCGTAGCTGAGGTAACAAGCTAAACATCAAGTCCAAGCGGAACTACTAGCGAGATCGGCCGTCTCTCGCAAAACATAAAATAAGCAAGCGTGAGTACAAGCGTATTCGGCAAGACTTACATCGTAACTAACTACATATGCATCGTTATCAACAAAGGGGTGGTGGAGTTTGATTGCAGCAAGCCAGCTTTGACTCGGTGGCTAACCTGAACTCTGTTGCAAGTAACTCTTTTGAGGTGGCGCACACGAGTCCACATATTCACCATATCAATACACCACTATGGATCCGCCTCCCGTCTCCCTCTGAGAACGCCATCCATAGCACTCACGCTATCTTGGGCATTTTAGAGTATCCACTTTCACTTGTCTATGAACTATTATAGGCAACCCAGAAGTCCTTTTTCATGACGCTGCTATTCGAATAGATCATATTAACCTGCAGGTGTACTTCTTCACACACGCTCTCACCACTTACCGCCGTTTACACGACATGTACTAGGCAACCTTCAAGCGGAAGCCCAACATGGGTGTCGGCCACGCCTACCTAAACACTCAAGTCTCTAGTCGGTTTATCGCCTATTCAGGTTCCATCATGAGGAGTCCGGCACGAGGTTTCCCATACAGCCCGAACGATGTGTGTGGTTCACGAGATACCAAACGGGCATTGGTGCACCGGCCACGCAGTGTATCCTCTTGATCATAGCCCACCCCTAGAATTCGGCCACATCTGGCCTCCAACACATATCCTACAAACACCAGAAACTAGTTGCAACTCCTCGGACAGGAGGACAAGGGGTGGTTAAGAAGCCGAGAGAGTCAATTAAGGATCCCAATGTGTGGTAGTAAGCATTTCATGGATCACAAACACGTAACTCGGTTCACGAGGACGGCTTCAATGAGACAACCCACCATGTACTCCTACATGGCCTCTCACCGCCATTTTACCAAATCGTGTTCACACACTTAGCTCACCTGCCCGTAGGACATGTTCACGACGCCCGATTCATCCAGATGAATCGACACTGACTCAACTCTAAGCAGTAGCAGGCATGACAAACAAGCATGAATGAGTAGGCACAACAAGGCTCAAGCAACTCCTACTCATGCTAGTGGGTTTCATCTAATTCTTGTGGAATGAGGTCATCACGCAAGAGGATAAAGGGGTTCAGCTACCGCAGCAAGTAACAGATGAATCGTTGTTGTCCTAATGCAGTAAAAGAGAGCAGGAGCGAGAGAGTGGGATTGTATCGGAATGAACAAGGGGGTTTTGCTTGCCTGGCACTTCCGAAGATAATATAGTTCTTCATCGGTGTTATCGAACAATCGTCGGAACCACGTCTATCGAGAGGGGACAACACCGGCAACTGAGAAAGAAACACAATCAATGCAATGCGCAATATGATGCATGCTCATGACATGGCAACATGCTGGTGTTTCGAGCTAATGCAGCTAACAACAAGTTAAATGAAGTTGGTTTGAACCCTAAGTTCAAATCCAAACTCCATATGTGAAATTCAAATGCCATTTATATGATTTGTGCTAAACAGCAGCTATAAGTTGTTCTAACATGCATGAAAATGGTACATATGGATAGATTGGATTTTTCTGATCAATTTTCATATATAACTTATTTCAATCTGAGCTACGGTTGAATTTATATGATTTTTAGAAGTTTGGGGTATTTGCGAATTTCCTGAATTAAAATTAATCCGTAGAAATAGCTTATTAACGAAGATGATGAAAGACATGATGTCAGCAGGTCAACCGGGCTGTCGAGGTCCAACTCGACGTGAGGGGTCCACACGCGTCGTGACATAAACTAAACCCGTCAAACCCAATCTTGACTGGGTTTGACCCTGATGGGCCCCATTTGTTAGTGGCTATTAGGGTTGCTTAGGTGGCGGGTTAGCGTCTAATGACGGCCACGTCGACATCCGCCGAGCATGGCCAGCGGCGACCACGGTACCGACGGCGAAGGCACACCGAATCGCGGCTTCGGCGTCCATTCGACGCAGCTGGATTGGTCTTGAGGGTGTCTGGCGCTCGCGCGCATCTAATGGAACATGCGAGAGGCCGTGGGGGTGGCTCGAGGCGACGGCAACAACCACGGCAGCGGCGGCGACCGAATTCGAACAAGGCGGAAATGGCGCTTCTGAGGTGGCACGGCAGGAGGGCGCGATTGTGGCGTTAGGCGTCGACGGCGGCGGCCCGGAAACGCGTAGCGGTGCTCGGACGCGAGCGAAACTCGCTCTAGCCACGGCGGCTTCATGGCCGGCGGGCGGAAGCTCTCGGCTCCGACGAATCAGCGTCTATGGTGAGGAATAGGCCACGGGGTGAGGGGGAAGGTGATTAGGAGCTCACGTGGAGTGCAGTGGTGGACTCGGCGTGCTCGGGGAAGCTCGGACGGCGGCGAGTCGGCGATGGAGATCCGCGGCGGCCGACGATGAGGAAGTGGTCGGGGACGGCGCTGCTGGAGCTCTTCCGCCATGAGAGTAATTTGAGAGGACGAGGTGGCACAGCCAAATGGAGCTCGGGGCTGGTCCATGGGTCTCAGCGCCGCCGGGTGGTCAGCGGTGGTGACGAACGGCGGCAACGCTGCTCGGGTGTGTGCGTGAGAGAACGAGCACAGAGGGAGGGGAACAGGGAGAGGGAGAGAGCGAGGGGTCCAGGTCGGGCGGCGCCGAGGAGAAGTCGCGAGCGTCGCGGGTGGCCAGCGACATGTGCAGCAGCCTGGTGGCGTGGCGCCACAAGGCTGGGCACCGTGCGTTGTCCCTCCTCTGCCTACTGGCAGAGGTTGGGGATGACTGGCACCGGGCCAGGTGGGCTGGCCAGCACAAGGGAGGCCCAGGTAAGTGGGCTGCCAGGTGAGTTTTTCTGCTCTGTTTTAATTTTGTTCTGTTTTCTATTTTTCTGCAGCTTTGTGGCTTTAATAAAAATACTAAATCAATCCCAAAAATCATGCAACTGCTCATGACCACTGATTTTGGAATATAACAAACAGCAAACATTTTAGTTTATGATTATTTGAACATTTAAACTATTTGTTAGCATTAAATGCCCAAATGCAAATACTTTATGAATTAATCCGGTGACCAAATATGTCATGAAAAATGTGCAGCACCTCTGGTTATGGTTTATAGCATTTTTCCGTAAATGATGAACATTTTCTAAAAGCCATTTGAATTCAACGAAAAATATTTTGGTTGAACCTATTTGAATTCCTTTAATGCTAGGGTTTGAACATCCCCATTTCAAATTTCTTTAGAAGTTTAAACATGATGACATGAATGCCTTAATGCAACTAATGACAAACAAATTCTAGGGCTGTGACAGCTCACCCCCACTAAACAAGAATCTCGTCCCGAGATTCAAGACGTGAGGTAAGAAGTCAAAGGAGTCACAAGCTAACACGATCTTCACGATCCAAGTTGCACTTCATAGGAACGTTGACACGATCACCGTCTTTGTCTCGACGTCTTGTCTTGAGAACTACATCCAACATGACAACGAGAAGAAAAGGGGGAATTTAGAAGAATCGATCTTCTTGAGGTTCAAACAATTTAGGATCATCTTAATGTCCAAGATCAACTCATGGAATGAGGCGTAAAACATTTCTGGAGTGGAGAGGTAAGACATGCATCAGTAAGGACGGAGGAAACAATTTTACAAGTGTTTCAAAATGGCGAGGGAAGTTGCCATGATTCCAAAACGGGGCACCTTAGGGGAGGTGATGCAAAGAACTATTCCCTTAAGTGGCAAAAAGAATTACTTTTGATTCAGAGATCATTGAAACTCTTCATACCAGCCTAAGGCAATTCACAACGATCGTTTGGCGGAGTGCAAAGGAATGGCATACCCAGACTAGAATGGATGATGTGGACTACCTTGTTGAAGACAACGCAATGGATGATTTTTGCTTATCATCGGAGGTGGAGGGAACCAATGGTAGGACCACTTTGGAGGACGATCTTGAACAGGAATTACTAAGTAGGCAGCCCATAGTGAAATGGCACAAGGACGGTGCAAGCTGGGAACAACATGCAAATGTTGGGAAAGTTCCAACCATCATATCTGCCCGAGATTCAGATCCGATTGGTAATAGGATACTTCAGACTCAGCATGTCTGAAAGAAAGTTTGCAACACAATTCTACGAGATGGCATTGCGAGATTCTCGAGGAATGAACCAAGGTGGCAAGCTCCAAAACATGAGCTGGTTCTGCTAAACACATGTGAACACGTTGTCCCAAACAAGCATGACCACATGGTAGTCTCACAACAAAACACTACCGAGTTCAGGTGGGGAACCATCGTCGAGGAAATCGAAGTCTTTACGCAAGTCCATGGATTAGATCCCAAGCATAGACTTCTTTTCCTTGAACAAGTCAATCAGTGGCTTAGTGTGCTATGGAATTCATATGGAATGAAGATGATCAGTCTATCAGACCATGGAATACTTCGCACGTGCATGACGGACTTGGGATGATTCCAAAGGAAACAAAACAAACCTTTCTCAAATTCATGGCGGCAACTTACACCTAAAGCACATGAATTCGAGGAAGTCACTTCTTCCATCCAAGCATAAGCTTCATGAACGGAACACGAAGGCATTGCTTACAAAGTTTTCAACACTAGGTTGATGTTCAACATGACTCATGGGGGAGACAACATGCACGATGGGCTCAACAACAACTCATCGAATTTCCATATCACTTTGGACTTCCGCCATCATGTGAACACGGTGATAGCATTGGTCGAGAACAAAAGATATAATGGTGTATGCCCGAGGGATCAACCACGAGTAAGGCGACATTATGAATATCATTTGTTACGGCTTGACTTGATGATAGCCCATACTCAAGTCAAAAATTTTGGCAAGACAATGATCCAACAACTGATCACGAGGACCAATCGATGAAGATATCATCTTTCTTCAACACACACTACACAAGAATATCCCTTTGGAACGAACTAAGTTAGGTAGGCTTTTATCTTCCAACTCTCCAAGTTGTTGTCTAGCCTAACCAACTAGCTCAGGGGTATCCAACACAGATTCTTGGAAAAAGGGTGGTTCACAAGGAAACAACTTGATCACGAGCTCAACATAGCGGTCAGGTGACAACCTGGTAACACTTCCAAGAAGATATTTGGAAAGTCACGAACCACCGATATATTACTAAGCTCGAGAGCAATCTTACTTTTCAGGGCAAGACGATATGATCAAATAAGCAAGGGATTGAATAATCCTAACTCATTGATCGAAGGGTGCACCAGAAATAAGGACTAGGTAGCACGATCAATCTTAGGATGATGATTTAATAACCAACACGCTAAGAATGAGGATATTGTCCATTAACTACCAAGCAACGAGGTTGCTAGGAGTATAGATTTCACACATCACGATTCACTTGTCGGCATTCCGGTTACAACAACACGGAACTGAGGAATGAAGGATGATGGCGAGAGTATCACTGCATCAAGAATTCATAAGAGAAGGTGCAATTCTCATGACATTCTTGACATAAAGTGGGTAATACTCCAAGGTAGAACAGAACAAAAGCTGAATTGGCATTTTGATTTGCGGAATACAACTGCTTTGACCCAATCCTAGAAATGGATGAGGTACTGGAGTTTGTTTCTCCTAGTCATTCCAGAACAGAATGGCTTGACGGACCACAAGGAAAATGGGCATCGATGAACGAATGAACACATACTCTTGGTTATCAACTGATAGAGGATGGTCGGGATACAACTAAGGAGGAACAACTCGAGGAGCATATACTTTCTGAGTTGTGGATGCACAGGTTAGTATGTCGAATCAAGTTCAACAGGGTTCTTCCGGATAACCCATGCAGGAAAGTAGAACTGGCAGATTCACAATTATGAATGGAGAACTCCTCAAGAGTACTCTGATTGTGATCCTTTAGTTCAGCAAGGAACTTATGCCATAACTAGTTCATGGTTTGTGGAAGAATGAGATACCACGGACCTCGAGGACTATCGCAAGGTTACTAATATCCTAAAGGAACTAGCAAATACTAACAACATGAAGTAGGGTGAATCTCGGGTTCAAGAACCCAGGGATAGAATGCCTACTAACTAATAACATCACGGGATGCTTTCAAGAATAATGGCCAGAATCATCACACTGGGGATACAAAAGCATTGCTAAATTGCTAGGTGACTTCCTAAAACACCTAGGGTCATAATAATAGCTCCAACATATATGTCAAGGCAATAAATTACCTCAACATACTAATTAGTGTGCTTATTCTGACCAAAAAGGACATCGGGAACGGAAGGGAAGGATTTGCAAATGCATCAGACTATTTAGAGACACAGGATGACTTCCGGACTGACATAACGGCTGTAAATGCTCAAAATGATTTGAGACATCCTGCAAAATGGTGGCATAACCACTCAACATCACAATATCAAGGTTCCGAGATCAACAATTATCATCTGAAATAGTAGGAACCGAATCGGGGCTTAAAACCAACAATCTTAAAGGTCTATGGATTAGTAACACGTCATCCTGATAGATAGATGAGAAGGCCTAGTTCTTAACCCCGTAGAAGAGAGGAGGATGACTCAGATCAGAAGGCCATGAGATATAAGGAGTAAAAAGAGCCTTACGTTCCCTTCCACAATCAATTCCCCTACATAACTAAAGCAGTTCTAGACACAACCCGACCAGCTTTGGCTTGGTAATCCTCTGAGCAGTCGAAGCTCGATACCAACGCTGTCAGGACCCCCATTCTGTCACATCGATCTAGCGGTAACACCTCATATCACTTTGCGGCCTCACGCATACGGTATTCTACAGGTGTCGCCTTACCATGTCCCGGGACCGTTTATGCCTTTTGGCTCACGATATGATAGTGTCGCTAGCATCCATATGACGAAGAACCCGGCCGACATGGCTGGTCGTGAACCCAAAGCGGCACTAACCTATGGGGACAGGCATACATGAATCACATTGAGCATGTCGGTCATCAACGAATGAATCCGGGCTGTAGCCCGGGCTAACAGGACTCCATTAACCGGTATGCTTGAGCTAAGCGGGGACTCGGATGTCACCGGCGTGACATTTCCCGAAAAGGGCGAGACATAGGAACAAAGTGAAACACATGTTTGGCCCGATCAAGTGTCCAGAGCATTAGTCTGGGCTAGAAGGGACTCCGGTGAACGGGCTATAGCGGACTACTATCGCCAGGAAGCACTAGACTACATTTCCCCATATGAGAGGCTGCCAAGGATAAACAACTAGATTGTCGGATCCTACCAAGCATTTCAAACATACACACAATATGCTCAATATGTGTAAATACAACATGGCATCACAACATAACTCTACGACTCAAATATTTATTCATTAGGCTCCGAGGAGCGAGATATTACAAACATGGGTC
The DNA here is from genome assembly GCA_021605145.1 of Aegilops bicornis. NCBI lineage: Eukaryota > Viridiplantae > Streptophyta > Magnoliopsida > Poales > Poaceae > Aegilops > Aegilops bicornis. Next base: position 580,996,497 of record CM038674.1, on the reverse strand, counting down.
TCATGACCCAACAATCAGAGCATACAAGTCAAAGCACAAGCGGAAGCTTAACATGTCTGAGTACAGCCATCTACAAATGGAAAGGAGGTCGAGAAGTTCGACTATCTGAGATCTGCCGAGGGCACAAGATCGTGGCTGAGGTAACAAGCTAAACGTGAAGTCCAAAGCGGAACTACTAGCGAGATCGACGTCTCTCTCGCAAAACATAAAATAAGCAAGCGTGAGTACAAGCGTTACTCAGCAAGACTTACATCAGAACTAACTACATATGCATCATTATCAACAAAGGGGGTGGTGGAGTTTGACTGCAGCAAGCCAGCTTTGACTCGGTGGCTAACCTCAACTACGACTGCAAGTAACTCTTTTGAGGTGGCGCACATGAGTCCACATTTTCACCATATCAATACACCACTATAGATCCGCTCCCGTCTCCCTACGAGAACGCCATCCATAGCACTCACGCTTATCTTGCGCATTTTAGAGTATCCACTTTCACTTGTCTATGAACCGTTATAGGCAACCCAGACGTCCTTTTCATGACGCTGCTATTGAAATAGATCATATTAACCTGCAGGGTGTACTTCTTCACACACGCTCTCACCACTTACCGCCGTTTACACGACATGTAGTCGGCAACCTTCAAGCGGAAGCCCAGCGTGGGTGTCGGCCACGGCCTACCTAAACACTCAAGTCTCTAGTCCAGGTTTATCGCCTATTCAGGTTCCATCCATGCAGGAGTCCGCCGAAGTTTCCCATACAGCCCCGAACGATGTGTGCGGGGTTCGAGATACCAAACAGGCATTCGTACACCGCCACGGTGTATCTACCGCATCATAGCTCACCCTAGGGTCGGCGCACATACGGCCTCCAACACATATCCTACAAAACACGAAACTAGTTGCAACTCCCCGGACAGAGGACAAGGGTGGTTAAGAAGCCGAGAGAGTCAATTAAGGATCCCAATGTGTGGTAGTAACTATTTCATGGATCACAAACACGAACTCAGTTCTGAGGGCGGCTTCAATGAGACAACCCACCATGTACACCTACATGGCCTCTCACCGCTACCTTTACCAAATCGTGTTCACACACTTAGCTCACACACAAGAGGACATGTTCACACGCCTCCGATTCATCCCGATGAATCAGACTCTGACTCAACTCTAAGCAGAGTGTGCATGACAAACAAGCATGAATGAGTAGGCACAACAAGGCTCAAACAACTCCTACTCATGCTAGTGGGTTTCATCTAATTCATCGTGGAATGACAGGTCATGCGAGAGGATAAAGGGGTTCAGCTACATCGCAAAGCAAGTAAATGTATGAATCGTTGTTGTCCTAATGCAGTAAAAGAGAGCAGGAGCGAGAGAGTGGGATTGTATCGGAATGAACAAGGGTTTTGCTTGCACTGCACTTCAAGATAATATAGTTCTTCATCGGTGTCATCGAACAATCGTCGGAACCACGTCTATCGAGAGGGGACAACACCGGCAACTGAGAAAGAAACACAATCAATGCAATGCGCAATATGATGCATGCTCATGACATGGCAACATGCTGGTGTTTTGAGCTAATGCAGCTAACAACAAAGTTAAATGAAGTTGGTTTGAACCCTAAGTTCAAATCCAAACTCCATATGTGAAATTCAAATGCCATTTATATGATTTGTGCTAAACAGCAGCTATAAGTTGTTCTAACATGCATGAAAATGGTACAGATGGATAGATTGGATTTTTCTGATCAATTTTCATATATAACTTATTTCAATCTGAGCTACGGTTGAATTTATATGATTTTTAGAAGTTTGGGGTATTTTCTGGAATTTCCTGAATTAAAATTAATCCAGAAAATAGCTTATTGCGTCAGCATGACAGCAGCATGATGTCAGCAGGTCAACCGGGGCTGTCCCAGGTCCAACCTGACGTGCGGGGTCCACACGTCAGCGACATGGGCTAAACCCGGTCAAACCCAATGCTGACTGGGTTTGACCCTGCAGTAGGGCCCGCTGTCAGTGGCTATTAGGGTTGCTTAGGTGGCGGGGTTAGCTTCTAATGACTGCCACGCCGACACCCGGGCCGAGCATGGCCGGGTAACGACCACAACCGACGGCGGAGGCACACCGGAATCGCGGCCGGCGTCCCATTCGACGCGCGGATGGGTGCCGAGGGTGTCTGGCGCCGCGCATCTAATGGAACATGCGGGAGGCCGTGGGGTGGCCTGAGGCGACGGCAACCACGACGGCGGCGGCGGCCGGAATTCGGGCAAGGGCGGAAATGGCGCTACAGGGCACGACAGGAGGCGCGATTGGTGGCGTTGGGCAGCTGACGGCCGACTGAGCACGTAACGGTGCTCGGACGCGAGCGAAACTCGCTCTAGCCACGGCGGCTTCATGGCCCGTGGGGCGGAAGCTCTCGGCTCAAGCGAATCAAGCGTATATGGTGAGGAATAGGCCACGGGTGAGGGAAGGTGATTAGGAGCTCACCGAGTGCGATGGTGGACTCGGGCGTTTCGGGAAGCTCGAACGGCGGCGAGTCGGCGATGGAGATCCGCGGCGGCCGACGATGAGGAAGTGGTCGGGGACGGCGCGTTGGAGCTCTTCCGGCCATGTGAGCTGACGGAGAGGACGAGGGTGGCACAGCGGAGCTCGGGGGCTGGTCCATGGGTCTCAGCTGGCGGTGGCAGTCATGCGGTGGTGACGAACAGCGGCGACGATGCGTTGGTGTGCGTGAGAGAACGATCTGAGAGGAGGGGAACGAGGGAGAGGGAGAGAGCGAGGGGTCCAGGGGTCGGGCGGCGCCGAGGAGAAGTCGCGAGGCGTCGCGGTGTGGCGACCTGACAGGCAGGCAACTGGTGGCGTGGCGCCAGCCAGCAGCGTCGTTGTCCCTCCTCGCCTATTGGCAGAGGTTGGGGATGACTGCACCGGGCTGTGGGCTGGCCACAAGACAAGGGAGGCCAGGTAAGTGGGCTGCCGGTGAGTTTTTCTGCTCTGTTTTAATTTTGTTCTGTTTTCTATTTTTCTGCAGCTTTGTGGCTTTAATAAAAATACTAAATCAATCCCAAAAATCATGCAACTGCTAATGACCACTGTTTGGAATATAACAAACAGCAAACATTTTAGTTTATGATTATTTGAAAATTTAAACTATTTATTAGCATTAAATGCCCAAATGCAAATACTTTATGAATTAATCCAGTGACCAAATATGTCATGAAAAATGTGCAGCACCTCTGGTTATTGTTTATAGCATTTTTCCGGAAATGATGAACATTTTCTAAAGCCATTTGAATTCACTGAAAAATATTTTTGGTTGAACCTATTTGAATTCCTTTAATGCTAGGGTTTGAACATCCCCATTTCAAATTTCTTTAGAAGTTTAAACATGATGACATGAATGCCTTAATGCAACTAATGACAAACAAATTCTAGGGCTGTGACATTATTGGATAGAATTAAACGCAACTCTGAAGATTGGGATCTCGACGAAGGTAAGGAGTCAGGTATGACACCTAAGTTTGATTGTGTTAAATCTTTTATGGATACCGATATTTTCCGTAAGTTTAACACTAAATATGGACTTGACTCTGAGATAGTAGCTTCTTTCTGTGAATCTTTTGCTACTTATGTTGATCTCCCTAAGGAGAAGTGGTTTAAATATCATCCTCCCATAGAAGTAAAAGTAGCTGCACCTATTAAAGTTGAAGAAAAGACTGTCACTTATAATGATCCTATTGTTCCTACTTCTTATGTTGAGAAACCACATTTCCCTGTTAGAATAAAGGATCATGCTAAAGCTTCAACTATGGTTCGTAAAAGCAATATTAGAACTTATACACCTCCTGAGCAAGTTAAAGTTGAACCAAATATTGCTATTGTTAAAGATCTCTTGTCTGATAATATTGATGGGCATGTTATTCAGTTCTGCGGTGAAACTGCTAGAATTGCTAAACCTTCTGCTAAAGATAGACATAGAATTGTGGTAGGCGTTCCTGTTATTTCTGTTAAAATGGGAGATCATTGTTATCATGGCTTGTGTGATATGGGTGCTAGCATTAGTGCAATACCCTTTGACTTATACAAAGAAATTATGCATGAAATTGCACCTGCTGAGTTAGAAGATATTGATGTCACAATTAAGCTTGCCAATAGAGATAATATTTCACCAATGGGAATTGTTAGAGATGTTGAAGTCTTGTGTGGGAAAACTAAATATCCCGCTGATTTTCTTGTTCTTGGTTCCCCACAAGATAGCTTTTGTCCCATTATATTTGGTAGACCCTTCTTGAACACTGTTAATGGTAAGATAGACTGCGAAAAGAATGTTGTTACTATTGGCTTGGATGATATGATTCATGAGTTTAATTTCTCTAAATTTAGTAAACAACACCGTGAAGAAGAATTGTCTAGTAAGGATGAAATTATTGGTCTTGTTTCTATTGCCGATCCTTTAGAACAATATTTGCTAGACCATGAAAATGATATGTTTATGAATGAAAGAAGGGAAATAGATGAAGCATTCTTTAAATAGGAACCTATTCTGAAACACAATTTTCCTGTTGAAATCCTAGGGTATCCCCCTCCACCTAAGGGTGATCCCGTGTTTGAGCTTAAACCGTTGCCTGATAATCTTAAGTATGCTTATCTTGATGAAAAGAAGATATATCCTGTTATTATTAGTGCTAACCTTTCAGAGCATGAAGAAGACAGATTATTGAAAACTCCGAAGAAGCACCGTGCTGCCATTGGATATACTCTTGACGATCTTAAGGGCATTAGTCCCACTCTATGTCAACGTAAAATAAATTTGGAAGCAGACGCCAAACCAGTTTGTGACCATCAACGAAGGCTTAATCCTAAGATGAAAGAAGTGGTAAGAAAAGAAATACTAAAGCTTCTGGAGGCAGGTATAATTTACCCTGTTGCAGATAGTCAGTGGGTAAGTCCTGTCAATTGTGTCCCTAAGAAGGGAGGTATTACTGTTGTTCCTAATGATAAAGATGAATTGATCCCGCAAAGAATTATTACAGGTTATAGGATGGTAATTGATTTCCACAAATTAAATAAGGCTACTAAGAAAGATCATTACCCTTACCTTTTATCGATCAAATGCTAGAAAGATTATGCAAACATACACACCATCGCTTTCTAGATGGTTATTCTGGTTTCTCTCAAATACACGTAATGGCTAAAGATCAATCAAAGACCACTTTAACTTGCCCGTTTGGTACTTTTGCTTATAGACGTATGCCTTTTGGTTTATGTAATGCACATGCTACCTTTCAAAGATGCATGATGGCTATATTCTCTGACTTTTGTGAAAAGATTTGTGAGGTTTTCATGGACGACTTTTCCGTCTATGGATCTTCTTTTGATGATTGCTTGAGCAATCTTGATCGAGTTTTGAGAGATGTGAAGAAACTAATCTTGTCTTGAACTGGGAAAAGTGCCACTTTATGGTTAATGAAGGTATTGTCTTGGGGCACAAAGTTTACGAAAGAGGTATTGAAGTTGATAAAGCCAAGGTTGATGCTATTGAAAAGATGCCATGTCCCAAGGACATGAAAGGTATAAGAAGTTTCCTTGGTCACGCCGGATTTTATAGGAGGTTCATTAAGGACTTCTAAAAAATTTCTCGACCTCGACTAATTTATTACAAAAAGATATACCATTTGTCTTTGATGATGATTGTGTAGAAGCATTTGAAATACTTAAGAAAGCATTGATCTCTGCACCTATTGTTCAAATGCACCGATTGGAATTTACCCTTTGAAATTATATGCGATGCTAGCGATTATGCTGTAGGTGCTGTTCTAGGGCAAAGAGTTGATAAGAAATTAAATGTTATCCATTATGCTAGTAAGACTCTAGACAATGCTCAAAGAAATTATGCTACTCTTGAAAAAGAACTTTCAGTGATTGTATTTGCTTGTGATAAGTTCGGACCTTATATTGTTGATTCTAAAGTAACTATTCACACTGATCATGCTGCTATTAAATACCTTATGGAAAAGAAAGATGCTAAACCTAGACTTATTAGATGGGTTCTCTTACTAAAAGAATTTGATTTGCATATTGTTGATAGAAAAGGAGCTGAGAACCCCGTTGCAGACAACTTATCTAGGTTAGAGAATGTTCTTGATGACCCACTACCTATTGATGATAGCTTTCCTGATGAACAATTAAATGTCATAAGTACTTCTCATAGTACTCCTTGGTATGCTGATTATGCTAATTACATTGTTGCTAAATTCATACCACCTAGCTTCACATACCAACAAAAGAAAAAGTTCTTCTATGATTTGAGACATTACTTTTGGGATGACCCACATCTTTATAAAGAAGGAGTAGATGGTGTTATTAGATGTTGTGTACCGAGCATGAGCAGGAGCAGATCCTACATAAGTGTCACTCCGAAGCTTATGGAGGACACCACGCTGGAGATAGAACTGCACATAAGGTATTGCAATCCGGTTTTTATTGGCCTACTCTCTTCAAGGATGCCCGTAAGTTTGTCTTGTCATGCGATGAATGTCAAAGAATTGGTAATATTAGTAGACGTCAAGAAATGCCTATGAATTATTCACTTGTTATTGAACCATTTGATGTTTGGGGCTTTGATTATATGGGACCTTTTCCTGCCTCTAATGGATATACACATATTCTAGTTGTTGTTGATTACGTTACTAAGTGGGTAGAAGCTATTCCAACTAGTAGTGCTGATCATAACACTTCTATTAAAATGCTTAAAGAAGTTATTTTTCCGAGGTTTGGAGTCCCTAGATATTTTATGACTGATGGTGGTTCACACTTTATTCATGGTGCTTTCCGTAAAATGCTTGCTAAGTATGACGTTAATCATAGAACTGCATCTCCTTATCACCCACAGTCTAGTGGTCAAGTAGAATTGAGTAATAGAGAACTCAAATTAATTTTGCAAAAGACGGTTAATAGGTCTAGAAAGAATTTGTCCAAGAAACTTGATGATGCATTATGGGCCTATAGAACTGCATATAAGAATCCAATGGGTATGTCTCCGTATAAAATGGTTTATGGAAAAGCATGTCACTTACCTCTCGAACTATAACATAAGGCATATTGGGCTATTAAAGAGCTCAACTATGATTTCAAACTTGCCGGTGAGAAGAGGTTATTTGATATTAGCTCACTTGATGAATGGAGAACCCAAGCTTACTAAAATGCCAAGTTGTTTAAAGAGAAAGTTAAAAGATGGCATGACAAAAGGATTCAAAAGCGTGAGTTTAACGTAGGTGATTATGTATTGCTATACAACTCTCATTTAAGATTTTTGCAGGAAAACTTCTCTCTAAATGGGAAGGCCCCTCGTTATTGAGGAGGTCTATCTTTCCTAAAGTTGCCATAAAAATTAACAACTTCAAGGCACAACCGAAGGTGGTGAATAGTCAAAGAATTAAACATTATATCTCAGGTAATCCTATAAATGTTGAAACCAATATTATTGAAACCGTAACCCCGGAGGAATACATAAGAGACACTTTCCAGAACGTTTCAGACTCCGAAAAGGAATAGGTATGTGGTACGGTAAGTAAACCGACTCCAAAACAATTTTAAGGCAATATTTCTCCGTTTTGGAATATTTAGAAAATAGAAAAATAAGTGGCAGTCCGGGAAGGACACGAGGGCCCCATGAGGGTGGAGGGCGCCTAGGGCGCGCCCCCTACCTCGTGAGCACCTCGTGTGCCTTGACTCCGCTTTCTTGCGATACATATTTTGGTCGGTAAAAATTCATTATATATTCTCCCAAAGGTTTTGACTCCGTATCACGCATAAATCTTACCTGTTCTTGTTTGAGCTGTTTTTCTCGAGATCTAGATTATCATGGCGTCCCCAAGTGCTTCCAAGGACAAGTTCTTCGAGAAGGTCATCAACCCTTACCTCATGGAGGTGCCGTGGACACCCTCAAACCATTGAGATGCGTGATGGGTTGCTTTGTACATCCGATCGCCGAGGGACCAAAGAGAACCGGAAGCGTGGAGACGAGGCTCGAAGCAATGGAGCAACAAGTTTTCAAGTGCCAGGGGATGGTGGAGCGTGGAATGAACGCTAGCCACACGATGCTCGCGGAGTTCACTAACAACTACAAGCCGGATGCCAAGAACACCGGGGAGGCCATCTTCAAGCTACATGAGAAGATCGAGCACCTCCAATCCCAAATCTATGACCTGCAAAACCAAAACTGTGAGTATGAATATAGATTCAAAAGGATAAGTTTGGCTGCAGATTTGAGGATTCCGGAGACTCGATCATCCTTCTATGATGGTGAGCCTATGCCCTGGAAGATGGACGACAAGCCCGCATCATCAACAACACCTTCACCTTCTTCACCAACAAAGGAGATATAATCACATGGTTATGGGCACTCCCCTTGGAAACTGCCAAGCTTGGGGGAGGTGCCCCGGTATTGTATCACCATCACACTCCTATCTTTACCGTTTTTCTTAGTTCGATCCTATTAGTAGTATCCTGATCTAGTAGAATAAAGTTTATGGCATGATCTAGTTTTGAGTTTTGCTTTATGATCTCTCTATGTAATTGAGTCCGTGAGCTATATAATAAAGATTAGTGTTGCGTCAAGGGCTTGATTTTCTTGCTATGGTCTTGAGTGGATAAAAGAAAAGAAGAGAAAAAGAATAAAAAGAAACAAAGAGTTCATATTGATCTTATTGAGAGTAATGACTTCACATAGAAAGAGTATGATGATTAAAAGTTGTTGGGGGTTGGCAGACATAGCTTTAGTCATCGTTGCAATTAATAGGAAGTAATAAGGAAAGAGAGGTTTCACATATAGATATATTATCATTGACATCTTTTATGATTGGGAGCACTCATTAAAATATGAATGCTAAAGAGTTGATGTTGGACAAGGAAGACAACATAATGAATTATGTTTTCTTATATCTGAGATAAAGTATGTTGTCATGGATCCTATAACATGTTGAGCTTGCCTTTCCCCCTCATGCTAGCCAAATTCTCATCACCAAGTAGAAATACTACTTGTGCTTCCAAATACCCTTAAACCAGTTTTGCCATGAGAGTCCACCATATCTACCTATGGATTGAGTAAGATCCTTCAAGTAAGTTGTCATCGGTGCAAAGCAATAAAAATTGCTCTAAATATGTATGATTGATTGGGGTGGGAGAAATAAGCTTTATACGATCTTGTGATGTGGAAGTAAAAAAAGCAACGGACAGAAAAATAAAGGTTCATATCACAAGGGGCAATATAAAGTGACGTTCTTTCGCATTGAGATTTTTTGCATCCAACCATAAAAGCGCATGGCAACCTCTGCTTCCCTCTGCGAAGGGCCTATCTTTTATTATTACCTTCTACCTTATGCAAGTGTCACGGTGATCTTCACCTTTCTTTTTTCATTTTATCCTTTGGCAAGTCCAGCATGTTGGAAAGAACCTGATATATATCTAATTGGATGTAGGGGAGCATGAGTTATTATTGTTGACATTACCCTTGAGGTAAAGGTTGTGGGGCTAAACTATAAGACCCTATCTTTCTACGTGTCCGATTAAAACTCCGTAACCACAAGTATTGCGTGAGTGTTAGCAATTATGAAGGACTAGATGATAGTTGAGTATGTGGACTTGCTTTTTAGCTCTGACATAGACTCTTTCTGATGTTACGATAAATTGCAATTGCTTCAATGACTGAGGTTATAGTTTGTTGGTTCTCAATAAGGTTTCTGATTCATACTTTTGCATTGTGAATAGATCATCACTTGAACATAAGTAATCATATGAAAATATCTATATATGTTGCGGTTATGAGAATAATCATGATGCCTTTATGTCCGTATTCTATTTTTATCGTCGCCTCTACCTCTAAAACATGGGGACATATTTATTGTTATCGGCTTTCGCTTGAGGACAAGCGAGGTCTAAGCTTGGGGGAGTTGATACGTCCATTTGCATCATGCTTTTATATCAATATTTATTGCATTATGGGCTGTTACTTCACATTATGTCACAATACTTATGGCTATTCTCTCTTATTTTACAAGGTTTACATAAGGAGGGAGAATGCTGGTAGGAATACAGGAAATTTGGAAAAGGAGCAAATATTAGAGACCTATTCCATAACTCAAAAGTCCTGAAACTCCACGGAATATCTTATAATAAATAATAAAAAATCCTTGCCAAAGATGAAGGCTAGGGGGCCCACACCCTGTACAGGAGGGTGGGGGGCGCCCCCCCTAGGGCGCGCCCCCCTACCTCGTGGGCCCCCTGGTGGCTCTCCGATGCCCATCTTCTGCTATATGAAGTCTTTCGTTGAGAAAAAAAGAGGAAGCAACCTTTCGGGACGAAACTCCGCCGCCACGAGGCGGAACCTTGGCGGAACCAATCTAGGGCTCCGGCAGAGCTGTTCTGCCGGGGACACTTCCCTCTAGGGAGGAAATCATCACCATCGTCATCACCAACGCTCCTCTCATCGGGAGAGGGCAATCTCCATCAACATCTTCACCAAAGCACCATCTCATCTCCAAACCCTAGTTCATCTCTTGTATCCAATTCTTGTCTCCAAGTCGTGGATTGGTGCTAGTAGGTTGCTAGTAGTGTTGATTACTCCTTGTAGTTGATGCTAGTTGGTTTATTTGGTGGAAGATCATATGTTCAGATCCTTTATGCATATTATTACCCCTCTGATTATGAACATGAATATGCTTTGTGAGTAGTTATGTTTGTTCATGAGGACAAGGGAGAAGTCTTGCTATTAGTAGTCATGTGAATTTGGTATTAGATTCGATATTTTGATGAGATGTATGTTGTCTAGCCTCTAGTGGTGTTATGTGAACGTGGACTACATAACACTTCACCATTATTTGGGCCTAGAGGAAGGCATTGGGAAGTAATAAGTAGATGATGGGTTGCTAGAGTGACAGAAGCTTAAACCCTAGTTTACGTGTTGCTTAAATGAGGGCTGATTTGGATCCACATGTTTCATGCTATGGTTAGGTTTACCTTAATACTTTTGTTGTAGTTGCCGATGCTTGCGATAGAGGTTAATCATAAGTGGGATGCTTGTTCAAGTAAGAACAACACCCAAGCACTGGTCCACCCACATATCAAATTATCAAAGTACCGAACGCGGATCATATGAACGTGATGAAAACTAGTTTGACGATATTCCCATGTGTCCTCGGGAGCGCTTTTCCTTATATAAGAGTTTGTTCAGGCTTTTCCTTTGCTACAAAAAGGATTGGGCCATCTTGCTGCACTTTATTTACTTTTGCTACTTGTTGCTCGTTACAATTTATCCTATCACAAAACTATCTGTTACCACTTGTTTCAAGATTTGCAGAGAATACCTTCTTTGAAAACCGCTTATCATTTCCTTCTGCTCCTCTTTGGGTTCGACACTCTTACTTATCGAAAGACTACGATATATCCCCTATACTTGTGGGTCATCACACCTCCTCGTGTCTAATCGGAATATCAAAGTGTTTAGGGATGCGGGAAGCATAAATACCACCGTGGATAACGCCCTTCGAACGGTTTGTGTGCAACCGGTTGGCAATCATAGCACCCAAACTAAAAGTTCTATCATGATAAAGAGCATGGCACAAAATAACAAGGTCGGGTGAGCTGAGCGTTTCACTCTCCCACTGTCCAATCAAACATCTCCTCGCAAATATGAGTAATAGCGCAAAATAGGAAAAAAAATGTAAACTAGCAACTCTAGCCACCTAAACTCCTCTCGACTCCCCCACAGTTACTGCGGATATGAATTCCACAACATCCCTAGGATGTGGCTCAAGGGGTATACCCTCGTCAGGAATCAAGCAGACCTCACAAAATTCCTCCAATGTCATCTCTCTAGGAATATCATATAAGTGGAATGACACGGTGGGTGAGGGAGTCCCGGACTAGGGGGTGTTCGGATAGCCGGACTATCGTCACGGCCGGACTCCAAGACTATGAAGATACAAGATTGAAGACTTCGTCCCGTGTCCGGATGGGACTTTCCTTGGCATGGAAGGCAAGATTGGCGTCTGGATATGTAGATCTCCTACCATTGTAACCGACTATGTGTAACCCTAACCTATCCGGTGTCTATATAAACCGGAGGGTTTTAGTCTCAGAGGACGAACAACAATCATACCATAGGCTAGCTTCTAGGGTTTAGCCTCCTTGATCTCGTGGTAGATCTACTCTTGTACTACCCATATCATCAATATTAATCAAGCAGGGTAGGGTATTACCTCCATCGAGAGGGCGAACCTGGTAAAAACATCATGTCCCTTGTCTCCTGTTACCTTCCGCCTAGACGCACAGTTCGGGACCCCTACCGAGATCCGCCGGTTTTGACACCGACATTGGTGCTTTCATTGAGAGTTCCTCTGTGCCCGTCGCCATCGTAGGATGCCTCGTCTCGTCTTTAAAGGCGATACCATCGTAAAGAAGCCTTGGCCACTTTGGTGAGACTCTTCGGCTAGGCGGTTTCTCTCATGACCGCTAGTTCGGCCGCTACGCAAGCGATGACCTCTCGAGTAATCGAAACCAATCTCCATGTTAGTTGAACTTGCCGAACAGTTAGATCGATCGAGCTCTCCTCCATAAACGAGCTCTTGGATCGCATCGCCGCTCTGAGTCGCCCGCAGTTACGACCGGATCGGGCCTAAAACCGATCCGAGAGATCAACTCTCCCAGTGCTACCCATCATCTTCTTTGTGATAGAGGAGCAATGCGGCGATTCTTCCTCTACCTTAAGGACTAGCTACGTCCGGATTCCCGATCCCTCCATGCCGGATTCTGCGGAGGGGCGGATGTCGATCAAGCTCTGAACCTAAAGTCGGTGGCGGGCGGACTCATTGGATAGCACTCAAAATCCAAATTTCCGAGTTCGGAAACTTCGCCCTTGAGTCCTAAATTGGGCCGGGGTTCCAGATTTAGTGCCACCGCCCACCCAAACATGAGCGATCTCTCTCAAATTCGGCAAGAGCCTGCTTGAAGCGATTACATCATTCTTGGGCGATTCCTCTGGTTATGAACAGGATAAAGGATCGCCGAGAGGAGGACTTAATCCCAATTTTTTGCAATAATTGCACGGACAAGGGAATCCTAAAGCGCCACAAGTCGTCAGCGAAATTACACGCTTTCTTGACTTGGTGACCATAGTACAAAAGAAATCTTGTGCGATGGAAGCGCTGGAAAACCGAAAGTAAATTTTGGGATAATCCGGCCCGAATACATCCCTAGTCAGGAACAAAAGGGTGCATCATTATCAAGCACGGGTTGAATACCAAAAACTAAAACCCCTAAAGGGTGCGGAACGTCTTGGAGGGTTGGCTAAACGGACCCTCGCAAAATTCATAGCCTGTAGGCGCCACTCCAACTCATAGCCTTCGAAAGCATGTTGGATACTACGGGAGGTGGCCAAAAGTGGCGAAGAGCTTCTAGCTTCAGAATCCCAGCCCAGCAACACCAGTACGGTGTTAACAGTCTTCGAGACTTTCGCATCAAATAACATGCGAAAACGACAACTCTGCAACCTTGCCGAAGTCTACCAAGTAGCAACAATAAATCCATGGAGTGACACGGCTATTACCTTCAATGCCAGTGACAAACCTAAATTCCGAACTGCCCGGGCACCAGCCGCATTGGTTCTCAGCCCGATAGTAGACGGCTTTCGCCTTACTAAGGTACTCATGGATGGCGGCAGCGGACTAAACCTCATCTATGAGGAAACCCTCGAAAAATGGAAATAGATGGAACCGCATTGAGCGAAGCAGCACAACCTTTAGAGGAATAATCCCCCGGGAAGCATCTTTGCCGGGAAAAATCACGCATTGGGCGTAGTGTTCAGCTCGCCGGACAATTACAGGTCCGAGGAAGTCACATTTCAAGTGGCCCGTTCAGCGGCGGATATCATGCTTTATTAGAGACGAGAGGCATTCACAATTTTTCAAGCTATACCCCATTATGGGTACATGAAGCTTAAAATGCCGGTCCCAGCGGAATCATCACTCTCATTAGTGATCCGAACATAGCACTCCAGCGAAAATAAGACAGCCGCACTAGCCCTCGAGGCCTTTGTCCAAAGCCCTAGCGGCGAGGAACTCATAGCGATGCGCTCCCACAGTGAGCAGGGGACGACATGATACTTGATAAAAGATCCAAGGCCACCTCTTTTAAACCAGCGGATGAAATAGTCAAATTCCAAGTCCACCCAGCGGACCACCGCAAAGACGGCCTCCATCGGCTGCACAATTAAACCTGAGGTAGACGCCGCACTACGAGAATTTCTACAAGAAAATCGGGACATATTTGCTCGGCACCCTTGGATATGCCAGAATCCCACGTCACCGGTGGCGAGCACAGCCTAAATATCCTAAAAGGATTCAAGCCGATCAAACAGAGCTCTTGGCGCTTTTAGAACCCAAGAGACATGCCATGGGAGAGGAGCTAGCCAAACTTTTGGAGGCGGATTCATCAGAGATATAAAACATCCGGACTAGCTAGCGAACCTGGTGATGGTACCAAAGAAGGATAAATCTGGCGCCTATGTGTTGATTTCAAAGACCTTAATAAGGCTTGCCCAAAGGATCCCTTCCTCCCTCGAATTGATCAAATCATTGGCGCCACAGCAGGACCACGACTCATTGTGCTTCCTCGGCGCATACTCGCTACCACCAAATCAAGATGGCGGAGCAGAACCAAGCTGCAACAGCATTCATCACTCCATACGGCCCGTTACGCTTCAACACAATGCCCTTTGGGCTCAAAAACGCCAGCGCAACATATCGCATGATGATTCGGACATGTCCGCCAACCAGATCGGCAAAGCGGTGGAAGCATATGTAGATGACGTGGTCGTCAAAACCAAGCACGTCGAAACTCTAGTAGGCGACTTGAGGCTCACATTCGACAATCTTGAAAATATGACATCAAGCTCAATCCGGAAAAATGCCTCTTGGCGTTCCAGCGGAAAGCTCTGGGCTTCATTGTGTCCGTAGAGGAATTGAAGCAAACCCAGCCAAGATTCGAGCTCTGTCACAATTGGATATTCCAAAGACCTCAAACAAATACAAAATTGACGGGATGTGTAGCGGCTCTAAGCCGCTTTATCTCCCATTTAGGAGAAAAGGCATTACCTCTTTACCGCCTCCTCCGCCGCACCGAACACTTCGAGTGGGCGGATGCCATGGCCGGACTCGAAGAAATAAAAGGCCATTTTGGCAACAAATCCGGTCTGGCCGCGTAACGCGGGCGAACCAATGCTATTATATATCGCCCCAACACATCAAGTTGTCGGTAGCGGTGCTCGTTGTCGAACGAGAAAGCGGACGGACACCGGTTCCCTGTTCAAAAATCGGTTTATTATGTGTCCTTGTCCTAACTCAATGCAAGTCCCGGTACCCACACTATCAAAAGATAGCATATGCGGTGTTCATGGCATCCGGAAGTTGCGACACTACTTTCAAGAGTGTTCGATAACGGTAGCCTCAAGTACCTCTTAACGACATTATAAACAATCATGACAGCGACGGGCGGATTGCTAAATGGGCCATAGAGCTCCTTCCATTCGACATAACTTATAAGCCACGACGAGCTATTAAGTCGCAGGTTTTGGCCGACTTCGTGGCTGAATGGACCGGGAACTCCCTAAAATGAGTACGCGATACTCCAATTGGATCATGCACTTTGACGGCTCCAAAATGTTGGCTGGCACGGGGCTGGCATCGATCACAGGCGTCCCCAACCGGGGACACGGTCCAATCGTCCTTCGAGATAATGTATCACGGACTCCAACAACGCGGCGAATCGAGGCCCATACGCTTACGGCCTCCGGATGGCACTCTCCATGGGCATTCAACGCCTAGAGGTGCGCAGGGATTCAAACCTCGTAATATCTCAAATAGCGGAGACTTTGGCGCCAAGGATCCGAAAATGGCAGCATACCGCAATGCGGTCCTAAAAATGTCGGCTTGCAGTTGAAGGGCTCGAATTTCATCATATAGCCGGGATCACAATCAGGCGGCAGATATATTGGCACGCATCGGTGCAAAACGCGATGCCGTCCCACCCAATATCTTTTTGGAACGGCTGTTTAAGCCATCCGTACTATGGGAAGGGGAGTCCGGCAATAACAATCTGGACCCAACCGCACCGCCTGACGCCGAACACTCTGACACAACCGGAGGCTCCGCCCTAGAGATAACACCCTCTGCTCACGAAATAATGGCGGTTATCGCCCCGTGGACGGAACCATTCCTAGCCTACCTAACTAGGCAGGAACTCCCGAAGACCAAAATGAGGCTCACATTGCATAGTCACGGGCGTTCTAAAAGCCTATAAAGTCCATGAGGAGAGAACTTTATTAGAAAAGCACTACCGAGTCCTTCAAAGGTGTATCTCCGAAGAGGAAGGGCGAAACCTCTGGCTGAAATTCATGCCGGATGGGTGGGCACCACGCCGCAGCCCGGCCCCCTTGTAGGCAAGGCCTTCAAGAGGATTTTATTGGCCGACGGCCGGCAGAATCTGCGCAGGACTTAGTCCAACGATGCATCGGTTGCCAGCTTTTTGCTAACCAAAGCCACATGCCACCCACCGCCCTTAAAACTATACCCATCACCGGCAGTTCGCTGATGCAGGGGCTTGACATGGTTGGACCCCTCAAGGGAGGAACCCACAAGCAAAAATACCTATTGGTCATGGTGGACAAATTCACCAAATGGATAGAGGCCAAACCAGTTAAAGCGGCCGAGTGGGACCAGTGATAGACTTCATATCGGGGGTAGTGCACCGTTACGGTGTCCCCCACAAAGATCATCACCGACAATGGCACCAACTTCACGGCCGATGAGGTCAAATCATGGTGCAAAAACATGGGCATCAAGCTCGATTACGCCTCGATCCTATCACCTCAAACCAACGGCCAAGTCAAGCAGGCAAACGGTCTAATCATGAGCGGCATTAAACCCGGACTAGTGCGGTCCCTCAAGGAATCTAACACGACCTTTGGGTCGAGGAAGCTTCGACTCGTACTCTGGGGCTGCGGACCACGCGAATCGTACTACCAGATTTACACCATTCTTCATGGTGTATGCGGCGCAGAGGCAGTCTTGCCTGCATGACATAATACATGACTCACCTCGTATGCGCATGTATGAAGAAAGAGAAGCCGAGCTCGTCGGCGGGGACAGTTGGATGCATTGGAGGAGGAGCGTGATGTGGCAAAAGCTCGTTCCACATTCTATCAATAGCACGCTCGAAGATATCAAAGCGAGGAAATGCGGGCCAAAGCTTATAACGTTGGCGAACTAGTTCTACGCTGCCGGACAAGAAAAGGACAAACTCAAGCCCAAATGGGAAGGTCCCTTCATCATCGACCAGGTCCCGACCGGCGTGAGCATACCGTCTGCAAACGCATCGGATAACCGACTCGAGCCGAACCCATGGAACGCAGCCCGCCTACGAAGATTCTACGCCTAAGTGCTGGGACTCCAAGTTCGTCTCCTTCCTCCGTCCGCATTCTTTATTTTTGCTTTTGCTGTCTTTTATTTATCTCCTTCCTCCTTCTTCTTCTTGTAGCCTCTAGAGGCTCGCTTATGCTTTTTCCTCAAGACACTTGACGCCTCCGCTCATTATACTGGGGTCTTCTTTATGAAGCTTATTTATACGGGCTTCATGCCCGGCACATGTGTTAAACTTCTGCATGTACCTTTTATTCACCATTACATGCATCGATATGACTTAAGTTTTGGCCAAGCTAGGTTGCCTGGCTCCTGTGCTTACCCTAGCGTTCCCGATTATTCGGCTAGTTGGTAAAGGGAGCACCTCTGCGATTGTTACTGCCGGGTCAGCCGGATGTGTACCTCAGACTGGGTGAAGCCGAAAGCTAGCGTTCTTAAGGGAATATTGGTCGGTGAATTGAAAGATGATTTTAACTTTACCCATCTGCCCCGGATGATTTTACGCTTTCATAGCAGCTTTGACATGCACTTTAGGGCATGCATCCCAGCGAAAAGGAACCCTTAATCTTAACTATTCTCACGGAAGATGTTTCTTACTACCCATGTAATATGACATAACTAGTTGGGCACTTATGCGTCTGAGCACCAATGACCCCTACGCCTTTGTCTCCATGCATACCACGGTTATTCTATAACCACGAAGGTATTCGGACACACTCCGGACTATTGGGTCCGGAGGTCGGTTAAAAGGTCCGCTTCGACAAGCGATCTACAATCCGGCTAGAAGACATTTTTTTCATGTCATATTTTTACATAGTCAACTCGACTCATTGTATTCCTCCTCAGTGCCATCTAATAGGCTATCTAATTTACAATCTTGATGGGAATACTTGGCGGCCAATTCTACTTGGCCGTACACTAACTTTCTGAGGATCTCCATCCCATCCTGCCCCACAGGTCCGACCTCGCCATGTGGTTTGGGTCGACAACCGTGTACTGCGTCTTCACCATGGCCCGAGTGCCTCCTGGCGCCTTGACGGCGAGCCGATATCTTCCATAACCCAAGCGCCGCGTGCCCTTGAAGCCGCTCCGCCCGGCTCCCCAATGCCTTGAGGCGGGGAGATAGATAGCCACAAGGCTTGGCCAATGCCTTTCATCACCACGGACTCGTTCGTGCAGGTGATGCAATTCGGGAAGAAGATCACCCGAAGAATTGGCATCTCCTCCTCGGGGCGACACTGTGAGCAAACCTACATACATGTTTATGTTAGTCGCCTTCCCTCGTAGAACTCTTTCAAAGTTCGCTCAAGCACTTCTTGAAAATGCCGCCGACGAAGCCGCCGATTCTCCTTTACTGAGTCGGATAATCGGGCACGAACGTCCTTAAGTTCCTCACCCAGCTTGGTGTTGGCGTCTTGGAGGTTATTCTTCTCCTGCCGCACCCTGTAAGCACGCTCTCGCCGACCTTTAGCGGCGTAAGAGCTGTTGCTTTTCGGATCTAGTCCGGCGCCATCTGCAATGTTTTTTGTCGACTTTACACACCCGCCGCACTTTATAAACTATTTATTTAAAAAAGCATATATTACCAGAGGGGCTTCAGAGCTCCCCTGTGGCTTGTTGGTGCGACCTCAGTTGGGCCACTGCACTCTTCAAGCTCCACGAGACCGTCGGGTATTCTTTTACGTAAGATCTGCATAACAAATGATCCTTAAATCAGTTATTCTAACTATTTTAAGTCTCGAGACTCTTGGCATATATAAGCTGTCAAATTTTCTTACCGTATGTCCTTACATACCGCTCCGTGGCTCTAGCTAGACCATCTTGAGCAAGACGGAGGTGCGCATCTCCCGAATCAAAGGCATTCAAGGCCTCTTGGGAGAAACACGCCACGTCGAAGAAGCGTCCGGCGGCACTTTGTGGTTCAATGCGCTCTCCACCTCGGAGTTGGTGGCGGACAACCTGTCGGCATCCTTCCGTCGGAGGAGCATCCGACGACGTCTCATGCTCGCCTCGGCCTCCGGACCCGGCTTTGAAGCTTGTCGGTAAAGGTTCGATCGGCAACCTCTTCGGACTCGGTCCGTGGCGCTCTTTCACGAAAAAGGGTATCAGCGTTAGTACGCCTTCAGAATCAATCACAGGGTATGGTGACATGCCATAACGTAGCGGCGGATTTTCGATCCGGACCGCACATCTTTTTAACCTACGGGGCCGCACTGCCCTTAGTTGGCCAGCCGCAGCTCGCTTCTCGCCTCGAAGGTACCTCATGGCTAAGCACCATTGGTATCTTGTGATAAAAATAAGCATGGATGGGTCGTTATCGGGGTTTTGGGATCTCGATCTCATTTACCGTGAGGCTGGAAGTATTCCGAGGTAATGTCAGCCGTAATGGCGACCAAAAGCATTGTCGATGCTAAGTTGGTGGAATACCCGTCGATCAACTCCACCTTTATATCCGGATCCTCTTCGGGGTCGGATCGAGGGGACCGTTCAGTCCTCGGGTTGTGAGGCGGGCTGTGTATCTTCTCCACGGTCCGTAGCAGTTCTGCTTAAACACCATGAAATGAGATATTTAACTACGGGAACATGGATCGGACAGGTCACGAAGATGTTTGCTTACCCAACCTTGAAGTTATTCAAGAAAACTCCTTGATGGGTTGACACGAGGAGAAATCCTCCTCCTCTCCTTTGTACATGGCGGACAAGATCTTCACCGGTTCGGTGACCAATCCACGGCCCTATGCGGCCATGGCGGGTGGCATCATCCTCCCGTTGAAGTCCCACATGGGGTTGGCCCCTGTATTGAAGCGGCGCACTCCCCTCATAATGCAGATTTCCATGACTCTGTCATGGTCAATCCGGCATGAGCCAAGAACCTTATTCGGCTCATCAAGTAACGGACATCCGGTCATCTTCTCTCGGGGCTCCGAGGGCGCCCGGCTTAGGCACTTCTTCAGAGGAGCATTGCTGAACTCCGGAAGGCCGATCCGAACAGGATCCGGCGGCGGGCGTCCTCCATGTAAAAACCATTCGAAGGCCGGTCTTGGACGCCTTCTTTGGGGTTCGGATAGGTATCCGGTCCTGGCGATGCGCCATAGCTTCGGGCTCCATCCCACTTGATATATTGACCCCTCATGAGAACGGGGTACTAGGCAGAATATTCTCTTCCACAGTCCGAAATGAGCCTCGACGCCAAGAATAGTTCGCAAAGGGCCACAAAGCCCGCGATGTGCAGGATGGGCGGGGAGTAAGGTGGTGCAATTGGAGGTCAGTAGAACTCCAAGAGCCCCCGGGAGAAAGCGGATGGATGGGAAATCCGAGGCCTCTTCTAGATAAGAGATGAAGCATACCCGCTCTCCTTTAGAGGGATCGGGGACGCTCTCAAGCTTGCTTTCGCCCTTGTAGGTGGCAAGTCCGGCTCGAACCGGAACCAAGAAGGCCGGGGAGAAATCCCTTGGTTTGAGTATAACTAGCTAGCTATCTTGCGGGTGAGCATCTCTCCCAATTTCTGGCTGAGGGTTGGGAGGCGAGAAGAGGTGTCGCGTCGGCTGTCCATGATGGAATGGGCTTTGGCCTGAGGCGCTCGATGAAAGCTTGCAAAGGGGGATGGTGTGTCTCAGATCTAGATCCTTGTCCCTTTTATAGGCGGCTCATTTCTTGGCGGCTAGGGGGGTAATTGTAAAAATACCCTGCCTGTTCGCATTCATTCAAACACGTGGAAGATGGCCATTATTGGGCATAGAAGCCGAGAAGCGCAGCATTTATCAGAACCGGACACTATTCGACAAGTATATGGAATTTGGAGAAGAACCCGCCGCATAATGCCGAAGATAATCAACGCTACCGGACTCATCGTCATTGAAGCCTGGTTCCGGGGAACTCGAGGAGTCCCGGACTAGGGTGTCCGGATAGCGGGACTATCGCCACGGCCGGACTCCAAGACTATGAAGATACAAGATTGAAGACTTCGTCCGTGTCAGGATGGGACTTTCCTTGGCGTGGAAGGCAAGCTTGGCGATACGGATATGTAGATCTCCTACCATTGTAACCGACTCTGTAACCCTAACCTATCCGGTGTCTATATAAATCGGAGGGTTTTAGTCCGTAGGACTTAACAACAATCATACCATAGGCTAGCTTCTAGGGTTTAGCCTCCTTGATCTCGTTGTAGATCTACTCTTGTACTACCCATATCATCAATATTAATCAAGCAGGAGTAGGGTATTACCTCCATCGAGAGGCCCGAACCTGGTAAAAACATCGTGTCCCTTGTCTCCTGTTACCATCCGCCTAGACGCACAGTTCGGGACCCCCTACCCGAGATCCGCCGGTTTTGACACCGACAGTGGGTATTTCTCTCCTAGCATGAAAAATAGAAGTTTTGGATGAAAGTATTAGTGAGGAGGAGATACTCGTCACACTTATCTTTGAGGAAGAAGATAATGCCGACATTGTTCGCAAAGTGATAGAAATCATGGAAAATTCCCTCATCCCTCAAGAATTTGTCACACGGTCACTCACACGGTCGCACCTCGGCCACACGAGGGAGATTGTACTGAGGCCTCGAGGGTTCCTTAGGACCTCGGCTAGAAGAACCTCTCAACCACTTGAGCATTTTCCTTTTCTCTAAAAATTTCTGAAATTTTTAGTGACTCAAAATAAAAGGGAACAAAACTCAACAAGATTGATAGCAACTACTCCAACAAGTGTCTAGAGGCTATACAATGAATCAAAACAACTTTGGACCATATAAATTTATCATCCAAGCTCAAGAACATGGTTACCACAGCAGCAAAAAATTGTGAAATATAAAGCACTAGAAGAAAAACTAATTGGACCATCGGAGGAGTCACATACCAAGGAGTAATCCGCAAAACAATTTCGGAAATGGAGCTCCGAGCAAGAAGATCATAATTTGGAGGCAAATGAGCAAGAATACGGGTTTGAAGACGATGCTGAATTTTGATGGAGGTGGAAGAAGGGAGTGTGCGGCTGAGAATGAGATAAGTGAGTGGGTCCCTGTGGGACGCACAAGCCCACATGGCGTGCCCTGTGAGCTTGTGGCTTATAGATGCATTCCCTTGGGGTGTGTTCAATGTAAAAAAAATTCTTATACATTGTAGAAAAAACCATACTAAATTTTCAGGTCATTCTAAGTACTTTTATTTCTCGGACATTTTCTATGGGATGGATAATAAAGAGGATAATCATGGCATTTCTACTTTATTAACTTTAAATAACAGAGAGCAATTAATGGGAACGATAGGTTGTGCTTACTAAATTCGTTGACCACATGCCCCTAACAAACAATCCACTAATAAGATTGATCAAGTCTTATTAACAAACTATTTTCGAGTAACATGAAATCGAAGAATCTTCGTATAACACTAGGTTACCTCAATGGGGATATGCATCTCCCCAGCAATAAGAGTTTCATATTTATTTTTGACTAACGAAAGAGGGAATTGAAAACCTCCAATAGTGATTGTAGAAATTTTTCAATAATATTGATACTGTTCAACGAATTTTGTTTCTTCAGAAAATGAACTGTATGCTCATTACCATTGACATGAAATGTAACCTTGTTTTTGTTGCAATCAATAACAACCCCTACAGTATTTGAAATGGGTGTACCAAGGATGATCAACATAGCATCTCCCTCGGGCATATAATCTATAACAAAGTCTGTTAAGATAGTAACATGTGCAACTACAAGAGGCACATCATCACAAATTCCAATAGGTATAGCAATTAATTTATCATCCAGTTGCAAAGATGTTTCAGTAGGTGTGAGCTTATTCAAATCAGGTCTTCTATATAAAGAAAAAGGTATAACACTAACACTGACTCCCAAACCACACAAAGCAGTATTGACATAACTTCTTTTAATGGAGCATGGTATAGTTGGTGATCCCAGGTCTCCTAACTTCTTAGATATTCCGGTCTTAAACTAATAATTTGCAAGCATGGTGGAAATTTTAGCTTCAGGTATCTTTCCTTTTTTAGTGACAACATCTTTCATGTATTTAACATATGGTGGCATTTTCAATATATCAGTCAAACGAGTGCGCAAGAAAACATGCCTAAGAATTTCAACAAAGCGCTCAAAATCTTCTTCATCCTTATTCTTCAGAGGTTTAGTTGGAAAAGGCATGGGTTTCTGAACCCATGGTTCCCAACCATGTTTGATAGCAATGAAATCTCCTTTATCATATCTTTTGTTCTTAGGAGGTGGGTTATCAAGATCAACAACACGTTCTATTTTTACATCATTACCAGGTTCTTTATCCTTATCTGGTTGAGCATCATCATGAACATCATTATCATTATCACTAGGTGGATGTTTATTACCAGATTGTGTCTCAGCATTGGAAATAGAAACATCATTATGATTCTCAAAAGGTTTTTCTACCTCAGGTTCACTTGAAGCATGCAAATTTCTATCATTTTTCTTAGATGAACTAGGTATAGCATTATTAGTTCTCTGAGAATCTTGCTCCATTTTTTTAGGATGACCTTCAGGATATAGTGGCCGCCGAGTCATTCTTCCTTCTCCAGTCATTACTATAACAACATGATCATTCATATTATTACTCATCTCATTAAGCAAATCATTTTTAGACTTAGCAACTTGTTCTAACTAGGTATGAACCATGGTTTCATGTTTTCCTAAGCCCTTAACATCATTAGTAATTCTGAAAATCAAGTCACTCAAGCGATCGATCATGATAGCATTATGTTTCAATTGATTCTTAACATACATATTAAAATGTTCTTGCTAAACAATGTAGTTATCAAATTCGTCTAGGCATTGACTAGCAGATTTATTATAAGGGATATCACCTTCATCGAATCTATAAAGAGAATTTGCCTTCACTACCTGTGTCGGGGTGTCGAGCCCATGTGTTTCTTCAATAGGTGGTAAATTCTTAACATCTTCAGCTTTAATACCCTTTTCTTTCATAGATTGCCTTGCCTCTTGCATATCTTGAGGACTGAGGAATAGAATACCTCTCTTCTTTGGAGTTGGCTTAGGTGCTGGTCCAGGAAGTGTCCAATCATTATCATTTCTCAATATGTTATTCAATAGTTCTTCAGCCTACTCAACAGTTCATTCCCTGAAAACACAACCAGCACACTGTCGGTGCAACAAACCCTGGGTCCGTTGCCCAGACTATGCACAGGCCCAAGAACAAGTTGCAGCATCCAAGGTCAGGTCAAAGCACGAAGGGATCAGTTCTTTGAAGGATCAAAGTGCAGATCAAGAAGACCAAGACTAGCCAGAGAGACAAGATACCATTACGGGAAGAACCTCCCTTGCCGAGGCCGGTAGCACAGCAAGGTTGGGGTTACCGGAAGCAAGCCTCCAAGATCGTCCGGCGAGGCCTGCGAAACTTGCGAAGCAAACCACTCCACCGCACCACTTCACGATGGCCTTGCGATCGTCAATCGGTCTGTGTCAAGCTCCTAACTGACTAAGTGGCTACTTCCTGCCACATGGTAGCCACTTCCTATAGAAAATACCTCCAAATGACACCCGTCCGGAGACGTGTCAAGCAAGCAGGCGCGAAGCTGCCAAAACAACTCGGCAAGGCCTTCGAGGCACGCTGTGATGTGACATTGAGCGGCGCATTTAATGCGCTTTGTCAGCCTACAGAGTTAGGTATTATAGCATTGTTTGCTATCTAATCAGTATGTAAAGACTGATTTGCCAAGGTGGTGATCCCTTCATGTATAAAAGGCGGACCATGGCAACCGTAGAAATGATTCGGACCCTCACACATTCATATGCGCATAGCCACTCTCATCCTGAGGCAACCTTGCCGGGCAAGAGCGCCGCGTTTTACACCATTACCCGCCATCAATCCACCAAAGCAGGAGTAGGGTTTTATGCGTCGCGGCGGCCCGAACCTCGGTAAAACTGCCTGTGCGATCTTTGTCGTGTTGCGTTGCGCTTCTCCGCTCTTTGTGCAACGTGCCCATCCCCCCGCCGAACCAAAAGGTTCTCATGGCCCCATAGGTGGACGTGGTTTCCCACGACATCTTTGGCGCGGCAGGTAGGGGGATCACTTGCGGGAACCCGATTGCGTAAGCAGTGCATCACCTTCACTGCCATTTTCACCATCGATAGCTCCATCAACTATGGCGCCCAATGAGGGAGTCCTAGACTAAGAGGGGTCCTCGGGCGCCCGACCTATTATCAATGGGCCGGACAGGTGGGCTGTGAAGACATAAAGGCTGAAGACTGTACCCGTGTCCGGATTGGACTCTCCTTGGCATGGAAGGCAAGCTTGGCGACCAACTATGAAGATTGCTTTTTAGGTAACCGACTCTATGTAACCCTAGATCCCCCCGGTGTCTATATAAACCGGAGGGTCTAGTCCGGAATGGATATACTCATTACCATAGTCATACAGGCTAGACTTCTGGGATTTAGCCATTACGATCTCGTGGAAGATCAACTCTTGTAACACTCATATTCATCAAGATCAATCAAGCAGGAAGTAGGGTATTACCTCCATAGAGAGGGCCCGAACCTGGGTAAACATCATGTACCCTGTCTCCTGTAACCATCGACCCTAGACGCACAGTTCGGGACCCCCTACTCGAGATCCGCCGGTTTTGACACCGACATTGGTGCTTTCATTGAGAGTTCCACTGTGCCATTGACGAAAGGTTCGATGGCCCCTTCGATCGTCCATAGTGACACTATCCAAGGAGAAACCTTCCTCCCCGGACAGATTTTCGTACTCGGCGAAATGCTTTTCAGATCGGGCCAACTCGCTTGGCCATCTGGAGCAGATCGATAGCTACGCCCCTGGCCACCAGGTCAGATTTGGAAGCTTGAACTACGTTGCGGATATCCATGGAGACTTGATCTTTAATGGATTTGAGACCGCGGCGATCGCTCCCCCTCGCTCCGATGAACATGACTTAAATCTGTCATCGGACCAGATTCAGGAGATGGTCCCTGTAACTGCTACGGCCTTAGATCCGGAGCAGATGGCACCATCCGAAGCCACAGAGTCCGCGGCGTTGGAGCCGCACACAGACCCAACACCTACGAATATCTGCGTCAATGGAATTCCGGACTCGTTTCCGGCTATAAATTCCGAACCGCGTACGCCTGTAGACACCGAGCTGGATCGGTCATCGATCTTTGAGTTCAGCACCGCAGACGTCTTCCAACACTCTCCCTTGGGCGATGTGCTAAATTCATTAAAAACATGTCCTTGGCGGGGGACTCACAGCCGAACTATGTCCGGTTCGAACTAGAGGCTGATGATGGGGAATTTTGCTTCCCACCCGCCACCCACTTCATAGCCACTGTCGATGACTTAGCCGACATGCTTGATTATGGCTCCGAAGACATCGACGGTATGGACGACGATGCCGACAAGGAGCAAGGCCAAGACCCGCCATTCACTGGACGTTGGACGGCCACCTCTTCGTACGATGTGAACATGGTTGACACACCTAAAAAAGCTAGCGGCGATGACAAAGAAGATCCGATTCGCGAATAAAACTTCCGAGACACAGGTCAGCGGCGCCCTAAACGCCGTTTTAAGCCGCGTCGCTCAAAAGATGGTAACACTGGCACCGGAGAAAGTAGTACTGCGGACAACACCGAAAACAATGAAGACCCTGTTGGAGCAGCATCCGAACAGGAGGAACAAGACAACGGGCAAGTTAACCCTGATAAACAGGCCATGCCCAATGACCCGGACGACGATAGTTATCGTCCACTCTCCGAGGATGAGGAGAGCCTCGGCAGCGAGGATTTCATCGTGCCCGAGGCACCCCTCGAGCGAGGCGCTTCAAGCGCGGCTAATAGCTACCGCAAGAAGCACGAAGAAAAAGCAGCAGCAGCTTCAAGCCGATCAAGACCTACTCATTGGCCGGATGGGTGATGTCACGGCGGCGAAGAATCTGACCTCAAGCGCCCAACCAAGATTTACCCGAAGCGCAGACTGCTACCTCAGTTTGATGAGGAGGCACCAGAGCCCATACCTCCCTCGCACGATGCGGAACGACCACCACATGGTCGGGATAGTGCGGCGGACCGACCACCCCGCGGTCGGGATAAAACGGCAGCTCAGGCTGAACAACAGCCCGCCCCACCGCCTCGTAAAAACAGAGACAAAACAGCTCGGGACCATACATACGACCTTTGGCAGGACCTGGACAGTAGAGCAGGACACACGATATCAATCTACGGACCGCGAGGACACTTCCCGACTCGGGATGACGGCTACCTATTCGGAGGTGACAAACCTAGTCACGCCCGGGCCGATAACCGTGAGCGGACTTCGCATCGGAGAGTATGCCACGACGCGGCCCGATATAGAGGCGCGCAGACACCTCTCTACTTCCACGGATGAAATCTTGGATCATGAAGTCCCCGAGGGGTTGAAGCCCGTCAACATTGAATCATATGACGGAACGACCGATCCCGCAGTATGGATCGAAGATTTTATTCTCCACATCCATATGGCCCGAGGAGACGACCTCCACGCCATCAAGTACCTCCCACTAAAATTAAAAGGGCCAGCTAGACACTGGCTAAATAACTACTGAAAATTCCATCGGTAGCTGGGAGGACTTGGAAAAAGCTTTTCTTGACAACTTCCAAGGTACTTATGTCCGGCCACCAGATGCCGATGACTTAAGTCATATAGTCCAACAACCTAGAGAATCAGCCAGAAAATTCTGGACTAGGTTCCTAACCAAAAAGAACTAGATCGTTGACTGTTCGGATGCCGAAGCCCTAGCAGCCTTCAAACACAGCATCCGTGATGAATGGCTCGCCCGCCACCTCGGCCAAGAAAAGCCGAAATCCATGGCAGCCCTCACAACACTCATGACCGGCTTTGCTGGTCCGGGACAACTGGCTGGCTTCGTAGCAAAAACACTGACCAATGAGGCAGGCCCCTCGAGGGCCAAGAACAAAGACCGACAAGCTCAGGCGCAATAGACACACCCGCCGAAGACATGTCGCTAACACCGATGCCCCCACAGTTAACGCTGGATTCAACGACTCCAAGTCCGGTCAACGGAAGAAGCCCTACAGAAGGAACAGTGAGGGAACATCCAGCTTGGACTGCATACTCGATCGTCCATGCCAGATACATGGAACCCCAGACAAACAAGCCAATCATACCAACAGAGATTGTTGGGTTTTCAAACAGGCTGGTAAGTTAAATGCCGAGAACAAAGAAAAGGGATCACAAAGTGAGGACGAGGACGAAGAGCCCGGCAGCGATTAACACTAGGGGCGGAAGAAATTTCCCCTCAAGTCAAAATACTGAACATGATATACGCTACACACATCCCCAAAGGGAGCGCAGCGAAACACTCGAGGGACGTCTCACAGCGGTAGAGCCAGTCGCCCCAAAATTCAATCCGTGGTCATCATTCCCGATCACCTTCGATCGTCGAGATCATCCAACTAGTATCCGCCATGGCAGTTTGGCCGCACTGGTCCTCAACCCAATCATCGATGGATTTCACCTAACACGAGTCCTAATGGATGGTGGTAGCAGCCTCAACCTGCTCTATCAGGATACAGTGCGGAAGATGGGCATTAATCCCTCACGAATCAAACCCACAAAGACTACCTTTAAAGGAGTCATACCAGGCGTAGATGCCCGTTGTACGGGCTCAATCACGCTGGAGGTGGTCTTCGGTTCTCCGGACAACTTCCGAAGCGAAGAGTTAATCTTCGATATCGCCCCTTCCGTAAAGGCTACCACACACTGCTTGGATGAACCATGTTCGCTAGATTCAACGCAGTGCCACACTACGCTTATCTCAAGCTCAAGATGCCCGGTCCACGCGGCGTCATAACAGTCAATGGCAACACTGAACGCTCCCTCCGAACAGAGGAGCACACATCCGCCCTAGCAGCAGAGGCAGGCGGCCTTCTCAAGCAGAACCGTAATCCATCGCCGAGCCCCCGGACATCACTAAGAGAGTCCAGGACCACACCGCAACAGGGGCCAGTTCGGCTCGTCAAGAAGATCGATTAGCAATTCGGCCTCCGTCCCGGTCCGGACGAGGCAGCGCATCCGCTGCCCAGCGTACATAATTACGCACTCAAAATCCCATGGGCATCGACGGAGGCACAGCTAGCTTGTAGTTCGGCTACACCGATCCCGGACTCACTGGTATCTTTACTATTTCCTTTTTTTTCCTTTCTTCCTTTTTCTTTCAGGTATCTTTTATACAAGCCTCCTTCGATGGCTTGATCACCGGTCCTGTCAAAGGACAAGTCATGATTGGCGCGGACAGAGCACGTGCATCGGGGAAGCCCTAGAGGACAATCCAACGACTACTCTACCTGTTTTTCAGTACCCAAATGCAGCTCTCCTTTGGTTCTGGCATGTTAAATAGCCGGTTGCTTATCGCACTATTTGTATAAATGCGCTTTGACGCATTAACCCAACTATAATGGAAACAGTTTACAGCCCAAGTCAAGGGGCCCCAGATGCTACCTCTGCTCTTTTTCTGTTTCCCTTTGCCATTAATTACTTATATTCTCACACCCGTGCACTTTGGTACGTTTCATATTTGCCAGGGGCTCCCTACTGCCCCATAATACGGCAATAAAGTCCAAACACTTCTTATAGATAAGTTCGGCACCCCGAATTTAGCATTATATGCATTGGCTCCGAATCTTGTCTTTGGTCAATAGTTGGGTTGCGGCTCGTGGCTTGCTACCCTACATTCCGCTTACATCGACTAGGGTAGTAAAGGGAGAACTCTGCGATTGTGCCCTGGTCTAAACCGGATGAGCACCTCGGTAGAAAGCCGAAAACTCGACTGTCATGATGCGCCGAGGCAATCCCAATTTGTTGAAGGTCACAAATCGTTGGAGATTTTTCCGCATTTCGAAGGATCGGTACTTCCGATCCAGACAACACTCTGATTCAGATACCAGGGCTGCGCCTATGTTTTATCATAAAACTCCTATGGCTAAGTGAGGGCGCGTTTAAGCCGCATAGTACGATTACCTGGTTCGTTTAAGCTAAACAACTCCTTCAAGGACCATATAATTGGATCAAGATTGTTCAGATTCCATCCCAAACACCTCCGTACTACCTACATGAGGGCAGAAGCCGATGGCTGGCCAACCCTCAGATTACATACAGCACGGCCGCACAGGAGGAAACAATTAAAGCATAACAATCATTATATTACAATGGGATTTGTTTTCATCATACAAGGCAAAGACAAAAAATGAATGTCTTCATTCAAAAATAATGTCCTGCCCGCACTGCGCTGCTGCAAGTCGAGATCCCTCCAGGACATCCGCAAAATATCGCTCGGGTGTGCAGTGCTCCTTGCCCTCCGACGGCCCCTTAGCCACCTCGACGACGTCCATCTTCGCCCACCACATCTTACAACGAGCGAAGGCCATGCGGGCACCTTCGATGCAGACTGATCACTTGACGATGTCTAGCCGCGGACAAGCCTCCATCACCCGCTTCGCGAGGCCAAAATAACAGCTAGGTATAGCTTCGGCTGGCCACAGCTGGATATTAAATCCTTCATGGCCAGTTCAGCCACCCTGTGCAGCTCGACCAACTATTTCAGTTGATTGGCAAAGGGCACCGGATGTTCTGGCACAGCATACTGCGACCAGAACAGCTTCTCCGTGGAATTCCCTTCTCCGGCTCGGAAGAACTCCACAGCATCGGACACGCTGCATGGCAGATCCGCAAAAGCCCCTGGGCAACTCCGAAGCCGAGTTAGCAAAAGGTACTTCTTCTCCGCATACTTGCTTTGCATGTTAAAAGCCTTACCCACTGCGATCTTCTTGGCCTCCTGGATCTCCTGGAGAGCACCCCAGGCCTCATTCTGTGCGGCCTCCGTGCTCTGGCGAGCCTTGGTAAGTTCGGTCTCTCGAACCGGTGCTTCGCGCTCCAAAGCCTCA
Organism: Aegilops bicornis; assembly: GCA_021605145.1. Taxonomy (NCBI): domain Eukaryota; kingdom Viridiplantae; phylum Streptophyta; class Magnoliopsida; order Poales; family Poaceae; genus Aegilops; species Aegilops bicornis. The sequence goes on along the minus strand of CM038674.1, from coordinate 580,965,101 downwards.
CACTTCTTCACCGCGTCCTGGAGCTCCTGCTGGATCTGGTCGACCCGGGCCTTGAGCTTATTACGGGTGGCTTGCTGCTGGACAGCCTTCCCCTCGGCTTCGGTCAGGGCATTTTTCAGGGCCTCGACCTCGGTCCCTGCCCCTACACATATTATGACACTCCGGTCAATACTCACCACTTACTCTTTCCGAATATATAGCAAATCGTTACTCACCTTGCTTCTCGTGTAGCTGAATCTTCACCTCGCCGAGCTCGTTCTTGGTCCGCTCCAACCTATGCTTTAGTTCAGAGACTTCGGCAGCATGCGAGGTCGCGGCCAACAGCAACACCTGCTTATTCATAAATATCAAATTAGTCTCCAGCAAAAGGTTGATCCTTTGTCCGGCCTTTCTTTCCGAATGCAGACAGGTGTCTCGTGGGCTCCGTCGACATGGGGTGTTCTCTTTTCGTGACTTACCTCAAAACCTGTCAGCAGTTGTTGCTGGCCTCGTTTAGTCCGCTCTTGATGGACTGAACCTTCTCGATCACCGTACCCATAAGGACACGGTGATCGTCCACAATGGAGGTGCCTCGTAGCGCTTCCATCAGGTTATCCGGTGCCCCTGGCTGAGCGAGGCCATCGGTCAGGGATGGCGTACCCCTCCTTGAAGGAAAGCGCCCCGGATTCCGGGCCGTATCCGTCCCCGGAATCGTATTCGGCCGAGGACCGAACTGAATACGTCACTCCTCGCCAGTCTCCATGGGGATCTGCTCCCCCATGTGCCTAGCAGCGGAGGTCTCGCCTTGCGGTGCCTCCTGGACAGCGTCCGGGGCCCCTCCCCGGCTCGGAGCGGTCCTCCAGGACAACACTTCGATGTCGTCCTTGGCCTCAGGGGAATAAGCGGGCGGCGGCGACATACTGGCCATTTCCGCCGGATCCAACGAACCTCCAGATGAGGATTGCTGGATGCTGCCGCGGGCCGGACTGCAATGGCACAATTAACCATGCCAAAACAATAAAAAGGAGATGCTGGGCACACTTGTGTACATGAGTCATAGTACTTACGATGCGGCCCGAGGCTTAGTCCGAAGGCGTCGCCCCGGACTGTTGTCAACGTCCCACGCTGTGTTGACTGTGGGGGCGTCCTTCCCCTTCTTGGGCGCTCTCGCCTCCGGATTCGTGGAGGCCCCCCTCTTCTTATTTCCCTCCTTAGGGGGAGGGTTCTTCTCCTCCTCCTCCTCCTCCTCTTCCTCGTCATCGTCCTCAGGGACGGAGGAATGGGCTTCTTCATCTTCGGACGTCACGTCCGGCGCCATATCGACAGAGGCCACTTTTGGCCCTTGGCCTTCTTTCTCGGTGCCTGTTTTATATGGCGCGGTACCCAAAGATCTTCGCCAGACGCGGATGACCGGTTCTTGAGCGTGAGGCGGACCTGCTGGATCCGCTTCGTCCTCGCCATCCAATCCTGAAAAAGCAATGATAAAAACTCAGACATCATCCTCGAAACAAACAAGTAGGGGATACGTCACAAATAACATACCTCGCTGGAGAGGTGCTTAAAATCGTGCCCACGGTCTGAATCTGTGGCTGGCGGTTTCTTGTTGCCCTTAAAGAGCAACTTCCAGGCACCTTCGTGAGTGGTTTCGTAGAGCCTCTCCAGGGTTTGGTGCTTCTTCGGATTAAACTCCCACAGAGGGCGACTTCTGCGCTGGCACGGGAGGATCCGGCGAACTAGCATCACCTGGATTACATCGACAAGCTTGATGTTCTTGGCTATCATATTTTGAACACGCGTCTGCAGCGCTATCAGCTCATCGGGCGAAGACCAGTTCAGACTCTTCTCGACCCAGGAGGTGAGCCGAATGGGAGCACATGAGCGGAATTCGGCAGCTGCGACCCAGGTGGTGCCACGGGGTTCTGTGATGTAGAACCATTGTTTCTGCCACTCCTTTACTGTCTCCACGTAAGTGCCTTTCGGCCAGGAGACGTTGGACAACTTACTCACCATGGCCCCCCCGCACTCCGCGTGCTGGCCATCCACCACCTTCGGCTTCACGTTGAAGACATTGAGCCATAGCCTGAAGTGGGGTTGGATGCGGAGGAAGGCCTCACACACGACGATAAATGCCAAGATGTTGAGGAAGGAGTTCGGGGATAGATCGTGGAAATCTATCCCGTAATAGTACATCAGCCCGCAGACAAAAGGGTGGAGTGGGAACCCTAGTCCGCGGAAGAAATGAGGAATGAATACCACCATCTTGTTGGGCTTCGGCGTGGGGACGACTTATCCCTTGGCTGACAGACGGTGGGCGATTTCCTTCGCCAAGTATCCGACCGCCCGAAGCTCAGTAATGTCCTCCTCCCTGACGGAGGAGACCATCCACTTTCCTTGACCTCTGGATCCGGACATGGTCGAGTGCTAGCTCGAGTGGAAAGGAGATGAGAACTTGGTATTTGGAGCTCGAGATTGGAAGGGCGGAGATAGAGAGAAGGTGTGGGAGAGGAAGAGGGAATCCTTATCCCCTTATAAAGGCAGTGAATGTTGAATGCCTCCCCACTCGTCTTAGAATTCGCCTATTCCCAACGGTTGTATAAATGGCGCCGTTGGGTTACCCATGCCCGCATTGATGAGAACTCCGCGGTAAGGGGGCACGATCTCTGCTTCGACAAGACGTGCCAATGGCAACCGCGTCTCGGGACGTGGAGAGTCGGACACGAAACGGTTCAAAATTATGACCGGTCAGACGTGATGTCATGCTACACAAATTTGTCAGCGGATTGGAATCATGCAAAATTATATTCTCTCTATGGTTGTGTATGGTGTGTGTGACAGGTCCAGATACTATCATCGCGTCTGTAGACTATCTTGGAGTTCGGATAGAAGGGAACCCGCCTTGCAATGCCGAGGACGATCTGCATGCCGGATTCCTCGTCATTGAAGCCAGGTTCAGGGGCTACAGAGGGAGTCCTGGACTAAGGGGTCCTCGGGCGACCGACCTATTATCAATGAGCCGGACTGGTGGGATATGAAGACATAAAGGCCAAAGACTGTACCCGTGTCCGGATTGGACTCTCCTTGGCGTGGAAGGCAAGCTTGGCGACCAACTATGACGATTTCTTCTTATGTAACAGACTCTATGTAACCCTAGATCCTCCCGGTGTCTATATAAACCAGAGGGTGTAGTCCGGAAAGGATATACTCATTACCATAATCATATAGGCTAGACTTCTAGGGTTTAGCCATTACGATCCCGTGGTAGATCAACTCTTGTAACACTCATATTCATCAAGATCAATCAAGCAGGAAGTACAGTATTACCTCCATTGAGAGGGCCCGAACCTGGGTAAACATCGTGTCCCCTGTCTCCTGTAACCATCGACCCTAGACGCACAGTTCGGGATCCCCTACCCGAGATCCGCCGATTTTGACACCGACACCCAAGAAGAAGCCCGGTGCCGCAGCTCACCCGTCCACCTCGAAGGCCCCACCGCCCCGACCGCTGACACCACGGGGAATGCGGAGGCGCATGAGGTTGTGGCTGGGGCGTTGTCGGCCTTGACGGCGTTGTCACCACCTCCCCGTGGCCATGAGGCGGGGCGCACTGAGAAGGACAACACCAACAACATCGGCGACCATGCTCCACGAGGTGCGGGTAGAGAAATAATTCCTTCGTCCCTCCCTGCCTAGCCGAGGGGCATAGCTGTCGGTGTTCTGGGAACGGGGTCCCCAGACTTGCCTGCCTGCGGCCCATGGCGTGGCTCTGCGAGCGGGCCCGTATGGCCCATCTTCACAAACAAGCTTTCAAGACCCTCGCGAGGGGCCAAGCCTCGCGAGGCGGACGGCACAAGACCTCCTCGGGAGCAGCCTCACCAGACTGGCTCGCGAGGGGCGGAGAGATCGAGGCAAGCCAAACCTCGCGAGGTTCCAGTGACGTGAGCCATGACGAATGAGACCAGGCGGGCGCCAGCGCGCACAGTGTCTTTGCATCCTCTTTGGTTCTAAGGGGGCAAGCGCAAGCGAGGAGTTCCGAGGCATCAGGCAAAGGTTTCCATATCGGTGCAATGAGACCAACACCAACAGGACGGCAGGACGGAGGTCATCGTGGAGCCCAAGACGGCGTCGCCACCAGAGCCTTTGGCAGTCGAAGACTACTTTTGTCAGGATAAGCTGTACTAGTTGTCCTCTTTCAAATTGGCCGTTGTTGGCTCCCTTCCCGCTCAATATTTGGGAAGAGGACCAGGGCCTCTATAAATAGGGCTAGCCACCACAATAGAAGGCAACTCAGCCTGGGCTGATCGGATCCTCACCTACCAGAACTCATCTGGAGCGATCCTCATCCACACACCACTCACCAAGCACAAGAACACCTCTCCTTAGGAGGCTGTTCTTCCCCTTGTAATGTTCATCCTCAACCCAAGAGGCAATCCACCACCACCACACTCGAGTAGGGTATTACACCGCAACGATGGCCCGAACCAGTATAAATCTTGTGTCTTTGTGTTCTTTGGGTTCGGTGAGCTAGTCCGTGAATTCATGAAGCGTGTGATGGCGTGATCGGTGAGGGGGAGATCTTCGCACGCACCCCAGTGTTCAAACCTTAAGGGTTTTGCCGAAACCCAAAATCCGACATTTGGCGCGCCAGGTAGGGGTGCGCCGGAGCCTCCCTCCCGCTAGTTGATCTACCGATGCTCCGCGGTTCTGATGCCCGGCGACCCAAGAACCAACGCCAACCGCTGGGCGGCTTGGCGAGCCCGGGCGGCGTCGTCCACCCAGGAGGATCTCGACCCCGCGCTCCAGGCGGCACGAGCACCACCTAGCGCTTGAAAAGTGCGGCGGCCTTGACAGCACCGCCCACCCTTACCCACGACAGGCGCGAGCTGCTGCAAGGGCTGCAAGCCACGCCGCGGCGATGGCAGCGCACACCCGGCGGGAGCAGGCAAACATGCGGGCTACGCTCACGGTGGCGCAGGAGCTGCTACGATGCCGGCTGATGGAGAGCAGCGGGGATGCACTGCTAGAAGCGTCACCGAAGCATCGGGGCCGCAGCAGCCATGGGAGCGCCTTGTACGCTACCAGCTCACGCCTGTGCAGCGGCGGATCCCGGTGGGCCTCGCCGCGACCAAGATACCCCGAGTGCGCCCGGTGGTCTCATCGATGTCAGTGCGGTCCATAGTGTCGACCGCACCCTCGCACCCGCACCACCCCCGATGGGTGTGGAGTACGAGCATTACGCCGCACGGCCCAGTGCCGGGCACCACCCTACCACCCTCGGGGACGGCGTGATGGGCAGGCGGCGTGGATCGTGGGGCACTTGGCGAGGTCTTGGGCAGCGGCCACTGAGGCCTCGTGCCCGCATGATGAACCAGGAGTACACGGGAGATGACCCGGCTCGTTCCTCAAGCGAGTGGGAAGAGGAGGCGCTGGGAGCCGAGGCCTTCCGGGAGCCGCCCGAGAGCCCGCCAACCACGCCATCGACAACGACTACGGGTACCACTAATCCCCCGAGGAGCGGGCTTACGCTAACCGTGAATCGCAAGTGAATCGGGGCACGCGCCAGTGGCAATTCGGCACGCAGCGGAATCTGCCCCACCAGAGAGGCTCGGGTGGCTGCGTGGGGGAGCTAGGAGCAAGGCCCCACCCAGCGTCGCGTGGAGCAAGGCGTTACCGAATAGGCCCTCTACGGGAAGGTGCCGGCGAGCCTCCCCCAAGCAGGGAGTTGGTCGCCGAGGGCGGCAGGCGTCCCTTTGCCCGCTTTGGTGCCGTCCTGGTTTCCGGTCATCCCAACGGTGGTAGAAGGTGGCGCAAGGCGGGCCTCGTCTGGCGATATGAAGTAAGGCTCACGCTGTGAAGGTCTCCGCTTCGTGACACTCTCACGTAATAATGAGTGGGGCTGTACACGCCCGAGCCTCGGGAGTGCCGCCCTCGGGCCTCGGGGCTCCCTCACGCCCTAGTGGCAGCACTTAGCTCCTCATTTGGGTGAGAAGACTCGAAGACAAGAAGACTAGACTAGGCGCCGGACGTGGCCATTTGCTTTGGATCTATTTTCTGTAGCCTTGCCATCTGGATTTGGATTTAAGTTGAAGTTGAATTTTCATTGATGCGTGCGGGGGTGCCTTTTCTCGTTCAAGCGATTTCTTGCTATCTGGTTCTTGCCTTAATTCAGAGTTCGCGCCTATTGCTTTTCCCTTGCGGGCCCCTCGCGAAGGGCTGGGCACGCACACACACGCCTTCACGCGCATGCCCTACCACGACCGGGCGCTTGCTTCTCGCGAGGCCCTTTCGGCGGATCGACAGGCGCCTCGGCACCTTCTCGTGAACTCACAACCTCGTGAGTCGGTTCGAACCTGCCAGGTCAAGGTAAATTACAGCAGCAAACTCGCCACGAGACTCGTGAATGCACGAAGGCGCATAATCAGCTTGGCCCAAAAGAATAGGGGCAGTAATCTATTTACATGAGGGGCTCCACCTCCCAAAATGCTCTTACAACCTCTGGGCCGCGCCCGAGCTTTTGCGTGCAGGATAAACAACAAGGAAACACGGGATCAATCGGACATATCGCTCACCGCATCCCCTGGGACGCCTTCGGACGCGTCGCTGGCATCGTCGTCACCTTCGCCGGCGTCATCATCACCTTCGACGGCGCCGCCATCACCATCGTCGACCATGTTGCCTTCATCTGCCGCGACCACCACCGTGTTGTATTCGGAAGCGAAGGCCCTAACCAGCGCGTCCACGTTGTCCTCCACCCACCGCGCCAGGTCACCCCGAATGGCCTCCGGTACCGGGGTGATGGCGGCATCAAAGTCGAAGTTGGGGTAAGTGTTATAGAGATGGCTGAAGACGCGGGAGAACGCGCGTGAGCAGGCTGCGGCTCCTCTCTTCGACAAGCTGGCGAGCTCTCTTGGAACGGTTCTCCAGGTGCGTCACCACCTTGGAGAAGAAGCGGAGGTGACTGGCATAGTCGTCAAGCGTGGGGATGAGGAGCATTCTCGCCAGCAGATGTGGCCCAACGCCACGTTGGCCCCTGTTCACGAGCCCTCCGAGCATAGGGCGTGCAGCCGCTCCGGTGTTCCTTTATTGAAGCACGCCGTCCACTGTTACGCTGGCGATGGACTCGGTGTTGGCGACTCCGCTATTGGAGAGGCGGCTTCGGCGTGGCAGGAGAGCCAGCTCGGTCTGCCGAGGCTAGGCGGCGGCTGCAGTGGCCTCCTCGCAGCTCCACCTCGATCGGCCCTAGACTTGAGGGCAGGTCCCGGTCTGCCCTTGGTCTCGGCGCTATGAACTCCAACTTCAGGTCATACCTACCCTCAAGATCACTTGTGAGCCTCAGACCACCCGGGTGGTCGACCTTCTCACAGGCCTGGCCTCGCGCGCGCCAATGGCGTCCTCCGCTTGGGCAACCTGATGCTCCCTCGTCTCCAGTCGCTCGAGCTCAAGGCTACGCTCCACGGCTTCCGGCTAACGCGCCTCCTCGCTTCGGGATCACTTCCTCTTCGGCAAGCGTCCCCCTCAACGACGCGAGGGCGGCTCTGCGCGCCTCCACTTGCTGCTCCAAGGAGGCGCTCCAGGCTTGGAGCTCCCGCGCGTGCTTCTCCGTGGCCTCGCAATGGCGGTCGGCTTCCCGGGCCTCTTCTCGAAGCTGGGAGCAGGGCCTCTCACGAAGGCTGCGAGGGAAGCCTCGGCCTTCAGCGTTATCAAGCTCGTATTTGGTGGCGCCCGAGGTAGATAGCCACCTTCAGCTTATGGCGGCTCCTCCGCCAACCCGAAGATCCTCTCGGCCATGGCGGCGCATCCACATTCTGAGCTTTTCACCAAGCCGGTTCATCGCGCCCAACGCCTCCTAGAAGAGCTCGTGGCGGACAACGCTCCCTTCTTGCACCGACTTGAGCATGCTGCTGACTCCGTCCTCCATCGCGGGGGCCGCAGAGGGGGCCCGAAGCAGCTCGCCCCCTCTCAGCAGGGGGCTGGGGGCTGGCACCCACCTGGTTGCCGACCAGGCCTCATGAGAGCCCGAGCAAACGGAGACCCGCCGCCTGAAGAGGACCCCAGGACCGAAGCCAACCAGCCGCCATCCACGATCAGGGAAGGGGCCCTTGGCCCACTGGTCGCATCCCAAGCAAGGCCGCCAAGAGAAGGCGGCGAAGGCATGAGCTCAAGGCGCCTAGCTGGCGGGCTGGCTACCAGGGCTGATCCCGCTCCGGGGGCAGCTTGCGGGCTTGCAGTGCTTGAATCTGGCGAAGGAAGCAAAGCGAGAGGAGGTTGCTTCTCAGGAGATTCCGCGGCCTTGGTGGAAGGGATCCCGAGGAACCAACCGTCAGAAAGGGAAGCGGCGCGCAAGGAATGACAGAGACAAGGTACTTACTCATCGATGGCGATATACTTCCTCCGCTTCAACGGCCCGAAGACGCCGCTGCTACAGCTTGGGGATCCCTTCCTCTTGCGGAGCTCCTCAAAGTCCACACGGAGCCGGCCGAAGCGTTGGACGTGGCGACCATCACGAGGCGCCAGCCCAGGAAGCGCCCAGAGACCTCGAGGCGCCAAGCAGGGGGAAGCTGTCGGGCTCCGTCTTGCGACGACCTGCCGATGCCTCGGGAGCTTCGACCTCAGGAGCAGCGGGCTACGTCGCCCCTTCAACTGCCGACCTGGTGTGGGAATCACGGGTTCCCGAGGATGACGCCTCGGGAGCCTGAGGCAGCATCGACACATCTGCACCAGCGCCCCGGCCTCCGATGGTGCTTGCCCCCCCAGCATCCACTCTTGGGGCAAGATCGGGGCTGGTGGCAAGGAGAGGAACCACGACGATGGGGTTCTCGTGGGGCCCCACCAGACCAACTGGACGCAGCCCCCACTCATCGAAGGAGGGCATGCGCTCCACAAATTCCACCTTGTTCGAGCAGCGGTATAGTAGGCAACTCTTCCCCGACATGTCATTTGGCAACGGGACACCCGTCAGAACCTCGAGCACCGTTCGTCGTGCCTCCAGGGGGAGCCCGGACTCCTGAAGTCTCATGTGGTCGTTGCTGCTGAGCAAGGCCCACATCGGTCGAGAGTGTCGCTGAAGCGGAGCAACCCGGCGCCGGACGAACTCCTTCACCACCATAGGCGCTGATCACGCCCACGGTCTTTCAGCCTCTTCACTTTGAGCCAGACGGGGATAAAGCGCGGATCGGCGAGCCTTTGGTGGCACCAACCGGAGTTGGGAATGGCGGGCGCCGACGGAGAAGAGAGCAGGGGCTGAGCACTTTGACGTCAACAAATACTCACCGTGTCCGAAACTCGCTCGTGAATGGTGGAAGCTCAAAGTCAATCCCCACGCCGGCCATCGCCGCCACGGCCTGGAAGCTCAAACTCATCGAGCTCTACCGGGGATCAATCAGGTGCAACGGAAAGAAGTGGCGGAGAAGAGCCACGGAAGGAGCGATGCCCACCATGGCCTCGCAAACAAAGGCGAAGACGGCAAGAAGGGTCACGGATTGAGGGTCAAGGTGCAGTATATGGATCTGATAATGGGCAAGCACTGCGTTGAAGAAGGCGGAAAAAGGAGGAACTAGGCCAGCCTAGAGGGTGTCGATGAAGAATGGGACCTCGGTGGCGATCAGCCCCTGTCAAACGAGCTTGAGATGCGTGCCAAGCCACTGTTCTTCCCCACTCATTGAAGCCGGAGGCGAGCATGGGGCACACCTTGTCCATGGCTTCTTGGTTGAGCACCGGACCTGCCAACGGCGGCTCAATGGCAGACGCAGCCTTCGGCGGAGACAGGATCCTTCCCTTTCTCCGTTTGATCCGGCACCATGGCGATGAGAGGACTAAGCTCAGATCGGATTGAGAGAAGGGGCAGAGCTTCGAAGAGGCGGAAGAATTGGGGAAGTGCGCCGCAACGATGGGAAGGAAATCGTGTAGACCGCGGCGGCCGCCTAGCCAGGCGGGTATCAAGGCAGCGTGGGGAAGCGGAGACGCCCACGTCCAATCAACCGCCATGCGTCGACCGAGGCCGCAGGCTGTTGAGGCCCGCAGCGCTACACACTTGCCCTTTGGCTTCGCCTCGAAGCCAAGTCTGGCAGCGCCTTTGGGCCTGGGGAGACTCTTGTCGGCGTTACGGGAGCAGGGGTCCCTAGACTTGGCTGCTGCTCCATGGCGTGGCTCTGCGAAAGGGCCCGTCACGGACCATCTTCACCAACAAGCTTTCAAGACCCTCGCGAGGGGCCAAGCCTCGCGAGGCAGACGACACAAGACCTCCTCGGGACCAACAAGCTTTCAAGACCCCCACGGTGCAATCCCCACCGCGGCAACCAGCACGAGGGCCACGCGACCAAGAGCTTGATGATGTCTTGATGGCTTCATCTGATCCTCGAGCATGTCAAGGCCAATGGCAAGCCCCGGAGGACAGGCCTATGGGGGCGCACACGTCACCATCGAGCGACGCCGCGACAACTACCACCAGTACAATGGGCGCGATGGCCCCAACGCTAATGAGCCTACGCTCGGTGGCGGAGGGTACCTACCTTTCGAGGCTGGGTGCCCTGCCTTCACCAGTGACCTGCGGCAAGTCCGTTGGCCGCCCGCTCACACATTCAAGCCGTAGAATCTGGGAGAAGGATGATGGGAGGCCCGAACCGGCAGGAATTCTTGAGCATCTACACCATCGCTGTTCAAGCTGCCGGGGGAAGAGAGGAGAAGGTTTTTGCCAACTACTTCCCTTTGGCGCTCAAGCCAAACGTGAGGTCTTGGCCGATGCATCCACCGGAGAACTCCATCTCGACACAGGCTGACACATGTCATGAGTTCGTTGGCGCCTTCACGGGTGGCCACCAAGAACCGAAGCGGCCCGGCGATTTGACGATTCCTCCCATAGAAGGAAGGAGAGACTCCATGGAAGTACATGCAGAGGTTTAGCCGGGTCCACAGAAATATTCCAGATATCCACCCGACAGCTGTGATAGCTGCATTCCAGTCCAACGTGTGCAACCATCAGATACGTTCCAAGATGAACGTTCGGTTGCCCAAGACTATGAAGGAGCTTTACACCTTGGTGGACAAGTGTGCTCGGATGGAGGAGGGGAGGAAACTCCCTGGAGAAGAAGATAGCATCAACATCGACTCAGAGGATGACGACGAGGCCACCAGTCAGAAGAAGAAGAAGAAGAAGAAGTGCAAGGATAAGGCAACACTGACAGTTGAGGGATCGGGCACACCTAGTATCGGCAAGAAGGCTAAAGCCGAAGCCCCTGACAAGGAGGCTGCCGTATGCACTGATTGCCGGGAGGCTGCGGCTGCCGAGAAGGCTGGGAAAGGTGACATGCCGTATTGCAAGATTCATCGAACCAAGGGCCACGATCTCCAGGAATGCCATCAGGTCGAACAACTCGTCAAGAAGCAGAGGGCTGAGTATGAGAAGCGTGATAAGGAAAGAGGTCAGAATGGCGCTGGCGGGAAGGGCCGAGGCGGTGAAGCAAATCGCCCTGGCAAGGCTCCTCGGAACCAAGGAAAACCCGCCAGAGGCCGAGGGAAGGAGGATTGGAATGATGAAAGTGATGGAGGGGATGAAGAAGAAACTAGCGAGCGGGAATTCCAGAAGGCCACTAACGCCTTGTGCATTGACGGGGGTGCATCTCTGCACTCCTCTCACCGCCAACTTAAACGGTGGGCGTGTGAGGTCAATGCCGTGGAGCCAGCGGCAGAATCTCGGAAGCCGCTCAAGTGGTCACGCACGCCCATCATCTTTGACAAAGAAGACCACCCTGACCGCACCACCGCGGTAGGGTGTTTGCCATTGTTGGTGTCGCCAACAATCCGCAACCTCAAACTCACAAAGATGTTGGTTGATGGAGGGGCCGGGTTGAATCTGATTTCCCCAAAATTCATCAGCAAACCCCAGATAGCAGAGGAAGAACTCAAGGTCATGGGCACGTTTCAGGGAATCAACCCCGGTAGGAGTCATCCTAAGGGAAAGATCACGTTGCCCGTGACATTCGGAGGAGAGTTGAACTACCGGACTGAGAAGGTTATGTTTGATGTGGTCGACCTCCCCCTGCCGTACAATGGAATCCTTGGACGCCCAGCTCTGGCAAAATTATTGGCGGCATCCCACTATGCCTACAACACCTTGAAGATGCTAGGGCTAGTGGGTGTCATTTCCATTCCGTCAGACAGGAATGATGCAATTATTTGTGTGGATAAGATGGACCGGGATGCGCTTGCGCAGAGGTCAGCTGGAGCCGCATGATTCCCGCCAGAAAGCAGAGAGAGAGGAAAGAAGAAGGATAGCAGGGACACCAGCAAGGAATCCAGGAAGCGTACCTCTTCGGAGTATCCTGCGCCCAACAGCAAGAAATCCAAGGCTGCTGGACCTCATGTGAAAAAGGTCCTGGCAGGGCTGGCTGGCGCTGATGGTACCTTCACTATCAGCGCCACCCTTGATGACAAATAGGAAAGCGGCTCGTTGCCTTCCTGCAGGCAAATATCAATGTGTTTGGTTGGCAACCATCTGATATACCTGGTGCTCCCAGGGAGGTAATCGAGCACCACCTTGCTGTCTGGCCACATTCCCAACCCGTCAAGTAGAAGGTCTGAAAGCAAGCCTTGGAGCGGCGGCAATTCATTGCAAAGGAAATCAAGAAACTTGAGGCAGCTGGTTTGGTCAGAGGAGTACTACATCCAACATGGTTAGCAAACCCAGTGGTCGTACGCAAGGCTAACGGAAAATGGAGGCTTTGCATAGATTTCACAGATCTTAACAAGGCCTGCCCGAAGGACCCATTTCCCTTGCCACGCATCGACCAGATCGTGGATTCCACCTCCAGGTGTGATTTTCTCTCCTTTCTAGATGCATACTCTGGATATATCATCAGATCTTTATGTCAAAGGAAGACGAAGAGAAGACCTCATTCATCACCCCCTGTGGCACATATTGCTTCGTGCGCATGCCTTTCGGGTTGAAGAGTGTCGGATCCACTTTTGCAAGAGCAGTCCAGATTGGTTTTGAATCACAGTTGCACAGGAACATTGAAGCTTATATGGATGATATTGTGGTCAAGACCAAGGACAGATCAACCCTCATCTAAGATTTAAAAGAGACGTTTGCTAATTTGCGCAAGATCAACTTGAAGCTGAACCCGGAGAAGTGTGTGTTTGGCGTTCCCTCCGGCAAGCTACTTGGTTTCTTTGTGTCCCATCATGGGATAGAGGCCAACCCCGATAAGATCAAGGCTATCGAGCAGATTCAGGCACCTAAGATAGTTAAGGATGTGAGGCCTTGACAGGGTGCGTTGCCGCGCTTAGTAGACTCATCTCCAAGTCTGCCGAGTGCGCCTTGCCGTTCTTCAAAATTTTGAAGAAGGCAGGGCCCATGAAGTGGACTCCAGAAGCAGACGCAACACTACAAGATTTGAAGACCTACTTGTCTTCTGTGCCCACTTTGGTTGCACCCAAACCACAAGAGTCGTTGCTGCTATACGTGGCGGCAAGTAATCAAGTGGTTAGTGCAGCACTAGTGGTGCAACGGGAAGTGGAAGGAGCGGCAGCCTCAGCTAGTGTCCCATCCGGGGGAGAGAGTGAGAACAGCCCGGCAAGGTCAGATATGGATCAAGGCAAAGAAGAGCATGGCAACAGAGATAACCCCAAGGATGCGGCAAGGAAGAAAGTGGTGCAGCACCCAATGTACTTCATCAGCTTCGTGTTGCAGGGGGCTAGATCCAGTCTTTGTGGGCGTGCAAAAGTTGATTTTTTCCTTGTCACGGCCTCAAAGAAACTGCGCCACTACTTCCAAGCCCATGAGATCACAATTGTCACCCACTTTCCTTTGCAAAGGATACTCCGAAACCCTGAGGCTACTACAAGAATAGTGGAGTGGGCATTGGAGTTATCCAACTTGGGCCTGAAATTTGAAAGCACATCCACAATTCAGAGCGGGGCCTTGGCAGAGTTTATTGCAGAATGGACGCCAACCCACGATGAAGAGGTATCGAGCAGTTTTCACAGCAAGGAAGCACCCCAAGAATGGATCATGTATTTCGATGGTGCTTTCTCCCTACAGTGCAGGGGCTTATGCTTCTCGTTGCTCCCACTGGAGAGCACCTGAATTGTGTCGTCCAGATGCATTTTCCCCGGGAGGAGGCAACCAACAATACAACAGAGTATGAAGGGCTCCTTGCTGGGCTCGAGATTGCCACAGATTTGGGGATCAAGAAGCTGATCATTCGAGGAGATTCACAACTTGTGGTGAGAAAAGTCAACAAGGATTACCAAAGTCCATTGATGGAGGCATACGTTGAGGAACTGAGAAGACTGGAGGAGCACTTTCATGAATGGTAAATAGAGCACGTAGCTGATGTTTTCATGAACTACGTCGGTGTTTCCCCAAAGAGGAAGGGATGATGCAGCACAGCAACGGTAGGTATTTCCCTCGGTGATGAGATCAAGGTTATCGAACCAGTAGGAGAACCATGCAAAACCACGTAAACAACTCCTGCACACAAAGAACAAATACTTGCAACCCGACGTAAGAGAGGGGTTGTCAATCCCTCACGGGTAAAAAGATAGATAAAATTGTAGTAGATTGGATAAATACATCTCACGGGAACACGAGATAAAATAAATAAGAAAAAATTGCAGCAAGGTATTTTTGTATTTTTGGTTTAATAGATCTGAAAATAAAAGCAAATAAAAATAGATCATGAAGGCAAACATAATAAAGAAGAGACCCCGGGGCCGTAGATTTCACTGGTGGCTTCTCTCGAGGAAGATATCAAACGGTGGGTAAACGAATTACTATTGGGCAATTGATAGAAATTCAAATAATCATGACGATATCCAGGCAATGATCATTATATAGGCATCACGTCCAAGATTAGTAGACCGACTCTGCTGCATCTACTACTATTACTCCACACATCGACCGCTATCCAGCATGCATCAGTGTATTAAGTTCATGGAGAAACGGAGTAATGCAATAAGAATGATGACATGATGTAGACTAGATCTATTTATGTAGAAATAGACCCCATCTTGTTATCCTTAATAGCAACGATACATACGTGTCGGTTCCCCTTCACATCGGGATCAAGCACCGTAAGATCGAACCCATCACAAAGCACCTCCCATTGCAAGATAAAAGATCAAGTTGGCCAAATAAAACCCAAATACCGGAGAAGAAATATGAGGCTATAAGAAATGATGCATATAAGAGATCAAAGAAGACTCAAATAACTTTCATGGATAAAAACATAGATCTGATCATAAACTCAAAGTTCATCGGGTCCCAACAAACGCACCGCAAAAAAGAGTTACATCATATGGATCTCCAAGAGACCATTGTATTGAGAATCAAAAAATAGAGAGAGGAAGCCATCTAGCTACTAACTACGTACCCGTAGGTCTACAATGAACTACTCACACATCATCGGAGAGGCACCAATGAGGATGATGAACCCCTCGGTGATGGTGTCTAGATTGGATCTGGTGGTTCTGGAACTTGCGGTGATTCTAATTGATTTTCGTCGACTCCCCTAGGGTTTCTGGAATATTGGGGTATTTATAGAGCAAAGAGGCGGTCCGAGGCCAATCGAGATGGCACAACCCACCCGAGGTGCGCCTGGGCCTCCGGCCAGCGCCCTGGTGTCTTTTGCTCACCTCGGGCTCCCTCTTCGGTACTTCTTTGTCCCACTAGATGTCTTCTGGTCCAAAAAAAATCCACAAAAAGTTGCACTATGTTTTGACTCCATTTGGTATTGATTTCCTGCGATGTAAAAAACATGCAAAAAACAGCAACTGGCACTGGGCACTATGTCAATAGGTTAGTACCAAAAAATGATATAAAATGATTGTAAAATGATTGTAAAACATCCAAGAATGATAATATAATAGCATGGAACAATAAAAAATTATAGATTCATTGGAAACGTATCAGCATCCCCAAGCTTAATTCCCGCTCGTCCTCGAGTAGGTAAATGATAAAAAATAGAATTTTTGATGTGGAGTGCTGCATAACATGTTCATCACATATTCTTTTCTTTGTAGCATGGACATTTGGACTCTTATATAGTTCAAAGCAATAGTCTAGTTTTGACATGCCTTTAGTGCGTGTCGGTCCTAAAAAATGGTTTAAAACCCTTTACGCAACGACATTTGGAACCGCTGCCAAGTGAGTGTGGGCGATAGGGGGGTCCATCCCACACGGCCTTGAAATCGTATGGGGATATGCCCTCTGGCACACACACGCCGGCAAAATGAGGTCGTAGTGCAATGGCGGCGCTCAAATGCGGAAATACGTCTGATGAGAGCTAAAAAATACAATTATACGGGCGAAATTGTTTCCTGGCCGCAAGTACATCCCACACGATGGGTCCAGCTAAACGTTTCCGTTCGTATGTACATCCCACACAGTCGCTCCAAGGAAAACGTTTCCGTTCATAGGTACATCACACACAATTTTTCCCGTTAAATTATTTGTGATAGCGTTGCTATTGCACACGATACTAATAATTTTATCGTTTGCGTTATTGAATGCATCACACACGGTGCATAGAAGAAACTGTGTGGCAAAGGCTGTCCATCACACACTTTTTATGTGGTAAACGTTTGTCAAGGTGGCCTAACGCAAACAGTTTTCAAGAGAAAGTCGTGTGTGCAGTGGAGATTGATCGCACACGTAGTGGATCCTAGAAACGTTTCTGATCTCCACGTATATCGCAGACATTTTGCTTTCACAAACCGTGTGCAGTGTAATCCCTAATTAATCCCTAATTTAAAAATCACATGTTTTGAATTTGAAAGTAGGCAATCACTTATTTCATATCCAACCATGTTTATTGCAAATATAGGTTCAACCACGAGTCCATAATTCAATGCACAGGTACATATACTGAAGAACTATAGAAGCACCAAGTAAAGAATGATGAACCACAGTTGTACTAAAGAATGTAAAGAGAGAGGCGAAAAGACATTCTGGTTCTTTGGAGAAGGTGAACCGAATGCCCATATTGTGCCCTCCTCCATGCGTAATGCGGCATACGACTCTAGGCCAACCCCTTGTGATGGCTGCCCGTCCATCCTTCACTTTGTCTTCATTAGGACTTCTCGATGCTCATTGTAGTATGGATGAAATACTTTAACCTTCATTGCGTGTCCACCAATCATGTACTTTGTGAGGTAATCTTGAGTGAACTGCTTCGGGAACCACTGGGGACAAAAAAGATTCAGACTTGTTGTCTAACAACTCATTATATGCAGTAAAAAGAGAAGGCTGCAGAGTTTGTAGTTACCATCCTACAGCTCGCTGTTGTGTTGGATAGAGCATAAAAAAATAATTTGCTTTCCACCATCCGTATCTTTTTGCTAATAATCCTTATCAGTTTCCTCACTTGATGCTTGTTCATCAATATCTCATTGCCCCATACGCAAAAATGGTCGATGCGTGGATCCTTGCCAAGGGCATATGTACCTACAAGCAACAAGTGAATATTAAAAGCTAACTAGTGTCCAGGCCTGGATCTATATGCACTACATTATGGAACGATGGGGAGAGTACAAGCCGAGGGATGAAGCTAACCTCGGCGGAAAATGGTGGCCACTCCCGTTGTTGTCCTGCATAAGTAGTGGAAAGGCATGATAAGTATAGCAATCTTAACATCAAACAAATATAGCAAAGGTAAACAACATCATCTCCAAATGACAGCTTGAATGTGTTGGTTTCAACATGTTAAAAGCGAGATATAAAATGGAAGGCAATGTTATCGGCAAAGAAAGCTTAATGACCATCAAATATTGCAATTCAAACTGGTATTGTTGAAAATGAATAGAACGTACGTAATGCTTAAACATCACACTAGATAAATGTAAAACTGAAATAAATGGCATGTGTTAACTACACCAGAATAAGCGGAACTAAATATAGCCGTTCACCTTTGGTATTGATGTAGTCGAGCGACATAGTTCCGACTTGCACATAATGAACAACACATTGTGAATGACTGAAATAAACAAGGCATAAATGACCATTATAACAACCAAATATAGCCATTGAAAATCGGATGAGTCTCAACCAGTAACCAATCTGACTAGCAAATACAGATAAATAGGGCATATGCTTGAAAACTGGACAAATGCTCACTCCAACCAACCTAACAAGCAGATAAAGATAAACAAGGCATCTGCTTGATAACTGGACAAATGCTAAAAAAAGCAACCTAACCAAAAAATACAGATAAACAAGGCATCTGCTTGATAACTAGACAAATACACACTGCAACCAAACTAATAACCAAATACAGATAAACAAGGCAACTACTCGATAACTGGAAAAATGTTCATTCCAACCAACCTAACAACCAAATACAGATAAACAAGGCATCTACTCACTATAAACAACCAAATATAGCCATTCGTGAAACTAAAGTGGACAATTCATACTTAAACATCATATAGACCTATTGAACAATACATTTTTGCATAACTGAAATAATTAAACACGACACGCTTAAAAGCACCACACGGCAAATGCTACTACAACAAAGGGTGCGGGTTGGCAAGCTAGAAAAGGTAAGATTTCTTGATAGAATGTTGCCTCACATTTCATGGATGGGATCCTTCCAGTTGGAAGAGCACAGACCCATGGTGCGCTCTCTGATGCCACAGATGGGTTGTTTCACCTTGGAAGAACCTTCGTGGGTTCCTTCCTCATGGTCGTGCTCGTGGTCGAGGAGATCTGACTTGGCAATTGAGGATCCCAAGCCGCCGCCGTAGAATGTGTCCTTTAGAAGTGACAAAATGGGCTCGATGGCGTATAAAGCTCGCAAATCCTTGACCGCTTGGTGGAGGAGATCAGCGGCAGGGCCGTCGAAGAGATCGATGGCAGTTGAACTAGAGGGGTTGGGGATGGACCACTTAACCTGTGACATGGCCCGCAAGCCGTCGGTGTGGACGAGCTTGATGATGTAGCTAGCTTTCTCGAGATACAGTAATACATTAGCCCGCTGACATGAAGCCTTCAGCATGGCAACATAGTCAACGTCTTCGCCGGCTTCCGCGGCAAGGTGTTGCTCCGGCATCGACAGGTCGGGGCGCACGGCGGCCACCTCGCCAACGTCCGCCGGAGAGGCCATCATAAACCTCTTCTTGGCCGAACGCTCGTCGGGCTCCCCGGGATACGTGGTCGAGCTTAGGCTGCGACATTCTGGAGCAGGGGATGCGGATCAGGCGGGGAGGGACACTGCAGGCCTCATCTAAAAACTCAGGGGAGTGGGGCGACGGTATGTGAATCGCTGGGTAATCTGAACTTTATTATCTAAGCTAAGAGGAATGGGCAGACCGGCAGGGTCAGTGCTGGAGGAGTGTGGGCGACGGTTGAAGTACGACGGCTACTAAAATTTGGGTAAAGGAATTGATGCGGGGCGGGAGTGCCCAAGATCACGCACGGTCCAATAACAATATGCGTGTATGATAATAAGGAAAAGTGGCGCGGATCTGCCGATTTTTGCAACGCTCAAGGTGGGTAGTTTGTTTTTTTATATTTCTAGCTAGCTGGTCTATGGCATACGGTTTCTCCTAATTTTCAAATAAACTTACCCGCCTTTAGCTTGCACAGGTGGTGGTTTTACAACGCACTTGCATCGCACACGGTTAAGCCAGTACCTCCACCCTTTGCTCGTGCTTGCGCGGTCGTGGTGATTTCAGCGCTGTTGCATCGCACAAGGTTGAGCCAATACCTCCACCCTTTGCTCGCACTTGCGCGGTCGTGGTGATTTCAGCGCACTTGCATCGCTGCAGTTGAACCAGTACCTCCACCTTAATTTGTTCGGCGCTATGCTGTCAGTGATTTCAGCAAGACTTGCATCGCTGCAACGGTTGAGCCAGTACCTCCACCTTAATTTGC
Source organism: Aegilops bicornis (assembly GCA_021605145.1). Lineage (NCBI taxonomy): Eukaryota > Viridiplantae > Streptophyta > Magnoliopsida > Poales > Poaceae > Aegilops > Aegilops bicornis. The sequence continues at coordinate 580,945,252 of CM038674.1, read as the reverse complement.
TCGCGCTTGCGCGGTCGTGGTGATTCACATTGCACTTGTATCGCACACGGTAAAGATATTATACCCCATGTCCGTTGAGGGTCATCAGAGTCTTTGCAGCAAAAAATAACGTCAGAGAGGGTCACAAGATAGCCACACCAGCATGTGGCCCAAATATATATAAGTGAAAAGGGTGGTCTGTGATGTTCAAAATTCCAATGCACAACTTTGACCCCACGGGCCCACGGTTGTGCGCATCGTTGAAGATCGATGAGAGGGGCCAAAAGTCAAGAACCAGCTGGAAGAGGCCAAATATATGTACGAATATTGGGGATGTTTAAAACTTTAAATACACAATGCATAAATTTGGTGGCACCTGCCTCGCAAACCCGAAAGCACCCAAACAACCACCTAGCTAGGATATATATAAGGACATAATGTCGTACCTAGCTAGGATTCTTGGCCCACCACCTCCCACTTTGTGTCAGCAGGGTGGATGCACATAATGATCGATAGTTTGGTCATACATGCATGTCGCCATGACCTACCATAAGACGGACCAATGAATCTTTCGTTTGGTCAAATGAAAGTTGTTGTCGATAAACCGCTTGGGCCAATAGATTGTTGAACCATCATAAAAATCGCACGAGAGGGGCCACAAAACCAACACCTCTTTGCATGCGGCCTAAATGATGTACGTTGGGAAGGGGGGATGTGTGTTTTCAATATAGAATAATGTACAATTTAGATGTGGTGCCTACCTCTCGATACAGACAACAACCATGAAGGCAAGGTAGTTATGGACGAGATACATATGCAGGGTTTGATGTAGGTTGAACCCAGCAATCCGAGCATCTGGGAGGGAATCCTGACAACGCATGAGCTCGAGCTTTGGTTGACCGACATTTTACGGTGACCGGCCCTAACACGAACTAGGAGGAATACATTCATGGCCAACACATACCCCTCATTATCGGTCAAAGGGATGATATATATACACTCGGGGAGCCCACAGATGTCCGTGTCGTCAAAAAACCCGCACAAGGGAGACATGGTCGATCATAAGACCCCGTATACACTGCATGCAGCCCGAAAATATGTATGGGTACGATGGTGTATGATGTGTTTAAATCCCAAATGCACAACTTCGATGGGACATATGAACTACATTACAAACCGAACACCATACCCGACTCCAAGCCTGGTTCAATACCTATGATGTCAGTTTCCCAACTTTAGGCGTGGCGAAGGGAAGTCGCCCCACGCATGCGCTCAAACTTTATTTTGTTTAGCATGGGACACATCTATATATATCTATACAACTATACACCTATACAAGCAGCGTATAACTTTCAAAGTTGCTCGTTGGATGAAGCCAATCCGGCCAGATGCAGGAGATGGCAAATCCGAGCACTACTAGCCGTTGGATATCATCTACATTCCACCAGATTCTGCCACATGTACAATCTAGAAGACTCCATGGTTGAACTTAAGCATAATGCACAAACCTCAAAACACAAGCACTTCTCCTTTGTTCTCTAGAATCTTCCATATCTTAATTGCCCAAACCTTTTTTTTCTAAATGAATTGTCACTTTTTCTTTTTACCTTTACAATGCACAATTCCATGAATCTTAAAGTAGTTTTTTATAAAACTAATTGATTTTGTATGAGATGAACTATAAGAATTAAACGAACATCTACACCATGCATATCTGGGAGAAAAGGCGGGAAACCGATGAGAGGAGTGGCGAGAAACGGTAGCCTGTTTTGAATGAAAACCTAGTAGAGAAGGAAGCGTGAGCTACATGACGACTTATAGTGCTTACCCATGTCTTGCATGTGCCATCAAAAGGGCTCGGGGTTGCCGTTCGATCTGGAGCATCCAACGGTGCACACGCACGATCCATGGGGTTTGGGTTACCGCGGTCAAGATCGCGATGACTCAGATCAAGGCAAGCGGGCGGGGGATATCATACGGAAACCAACATTTGATGGAAACCGGTGAAAACCATGAGAAAAAGATGTTTTGAAGTTTCAAAAACATGCGAGATGTTAAGAGGATGATGTTTTATTGCCACACAATATTTAAAGTTGAAACACATTACGAGATGTGAGCTATGAAAAAGAAAAAATCAGTGATGAATAGTGCCGAATAGTAATGTCACTATTTAGGGCGGAATTTGTCTTTTTCATAGCTCACATCTCGTAATGTTTTTCAACTTGAAATTTTGTGTCGCAATAAAACATCACCTTCTTAACATCCCACATATTTTTTTTCAGATTTTTATGAAACTTTAAAATATGGTTTCCATGAAGTTTTCATTGAATATCGTCTTTCGTGAGTGAACCGTGTGCTATTTGAAAACATTTTGTGAGAAGAATCTTGGTTTTTAAATCCCCGTAAATCCAAGACTAAGCTGAAAATCGTGAAACCTGCCATGGTGTCACGACATGGCACTTATATCCCAAGGAATTTTTTTCGTCCATTGGGGCACAAGTTTTATTACAAGCCTCTTACAAACCAGAGCTTCTCTCAAAGAAGCCTCGTAGTTCCGATAGGGAAACGTGTCCCCCTTGTGGGCGAAACATAATCACTGCCTCTTTTCGCCTTGTGTTTTCTTCTACGGGCGACATGGAACGACAGGATATCCATGCTGAAATTTAAACTTATTCAGGGTTGGGTTTGGCCTTTTTATACACTAATTGAGTTTCCTAGGCATTTAATGTCCATAATTCAAATCTGAACTACAAATACATGCTCCAGTTCACCAAATGGCTAGAAAAATTATACATGTGTCCTTGGGTGCATGTTTAGGTCCCATGCCGGGAATGGGAACGAATTACAACCGTCTTCGGTGTCATGGCTCGTCTTCAAACATTTCAAATCTCGGTTTTTAAGTCCCCATAAATCCTAAACTCACCAGAAAGTCATCAAAGGTGGCATGGTGTCACGTCATGGCACATATATGTCGTGGTAAAAACATTTTCCAATTTGGGCCAAGCTTTATTACAAACTGTCGGTGTCAAAACCGGTAGATCTCGAGTAGGGGGTCCCGAACTGTGCGTCTAAGGCGGATGGTAACAGGAGGCGGGGGACACGATGTTTACCTGAGTTCGGGCCCCTCTCGATGGAGGTAATACCCTACTTCCTGCTTGATTGATCTTGATGATATGAGTATTACAAGAGTTGATCTACCACGAGATCGTAGAGGCTAAACCCTAGAAGCTAGCCTATGGTATGATTGTTGTTGTCCTACGGACTAAACCCTCTGGTTTATATAGACACCGGAGGGGGCTAGGGTTACACAGAGTCTATTACAAGGGAGGAGATCGACATATCCGTATTGCCAAGCTTGCCTTCCACGCCAAGGAAAGTCCCATCCGGACACGGGACGAAGTCTTCAATCTTGTATCTTCATAGTCCAACAGTCCGGCCAAAGGATATAATCCATTGTCCGGAGACCAGCGAATCCAGGACTCGCTTAAGAGCCCCGAACCAGGCTTGAATGACGATGAGTCCGGCGCGCAGATTGTCTTCGGCATTGCAAGGCGGGTTCTTCTCCAAATTCTGAATACCTGCCGAGTAGTGTCCGACTTCCCACAAATGTTGCACTTCTTTGGCTTCAGCGCCCAATAATGACTATCCTCCACGTGTCGAGCGAATGCGAGAAGCCAGGGCATTTTTACATTTGCCACCCTAGCCATGTGAGTAAACTGTCTATTAAAGAGACAGGGATTCTTAGATCCAAATCACACCATTCTCCCATGGCGAGTATCCATCGGAGTGCGCTCGGAAAAATCCATTCCAACATGGCCGGCCATCGCTGCTCCTCCTCTCGCTCGCGTATCCCTAAGCCTGGTGATTGGAAGAAGTGTCCCGTCCCGCACAGCCAATTAATAGAGTTCTGAGACCCATGGATTTCTCCTCCAACAGTATATGGTCCCGTTCGAGCCGGCTCGCCACCTATAATGGCGGGGAGCAAGCGGAGAGCTTTGCCAATCCCTCCAAGGGGAGCGGGTATGCCTTGTCCCTTATTTATTAAGGGACTTGGATTTCAATCCATCCGCTCCTCCATGAGCTCCTCGGAGTTTTATGGCCTCTAGTTGCATAACTTCACCCCCGCTTCCATATTACACATCGCTGGTTATGTTGCCTTTTGTGAGCTGTTTCTGGTCTGCGAAGCTCATTTCGATCTGTGGAAGAGGCTATTCTGCCTTGTGCCCCGTACACAGAAGGGGTCAATATATCAAGTGGGCGGAGCCGAAATACGGCGCATCATCGGGACCGGATACCTGTCCGGTACCCCGAAGAAGACGTCCGAAGACTTGCCTTCGGAGTGGTTTTACATGGAGGACGTCCCCCTTCCAGATCCTATTCGGATGGGTCTTCCCGAGTTCGACAATGCCCCTTTGAAGAAACGCCGAAGCTTGCGCCCACGGAGCCCTCAGGAGGAAGATAACAGAGAAGTCCTTTACCTGATGGGCCGGATAAAAGTGCTGGCTCAATCAGGACTGACAATAATCGAGGTTATGTCAATATGTATAATGCGGGGGGTGCAACAACTTCAATATCGAGGGCACCCCATGTGGCACTTTAACGGGGAAGATGATGCCACCCGCTGCGGGCGTAAGGGACCGGACACAGTTGCCGCTCTAGCAAAAATTCTTTCCGATTTGTACAAGGGAGAGGAAGAGGGGTTCATCCGTATTAAGCCACGGGATGGATTCTCCATGTACAACCCTCCAAGATGGGTGAGCTGTCACTTTTTACTCCCAACCTTCCCGTATTCTTTGTCGTAAGTACTCACCTTGCCGTTTCATGGCAGGAATTGCGAAAAGCTGTAAGGGAGGTCAACAGCCCACCTCCACAACCGGAGGACCCTGATTGGGCCCTCGATCCCAGACTCGAAGAGGATCCGGACATATTTGTGGAGCTGATCGGCGGAAATTCTATCAATTGAGCTCTTGGCGATGCCATGGTGGCCATCATAGCTGACTATCTGGGCTACTCCTCGCATCGCATGTAAGAAAAACCGGAGTCCCAACTTGAGAAGGATCCCCTTTTATGCACTTCACCTACCGTACACATATGGTGTCTTACAGGGAAGCCCCTCGGGACGCCATGCCGAACCCGCAGTGACTCGCCAACAAGGGACACCGAAGCCGGGTAGGCTAAAAAGGAAGGCGGTTAGGACTGAGACGCCGGCGCGGAGGTATGATACAGAACCTCGCTCCGTGGTTGTCCTCTTTTTTTAAAATATAATGACGTCCATGTTTCCTAGTAGGAAAAACGCTCGCCGGACTATATCCGGAGAGGTTGCCGATCACGCCTCCACCAGTCGGGCTCCAGGGCTGGACAGAGAGGCGGAAGCTATCACGGGGCACATGCTGGATGCTCCTCCTGCAGAGGATGCAGATAAAATAGTGGCCACAAATTCCGAAGTGGAGAGTGCCATGAATCACAGGCGTCGCCGGGCCGTACTCCGTGACGCTTGTTTCTCCCAAGAGGCATTTGATTCCTTCAACTCGGGAGACGCGTACATCCATGCTGCTCAAAATGGTCTTGCCAGAGCCACGGACCAGTATGTAAAGGATGTACGCGTAAGAAATTTTGATGATTATATATATCAGTAGCCCCCGAGACTTGAAACAGTTGACACAACTGATTTAAGGATCACTATTTGTGCAGGTTCTTACAGAGAAGAATACCCAATTGTCTCAAGAGCTGGAATAGTGCAAAGCCCAGCTACGAGCCGCGGTTGCCGCGTTGAAGGAGTCCGAGAAGGCCCCCTCTGGTAACACTTGTTTCCATTGCAAAGAATGGTAGGTACCAGATAGTATGCGGCATGCATGCAAATCTAACAATAGATGTTGCAGATGACTCCGGAGTGAATCCGGAGGCCGTTCCGGGGAATGCACAACTTCCTAATCAATAGCTAAATGCTGGCGAGCGCGTGCTTACGCGGGTCAGGCAGGAGAAAAATGATCTCCAGGATGCCAATATCCAGCTGGGCGTGGAACTGAAAGATGTTCGAGCCCAGCTTGCGGACTCCGTGAAGGAGAATAAGCGGCTTCGACGCGGCATTTTCAGTAAGTGCTTGAACGAACTTTTGAAAGAGTTCGGCGAAGAAGCCGGCTAACAGAGTTATGTCTGCAGGTATGCTGACGGGTCGTCCCGCGGAGGAGATGCCCGGGTCTGCGGGTGATCTTCTACCAGAGCCCTCACAACTGCACGAACAGGTGCGGCAGGTGATGCAGGGTATTATCCAAGCCTTGTGGCCATCCGCCTCCCCGCCAGGAGGCATGGGGGAGCTTATAGAGAAGCTCAAGGGAGCGCGGCAGTGCTTCCGATTATGGAAGATATCAGCCTGCTGACAAGGTGCAAGGGAAGCCTGGGCCATGGTGAAGACGCGATATACCAAAGCTGACCCAAACTACATGGCCGAGGTCGGACCTGTGGGGCCCGATGGGAAAGAGATCCCCGTCAGTTTGGTGTATGACCAAGTAGAATTAGCCGCAAAGTATTCTCAACAGGATTGTAGGCTAGACAACCTGTTGGATGGCATAGAAGAAGAATTTAGTCAGTCTAAGTGACTGTGTACTTTAAGTGACATATATAATGTCCCTAGCCGGATTGTAAATCATTTGTCATGGCGGACCTTTTCGTTTCGACCTCTGGACCCGATAGTCCGGAGTGTATCCGAATACCTGCTCGGTTATGTAAAAACCGGGGTATGTGTGGAAACCAGGCGTAGGGGTCATAAGTGCTTGAGCAGGACAAGTAACCAACTAGCTATGTTATATTACATGGATAGTAAGAAACATCTTCCAGGGAGAATAGTTCCGTTAAGGGTTCCTTTCCCTGGGTACGCATGCCCTAATGTGCATGTCCGAACTGCGAAAAGAGACGCAGGCTATAAACATCTGGGGGCATGTATCAAAAATAAATAAAAGTCATCTTTTGTTCACCGACCGAATATTCCCTTAAGAACGCTAGCTTTCGGCTTCACCCAGTCTGAGGTACACATCCGGCTGAGCAGAAGAATAATCGCAGAGGTGCTCCCCTTATGCCCTAGCCGAATTAACGGGAACGTAGGGCATAAACACAAGAGCTAGGCCACCCAGCTTGGCCAAAACTTAAGTCATGTCGATGCATATAATGGCGAAAAAAGGTACATGTGGAAGAATAACACATGTGTGGGGCATAAAGCCCAGAAAAATAGTTATATTAAGCTTCTGTATAAGAAGCCCCCAGGTATAATGAGCGCGGTTAGCGCGTCAAGATTGTGTAGTTAAGACACAAGTTAGCCTTTTAAGGCCTCGAGGAGAAGGAAAACGATGAAAGAAAGAGAGAAAAGACAGATAACGGATATGCAAAAAATTGACGGGGGTAAGGAGACGAACATAGAGTCCGGCACTAGGCGAGAATCTTCGGAGTCTGGCTACGTTCCATGGGTTTGGCTCGAGTCGATTGTCCGATGCATCCCGCATACGGTACGCTCCACCGGTCAGAACCTGGTCAATAATGAAGGGACCTTCCAATTTGGGCTTGAGCTTGTTCTTTTTCTTCTCCGGCAGGCGTAGAACTAGTTCGCCAACATTATAAGTTTTGGCCCGTACTTCTCTGCTTTGATACCTTCGAGCCTGTTGCTGATAGAATGCGGGGCGGGCTTTTGCCACGTCATGCTCCTCCTCCAGGGCGTCCAAACTGTCCTGCCGATCGAGCTCGGCCTCTTTTTCTTCATACATGCGCACTCGAGGTGAGTCATGAATTATGTCGCAGGGCAGAACCGCCTCTGCGCCGTACACCATAAAAAACGGTGTGTATCCGGTAGTGCGATTCGGCGTGGTCCGCAACCCCCATAGTACGGAGTCGAGCTCCTCTACCCAGTGCGTGTTTGATTCCTTTAAGGACCGCACTAATCTGGGTTTAATGCCGCTCATGATAAGACCATTTGCTCGCTCGACTTGATCGTTAGTTTGCGGGTGATAGATAGAAGCATAATCGAGCTTGATGCCCATGTTGCTGCACCAAAGTTTTACCTCGTCGGCTGTGAAGTTCGAGCCGTTGTCGGTGATGATGCCGTGGGGGATGCCATAACGGTGTACAACCCGGGATATCAAGTCTATCACCGGTCCTGATTCAGCCGTTTTGATGTGTTTGGCTTCTATCCATATGGTGAATTTTCCACCATGACCAATAGGTATTTTTTCTTATGGGTTCCCCCTTTGAGGGGTCCGACCATATCAAGCCCCCAGACCGCAAAAGGCCAAGTAATGGGGATTGTTTGGAGAGTGGTGGGCGGCATATGGCTTTGGTTTGCAAAAAACTGGCAACCGACGCAACGTTGAACAAGGTCCTGTGCGTCTGCCCGGACCGTCGGCCAATAGAAACCTGTACGGAAGGCCTTTCTTACAAGGGCCCGGGCTGCAGCGTGGTGGCTGCCGAGTCCAGCATGGATTTCTGCCAAAGCTTCCGCCTTCCTCTTCGGAGATGCACCTTTGAAGGACTCGGTAGTGCTTTTCTTATAAAGCTCTCCTCGTGGACCTTGTAGGCTTTAGACCGCCGCACTATGCAGAGTGCCTCATTTTGGTCCTCGGGTAGTTCTTGCCTTGTTAGGTAGGCCAGGAATGGTTCTGTCCATGGGGCGATGACGACCATTATCACATGGACTGAAGGTGTTATTTTGGTGGCAGAGCCTCCGATCGTGTCAGAGTGTTCGGTATTTGGTGTTGTGGCCGGGTCTGGACTATTGTTACCGGTCCCCTTCCCATACCACGGATGGCTTAAACAGCCTTTCCAAGAAGATGTTAGGTGGGACAGGGTCGCGCTTAGCGCTGATACGGGCGAGGATATCCGCCACCTGATTGTTTTCCCGAGCCACATGGTGGAATTCAAGCCCCTCGAACCGAGCTGACATTTTGAGGATATGCCGCCATTTTTGGATCCTCGGCGTTGAAGTCTCCATTTATTTGAGATATTGCGAGGTTCGAGTCCCCACGCACCTCCAGACATTGAATGCCCATGGAAACTGCCATCCGGAGACCATGTAACAAGGCCTCGTATTCGGCTGCGTTGTTGGAGTCTGTGTATAGTATTTGGAGTACGTATTGGACTGTGTATCCGGTGGGGGACGTCAGGACGACACCAGCCCCCAGACCAGCCAGCATTTTAGAGCCATCGAAGTGCATGATCCAATTGGAGTATGCAGCGTATTCTTTGGGGAGTTCGGCTTCTGTCCACTCGGCGACAACATCGGCCAGTACTTGTGACTTAATGGCTCGCCGTGGTTTATATGTTATGTCGAACGGAGGAGCTCGATAGCCCATTTGGAAAATCTGGCCGCCGCATCGCGTTGTTTATTATGTCGTTGAGTGGTACTTCCGAGGCCACCGTATTTGAACACTCTTGAAAGTAGTGTCGTAATTTCCGGGATGCCATAAATACCGCATACGCTATCTTTTGATAATGTGGGGACCGTGATTTGCATGGAGTGAGGATAGTGGATACATAATATACCGGCTTTTGAAGTGGGAACTTATGTCCGTCCGTCTCTCGTTTGACGACGAGCACTGCGCTTACAACTTGGTGAGTTGCCGCTATATATAACAACATTGGTTCGCCGACATTTGGCGCGGCCAAGATTGGGTTGGTGGCCAGGATGACTTTTATTTCTTCCAACCCGGCCGTGGCTGCGTTCGTCCACTCGAAGTGTTTGGTGCACCGAAGGAGGCGATAAAGGGGTAGTGCCTTTTCTCCTAATCGGGAGATAAAGCGGCTTAAGGCCGCCACGCATCTAGTTAACTTCTGGATTTGCTTGAGGTCAGTTGGGATAGCCAACTGTGGCAGAGCTCGGATTTTAGCCGGATTTGCTTCAATTCCTCTGCTGGAGACGATGAAGCCCGGGAGTTTTCCGGCGGGAACACCGAAAACACATTTTTCCGGATTGAGCTTGATGTCGTATGTTCAGAGATTGTCGAACGTGAGCCTCAAGTTGTCTATTAAGGATTCGATGTGTCTGGTTTTAACGACCACATCGTCTACGTATGCCTCCACTGTTTTGCTGATCTGTTTTTCCAGACATGTCTGAATCATGCGTTGATACGTTGCACCGGCGTTTTTGAGCCCGAAGGGCATTGTGTTAAAACAAAAGGGGCCGTATGGAGTGATAAATGCCGTTGCGTCTTGATCGGATTCCGCCATCTTAATTTGTGGGAACCAGAGTATGTGTCAAGGAAGCACAATGAGTCGTGTCCTGCAGTAGCGTCGATAATTTTATCGATGCGACGGAGGGGGAAGGGATCCTTGGGGCAAGCCTTGTTAAGGTCCTTAAAATCGACACATAGGCGCCAGGATTTATCCTTCTTTGGTACCATCACCAGGTTTGCTAGCCAGTCCGGATGTTTTATTTCTCTAATGAATCCGGCCTCCAGTAACTTAGCTAGCTCCTCTCCCATGGCTTGTCGCTTAGGTTTGGAGAAACACCGAAGAGTCTGCTTTACCGGCTTGAATCCCTTTAGAACGTTAAGCCTATGCTTGGCCAGCCTGCGTGAGATTCCTGGCATGTCTGGAGGATGCCAGGCGAATATGACCCAATTCTCGCGCAGGAACTCCCGTAGTGCGGCGTCTACTGCGGGGTTTAACTGTGCCCCGATGGATGCTGTTTTTGTAGGGTCCGTTGGGTGGACTTGGAATTTGACTATTTCATCCGCTGGTTTAAAAGAGGTGGACTTGGATCTTTTATCGAGTATCACGTCGTCCCTGTCCACTTTGGAGCGCAGCGCAGTTAATTCCTCCGCCGCAAGGGCTTCGGATAATGCCTCGAGGGCCAGTGCGGCTGTTTTGTTTTTGGTGTGGAGTGCTATGTCCAGATCACTAGCTAGAGTGATGATTCCATTGGGCCCGGGCATTTTGAGCTTCATGTACCCGTAATGGGGTATGGCTTGGAAGATCGTGAATGCCTCCCGCCCTAGAAGGGCGTGGTATCCGCCATCTTGAGCAGGGCCACTTGGAATGTAATTTCTTCGGACCTGTAATTCTCTGGAGTGCCGAATACCACATCTAGTGTGATTTTCCCAGCGCAACGTGCCTCCCGACTGGGGATGATTCCTTGGAAGGTCGTGCTGCTTTGCTGAATGCGGTTTCTGTCTGTTTGCATTTTTTGAAGAGTCTCCTCATAAATGAGGTTTAATCCGCTGCAGCCGTCCATGAGCACTTTAGTAAGCCGAAAGCCGTCCACAATTGGACCGAGGACCAAGGCGGCGGGTGCTCGGGCTGTTCGGAATTTAGGTTCGTCATTGGCATTGAAGGTGATAGCCGTGTCGCACCATGGATTTATTGCTGCCACGTGGCAGACTTCGGCAAGGCTGCGGAGTGCTCGCTTATGCCTATTATTTGAGGCGAAGGTCTCGAAGACTGCCAATACTGTATTATTATCCACGGGATGGTGCTCTGCGGTGTTTTGAATGAGGAGATCCTCACCGCTCTTGGCCACCTGCAGGAGTACCCAACATGCTCTAAGGCTGTGTGTTGGTATGGTATCCGCCGTACTATGAATTTTGCAGGGCCCGTTGAGCCATCCCTCCAATACGGTTCCACGCCCTGTGGTGGGCTTTTGCTTGTTTGTAATTGAGTCAGGCGACTTATGAGAGTGCACCCTTTTAGTTTGCACTGGGGGCTTTGTCAGAGCCGGATTATCCCAAAATTTTGTTTGGGTTTTCCAGGCGCTTTCCATCGCATAGTACTTCCGTACTATGGCCGCCAAGTCAGCGAAGCGTGCTATGTCACGGTGACTTATGGCGTTGAGGATTCCCTTGTCCATGCAATTATTGCAAAAGAATGAAATTGCGCCTTCCTCGCGACAGTCCTTGACCTTGTTCATTACAAGGAGGAATTTGGCCCAATAGTGATGTCTTTGTCTCCGGGGCTCTTGCGTAATGTGGGAAAGATCGTTTATATCTGGGTGGGTGGGTGGATTTAAGTCCGGACCTTGACCCGATCTGAGACCCAGGGGCGGAGGAGTTTCCGATCTTGGAAGTTCGGGCTCCGGGATGTTGCCCAGTGGGTCTGGCCTGCTGCCTGATTCTAGGTTCAGGGTTTGGGCGATGTCCTCCCGTAGACGGGTATCCGGCTCACGGAGCTCGGGAATCCAAACATAGTTTGTCCTCAAGATAGAGGAGGAATCGTCGCATTGCTCCTCCACCACCGCTATCTGATGGGTGACCGGCGGAGAATTGATCTCCCTTTGGTAGGGTTTAAGCCCAATCCGATCATAATCCGTAGCGACTTCCAAAGCGGCAATGCGATCCAAGAGCTCGTTCAAAGAGGAGAGCTCCATTGGATTCATCCGCTTGGTAAGTTCCGAGCCGATGTGGAGGGTGTTTTTGATGACCCAAGAAGTCATCGTCGGCGCAGCGGCCGGACGGGCGGTCATGACGAAGCCGCCTAGTCGGAGAGTTTGGCCTACAGCCAGGGCTCCCCCAGAGGTGATGTTGTTCCTGACAATGAGACGAGCCATCCTTCCTTACAATGATGGCATAGTGGAACTCTCAACAAAAGCACCAATGTCGGTGTCAAAACTGGCAGATCTCGGGTAGGGGGTCCCGAACTGTGCGTCTAAGGCGGATGGTAACAGGAGGCGGGGGACACGATGTTTACCCAGGTTCGGGCCCTCTCGATGGAGGTAATACCCTACTTCCTGCTTGATTGATCTTGATGATATGAGTACTACAAGAGTGGATCTACCACGAGATCGTAGAGGCTAAACCCTAGAAGCTAGCCTATGGTATGATTGTTGTTGTCCTACAGACTAAACCCTCCGGTTTATATAGACACGGAGGGGGGCTAGGTTACACACGAGTCGCCATTACAAGGGAGGAGATCTACATATCCGTATTGCCAAGCTTGCCTTCCACGCCAAGGAAAGTCCCATCCGGACACGGGACGAAGTCTTCAATCTTGTATCTTCATAGTCCAACAGTTCGGCCAAAGGATATAATCCGGCTGTCCGGAGACCCCCTAATCCAGGACTCCCTCACAAACCACTTACAAAAACTAGAGCTTCTCTCAAAGAAGCCTCGTGGTTCTGATAGGAAAATGCGTTCCCCTTTTGGGCGGAACGTAATCACTGCCTCTTTTCGCCTTGTATTTTCTTCCACGGGCAACATGGAACGACAGAATATCCGTGCTGAAATTTAAACTTATTCAGGGTTCGTTTGGCCTTTTTATACACTAATTTAGTTTCCTAGGCATTTAATGTCCATAATTCAAATCTGAACTACAAATACATGCTCCAGTTCACCAAAATGGCTAGAAAACTTATACATGTGTCCTTGGGTGCATGTTTAGGTCTCATGCCAGGAATGGGAACGAATTACAACCATACCGGTGTCCTGGCTCGTCCTCAAACATTTCAAATGTCGGTTTTTAACCCCATAAATCCTAAACACACTAGAAAGTCATCAAAGGTGGCATGGTGTCACGTCATGGCACATATATGTCGTGGTAAAAACATTTCCAATTTGGGCCAAGCTTTATTACAAACCTCTTACAAACCGGTGCCCGTCACAAGAACCCTCGTGGTTTCGATAGGGAAACGTGTCCCCTTGTGGGCCAAACGATAATCACTCCCTCTTCTAGCCTCGTATTTTCTTCTACATGCGACACGGAACAACTGGAGATTCACGCTGAACTTTGAAATTATCCAGGGTTCGTTTGACCTTTTTTATTCATTAATGTAGTTTTCTAGGCATTTAATGTCCATCATTCAAATCCAAACTACAAATACATGCTCCAGTGCACCAAAACGGCTAGAAAAAACGTACATGTTTCCTTGGGGTGCATGTTTAGGTCCCATGGAACGAATGTGAACGAATTCAACCGTCTCGCCGTCCCGGCTTGGCCACAAACATTGCGAATCTTGGTTCTTAAATGCCTGTAAATCCAAAACTCACCAGAAAACCATGAAACTTGGCATGGTGTCACTACATGGTACATATAATTTTCTAATTTGGGCAAAGCTATATTACAAGCCTTTTACAAACAGGAGCCTTTCGCAACCCTCGTGGTTCCGGTAGGGAAACATGCCCCTCTTGTGGGCAAAACGATAATCGCTGCCTCTTCTCGCCTTGAACTTTGTTTTCTACAGGCAACATAGAATAACAGGAGTGTCAGGCTGAAATTTGAAACTGTTCAGGGTTTGTTTGGCCATTGTATATATATTACTAATTACTAAGTTTTCCATGCGTTTAATGTAGTCCATAATTCAAATTTGAATTACAACCACATGCTCCAGTGAAGCAAAATGGGTGGGAAATCATACATGTGTCATTGGGTCCATGTTCAGGTCTCGTTTAAGGAATGAGAATGAATTACAACTTGTCGTCGTCCTGAAACAATGAGAATCTCAGTTTTTAAATCCCAGTAAATCAAAAAGTCACCCAAAAAACATGAAACTTGGCATGGTTTCATGACATGGCACATATATGCCGTGGTAAAAAAATCGTCCAGTTTGAGAAGAGGCGCACACATTAGTAGCCAACGAAGTCCTTTTTGAAACAAAAAGCTGACATGTTAATATCGCAAACGGTTGTATTATATTAACCGTGTCGAAATTTAACCATACTCGGTGGTGTGCGTGCAGCTGTTTGATTAGGCGGGACGAGGGCAAGAAGTCCGCCGTGCAGGCTCGACAGGACGCGTGCGAGCAGTCCACCGCGCAGGCTCGACGGGACACGTGCATCCTGTCCACCTCGCAGGCTCGACGGGACACGTGCGAGCAGCAAGGCCGCCCATGCTCACCGGGAAGCGAGCTCTTTGACCTCCATGCACCAGCCGCCGCTCGCCTCGCTCACAACTTCTCCATTAATGGGTTAATTAAAGAACCTGGACAGATGGTGTTTGCTTGTGATCCCATGGCAGCATTTGCTTTGTTCGTGTTTTCAACTCGTATTTCGCCCTAATTTAAATTGCCACATAGGGCAACGGATAATACGACCACAAATAAGATGGCAACGGATAATACGACGACAAATTTACAATGGCGCAGATAATAATTGTCTTACATATTCCGGATAATTTAAAATGCCACATGCGGCAAAGCCCGAAAGACACGGGGCAAGAGAAGAAGGAAATTGCGGAACAACGATCCGGGTCGCCATCGTCTCTACTCGTCGATGGATCGCCGGGCGGCGAAATCCTCCAGCTCCTTCTTCAATTCCTCACGACTTTGCTTGAAAGCAGCCACAAATTCCTCCACCTCCTGCTCGCGCTCGATCCGGAGCTTCCTCATGCCACCCCAGTTTCTCGACGATCGCTTTCAGCGTCATATCCAAGGCACTGCTCTGCTCATGCAGCATGATCCAGCCGGCGGCCTCCTCCTCCTTCTCGTTGACCAACTTGAGGAGCTTCGCATTGTCACCCATGAGTTGCTGGACGAGGCCGGTCGCCTTGTCAACTCAGGCATCACTGATCTTGAGCACCTTCATCAAGCTGTCGACCAGCTCCTACTGCGTAGTGATGCCAGCGAGAATGTCGTCGTCGCTGGCGAAGGACTTCAGGAACGCCAGCTCGTCGCGATGGCCGACGCCGTGAATGCGCTTGTGAGATCCCTCGCTTGACCGTGAGAGCTCGTTCGAGGGCTCCGCGCAAGGTCATCTCTGCTGCGGTGGCTTCGCGGCCGGGACATCTTCTGCTGCGGCTTGTGAGGGCATCTCTCAGGCTGCGGCTTGGCCATGGGACCTCTCTAGTGCTTCCGCAGCCTTGGTCTTTGCTTCCTGGTTATATGTCCACCCTAAACTCCTCCTACCGGTCAAGGCGGAATGACTTGACAGAAAAAACCAGTTTTGTGGGTGATGAGGAGAGGAACTGTGAAGTAATTTTCGAGTGGGTGGTTTTTATAGCCCGGTGTTAAGTGTGAACACATATTAGTTTGATAGTTGTGAACAGATTTGCAATTACTTATTGCATTGTAATCAGCAATGTGACAAGAAACAAGGTTAAAATTTATTGATGGCAGAAGGTTGACCACGTGGTTGCTCGTCGTTGAGGTGGCCGCGGCGCGCTCCCCTCTGGCGTCCCTGCGCGCGCTCTGCTCGCCATTGAGGCAAAGTTACAATGGCAACTGTTAATAATTCTTAATAATTGTCTTACATATTCAGGATAATTTAAAATGCCAAATGCGGCAAGGCCCAAAACACTCACGACCTACATATGCATACAATTATAATAAAATATAAGCTAAAAGGCTGAGTTGGCAGCCTTCCGATGATGGTCTTCTCGGACTCCATGACCAGCATAGCACCCTTGCGGCCATTCACTCCAAGTGACCCTACCCGCCTCCGCCTATGGAGCTGCTGGCGCTGGGAGGCTCTTGGGGCTGCTGGGCCTCTTCCAGAAGAGCTTGACAGCGTGCAATCGCGTGCATGACAACTCCGCGGAACCGCTCCATTTCCATGTCTCTGTCCTGGTAGAAAATTCCGTCGATCACCTGCATCCTCAAGATATCACGTTGGAGATGTTCTACTTCATCGGGGACGTCAACTCCACCAAGGATGTGCTCGAGCCTGGTCAGCACATCATCGGGATCGAGGTTGACACGGCCGCCGCGGGCAATGATGAAGCCGCATGCTGCCTTTGTCTTGACTGAATTGTAGAGGTCCTCTACCCATTCCTTGTGGGGCATCAGGCTCTCGATGAGCACTGGTGACGGCGGCTCTTCGGGTGGGTTGTCGATCATGTCGCCGAGTAGCTCTGGATCTTTTGCACGATGGATGGCAAACTGCTCATCACACCTCCTTTGCAATATGTCGATTGTGCTCCCAAGGAATGTGATGCCGATATCGCTGCCGATGGGCCATGGTGCCTGCACCGGACGATGAAGCTCTTGCTCCCCGACCTGCTCCGGCTCATTCTCCTCGCCGAAGATGTAACACAGGTAGGCGTCGACGTTGAAGCTTTGGTCGTTGCCTGGCATGCTTGGAATAACTAATGGTAGATGGGTGAGTGTCGGTGTCAAAACCGGCGGATCTCGGGTAGGGGGTCCCGAATTGTGCGTCTAAGGCGGATGGTAACAGGAGGCGGGGGACACGATGTTTACCCAGGTTCGGGCCCTCTCGATGGAGGTAATACCCTACTTCCTGATTGATTGATCTTGATGATATGAGTATTACAAGAGTTGATCTACCACGAGATTGTAGAGGCTAAACCCTAGAAGCTAGTGATACATCTCCAACGTATCTATAATTTTTGATTGTTCCATGCTATTATATTACCTGTTTTGAATGATTATGGGCATTATTATACACTTTTATATAACTTTTGGGGACTAACCTATTAACCGGAGGCCTAGCCCATATTGCTTTGTTTTATTGCTGTTTGATTTCAAGAAAAGGAATATCAAGCGGAGTCCAAACGGAATGAAACCTTCGGCAGCGTTATTTTTGGGAAGAATATGATCCTGGAGACTTGGAGTTCAAGTCAGAAGATCTCCGAGGACTCCACGAGATAGGAGGGCGCGCCCCCCTGTCTCGTGGGCCCCTTGAGGCTCCCCCGACCGACTTCTTTCGCCTATATAGTCCCACGTACCCTAAAAACATCCACGGAGAAGATAGATCGGGAGTTCCGCCGTCGCAACCCTCTGTAGCCACCAAAAACCTCTCGAGTCCATTAGGCACCTCGCCGAGGGGAGGAACCCATCACCGGTGGCCATCTTCATCATCCCGACGCTCTCCATGACGAGGAGGGAGTAATTCACCCTCGGGGCTGAGGGTATGTACCAAGAGCTATGTGTTTGATCTCTCTCTCTCTCTCGTGTTCTCTCTCGTGTTCCCTCTATGGCACGATCTTGATGTATCGAGCTTTGCTATTATAGTTGGATCTTATGATGTTTCTCCCCCTCTACTCTCTTGTGATGAATTGAGTTTCCCTCTTGAAGTTATCTTATCGGATTGAGTCTTTTATGAGAACACTTGATGCATGTCTTGCCGTGCTTATCTGTGGTGACAATGGGATATCATGTGCCTCTTGATGTATGTTTTGGTGACCAACTTGCGGGTTCCTCCCATGAACCTATGCATAGGGGTTGGCACACGTTCTTGACTCTCGGTAGAAACTTTGGGGCACTCTTTGAAGTACTTTTGTGTTGGTTGGATGAATCTGAGATTGTGTGATGCATCGATATAATCATGCCCACGGATACTTGAGGTGACAATGGAGTATCTAGGTGACATTAGGGTTTTGATTGATTTGGGTCTTAAGGTGTTATTCTAGTACGAACTCTTTTATAGATTGATCCGAAAGAATAAATTTGAGGTGGTTTCGTACCCTACCATAATCTCTACGTTTGTTCTCCGCTATTAGTGGCTTTGGAGTGACTCTTTGTTGCATGTTGAGGACTTGTTATATGATCTATCTATGTTATTATTGTTGACAGAACTTGCACTAGTGAAAGTATGAACCCTAGGCCTTGTTTCCTATCATTGCAATACCGTTTACGCTCAGTTTTATCCTTATTTACCTTGCCTTTTTTATTATTTCAGATTACAAAAGCCTATATATACTATCCATATTGGACTTGTATCACCATCTATTCGCCGAACTAGTGCACCTATACAATTTACCATTTTATTGGGTGTGTTGGGGACACAAGAGACTCTTTGTTATTTGGTTGCAGGGTTGTTTGAGAGAGACCATCTTCATCCTCGCCTCCACGGATTGATAAACCTTAGGTCATCCACTTGAGGGAAATTTGCCACTGTCCTACAAACCTGTGCACTTGCAGGCCCAACAACGTCTATAAGAAGAAGGTTGTGTAGTAGACATCAAGCTCTTTTCTGGTGCCGTTGCCGGGGAGGTGAGTGCTTGAAGGTATATCTTTAGATCTTGCAATCGAATCTTTTTTTTTCTTGTTTTATCACTAGTTTAGTTTATAAAACAAAATTACAAAAAAAATGGAGTTGAGTTTGTCTCATACGCTTCATCTTTTTAATATCTTTCGTGAGTATGATGGAAAGGAAAATTGTGCCAAAGTGTTAGAAGAAGAATTACATAGAATTCTTGGCATAAAATATGTGAATGATGAGCATTATTGCAATGTTGTTAGTATGAATTCCTTGAATATCCATGATGCTAATGATATGCAAAGCCACAAGCTTGGGGAAGCTATGTTTGATGAAGATGATATTTTTGTCCCCCAAGCTTTGATGAGCAAATTTACTATGATGAAAGCATGCCTCCTATCTATGATGATTATTGTGATGACACGTATGCTATAAAGAATAATGATAACCATGAAACTTGTCATCTTGATCTTAATTTTCAATCAGATGATAGTTATTTTGTTGAGTTTGCTCCCACTACTATTGATGAGAATAAATTTGCTTACGTGGAGAGTAGGAAAATTTCTATGCAAGTAGATCATGAAAAGAATGCTTTATGTGCTGGTTATATTGTTCAATTCATTCATGATGCTACTGAAAATTATTATGAGGGAGGAACATATGCTTGTAGGTATTGCAATAATATCAAGTTTCCTCTCTATGTGCTTAAATTTTTGAAGTTATGCTTGTTTTACCTTCCTATGCAAGTTGATTCTTGTTCCCATAAGTTGTTTGCTCACAAAATCCCTATGCATAGGAGGTGGGTTAGACTTAAATGTGCTAGCCATGTGCTTCATGATGCTCCCGTTACGTTTCAATTCTTATCTTTTATGTGAGCATCATTGTCATCATCATGCCTAGCTAGAAAGGCACTAAAGAAAAGCGCTTGTTGGGAGACAACCCAATATTTATCCTTACTGTTTTTGTGTGTCCACATGATTATGCTAATGTATTAGTCATGTTTTATAGCTTTTGTTTCAATAAAGTGTCAAGTAAGACCTATAGGATAACCTATGGTGATAGTTAATTTGATTCTGCTGAAAAACAGAAACTTTGCGCGCACGAGAAACAATTTAGTAAATCACAGAAATGTGATTTTGCGTTGATTCTTTTTTCTTCTGATCAATAGACAAATTTCCTAAGACTTCCTATTTTTGTAGAATTTTTGGAGCTCCAGAAGTTTGCGTTAGTTACAGATTACTACAGACTGTTCTGTTTTTGACAGATTCTGTTTTTCGTGTGTTGTTTGCTTATTTTGATGCATCTATGGCTAGTAAAATAGTTTATAAACCATAGAGAAGTTGGAATACAGTAGGTTTAACACCAATATAAATAAAGAATGAGTTCATTACAGTACGTTGAAGTGGTGATTTGTTTTCTTTCGCTAGCAGACTTCTGAGTTTTCTGTTGAGTTTTGTGTTGTGGAGTTTTCAAGTTTTGGGTAAAGATTCGATGGACTATGGAATAAGGAGTGGCAAGAGCCTAAGCTTGGGGATGCCCAAGGCACCCCAGGTAATATTCAAGGACAACCAAGAGCCTAAGCTTGGGGATGCCCGGAAGGCATCCCTCCTTAAATCTTCGTTCATCGGTAACTTTACTTGGAGCTATATTTTTATTCACCACATGATATGTGTTTTTCTTGGAGCGTCAATTTCTTTTGTTAGTATTTTCTTGCTTTTATTTAGAATAGTGTTTTGCATCTTTATTTTCAATAAAAAGTCAAGGATAGCCTTTGCCATGCTTATTTTGCTAGTATACATGTTGCTGTTTGAAAACAGAAAGTTTACCGCTGTTGCAAAAATTCCTCAGAAAAGTCAGAGAATGGTATAATGTTGAAACTTTTTGCATATTGAGATCTGATAAATTTATTACAGTGGGAATTTTATTTCATAATTATTGGAGTTAGGGAAGTTTGATGAATCTTGCATTCTTTACAGACTATACTGTTTTGACAGATTGCTGTTATGGTTGCATTCTTTGCATATGTTTGCTTGTTTAATGATTCTATTTGAGGATAGGAGTATTAAATATGCAGAGGAATTTTGTATGCAATGTTGAATAATAATTTTAGTGATTTGTTACAGTAGAAAATGATAAGGTTTTGCATTGGTTTATACTAACCTATCTCACGAGTTCTTGTTGAGTTTGTTGTGAATGAAGCTTTTGATAAAAGAGAAACCATGATATGAGAGGAATTAAGGAGACACAAAAGTTCAAGCTTGGGGATGCCCAAGGCACCCCAAGATAATATTTCAAGAAGTCTCAAGCATCTAAGCTTGGGGATGTCCCGGTAGGCATCCCACCTTTCTTCTTCAACAACTATCGGTTAGTATCGGTTGAGCCTAAGTTTTTGCTTCTTCACATGAGTTGTGATATCCTTGAAATGTCATTTTATTTTGTTTTGCTTGCTGTTTGAATACAATACCAAGATCTTAAATTCTTTAATGAGAGAGAGTATTCATATAGTTGCACAATTATTCGACTACTCATTGATCTTCACTTATATCTTTCGGAGTAGTTTGTCATTTGCTCTAGTGCTTCACTTATATATTTTAGAGCACGGTGGTGGTTTTATTTTGAATAAATAAATGAACTCTCCTGCTTCACTTATATTATTTTGAGAGTCTTAAATAGCATGGTAATTTGCTTAAATAATCTTAATATTCTAGGTATTCAAGAATAGTAAAAACTTTCTTATGAGTGTGTTGAATACTAAGAGAAGTTTGATGCTTGATAATTGTTTTGAGATATGAAGATGGTGATATTAGAGTCATGCTAGTTGAGTAGTTGTGAATTTGAGAAATACTTTTGTTAAAGTTTGTGATTCCCGTAGCATGCACGTATGGTGAACCATTATGTGATGAAGTCGGAGCATGATTTATTTATTGATTGTCCTCCTTATGAGTGGCGGTCGGGAATGACGATGGTCTTTTCCTACCAATCTATCCCCCTAGGAGCATGCGCATAATACTTTGCTTTGATAACTTGTAGATTTTTGCAATAAGTATATGAGTTCTTTATGACTAATGTTGAGTCCATGGAATATACACACTTTTTCCCATCCTTCCACCATTGCTAGCCTCTCTAATACCGCGCACTTTTCACCGGTATCATACACCCACCATATACCTTCCTCAAACAGCCACCATACCTACCTATCATGGCATTTCCATAGCCATTCCGAGATATATTGCCATGCAACTTTCCACCGTTCCGTTTATTATGACACGCTCCATCTGTCATATTGCTTTGCATGATCGTGTAGTTGACATTGTATTTGTGGCAAAGCCACCGTTCATAATTCTTTCATACATGTCACTCATGAGTCATTGCACATCCCGGTACACCGCCGGAGGCATTCATATAGAGTCATACTTTGTTCTAAGAATCGAGTTGTAATTGTTGAGTTGTAAGAAAAATAAAAGTGTGATGATCATCATTTTTTAGAGCATTGTCCTAGTGAGGAAAGGATGATGGAGACCATGATTCCCCCACAAGTCGGGATGAGACTCCGGACGAAAAATAAAAAAAAGGGGAAGAAAAAAGAAGAAGAAAAAAAGAGGCCACAAAAAAGAGAAAAGGCCCAAGCAAAAACAAAATAAAAAAAATATATAAAAAATGAGAGAAAAAGAGAGAAGGGACAATGCTACTATCCTTTTACCACACTTGTGCTTCAAAGTAGCACCGTGATCTTCATGATAGAGAGTCTCCTATGTTATCACTTTCTTATACTAGTGGGAATTTTACATTATAGAACTCGGGTTGCATATTCCAATAATGGGCTTCCTCAAAATGCCCTAGGTCTTCGTGAGCAAGCGAGTTGGATGCACACCCACTTAGTTTCTTTTGTTGAGCTTTCATATACTTATAGCTCTAGTGCATCCGTTGCATGGCAATCCCTACTCACTCACATTGATATCTATTGATGGGCATATCCATAGCCCATTGATACGCCTAGTTGATGTGAGACTATTTTCCCTCTTTTTGTCTTCTCCACAACCACCATTCTATTCCACATATAGTGCTATATCCATGGCTCACGCTCATGTATTGCGTGAAGATTGAAAAAGTTTTGAAAATGTTAAAGTATGAATCAATTGCTTGGCTTGTCAATGGGGTTGTGCATGATTTAAATACTTTGTGTGGTGAAGATAGAGCATAGCCAGACTATATGAATTTGTAGGGATAACTTTCTTTGGCCATGTTATTTTGAGAAGACATGATTGCTTTGTTAGTATGCTTGAAGTATTATTATTTTTATGTCAATATTAAACTTTTGTTCTTGAATCTTATGGATCTGAATATTCATATCACAATTAAGAAGAATTACATTGAAATTATGCCAACTAGCATTCCACATAAAAAATTATCTTTTTTATCATTTACCTACTCGAGGACGAGCAGGAATTAAGCTTGGGGATGCTTGATACGTCTCCAACGTATCTATAATTTTTGATTGTTCCATGCTATTATATTACCTGGTTTGAATGATTATGGGCTTTATTATACACTTTTATATTACTTTTGGGGACTAACCTATTAACCGGAGGCCCAGCCCATATTGCTGTTTTATTGTCCTGCATTCAAAGATTTGAAGAAAAGGAATATCAAACGGAGTCCAAACGGAATGAAACCTTCGGCAGCGTTATTTTTGGGAAGAATATGATCCTGGAGACTTGGAGTTCACATCAGAAGATCCCCGAGGACTCCAGGAGATAGGAGGGCGCCCCCCCTGTAGGGCGCGCCCCTGTCTCGTGGGCCCCTCGGGGCTCCCCTACCGACTTCTTTCGCCTATATAGTCCCACGTACCCTAAAAACATCCACGGTGAAGATAGATCGGGAGTTCCGCCGCCGCAAGCCCCTGTAGCCACCAAAAACCTCTCGGGAGTCTGTTAGGCACCTACTTGGGAGGGAACCCATCACGGTGGCCATCTTCATCATCCGGCGCTCTCCATGAGGAGGAGGGAGTAGTTCACCCTCGGGGCTGAGGGTATGTACCGATAGCTATGTGTTTGATCTCTCTCTCTCGTGTTCTCTCTCGTGTTCCCTCTATGGCACGATCTTGATGTATCCAGAGCTTTGCTATTATAGTTGGATCTTATGATGTTTCTCCCCTCTACTCTCCTGTGATGAATTGAGTTTCCCTCTTGAAGTTATCTTATCAGATTGAGTCTTTTATGAGAACACTTGATGTATGTCTTGCCGTGCTTATGTGTGGTGACAATGGGATATCATGTGAATCTTGATGTATGTTTTGGTGACCAACTTGCGGGTTCCTCCCATGAACCTATGCATAGGGGTTGGCACACATTCTTGACTCTCCGGTAGAAACTTTGGGGCACTCTTTGAAGTACTTTTGTGTTGGTTGGATGAATCTGAGATTGTGTGATGCATATCGTATAATCATGCCCACGGATACTTGAGGTGACAATGGAGTATCAAGGTGACATTAGGGTTTTGATTTATTTGTGTCTTAAGGTGTTATTCTAGTACAAACTCTTTTATAGATCGATCCGAAAGAATAACTTTGAGGTGGTTTCGTACCCTACCATAATCTCTACGTTTGTTCTCCGCTATTAGTGGCTTTGGAGTGACTCTTTGTTGCATGTTGAGGGCTTGTTATATGATCTATCTATGTTATTATTGTTGAGAGAACTTGCACTAGTGAAAGTATGAACCTTAGGCCTTGTTTCCTATCATTGCAATACCTTTTACGCTCACTTTTATCCTTAGTTACCTTGCTGTTTTTATTATTTCAGATTACAAAAACCTATATATACTATCCATATTGCACTTGTATCACCATCTCTTCACCGAAATAGTGCACCTATACAATTTACCATTGTATTGGGTGTGTTGGGGACACAAGAGACTCTTTGTTATTTGGTTGCAGGGTTGTTTGAGAGAGACCATCTTCATCCTACGCCTCCCACGGATTGATAAACCTTAGGCCATCCACTTGAGAGAAATTTGCTACTGTCCTACAAACCTGTGCACTTGCAGGCCCAACAACGTCTACAAGAAGAAGGTTGTGTAGTAGACATCAGCTAGCCTATGGTATGATTGTTGTTGTCCTACGGACTAAACCCTTTGGTTTATATAGACACCGGAGGGGCTAGGGTTACACAAAGTCGGTTACAAGGGAGGAGATCTACATATCTTTATTGCCAAGCTTGCCTTCCACTCCCATCCGGACACAGGAGGAAGTCTTCAATATTGTATCCTCATAGTCCAACAGTCTGGCCAAAGGATATAATCCGGCTGTCCGGAGACCCCCTAATCCAGGACTCCCTCAGTAGCCCCCGAACCAGGCTTCAATGACGATGAGTCCGGCACGCAGATTGTCTTCGGCATTGCAAGGCGGGTTCTTCTCCAAATTCTGAATACCTGCTGAGTAGTGTCCGACTTCCCACAAAAGTAGCGCCCAATAATGACTATCCTCCACGTGTCGAGCGAATGCGAGAAGCCAGGGAATTTTTACATTTGCCACCCTAGCCATGTGAGTATACTGTCTATTGAAGAGACGGGGATTCTTAGATCCAAATCACATCACCCTCCCACGGCGAGTATCCATCAGAGCGCGCTCGGAAAAATCCATTCCAACATGGCCGGCCATCGCAGCTCCTCCTCTTGCTCCCGTAGCCCTAAGCCCGGTGATTGGAAGAAGTGTTCCGTCCCGCACAACCAATTAGTAGAGTTACAGACCCAGGGATTTCTCGCTCCAGCATATATGGTCCCTGTTCGAGCCGGGCTCGCCACCTATAATGGCGGGGAGCAAGCGGAGAGCTTTCCCAATCCCTCCAAGGGGAGCGGGTAGGCCTTGTCCCTTATTTATTAAGGGGACTTGGATTTCCAATCCATCCGTTCCTCCGCGGGCTCCTGGAGTTTTATGGCCTCCAGTTGCATAACTTCACCCCGCTTCCATATTACACATCGCTGGTTATGTTGCCCTTTGTGAGCTGTTTCTGGGCTGTGAAGCTCATTTCGAGCTGTGGAAGAGGCTATTATGCCTTGTGCCCCGTACACAGAAGGGGTCAATATATCAAGTGGGCGGAGCCGAAATATGGCGCATCGCCGGGACCGGATACCTGTCCGGTACCCCGAAGAAGACGTCCGAAGACTGGCCTTCGGAGTGGTTTTACATGGAGGACGTCCCCCTTCCAGATCCTATTCGGATGGGTCTTCCCGAGTTCGACAATGCCCCTTTGAAGAAACGCTGCAGCTGGCGCCCACGGAGCCCTCAGGAGGAAGATAACGGAGAAGTCCTTTACACGATGGGCGGATAAAATTCTTGGCTCAATCAGGACTGGCAATAATCGAGGTTCTGTCAATATGTTCAATGTGGGGGATGCAACCACTTCAATATCGAGGGCACCCCATGTGGCACTTTAATGGGGAAGATGATGCCACCCGCTGCGGGCGTAAGGGACCGGACTCAGTTGCGGCTCTAGCAAAAATTCTGTCCGATTTGTACAAGGGAGAGGAAGAGGAGTTCATCCGTATTAAGCCACGGGATGGATTCTCCATGTACAACCCTCCAAGCTGGGTGAGCTGTCACTTTTTACTCCCAACCTTCCCGCATTCTTTGTCATAAGTACTCACCTTGCCGTTTCATGGCAGGAACTGCGAAAAGCTGTAAGGGAGGTCAACAGCCCACCTCCACAACCGGAGGACCCTGACCGGGCCCTCGATCCCGGACTCGAAGAGGATCCGGACATATTTGTGGAGCTGATCGACATGACATTCTTTCAGTTGAGCTGCGATGATGCCATGGTGGCCATCATAGCTGACTATCCTGGGCTACTCCCTGCATCGCATGTAAGAAAAATCGGAGTCCCAACTTCCGAGAACGATCCCCTTTTATGCACTTCACCTACCGTACACATATGGTGTCTTACAGGGAAGGCCCTCGGGACGCCATGCCGAACCCGGAGTGACTCGCCAACAAGGGACACCGAAGCAGGGTAGGCTAAAAAGGAAGGCGGTCATGACTGAGACGTCGGTGCAGAGGTATGATACAGAACCTCGCTCCGTGGTTGTCGTCTTTAAAAAAAAATATAATGACGTCCATGTTTCCTAGTAGGAAAAACGCTCGCCGGACTATATCCGGAGAGGTTGTCGATCACGCCTCCACCAGTTGGGCTCCAGGGCCGGACATAGAGGCGGAAGCTAACACGGGGCGAATGTCGTATGCTCCTCCTATAGAGGATGCGGATAGACTATCCGCTACAAATTCCAAAGTGGAGAGCGCCATGAATCACAGGCGTCGCCGAGCCGTACTCCGTGACGCTTGTTTCTCCCAAGAGGCGTTTGATGCCTTCAACTCAGGAGACGCGTACATCCGTGCTGCTCAAAATGGTCTTGCCAGAGCCACGGACCAGTATGTAAAGGATATACGGGTAAGAAATTCTGATGATTATATATATCAGTAGCCCCTGAGACTTGAAACAGTTGACACAACTGATTTAAGGATCATTATTTGTGCAGGTTCTTATAGAGAAGAATACCCAATTCTCAAGAGCTGGAAGAGTGCAAAGCCCAGCTACGGGCGGTGGTTGCCGCGTTGAAGGAGTCCGAGAAGGCACCCTCTGGTAACACTTGTTTCCATTGCAAAGAATGGCAGGTACCAGATAGTATGCGGCATGCATGCAAATCTAACAATAGATGTTGCAGATGACTCCGGAGTGAATCTGGAGGCCGTTCCGGGGAATGCACAACGTGCTAATCGACAGCTAAATGCTGGTGAGCGCGTGCTTACGCGGGTCAGGCAGGAGAAAAATGATCTCCAGGATGCCAATATCCAGCTGGGCGTGGAACTGAAAGATGTTCGAGCCCAGCTTGCGGACTCCGTGAAGGAGAATAAGTGGCTTCGACGTGGCATTTTCAGTAAGTGCTTTAACGAACTTTTGAAAGAGTTCGTGAAGAAGCCGACTAACGAGTTATGTCTGCAGGTATCTTGTGACGGGTCGTCAGCGGAGGAGATGCCCGGTCTGCGGGTGATCTTCTACCAGAGCTCTCACAACTGCACGAACAGGTTCGGCAGGTGATGCAGGGTATTGCCCAAGCCCTGTGGCCATCCGCCTCCCCGCCAGGAGGCATGTGGGAGCTTATAGAGAAGCTCAAGGGAGCGCGGCGGCGCTTACGATTATGGAAGATATCAGCCTGCCGACAAGGTGCGAGGGAAGCCTGAGCCATGGTGAAGACGCGATATACCAAAGCTGACCCAAACCACATGGCCAAGGTCGGACCTGTGGGGCCCGATGGGAAAGAGATCCCCGTCAGTTTGGTGTATGACCAAGTAGAATTAGCCGCAAAGTATTCCCAACAGGATTGTAGGCTAGACAACCTGTTGGATGGTATAGAAGAAGATTTTATTCAGTCTAAGTGACTGTTGTAGGCTAGACATCCTGTTGGATGGCTTAAGTATTTTTTCTTATGGGTTCCCCCCTTGAGTGGTCCAACCATATCAAGCCCTCAACCGCAAAGGGCCAGGTGATGGGGATTGTTTGGAGGGCGGTAGGCGGCATATGGCTTTGGTTTGCAAAAAGCTGGCATCCGACGCAACGTTGGACCAGATCGTGTGCATCTACCCGGGCCGTCGGCCAAAGAAGCCTATACGGAAGGCCTTGCTTACAAGGGCTCGGGCTGCGGCGTGGTGACAGCTGAGTCCAGCATGTATTTTTGCCAAAAGCTTCCGCCCTTCCTCTTCGGAGATGCACCTTTGAAGGACTCCGGTAGTGCTTTTCTTATAAAGCTCTCCCTCGTGGACCTTGCAGGCTTTAGATCGCCGCACTATGCAGCGTGCCTCATTTTGCTCCTCGGGTAGTTCCTGCCTAGTTAGGTAGGCCAGGAATGGTTCTGTCCACGGGGCTATGATGGCCATTATCACGTGGGCTGAAGGTGTTATTTCGATGGCAGAGCCTCCGAGGATGTCAGTGTTCGGGATCTGGTGTTGTGGCCGGGTCCGGACTATTGTTGCCGGTGTCCCCTTCCCATGCCACGGATGGCTTAAATAGTCTCTCCAAGAAGATGTTAGGTGGGGCGATGTCGGCGCTTAAGCGCCGTCTGAGCGAGGATATCCCCTTTGATTGTTTTCCCGAGCCACATGGTGGAATTCAAGCCCCTCGAACCGAGCTGACATTTTGTGGACGGCGTTGCGATATGCCGCCATTTTTGGATTCTTGGCGTCGAAGTCTCCATTTATTTGGGATATTGCGAGGTTCGAGTCCCCACGCACCTCTAGGCATCGAATACCCATGGAAAGTGCCATCCAAAGACCATGTAATAGGGCCTCGTATTCGGCTGTGTTGTTGGAGTCTGTGTACAATATTTGGAGTATGTATTGGACTGTATCTCTGGTGGGGGACGTCAGGACGACGCCAGCCCCCAGACCAGCTAGCATTTTAGAGCCATCGAAGTGCATGATCCAATTGGACTACGTGCCGTACTCTTTAGGGAGTTCGGCTTCTGTCCATTCGGCGACAAAATCGGCCAATGCTTGCGACTTAATGGCTCGCCGAGGTTTATATGTTATGTCGAACGGGAGGAGCTCGATGGCCCATTTGGCAATCCGGCCCGTGGCATCGCGGTTGTTTATTATGTCGTTGAGTGGTACTTCCGAGGCCACTGTGATTGAACACACTTGAAAGTATTGTCTTAGTTTCCAGGATGCCATGAATACCGCATATGCTATCTTTTGATAATGCGGGTACCGTGATTTGCACGGAGTGAGGACAGCGGATACATAATATACCGGCTTGTGAAGTGGGAATTTAAGTCCGTCGTTTCTCTTTCGACGACGAGCACTGCGCTTACAACTTGATGAGTTGCCCCTATATATGGCAGCATTGGTTCGCCGATGTTTGGCGGCCAGGATTGGGTTGGTGGCCAGGATGGCCTTTATTTCTTCCAATCCGGCCGTGGCCGCGTCCGTCCACTCGAAGTGTTCGGTGCGCCGAAGAAGACGATAAAGGGGTAATGCCTTTTCTCCTAATCGGGAGATAAAGCGGCTTAAGGTCGCCACGCATCCAGTTAATTTATGGATTGGCTTGAGGTCGATTGGGATGGCCAACTATGACAAGGCTCGGATTTTAGCGGATTAACTTCAATTCCTCATCGGAGACGATGAAGCCCAGGGGAGCTTTCGGCGGCACGCCAAAAACGCATTTTCCGGATTGAGCTTGATGTCGTATGTTCAGAGATTGTCGAACGTGAGCCTCAAGACGTCTATTAGGGACTCAACATGTCTGGTTTTAACGACCACATCGTCTACGTATGCCTCCACTGTTTTGCCGATCTGTTTTTCCAGGCATGTCTGAATCATACGTTGATACGTTGCACCAGCATTCTTAAGCCCGAAAGGCATAGTGTTAAAACAGAAGGGCCCATATGGGGTGATAAATGCCATTGCGGCTTGGTCGGACTCCGCCATCTTAATCTGATGGTATCCGGAGTATGCGTCGAGGAAACACAATGAGTCGTGTCCTGCAGTACCATTGATAATTTGATCGATGCGGAGGAGGGGGAAGGGATCCTTGGGGCAAGCCTTGTTCAGGTCTTTGAAATCCACACATAGGCGCCAGGATTTATCCTTCTATAGTACCATGACCAGGTTTGCTAGCCAGTCCGGATGTTTTATTTCTCTAATGAATTCAGCCTCTAGTAACTTGGCTAGCTCCTCTCCCATGGCTTGTCTCTTAGCTTCAGAGAAACGCCGAAGAGTCTGCTTGACCGGCTTGAATCCCTTTAGAATGTTAAGGCTATGCTCGGCCAGCCTGCGTGGGATTCCTGGCATTACTAAGGGATGCCAGGAAAATATGTCCCAATTCTCGCGTAGGAACTCCCGTGGTCTGGCGTCCTGATGGGGTTTAGCGTACCTCGATGGAGGCTGTTTTGTAGGTCCGTTGGGTGGACTTGGAATTTGACTATTTCATCCGCTAGTTTAAAAGAGGTGGACTTGGATCTCTTGTCGAGTATCATGTCGTCCCTGTCCACTGTGGAGCGCAGCACAGTTAATTCCTCGGCCGCGAGGGCTTCGTATAATGCCTCAAGGGCCAGTGCAGCTGTTTTGTTTTCGGCGCAGAGTGCTATGTCCGGATAACTAGCTAGAGTGATGATTCCATTGGGCCCGGGCATTTTGAGCTTCATGTACCCGTAATGAGGTATGGCTTGGAAGATCGTGAATGCCACCCGCCCTAGAAGGGCGTGGTATCCGCTACTGAACGGGGCCACTTGGAATGTGATTTCTTCGGACCTATAATTCTCCGCGTGCCGAATACCACATCTAGTGTGATTTTCCCAGCACATCTTGCCTCCCGACTAGGGATGATTCCTCTGAAGGTCGTGCTGCTTCGCTCGATGCGGTTCCTGTCTATTTCCATTTTTTGAAGAGTCTCCTCATAAATGAGGTTTAATCCGCTGCCGCCGTCCATGAGTACTTTGGTAAGTCGAAAGCCGTCCACAATTGGACTGAGGACCAAGGCGGCTGGTGCTCGGGCTGTTCGGAATTTGGGTTCGTCACCGGCATTGAAGGTGATAGCCGTGTCGCTCCATGGATTTATTGCTGCCACGTGGCAGACATCGGCGAGGCCAAGGAGTGCTCGCTTACGCCTATTATTTGAGGCGAAGGTCTCGAAGACTGTCAATACTGTATTGTTATCCACGGGATGGTGCTCTGCAGTGTTTTGAATGAGGAGATCCTCACTGCTCTTGGCCACCCACCGGAGTACCCAACATGCTCTAAGGCTGTGTGTTGGTATGGTATCCGCTGTACTATTAATTTTGCAGGGCCTGTTAAGCCATCCCTCCAATACGGTTCCACGCCCTGTAGTGGGCTTTTGCTTCTTTGTAATTGAGTCGGGCGACTTATGAGAGTGCACCCTTTTAATTCGGACTAGGTGTTTAGTCAGAGCCGGATTATCCCAGAATTTTGTTTGGGTTTTCCAGGCGCTTTCCATCGCGACAAGATTAAAGATTATGGCCGCCAAGTCTGCGAAGTGTGTTATATCACGGTGACTTATGGCGTTGAGGATTCCCTTGTCCGTGCAATTATTGCAAAAGAATGAAATTGCGTCTTCCTCGCGACAGTGACCTTGTTCATTACAAGGAGGAATCTGGCCCAATAGTGCTATACTATTTCCCGGGGCTCTTGCCTAATGTGGGATAGATCATTTGTATCTGGGTGGGTGGGTGGATTTAAGTCCAAACCTTGACCCGGTCCGGGACCCAGGGGCGGAGGAGTTTCCGATCTGGGATTTCGGGCTCCGGGAAGTTTCCCAATAGGTCTGGTCCGCTGCCTGATTCTAGGTTCAGGGTTTGGGCGATATCCTCCCGTAGACGGGTATCCGGCTCAGAGAGCTCCGGAATCCGAACATAGTTTGTCCTCAAGACAGAGGAAGAATCGCCGCATTGCTCTTCCACAACAGCTATCTGGTGGGTGACCGGCGGAGAGTTAATCTCCCTTTGGTCGGGTTTAAGCCCAATCCGATCATAGTCCGTAGCGACTCCCAATGCGGTGATGCGATCCAAGACCTCGTTCAAAGAGGAGAGCTCCGTTGGGTTCATCCGCTCGGTAAATTCCTAGCCGATGTGAAGGCTGTTTTCGATGACCCGAAAAGTCATCGTCGGCGCAGCGGCCGAACAGGCGGTCATGACGAAGCCGCCTAGTCGGAGAGTTTGGCCTACAACCAGGGCTCCCCCAGAGGTGATGTTGTCCCTGACAACGAGGCGAGCCATCCTTCCTTGTCGTGACGGCACAATGGAACTCTCAATGAAAGCACCAATGTCGGTGTCAAAACCGGCGGATCTCGGGTAGGGGGTCCCGAACTGTGCGTCTAAGGCGGATGGTAACAGGAGGCAGGGGACACGATGTTTACCCTGGTTCAGGCCCTCTTGATGGAGGTAATACCCTACTTCCTGCTCTATTGATCGCGGGAGGCAACCGAGGTGGGCACAACCCACCAGGGCACGCCTGGGCCTCCAGGCGCGCCCTGGTGTCTTGTGCTCACCTCGGGCTCCTCTTTAGTACTTCTTTGGCCCACTTTGGATGTCTCTGGTCCAAAAAAATCCACAAAAGTTTCGCTGCGTTTGGACTCCGTTTGGTATTGATTTCTGCGATGTAAAAAACATGTAGAAAACAACAACTGGCACTGGGCACTATGTCAATAGGTTAGTACCAAAAAATGATATAAAATGATTATAAAATGATTGTAACACATCCAAGAATGATAATATAACAGCATGGAACAATAAAAAAATTATAGATACGTTGGAGACGTTCCAGTACCCCGTGCGGAAAACAGCATTGCTGATCATCTGTCAAAGTGTGCTACACAAAAGCTTCCTGTGCAACTAGGAACTTTTGTTCTCCATCTTACGCAGCCCTCCGTATCCCCGGCAACAAAGGCCCGAAAGAGGAGGAAATTGGACTCCGGTAAGTCTCTCCTGGTAGAGCCTCTCGGGGCTCCTGGCAGGGACCCTTCCGGAAACAACTCCCCTTCGATTGCCGGGCTGCACCCTCCTGCCAGGCCACTGGCCCCTGCGATTGAGGAACGCTCATGAATGAGGAGGTGCCGTTAGTCCTTGTTGCCAAGCCCCAGGATCCAACTTGGGTATGCCCCATAGTCCACTTCCTCCAAACCGGAGAACTTCCCGAAGAGCAAGAAGAAGCTAAAAGAGCAGCACGGAGGCGAGTATGTATCGATTTGTCGATGACACACTATCTGTAAGAAGGCCCAACGGTGTGAAATTGAAGTGCATTTGCCGGGAAGAAGGAAAGGAACTGCTGGTAGAAATACACAAAGGTTGGGAAAGCATTCCGACAAGGATTGTATTGGCCCACAACCCTCCAAGATGCGGTCCAGCTAGTCACCAAATGTGAAGCCTGCCAGTTCCATTCCAAGAACATCCATCTGCCTGCTCAAGCTCTTCAAACAATCTCTTTGTCATGGCTGTTTTTGGTCTGGGGGCTTGATATCCTCGGCCCTTTCCCCCAAGCTGCTGGGGGCTTTGAATTCTTGTTCGTTGCCATCGAAAAGTTTACAAAGTGGCTGGAAGTAGAAGCTGTGAGAAAGGTGACCGCTCAGTCAGCTATCAAGTTCTTCAAAGGATTGGTGTGCCGCTTCGGGCTCCCTGCCCCGATCATCACCAACAATGGCACCCAGTTCACGAGCCGCGCCATCATGCAATATGTTCATGCCCTCGGAAGCAAGATCTCATTTGCCTCTATTGCACATCCCAGAAGATATGGACAAGCTGAGAGGACGAACGCTGAAGTGTTCTGCGGACTCAAGACGAGAACATTTGATAAGCTGCAGAAGTGCGGCAGGCGATGGATCGACGAGCTGCCGGTAGTTCTTTGGTTCCTCTGAATGACACCAAATTGAGCTACTGGCCAGACTCCCTTCTCGCTAGTCTATGGGGCAGAAGCAGTTATCCCCACGTGACTCATTTACGGGTCACCTCGAGTTCTTGCCTACGATGAAGTAGCGCAGGATCAACACCAGCGTGACGACGCTGTGCTTCTCGAGGAGAACTATCTCCGGACGGCTACACATGCTGCACGCTACCAGCAAGCCCTGTGTCGCTATCACAGCCGCAGGGTTCATGCCCGGTGTTTTGAGGAAGGCGACCTTGTCCTTAGGCATGTTCAGTCCACCAAGGGTGCAAAAAGTTGACGCCGAAGTGGGAAGGCCCTTACTAGGTAGTTCGAGTCACCAGACCTGGTGCAGTCCGTCTGGAGACTAGAGATGGCATTCAAATGCAAAACTCACAGAATATTGAGCATCTCCGCAAGTTCTACCCATAAGGTGCGGCTATCGGGCCCTGCCTGGCAGCCACCCTTTTGTACAGGCCTTGCCTCAGTTGCATGTAACCCCTTGTACAAAGCCAGGCGTAGACACTGAGTAACACAGAAATAAATGAAGCGCCGGGGGCACCCGACAAGTTGCATGCATGCATAAGAATTTAATGAGCATCGCATGTTCATGTTGATAAGATCGCATCTGGCATCGTTTTTCATATGCATAAACTACAGGCTCCTGCCATGGACTTGATCCCCAAGAGGAGATGGAAAGATGAGGCTACACCATGATCACTGGCAAGCCAAATAGATAAATTCTTTCTCTTATCCACACGTGTTCTGTAAGTGAGGACGTGTGCATAAGAAAACCTCGCCACTTTTTGAAACTTAGGTGCTCCCATTCCTTCACTCGAATGTTGCTTTGGTCAGGATGGTCGCAGTGGTCTTTGGTGAAAAAAGATTGGTGGCGCACTGGTCCCTCTTCATGGTTTGTGCCCGGTAGGCCTAAATCCACGACAACAAAACTGAGGGTACCGGAAGGATAGCCTACCGGGGGAAACTTGTTTACTTAAAAGTATAGAGGCATTCCACCTTTGCATGGACATATTACATGCACGAGTCCCTGGCAAGGTTTATATTATTCATAAATATGCTGATCAAACAAGTACCGACCATACATGACGCAAACATGGATTTAAGTGATTATATAATTTGAACTAAAATTTGGCAAGTGCCTACAAATTTGAGATTAAAAAAAGATAAGTGCCCCGTAATCTCCTATTTTCATTTTCCCTCCGCGAGGTATTGCGGTGGGAAGAGGAGAGGACTAAAGAAGCACCCAAGAAGGAGCCCACCCTGGTCACGTCATGGCCTGTCGGGCGCAGCCTGACAAGATCTGGAGTGGCGAGGCCGCGAAGGAGGGGCACAGAGAGCTGCTCGGCGGTGCCCTGGTCACCACCTCCAGGACCAACAAGAAGCCCCAGCTCAAGCACTGGTGGGGATCAACCACCAAAGCTCAGCTGGAAAACTGCAGGAGGGGGCGAAGGCACCAAGGGAACATCCCTCTCCGGCTATCACACGAAGATACCAGTGATGATGGTGTCAGGGAGGGAGGGGAAGAGCGGAAAGACAAGGCAGCAGGTCGCCAGAAGGAGACGAAGGCGTCGGTGCCATCGTACTCCGACCTGACACCCTGCCACCCGCCTTCTCCATCTTCCCTCGTTTTCTCTCCATCACCATCGCTCCAGGGAGACGCCGGAACCCCGGCCCATTACCTTCCCCGGAGAAGCAGCCGACAGCCAAGACGGCTAGGGGACTCGAGGTGCACCGCTCCCCACCTTGGCGGGCATGAAGGCGCAGAGGAGAGGCAGAGGAGACAAGCCTTCCACCACAATGGGAAAGCTTGATATCTCCTACGCCACTGATGGCTCGCACACCGCACCTCCTCTAGACCTAGACCAGACTCACTCCCCAAGCATCAACACGGGCATTTGGCGTCATCGACCCAGAGCTAAGGCCTGGGGCCCGGCCGCGGGCTCTTCCTTTAACCAGTGGAAGACAGAGGATGGAGGGAGAGGGATATGAGGATGAATCCCCCCGCTCCTCCCCTGCCCTTCCTTTTATAGGCAGGTCGGGGAAGGGAGCCGATTCCTCGACGGGTAACGGCCGCCCTCCTCCACCAATCCAAGAAGACTGTGCCCCTGCCTTGATGCTCTCCCGCACCACGCCCCTCGGTTGCCTAGCCCACTTGATGCATGCAACATACGTGGTTAAGGATAAGGGCATGGTGGGAAGAGTGAATTGGCAGTTACTCGCCCATGCGTTAAAGTCATTCAGGGGCCATTACAATAGTAGCCCCACTATAATTGGCGTTAAGAGAAGCGTGGAAGAACTAGAGACTGACTCGAGCTCAGGTTAATGAAGAAGCAAAGAAGATCTCAAGGGGCAAGCCACCTCTATGCTCCTGCCTGTGCACTAATTAGGGCCTACCCCGACGACGCCCGACAGCGCATTCGGTCCAGGCCCGAGGGCTCCTGTCGGTGCAACAAACCCTGGGTCCGTTGCCTAGACTGTGCATAGGCCCAAGAATGAGTTGCAGCATCCAAGGTCAGGTCAAAGCACGAAGGGATCAGTTCTTTGAAGGATCAAAGTGCAGATCAAGAAGACCAAGACTAGCCAGAGAGACAAGATACCACTACCGGAAGTATCTCCCTTGTCGGGCAGGCGAGCCTGGCAAGGTTGGGGTTACCCCGGAAGAAAGCCTCCAAGATCGTCTCGGTAGGCCTGCCGGGGCTTGCGGAGGCAAACCAGTCCATCGCATCACCTCACAGCGACGCACGTCGTCAATCAGTGCGGTGTCAATGTCCTAAGTGACTAACTGGCTGCTTCCTGCCACATGGCAGCCACTTCCTACAGAAAATACCTCCAAATGACACCCGTCCTAAGATGTGTCAAGCAAGTAGGCGCGTGGTGGCAAAATAGCCCGGCAAGGCCTGCACAGCATCTTTGTGATGTGACCTTGAGTGGCGCATTTAATGCGCTTCGTCACCTGCAGAGTTAGGTATGATAGCCTTTATTTGCTATCTAATCAGTATGTAATGACTGATTTGCCACTGTGGTGACCCCTTCATCAATAAAAGGAGGCCCATGGCAACTGTAGAAAGGATCCGGACCCTCACACATTCATACGCGCATAGCCACTCTCGTCCCGAGGCAACCTTGCTGGGCAAGAGCGCCGCGTTTTACACCATTACCCATCATCAATCTACCAAAGCAGGAGTAGGGTTTTATGCCTCCAGTGGCCCGAACCTGGGTAAAACTACCTGTGCGATCTCTACTGTGCTGTGTTGCGCTTCTCCCCTCTTTGTGCAACGTGCCCATCAACCCGCCGAACCAAAAGGGGCTCATGGCCCAATATGTGGCTGTGGTTTCCCACGACACACACCTATCTAGGTAGTCCCTAGAAACATCGGTTAGTCCATTATAAAAGATATCAAGTATTTCATTTTTCTTAATATGATTATTAGGCAAAGAATTCAGTAGCTGGAGAAGGCCCCCAAGCTTGAGGGTGATTCCCTTCTTCAATTTCCACATAGTTAAATAGTTCCTGTAAGGCAACTTGTTTCTTATGAGCAGGAAAATATTTTTCAGAGAAGTAATATATCATATCCTGGGGACTATGCACACAACCAGGAGCAAGAGTATTAAACTATTTTTTAGCATCACCCTTTAATGAGAAAGGAAACAACTTAAGGATATAGTAATACAAATTTTTTCCTCATGAGCAAATAGGGTGGCTATATAATTTAATTTACGAAGGTATGCCACAACAGTTTCAGTTTCATAACCATGAAAAGGATCAGATTCAACCAAGATAATTAACTCAGGATCGATAGAGAATTCATAATCCTTATCACTAACATAAAATAGGAGAGGTAGCAGATTTAGGATCATATTTCACTCTCTGTGTCATAGATTTTTCTTTCAGCTTACACGGTAATTTCTTAACATCATCTCTATCATTACAAGCAAGAAAATCTCTAGCTATCTCCCCATCAATCATATAACCCTCTGGTACCTTAGGCATTTCAATTCTAGGAGAGCTAGGTCTAATAGGTGAATCATAATTTTCATTAGTTTCAACATTTACAAGTTCTTTAGCTTTAGCAAGTTATTCATCAAGAAATTCACCTAGTGGCATAGTTTCATTAAGCGAGTACTAGCATCATTCATAGCAGAAGTAGCATCATCAATAAATTGCGACATATCATATTGAATAGCATGTCGTGGTGTCGCAATCTTACTCAAAACAGAAGGTGAATCAAGTGCAAAGCTAGATGGTAGTTCCTTACCTCCCCTCATCTTAGAGGGTACGATCTTGGTTCTACTATCTTTCAGATCCTTCATAGTAATCAACAGATATAATTCCCAAGTGACTCAACAAATAAAGCTATGCACCCAAGCAATGGCGCCAGAAAGAAGGTCTTGCTAAACGAAAAGTATAGGGGGTCGC
This sequence comes from Aegilops bicornis, assembly GCA_021605145.1. NCBI lineage: Eukaryota > Viridiplantae > Streptophyta > Magnoliopsida > Poales > Poaceae > Aegilops > Aegilops bicornis. The sequence goes on along the minus strand of CM038674.1, from coordinate 580,906,584 downwards.
AACAGTTTTTGTAGGTAGTATTTCACCCAAATTTATTGATTTGGCATAAGGGGAGCCAAATAATATTTTCAAGTATTTTCAGTTCAGTTGTCAATTCAACCACACATGGAGAACTAAATATCTGCAGCAAAGTGATCAGTAGCATAGTAGTATGATAGTTTGATAGAAGTGGTAACAGTAGCAATGGTAATGGTAACATTAACAATAGAAGTTTTATAGTGATTGCAACAACAATAGCAAAAGTAACTTTGCAAAGATCAATATGCGAAAAGTGTAGGCATTGGATCAGTGATGGATATTTGTGTTGATGACATTCATCATGTAAGAGTCACAACCTAGAGCGATAAACAATAGCTCTAATTCATCAATCTAATGTAGGCATGTATTATGTATATTGTCAAACATGCTTACAATAAGAACTTGCATGCCATCTTTTGTCCTACCCTCCCGTGGCAGCAGGGTCCATAAGGAAATCTAAGGTATATTAAGGCCTCCTTTTGATAGAGAACTGGGACAAATCATTAACACAAAGTGAATACAAGAACTCCTGAAACTACGGTAATCACTGGAAAGAATCCCAATTATTGTCACCTTGGGGTATGTTGATCACTAGACGTAATAGGTGCACATAACTTGCAAGGTAGGATCAAGAAATTAAATATATTCATGAAAACATAAAGGGTTCAGATCCGAAATCATGGCACTCGGGCCCTAGTGACAAGCACTAAGATTAGCAAAGTCATAACAACATCAATCTTATAACATAGTGGATACTAGGGACCAAGCCTAACAAATTGACTCGATTACATGACAATTCTCATCCAACTCCATCACCATCCAGCACGCCTACGAAGAATTACTCACTCCCGGTGGTCAGTATCATGGAGTTATTGATGGAGAAGGGTTGATGATGGCGACGACGATGGTTTCCACCCTCTGGAGCCCCGAACGGACTCCAGATCAACCCTCGATGAAGAACAGGAGGTGGCGACTGCTTTGTATCGTAAAACGCGATGATTCTTTCTCTCTGATTTTTTTCTCCCCTAATAGGTATATATGGTGTTGGAGTTAGGGTTGCTGGAGGCTCCAGGGGGCCACAAGCCTGCCAGGATGCGCCTGGCGCCTGGGTGGCCCCCTCTGTTAATTCTTTTCACTAGTATTTTTTTTATATTCTGACAATACTCTCCATAAATTTTCAGCGCAATTTGAGAACTTCTATTTCTGTACAAAAATAACACCATTGCAATTTTGCTTAAAACAACGCCAGTCCGGGTTAGTTCCATTCAAATCATACAAATTAGAGTCCAAAACAAGAGGAAGTGTTTGGAAAGTATATACGTTTGGGACGTATCCGACGTACTGGCAGTAGCTTCCTCGTATAGCCTTGAAATTTCTTCTACCGTTCACATGCTCTAATACAACTCTCATGTTAAAATTTGGAATGTTTCAGGGGTCATTTGACCTTTTGAAGATATCTAAGTGAGTTTCTAGTCTCTTAATGGCCGTAATTCAAATTTGAAGTACATGTACATGCAGCAACATCATGGGTTGGATCTTGTGCGAGTTAATGCCCTGTGAAGTAAATTGGACGGAATTTTCAAAAATATTGGTGTCACGGCTTGGACCAAGAGCATTGAGTGCCACGGCTTTACCACAAAATTCAAGAATGATGAGAAATACATGGAACCTTGTTTGTTGAAATGGCAGGGCAACAAGATGTTGTGGTAAAAAAGCTTGGCCTGTTTGACGAAAGTTTGGACACACACCCCTCACAAACCGAAGCATCTCACGAGGAGACTCGTGCTTCCGAGAGGGAACAATTCATAATTGATGACGAACCGATGGTAGCTTCCTCGTATGCCCTCTAAATTTTTTCTACCGTTAACATGCACTTATACAACTGTTATGTTAAAATTTAGAAAGTTTAGGGGGTCATTTGACCTTTTTAAGACATTTAAGTGATTTTCTAACCACTTAATGGCTTTAGTTCAAATTTGAACTACATGTACACGCAACAAAAGACGATCATCGATTGGAAAATCATATTTGTGTCCTTGTGTGCAAAGTATATGCCCTGTGCGGTAAATTCGAAAGAATTTTCAAATATATTGGTCTCACACGGCGTCAACACAAACAATGAGTGCCATGGCATTTAAATTCCAAAAATTCAAAATTGATTAGAAGAACACGAAACCTTGCTTGATGTAATGGCATGATACCAAGATATCGTGGTTAAAAAATTGTCCTATTTGACGAAAGTTTGGGTACACACACCCCTCACAAACTGGAGCATCTCATGAGAAGACTCGTGGTTGTGAGAGGGAAAATGCATGTTTGATGATGAACCCGCGGTAGCTTCCTCTTATGGCCTTGAATTTTTTTCTACCCTTAAGATGCACTAATACGACTGTCATGTTAAAATTTAGAAATTTTCAGGGGTCATTAGGCCTTCTTAAGTCATTTAAGTGTTTTTCTAGCCACTTAATGGTCGCAATTCAAATTCGAACTGCATGTACATGCAACAACATCCCATCATGGGTTGGAAAATAATATTTGTGCCCTTGTGTGCAAGTTAATTCTCTGTGGACTAAATTGGAGGAAATTTTCATACATATTGGTGTCACGACTTGGACACAAACATTATGTACCATGGCTTTTAAATTCCAAAAAAATCGAAAATGATCAAAAATACATGAAACACTCCTTGATGTAATGGCATGGCACCAAGATGCCGTGGTAAATAAATTGGCCTCTTTGGCGGAAGTTTGGACACACACCTCTAACAAACTGGAGCATCTCACGAGAATACTCGTGGTTCCGGGAGGGAATAATGCATGTTTGATGACGAACCGACGGTTGCTTCCTCGTATGGCCTTGATATTTTTTCTACCATTAGAATGCAATAATACAACTGTCATGTTAAAATTGGGATTTTTTCATGGGTCGTTTGACCTTTTTAATGGCCGTAATTCAAATTTGAACTACATGTACATGCAACAAGAAACCATCATGGGTTGGAAAATCATACTTGTGTCCTTATTATGCGAGTTAATGCGTTGTGTAGTAAATTGGATGGAATTTTCAAACATATTGGTGTCGGGGCTTGGACACAAAACCTTTGAAGTGCCATGGCTTTTAATTCCAATAAATTTAAAAATAATCTGAAATACATGGATCCTTGTTTGATGTAATGGCATGGCACCAAGATTATATGGTTAAAATTGGCCTATTCGATGAAAGTTTGGACACACACCCCTCACAAACCAGAGCATCTAACGAGAGGACTCGTGGTTCCGAGAGGGAACAATGCATGTTTGATTACGTACCAGTGGTAGCTTCCTCAAATGGCCTTGAAATTTTTCTACCATTAACATGCTCTAATAAAACTTTTATACTAAAATTTGGAAAAATTTCAGGGGTTATTTGACCTTTTTTAGACTATTAAGTGAGTTTCTAGCCCTTTAATGGCCGTAATTCAAATTTGAACTACATGACATGCAGCAACAAACCATCATGGGTTGGAAAATCATTTTTGTGTCCTTTCGTGCGAGTTAACGCCCTGTGAAGTAAATAGGAAGGAATTTTCAAAAATATTGGTATCACGGCATGGACACAAGAGCATTGAGTGCCATGGCTTTTAAATCCAAAAAAATTCAAGAATGATGAGAAATACATGGAACTATGTTTGATGTAATGGCAGGGCACCAAGATGTTGTGGTAAAAAAACTTGGCCTGTTTGACGAAAGTTTGGACACACACCCCTCACAAACCGGAGCGTCTCAAGAGGAGACACATGGTTCCGAGAAAGAACAGTTCATGATTGATGACGAACTGACGGTACCTTCCTCGTATGGCCTCTAAATTGTTTCTACCATTAACATGCACTAATACAACTGTCAGGTTAAAACTTGGAAATTTTAGGGGGTAATTTGACCTTTTTAAGACATTTAAGTGATTTTCTAACCACTTAATGGCTTTAGTTCAAATTTGAAGTACATGTACATGCAACAGGAGACCATCATCTGTTGGAAAATCGTATTTGGGTCCTTGTAGGCAAAGTTAATGCCCTGTGCGGTAAATTTGAAGGAATTATCAAATATACTGGTCTCACATGGCGTCAACACAAACATTAAGTGCCATGGCATTTAAATTCCAAAAAATATGAAAATGGTCAGAAGTACAGAAACATTGCTTGATGTAATCGCATGACACCAAGATATCGTGGTAAACTAATTGGCCTATTCGACGAAAGTTTGGGTACACACACCCCTCACAAACCAGAGCATCTCATGAGAAGACTCATGGTTCTGAGAGGAAAAATGCATGTCTGATGATGAATCCGCGGTAGCTTCCTCTTATGGCCTTGAATTTTTTTCTACCCTTAATATGCACAAATACAACTGTCATGTTAAAATTTAGAAATTTTCAGGGGTCATTAAACCTTCTTAACACATTTAAGTGTTTTTTCTAGCCATTTAATGGCCGTAATTCAAATTTGACCTGCATGTACATGCAACAACATAGCATCATGGGTTGTAAAATAATATTTGTGCCCTTGTGTGCAAGTTAATTCCCTGTGGAGTAAATTGGAGGGAATTTTCAAACATATTGGTGTCACAACTTGGACACAAACATTGGCTACCATGGCTTTTAAATTCCAAAAAAAATCGAAAATGATCAGAATTACATGAAACACTACTTGATGTAATGGCATGGCACCAAGATGCCGTGGTAAAAAAATTGGCCTCTTTGGTGGTAGTTTGGACACACACCTCTTACAAATAGGAGCATCTCACGAGAAGACTCGTGGTTGATATTTTTCTACCGTTAGCATGCACTAATAAAATTGTCATGTTAAAATTGAGAAATTTTCAGGGGTCATTCTGCCTTTTTAATGGCCGTAATTCAAATTTGAACTACATGTACGTGCAAAAGCAAACCATCATGGGTTGGAAGATCATACTTGTGTCCTTGTGGGCAAGTTAATGCCCTGTGTAGTGAATTGGATGGAATTTTCAAACATATTTGTGTCACGGCTTGGACACAAGAGCATAGAGTGCCATGGCTTTTTAATTCCAATAAATACAAAAATAATCAGAAATACATGGAACCTTGCTTGATGTAATGGCATGGCACCAAGATTTTATGGTTAAATATAGGCTATTCAACGAAACTTTGGACACGCACCCCTTACAAACGAGAGCATCTCATGAGAAGAATCGTGGTTTCGAGAGGGAACAATGCATGTTTGATTACGTACAAGCGGTAGCTTCTTCATATGGCCTTGTAATTTTTTATACTGTTTACATGCACTAATACAACTTTCATACTAAAATTTGGAAATTTTCAGGGGTCATTTGATGTTTTTTAGACTATTAAGTGAGTTTCTAACCGTTTAATGGCTGTAATTCAAATTTGAACTACATGACATGCAGGGGCAAACCATCATGGGTTGGAAAATCATTTTTGTGTCCTTTTGTGTGAGTTATGCCCTGTGTAGTAATTTCGAAGGATTTTTCAAAAATATTGGTTTCACGGCTTGGACACAAGAGCATTGAGTGCCACGGCTTTTAAATTCCAAAAAATTCAAAAATGATCAGAATTACATTGAACCTTGCTTGATGTAATGACATGGTACCAAGATGCTGTGGTAAAAAACATGGCATGTTTGACGAAAGTTTGGACACACAGTCACCACAAATCGGAGCATCTCACGAGAAGACTCATGGTTCTGAGAGGTAACAATTCATGTTTGATAGCCGAGCAACGGTAGCTTCCTCGTATGGCCTTGAATTTGTTTCTACCGTTACCATGCACTAATAGAATTTTCATTCAAAATTTGGAAATTTTCAGGGGTCATTTGATATTTTTAAGACATTTAAGTGATTTTATATCCATTTAATGGTCGTAGATCAAATTTGAACTACATGTACATCCAACAAAAGCCATCGTCGGTTGGAAAATCCTATTTGTGTCCTTGTGTGCAAAGTTAATGCCCTATGTAGTAAATTGGAAGGAATTTTTTCAAACATATTGGTTTGCACGACTTGCACACAAACATTAAGGTTCATGGCTTTTAAATTCCAAAAAACTAAAAAAATAACCAAAAGTACACGAATCCGTGCTTGATGTAATGGCATGGCACCAAGATGTTGTGGTAAAAACATTGGCCTGTTCGAAAAAGTTCAGACACACAACCCTCACAAACTGGAGCACCTCACGAGACAACTCGTGGTTCCGAGAGGGGAAATCATGTTTGATGATGAAGCGACGGTAGCTTCCTCATATGGACTTGAAAATTTTTCTATAGTTAAAATGCACTAATACAACTATCATGTTAAAATTTGGAAATTTTCATGGGTCATTTGAACTTTTTAAGACATTTAAGTTATTTTCTAGCCATTTAATGGCGGTAATTCAAAATTGAACTACATGTACATGCAACAGCAAACCATCATGGGTTGGAAAATCATATTTGTGTTATTGTGTGCGAGTTAATGCCCTCTGCAGTAAATTGGAAGGAATTTTCAAACATATTGGGTGCCATGGCTTTTTAATTAAAAAATAAAAAAATTGAGAAATACATGGAACCTTACTTGATGTAATTGCATGGCACCACAATTCTGTGGTAAAAAAATTGGCCAGTTTGACGAAAGTTTGGACACACACCGCTCACAAACCGGAGCATCTCACTAGAAAAATGGTGGTTTCGAGAGGGAACAATGCATGTTGGATGACATACCGGTGGTAGCTTCTTTGAATGGCCTTGTAAATTTTTTTCTACCGTTAACATGCACTAATACAACTGTCATGTTAAAATTTGGAAATTTTCAGGGGTCATTTGACCTTTTTAAGATATTTAAGTGATTTTCTAGTCGTTTAATGGTTGTAATTCAAATTTGAACTATATGTAAATGCAATAGTAAACCATCATGGGTTGGAAGATAATTTTTGTGTCCATCTGTGCGAGTTAATGCCATGTGCAATAAATTAGAATGAATTTTCAAACATGTTGGTATCACGGCTTGTACACAAGAGCATTGAGTGCCACCGCTTTTAAATTCCAAAAATAAAATAAAAAATGATCAGAAAAACTTGGAACCTTGTTTGATGTAATTGAATGGCACCAAGATGTTGTGGTAAAAACGTGGCATGTTTGACGAAAGTTTGGACACACACCCCTCATAAACCAAAGCATCTCAAAATAAGACTCATGGTTCCGAGAGGAATGACGAACCAGCGGTAGCTTCCTCGTCTGACCTTGAAATTTCTGTCCGTTAACATACACTAATACAAGCTGCCGTGTTAAAATTTGGAAATTCTGGGGCACTCGACCTTTTAAATACATTTAAGTGATTTTATAGCCATTTAAGAGCCATAATTCAAATTTGAACTACATGCACCTATAACAGCAAACCATCATCGGTTGGAAAATTGTATGTGTCCTTGTGTGCAAAGTTAATGTCGTGTGCAGTAAATTGGAAGGAATTTTAAAACGTATTGGTGTTAGACGGCTTGGACAAAAACATTGAGTGCCATGGCTTTTAAATTCTAAAAATTAATAAATTACTAGAAATACATGAAACCTTGCTTGATGTAATGGCATGTCACAAACATGCCATGGTAAAAAACTTGGCATGTCTGACGAAAGTTTGGACATACACCTTTAACAAACTAGAGAATCTCACAAGAAGACTTGTGGTTCCGAGAGGGAACAATGCATGCTTGATGATGAACCGGCTGTAGCTTCCTCGCATGGCCTTGACATTTTCTCTACCGTTAACATGCATTGATACGCATGTCATGTTAAAATTTGTATATTTTCAGCGGTCATTTGACCTTTTTAAGACATTTAAGTGATTTTCTAGGCATATAATGGTCGTAATTCAAATTTGAACTGCATGTACATGCAACAACAAACTATGATGGGTTGGAAAATCATATTTGTGTCCTTGTGTGCAAGTTAATTCCCTATGCAACAAATTGGAAGGAATTTTCAAGCGTATTGGTGTCATGACTTGGACTCAAAGATTGAGTACCATGGCTTTTAAATTCCAAGAGATTAAAAATGATCGAAATACATGACACCTTGCTTGATTTCATGGCATGGAACCAAGATCACGATGGTTAAAAATTGGCCGATTCGACGAAAGATTGAACACACACCTCTCACAAATCGGAGCATTTCACAAGAATACTCGTGGTATCGAGAGGGAAAAATGCATGTTCGATGACAAACGGGTGGTAGCTTCCTCGTATGGCCTTGAATTATTTTCTACCATTAACATGCACTAATATGACTGTTATGTTAAAATTTCGATATTGCGAGGTCATTTGACCTTTTTAATACATAAGTGATTTTCTAGCCATTTAATGGTCATAATAAAAATTTGAAGTACATGTACCTGCAACAGCAAACCATCATGGGTTGGAAAATCCTATTTGTGTCCTTCTGTGCAAGTTAATTCCTTCTGCAGTAACTTAGAAGGAATTCTCAAACACATTGGTTTCACGGCTTGGACACAAACATTGAGTACCTTGGCTTTTAAATTCCAAAATAAAAATAAAAATGATCAAAAATACAGAGAACTTTGCTTGATGTAATGGCATGGAATCAAGATGCCGTGGTAATTTTTTTGGCCTATTTGACTAAAGTTAGGACACACACCTTTAACAAACCGGAGCATGTCACGAGAATTCTCGTAGTTCCGAGAGGGAACAATGCATGTTTGATGACGAACCGGCGAAAGCTTCATCTTATGGCCTTGAAATGTTTTCTTCCGTTAACACCCACTGATACAACTATCATGTTAAAATTTGGAAATTTTCAGCGATGACCTTTTTAAGTCATTTAAATGATGTTCTATCCATTTAATGGCTGTAGTTTGAATTTGAACTAGATGAACATGCGGGAGCAAACCATCATGGGTTGGAAGATCATTTTTGTGTCCTTCTGTGCTAGTTAATGCCATGTGCAATAAATTGGAATGAGTTTTCAAACGTATTGGTGTCACGGCTTCTACACAAGAGCATTGAGTGGCATAACTTTGAAATTCCAAAAAAAATAAAAAATGATCAGAAATACATGTAACCTTGTTTGATGTAATGGCATGGCACCAAGATGTTGTGGGAAAAACATAGCACAGTTCGGAAAGTTTGGACACACACCCCTCACAAAGCGAGTCATCTCAAAAGAAGACTCGTGGTTCTTAGAGGAACAATTCATGCTTAATGATGAACCGAGGGTAGCTTCCTCATATGGCCTTGAAATATCTTCTACCTTTAACATGTACTAATATGACCACCATTTTGAAATTTGGGAATTTCGGTGGTCATTTGGAAATTTAAGTGATTTTAGGCATTTAATAGTTGTAATTCACATTTGAACTACATGCAACAACAAACCATCAGCGGTTCAAAAATTGTATGTGTGCTTGTGTGCAAAGTTAATGCCATGTGCTACAAATTGGAAGGAATTTCCTAACATATTGGTGTCACGCGACATGGACACAAACATTGAGTGCCATGGCTTTTAGTTTTCAAAAAGTTAAAAAATGACCAGAAATACGCGAAACCTTGCTTCATTTAATGGCATGTCACCAAGATGCCGTTGTAAAAACTTGGCCTGTTCGACAAAAGTATGGACACACACCCCTTACAAACCGGTGCATCTCACGAGAAGATTCGTTGTTCCGACAGGAAAAAATGCATGCTTGATGATGAACCGGTGGTAGCTTCCTCTTATGGCATTGAATTTTTTTCTACCATTAACATGCACTAATACAGCTGTCATGTTAAAATTTGGAAATATTCAGGGCTCATTTGTCCTTTTTAGGACATTTAAGTGATTTATAGCCATTTAATGGCCGTCATTCAAATTTTAACTACTTGAACATGCAATAACATACCATCATGGGTTGGAAAATTATATTTGTGTCCTTATTTGCAAGTTAATTCCCTGTGCAATAAATTGGAAGGAAATTTCAAACATATTCATGTCACAGCTTGGACACAAACATTGAGAACCATGTCTTTTAAATTACAAAAAGTTAATTGATGGATCACAAATACATGAAAACTTGCTTGATGTCATGGCATGGCACCAAGATGCAGTGGTAAAAAAATTTGCCTGTTCAACGAAAGTTTGGACACACACCCCTCACAAGCCGGATCATCTCACGAGAAGAGTTGTGGTTTCGAGATGGAAAATGCACGTTCGATGATGAACCGGTGGTAGCTTCCTCGTATAGGTTTGAAATTTTTTCTGCTGTTAACTTGCACTAAAACGACTATCTTGTTAAAATTGAAAATTATAACGGGACATTTGACATTTTAAGACAATTAAGTGACTTCCTAACCGTTTAATGGCCGTAATTCAGATTTGAACTACATCTACATGCAAAGACAAACCATCATGGCTTGGAAAATCATTTTTGTGTCCTTTTGTGAGATTTAATGCCCGTGTAGTAAATCGGAATGACATATTTATGTCATGGCTTGTCATATTTATGTCATGGCTTGTACACAAGAGCATTGAGTGCCACGGCTTTTAAATTCCAAAAAATCGAAATTGATCAGAAATAGAAGGAACCTTGCTTGATGTAATGGCATGGCACAAAGAAACTATGGTAAAAAATTGACCTGTTTGCCAAAAGTTTGGACACACACCCCTCACAAACCGGACAATCTGACAAAAAGACACGAGGTTCTGAGAGGGAAAAATATAAGAAAGATGACGAACTGACGGTTGCTATTTTGTATGTCCTAAATAAATTATACTATTAACATGCACTAATACAACTGTCATGTTAAAATTTGGAAATTTCCAGGGGTCCTTTGACCTTTCTAAGACATTTAAGTGAGTTTTAAGCCATTTAATGGCAGTAATTCAAATTTGAACTACATGTACGTGCAACAACAAACCATCATGGGTTGCTTTATTATATTTGTGTCCTTGTTTGCAAAGTTAAAGCCTTGTGAAGTAAATTGGAAGAATTTTCAAACATATTGGTGTCACACAACTTGGACACAAACATTGAGTGCCATGGACTTTAAATTCTAAAAAATTGAACAATGACCAGAAATACCCAAAACCTTGCTTGATATAACGGCATGGTACCAAGATGTCGTTGTAAAAAATGGCTTGTTCAACGAAAGTTTTGACACACACCCGTCATAAACAGAGCATGTCATGAGAGGACTCATGGTTCCGACAGGGGAAAGTGCATGTTTGATGACGAACCAGCTGTAGTTTCCTCGTATGGCCTTGAAATCTTTTCAACCCTTAACATGCACTAATGCGACTGTCATGTTAAAATTTGGAAATTTTCAGGGGTCTTTTGACCTTTTAAAGACATCTAAGTGATTTTCTTGCCATTTAATAGCCGTAATTCAAATTGGAAAACCGTATTGGGGTCCTAGTGTGCAAAGTTAATGCCTACTGCTTATTTGTAAATCGTGGAAAATTTCAAACACATTGGCGTCCACATAAGCTTGGACAGAAACATTGAGTGCGATGGCTTTTAAATTCCAAAAATTAAAAAGATTACCATAATACCACGAAACCTTGCTTGATGTAGTGGGTTGGAAAAATCATATTTGTGGCCTTGTGTGCGAGTTATTGCCTGTCTGCGATAAATTGGAAGGAATTTTCAAGCATATTGGTGTCACAGCTTGGACACAAGAACATTGAGTGCCATGGCTTTTAATTCCAACGAAATAAAAATGATCGAAATATATGGAACCTTGGTTGGTGTAATGGTGTGGCACCAAAATTACGTGGTGAAAAAATGGGAATTTGTTTGTGAAAGTTTGGAAACATACCCTCACAAACCGGAGCATCTCACAAGAAGTCTCGTGGCTCAGGAGGAACATGGATGTTGGATGCATAACAGCGGTTGCTTCTTTGTATGACCTTGATATTTTTTGTACCGTTAACATGCACTAATACAACTGTCAAATTAAAATTTGGAAATTTGCAGTGGTCATTTGACCTTTTTAAGACATTTAAGTGATTTTCTAGTCGTTTAATGGTTGAAATTCAAATTTGAACTACAGGTACATGCACCAACAAACCATCATGGGTCGGAAGATCATTTTTGTGTCCTTTTGTGCGAGTTTTTGCCATGTGCAATAAATTGGAATGAATTTTCAAAATTATTGGTGTCATGGCTTGTATACAAGAGCATTGAGTGCCACGGCTTTTAAATTCCAAAAATGCAAAAATGATCAGAAATACATGGAACCTTGTTTAATGTAATGGCATGGCACCAAGATGCTGCAGTAAAAAAACATGGCCTTTTTGACGAAAGTTTGAACATACACCCCCTCACAAACCGGACCATCTGAAAACATGTTCCGGAGGGAACAAGACATGTCTAATGGCGAACCAGCGGTAGCTTCCTCGTATGGCCTTGAAATATTTCCTACTGTTAACATGCACTAATACAACTGCCATGTTAAAATTTGAAAATGTCTAGGGGTGAATTGACCTATTAAAGACATTTAAGTGATTTTATAGCCATTTAACAGCCGTAATTCAAATTTGAACTACATGCACCTATAACAGCAAACCATCATCGGTTGGAAAATTGTATGTGTCCTTGTGTGCAAAGTTAATGTCGTGTGCAGTAAATTGGAAGGAATTTTAAAACGGATTGGTGTTAGACGGCTTGGACAAAAACATTGAGTGCCATGGCTTTTAAATTCTAAAATTAATAAATTACTAGAAATACATGAAACCTTGCTTGATGTAATGGCATGTCACAAACATGCCATGGTAAAAAACTTGGCATGTCTGACGAAAGTTTGGACACACACCTTTAACAAACTAGAGAATCTCACAAGAAGACTTGTAGTTCCGAGAGGGAACAATGCATGCTTGATGATGAACCGGCTGTAGCTTCCTCGCATGGCCTTGACATTTTCTCTACCGTTAACATGCATTGATACGCATGTCATGTTAAAATTTGTATATTTTCAGCGGTCATTTGACCTTTTTAAGACATTTAAGTGATTTTCTAGGCATATAATGGCCGTAATTCAAATTTGAACTGCATGTACATGCAACAACAAACTATGATGGGTTGGAAAATCATATTTGTGTCCTTGTGTGCAAGTTAATTCCCTATGCAACAAATTGGAAGGAATTTTCAAACGTATTGGTGTCACAGCTTGGACTCAAAGATTGAGTACCATGGCTTTTAAATTCCAAGAGATTAAAAAATGATCAGAAATACATGACACCTTGCTTGATTTCATGGCATGGCACCAAGATGCGATGGTTAAAAATTGGCCGATTCGACGAAAGATTGTACACACACCTCTCACAAATCAGAGCATTTCACAAGAATACTCGTGGTATCGAGAGGGAAAAATGCATGTTCGATGACAAACGGGTGGTAGCTTCCTCGTATGGCCTTGAATTATTTTCTACCATTAACATGCACTAATATGACTGTTATGTTAAAATTTCGATATTGCCAGGGTCATTTGACCTTTTTAAGACATAAGTGATTTTCTAGCCATTTAATGGTCATAATAAAAATTTGAAGTACATGTACCTGCAACAGCAAACCATCATGGGTTGGAAAATCATATTTGTGTCCTTCTGTGCAAGTTAATTCCTTCTGCAGTAACTTAGAAGGAATTCTCAAACACATTGGTTTCACGGCTTGGACACAAACATTGAGTACCTTTGGCTTTTAAATTCCAAAATAAAAATAAAAATGATCAAAATACAGAGAACTTTGCTTGATGTAATGGCATGGAATCAAGATCTTTGGTAATTTTTTGGCCTATTTGACTAAAGTTAGGACACACACCTTTAACAAACCGGAGCATGTCACGAGACTTCTCGTAGTTCCGTGAGGGAACAATGCATGTTTGATGACGAACCGGCGAAAGCTTCATCTTATGGCCTTGAAATGTTTTCTTCCGTTAACACCCACTTATACAACTATCATGTTAAAATTTGGAAATTTTCAGCGATGACCTTTTTAAGTTATTTAAATGATGTTCTATCCGTTTAATGGCTGTAGTTTGAATTTGAACTAGATGAACATGCGGGAGCAAACCATCATGAGTTGGAAGATCATTTTTGTGTCTTTTTGTGCTAGTTAATGCCATGTGCAATAAATTGGAATGAGTTTTCAAACGTATTGGTGTCACGGCTTCTACACAAGAGCATTGAGTGGCATAACTTTGAAATTCCAAAAAAATAAAAAATGATCAGAAATACATGTAACCTTGTTTGATGTAATGGCATGGCACCAAGATGTTGTGGGAAAAAACATAGCCTGGTTCAGGAAAGTTTGGACACACACCCCTCACAAAGCGAGTCATCTCAAAAGAAGACTCGTGGTTCTTAGAGGGAACAATTCATGCTTAATGATGAACCGAGGGTAGCTTCCTCATATGGCCTTGAAATATCTTCTACCTTTAACATGTACTAATATGACCACCATTTTGAAATTTGGGAATTTCCAGTGGTCATTTGGAAATTTAAGTGATTTTTAGGCATTTAATAGTTGTAATTCACATTTGAACTACATGCAACAACAAACCATCAGCGGTTCAAAAATTGTATGTGTGCTTGTGTGCAAAGTTAATGCCATGTGCTACAAATTGGAAGGAATTTTCTAACATATTGGTGTCCATGACTTGGACACACAAACATTGAGTGCCATGGCTTTTAGTTTCCAAAATGTTAAAAAATGACCAGAAATACGAGAAACCTTGCTTCATTTAATGGCATGTCACCAAGATGCCGTTGTAAAAACTTGGCCTGTTCGACAAAAGTATGGACACACACCCCTTACAAACCGGTGCATCTCACGAGAAGATTCGTTGTTAAAGCAGGGAAAAATGCATGCTTGATGATGAACCGGTGGTAGCTTCCTCTTATGGCATTGAATTTTTTTCTACCATTAACATGCACTAATACAGCTGTCATGTTAAAATTTGGAAATATTCAGGGCTCATTTGTCCTTTTTAGGACATTTAAGAGATTTATAGCCATTTAATGGCCGTCATTCAAATTTTAACTACATGAACATGCAATAACATACCATCATGGGTTGGAAAATTATATTTGTGTCCTTATTTGCAAGTTAATTCCCTGTGCAATAAATTGGAAGGAAATTTCAAACATATTCATGTCACAGCTTGGACACAAACATTGAGAACCATGTCTTTTAAATTACAAAAAATTAAATGATGGATCACAAATACATGAGAACTTGCTTGATGTCATGGCATGGCACCAAGATGCGATGGTAAAAAATTTGCCTGTTCAACGAAAGTTTGGACACACACCCCTCACAAGCCGGATCATCTCACGAGAAGAGTTGTGGTTTTGAGATGGAACAATGCACGTTCGATGATGAACCGGTGGTAGCTTCCTCGTATAGGTTTGAAATTTTTCTTACATTAACTTGCACTAAAACGACTATCTTGTTAAAATTGAAAATTATAACGGGACATTTGACATTTTAAGACAATTAAGTGACTTCCTAACCGTTTAATGGCCGTAATTCAGATTTGAACTACATCTACATGCAGCAGCAAACCATCATGGCTTGGAAAATCATTTTTGTGTCCTTTTGTGAGATTTAATGCCCTGTGTAGTAAATCGGAATGACATATTTATGTCATGGCTTGTCATATTTATGTCATGGCTTGTACACAAGAGCATTGAGTGCCACGGCTTTTAAATTCCAAAAAATCAAAATTGATCAGAAATAGAAGGAACCTTGCTTGATGTAATGGCATGGCACAAAGAAACTGTGGTAAAGAGTTGACCTGTTTGCCAAAATTTTGGACACACACCCCTCACAAACCGGACAATCTGACAAAAAGACTCGTGGTTCTGAGAGGGAAAAATTTATGTTTGATGACGAACTGACGGTTGCTTTTTTGTTTGTCCTAAATAAATTATACTGTTAACATGCACTAATACAACTGTCATGTTAAAATTTGGAAATTTCCAGGGGTCCTTTGACCTTTCTAAGACATTTAAGTGAGTTTTAAGCCATTCAATGGCGGTAATTCAAATTTTAACTACGTATGCGATGCAACAACAAACCATCATGGGTTGCTTTATTATATTTGTGTCCTTGTTTGCAAAGTTAAAGCCTTGTGAAGTAAATTGGAAGAATTTTCAAACATATTGGTGTCACACAACTTGGACACAAACATTGAGTGCCATGGACTTTAAATTCTAAAAAATTGAACAATGACGGAAATACCCAAAACCTTGCTTGATATAACGGCATGGTACCAAGATGTCGTTGTAAAAATGGCTTGTTCAACGAAAGTTTTGACACACACCGTCATAAGCAGAGCATGTCCTGAGAGGACTCATGGTTCCGACAGGGGAAAGTGCATGTTTGATGACGAACCAGCTGTAGTTTCCTCGTATGGCCTTGAAATCTTTTCAACCCTTAACATGCACTAATGCGACTGTCATGTTAAAATTTGGAAATTTTCAGGGGTCTTTTGACCTTTTAAAGACATCTAAGTGATTTTCTTGCCATTTAATAGCCGTAATTCAAATTGGAAAACCGTATTGGGGTCCTAGTGTGCAAAGTTAATGCCCTGCGCTGTAAATCGGCGGAAAATTTCAAACACATTGGCGTCACACAGCTTGGACAGAAACATTGAGTGCGATGGCTTTTAAATTCCAAAAAATTAAAAGATTACCATAATACACGAAACCTTGCTTGATGTAGTGGGTTGGAAAAATCATATTTGTGGCCTTGTGTGCGAGTTATTGCCCTGTGCAGTAAATTGGAAGGAATTTTCAAGCATATTGGTGTCACAGCTTGGACACAAGAACATTGAGTGCCATGGCTTTTTAATTCCAACAGAAATAAAAAATGATCAGAAATATATGGAACCTTGGTTGGTGTAATGGTGTGGCACCAAAATTCTGTGGTGAAAAATGGAATTTGTTTGTGAAAGTTTGGAAACATACCCTCACAAACCGGAGCATCTCATAAGAAGTCTCGTGGCTCCGAGAGGGAACAATGCATGTTGGATGCATAACAGCGGTAGCTTCTTTGTATGACCTTGATATTTTTTGTACCGTTAACATGCACTAATACAACTGTCAAATTAAAATTTGGAAATTTGCAGTGGTCATTTGACCTTTTTAAGACATTTAAGTGATTTTCTAGTCGTTTAATGGTTGAAATTAAAATTTGAACTACAGGTACATGCACCAACAAACCGTCATGGGTCGGAAGATCATTTTTGTGTCCTTTTGTGCGAGTTTTTGCCATATGCAATAAATTGGAGTGAATTTCAAAAATATTGGTGTCATGGCTTGTATACAAGAGCGTTGAGTGCCACGGCTTTTAAATTCCAAAAATGCAAAAATGATCAGAAATACATGGAACCTTGTTTAATGTAATGGCATGGCACCAAGATGCTGCAGTAAAAAAACATGGCCTGTTTGATTTAAAAGTTTGAACATACACCCCTCACAAACGGACCATTCGAAAACATGTTCCGGAGGGAACAAAACATGTCTAATGGCGAACCAGCGGTAGCTTCCTCGTATGGCCTTGAAATATTTCCTACTGTTAACATGCACTAATACAACTGCCATGTTAAAATTTGAAAATGTCTAGGGGTGAATTGACCTATTAAAGACATTTAAGTGATTTTATAGCCATTTAACAGCCGTAATTCAAATTTGAACTACATGCACCTTCAACACCAAACCATAATCGGTTGGAAAATCATATGTGTCCTTGTCAAAAGCGTGGCCCGTTCGATGAATGTACTGACACGCAACCCTCACAATGGTGCATATCACGAGAAGAAATGTGGTTCCAAGAGGGAAAATGCATGTTTGATGACGAACCGACGGTAGCTTCCTCGTATGGCCTTGAAATTTTTTCTATCGTTAACATGCACTAATAAGATTGTCATGTTAAAATTTGGATATTTTCAAAGGTCATTTGACCTTTTTAAGACATTTAATTGATTTTCTAGCCATTTAATGGCCATAATTCAAATTTGAACTGCATGTACATGCAATAGCAATACATGATGGGTTGGAAAATCATATTTGTGTCCTTGTGTGCAAGTTAATTCCATGTGCAATAAATTAGAAGGAATTTTTACACATATTGGTGTCACGGCTAGGAAACAAACATTAACTACCATGGATTTTAAATTCCAATTTTTTTTTAAAAATGATCAGAAATACATGAAACCTTGATTGGTGTCATGGCATGGCACAAAGATGCCGTGGTAAAGAAATTAGTCCATTTAACGAGAGGGAAAAATGCATGTCTGATGAAGAACTGGCGGTAGCTTCCCCGTATAGCCTTAAAAAATTCTACACTTAGCATGAACTAATACAACTATCTTTTTTAAATTTGGAAATTATCGAGGGTCATTTGATCTTTTTAAGACATTTAAGTGAGTTTCTAGCTGTTTAATGGCCGTAATTCAAATTTGAAGTACATGTACATGCAACAGAAAACCATCATGGGTTGGAAAATAATTTTTGTGTCCTTTCGTGTGAGTTAATGCCCTGTGTAGTAAATTGGAAGGAACTTCCAAACATATTGGTGTCACGGCTTGGACAAAAGAGAATTGAGTGCCACAGCTTTTAAATTCCAAAAAAAATAAAAAATGATCAGAAATACATGGAACCTTGCTTGATGTAATGACATGGTACCAAGATGTTGTGCTAAAGAACTTGGCTTGTTTGATGGAAGTTTGGATACACATCCCTCACAAACCGAAGCATCTCACGAGACGAATCGTGGTTCTTAGAGCGAACAATTCATGATTCATGACGAACTGGCAGCAGCTTCCTCGTATGGCCATGAAATTATTTCTACCATTAACCTTTTCCAATATATCTACCGTTTTAAAATATGGCATATTTCAAGGGTCATTTGACTTTTTAAAGACATTTAAGTGATTTATAGCCATTTAATGGCCGTAATTCAAATTTTAACTACATGTACATGCAACAGCAAACCACTATAGGTTGGAAAATCGTATTTGTGTCTTAGTGTGCGAAGTTAATGCCCTATGCAGTAAATTGGAAGGAATTTTCAAACATGTTGGTGTCACACGGCTTGGACACAAACATTGAGTGCCATGGCTTTTAAATTCCAAAAAAATAAAAAAATTACCAGAATTACACGAAACCTTGCTTGATGTAATGGCATGGCACCAAGATGCCGTGGTAAAAAAATTGGCCTGTTCGACGAAACTTTGGACACACACCCCTCACAAACCGGAGCATCTCACGAGAATATCTGTGGTTCCGAGTTGGAAAAATGCATGCTTGATGATGAACCAGCGGTAGTTTCCTCGTATGGCCTTGAAATTTTTTCTAGCATTAACATGCACTAATACGACTGTCATGTTAAAATTTGGAAATTGTCAGGTGTCATTTGACCTTTATAAGACATTTAAGTGATTTTCTAGCCATGTAATGGCTGTAAAAAAAATTTGAACTACATGTACATGCAACAGCAAACCATCATGGGTTGGAAAATCATATTTGTGTCCTTCTGTGCAAGTTAGGTTCCTATGCAATAAATCAGAATGAATTTTCAAACATATTGGTTTCACGGTTTGGACACAAACATTGAGTACCTTGGCTTTTAAATTCCAAAAAATTGGAAAGTGATCGAAAATACATGAAACTTTGCTTGACGTAATGGCATGGCACCAAGATGTTGTAGTTAAAAAATTGGCATGTTTGACTAAACTTTGGACACACACCTCTAACAAACCAAAGCATCTCACGAGAAGACTCGTGGTTCCGAGAGGGAGCAACGCTTGTCTGATGATGAACTGGCAGTAGCTTCCTCGTATGGCCTTGAAATATTTTCTACCATTGACATGCACTAATACGACTGTCATGTTAAAATTTGGAAATTGTCTGGGGTGATTTGACCTTCCTAAGACATTTAAGTGATTATCTAGCCATTTAATGGCCGTAATTAAAATTTGAACTACATGTTCGTACAACAACAAACCATCAAGGGTTGCAAAATCATACTTGTGTCCTTATGTGCATGTTAATTCCCTGTGCAGTAAATTGGAATGAATTTTCAAACATATTGGTGTCACGGCTTGGATACAAACATTGAGTACCATGGCTATTAAACACCAAAAAATTCAAACAAAATCTAAAATACATTAAACTTTGCTTGATGTAATGGCATGGCACTAAGAAGTTGATGTAAAAAAAATTGGACTATTTGACTAAAGTTTGGAGACACACCTCTAATAAACCGGAGCGTCTCATGAGAAGACTCGTGGTTCCGAGAGGGAACAATGCATGTTTGATGACGAACCGGCGGTAGCTTCCTCCTATGGCCTTGAAATGTTTTCTATCGTTAACATGCACTAATACCATTGTCATGTTAAAATTTGTAAACATTTAGGGGTCATTTGACCTTTTTATGTCATTTAAATGAGTTTCTAGCCATTTAATGGCTGTAATTCAAATTTGAACTACATGTACATGCAGCAGCAAACCATGATCGCTTGGAAAATCATATTTTTGTCCTTGTGTGCGAGTTAATGCCCTGTGCATTAATTTGGAAGAATTTTTCGAACATATTGTTGTCATGGCTTGGACACAAGAGCATTGAGTGCCATGTCTTTTAGTTCCAAAATATTTAAAAATGATCAGAAATACATGGCAACTTGCTTGATGTAATGGCATGGCACCAAGATTCTGTGCTAAAAAATTGGCTTGTTTGACGAAATTTTGGACACACACCCCTCACAAACCGAAGCGTCTAACGAGAAGACTCGTGGTTCCGAGAGGGAACAATGAACGTTTCATGACTTACCGGCGGTAGCTTCGTCGTATGGCCTTAAAATGTTTTGCACCGTTAACATGAACTAATACAACTGGCATGTTAAAATTTGGAAATTATCAGGAGTCATTTCACCTTTTTAAAACATTCAAGTAATCTTCTAGCCGCTTAATGGCCGTTATTCAAATTCGATAGACATGTACATGCAGCAGCAAACCATGCTGGCTTGGAAGATCTTTTTTGTATCCTTTTGTGCGAGATAATGCCTTATGCAATAAATTGGAATAACATATTTCTGTCACGGGCTTGTACACAAGAGATTGAGTGCCACGGCTTTTCACTTCCAAAAAAATCAAAATTGGCCGTAAATACATGGAACCTTGGTTGATTCAATGGCATGGCACAAAGATGCCGTGGAAAAAGTTGACCTGTTTGACGAAAGTTTAGACACACACCCTCAAAACCGGAGAATCTAACAAGAAGACTCGTGGTTCCGAGGGGAACAATTCATATTTGATGATGAACAAGCGATTTCTTCCTAGTATGAGCTTAAAAATTACCTAACATGCACTAATACAACTGACATGTTATAATTTGGAAATTTCGAGGGTCGTTTGACCATTTTATGACATTTAAATGAGTTTCTAGCCATTTAATGGCCATAATTCAAATTTCAACTACATGTACATGCAGCAGCAAACCATCATGTGTTGGAAAATCATATATGTGTCCTTGTGTGCAATGTTAATGCATTGTGCAGTAAATTGGAAGGAATTTTCAAACATATTGGTGTCACACAACTTAGACACAAACATTGAGTGCCACGGCTTTTAAATTTTAAAAATTGAAAAATGACCAGAAATACCCGAAACCTTCCTTGATGTATTGGCATGGCACCAAGATGACGTGCTAAAAAATTGGTTTATTCGACGAAAGTTTGTACACACACCCCTCACAAACCGGAGCATGTCACGAGAAGACTCGTGGTTCCGATAGGGGAAAATGCTTGTTTGATGAAAAACCGACGGTAGCTTCCTCTATGGCCTTGAAATGTTTTCTACCGTTAACATGCACTAATACGACTGTCCTTTTGAAATTTGGAAATTTTCAGTGGTCATTTATGCTTTTAAAGATATTTAAGTGATTTTCTAGCCACTTAATGGCCGTAATTCAAACTTGAAATACATGTAGATGCAATAACAAACGATCATGGGTTGGAAAATCATATTTGTGTCCTTGTGTGCATGTTAATTCCCTATGGAGTAAATTGTAAGGAATTTTCAAACATATTGGTGTCACAACTTGGATACAAACATTGAGTACCATGGCTTTTAAATTCCAAAAAATTCAAAAAAAATCAGCAATACATGAAACTTTGTTTGCAGCTAGTTATCCCAATGTTTCCTGGATGTTGGGACAATGGTGGAGTAAATTGGAAGGAATTTCCAAACATATTGATGTCACAAGGGTTGGACACGAACATTAAGTGGCTAGAAAAGCCATGGTGAAGATCACTCCTAATCTCGGCTGCTTGCAGCTAGTTATCCCTCCCGATTCGATCCTACGACGTGAAGATCGGGCCACCCTCGGGCATGAACTCGTTCATCGGGTTCCCACCTATCATCTAGCATCAGAGCCTTCATTGACATGGTAGGATCTGTTTTCCAAGTTTATCTTGCTATCATCCCTTTAGATTGAGTGTTTTTCATGCTATATTTTCTGTCCTAGAAGTCCAAAGCCCCATCAAAAATAAATCCAAGCCTTGTTGGTGCTGAGATCTTGTTGTTGCATACCTTGCATGTTCTTCATCTTTTTGATCTGCACCAAGTTCGTCTTCATAATTGCTTTCAGATTTGGTTGTTGTGCTTTGGAAAGAGAGAAAAAAGTGGCAAAAAAAATCAAAGAGAGAAAAAAAGGAGTGGCAAAAAAAAGTCAAGAGAGAAAAAGAAAGTGTTGTGTAAGATCCAAAAGTTTCAGCTTGGTAGAAAAATTTCAGAAGCTTGTGTGTTGTGTATTCTTAATCTTGGTGCAAAGGTGCATTAGATGTATCCGCATATTTTCTTGGTTTGCATCAACTTGATTTCAGCACAAGCCCCCTTTTTTGTTTACGCACCGAGCTCCACCAAAAACCGAAGCTAGTTCTTTGATCCCTGTCTTTCAATCGCTTTAACACATCCGGGAGAAGCACAATCTGATGCGAACTCATAAGAACTTTGGTGAGTAAGAGGTGAGGTTGTGTGATTCCACAAAATTATCCTATTCTACTTTTAGCCTTACTAAGATGGCAGGAGCTACACCAAGTATGCGTCGAAAGAATCATGGAGGAGAAAATTGCTTGGCCACCCGCGCTGATGTGCAGCAACTCGAGAACAACATACTCCGAGCCATGGAGAGCATGCTTCATGAGCTCCCGCCAGCAGGTGGTGATAGGGTTCAACACCAACAATACCCCTGCTCATGAACTGCACCAAAGAACACATGCTCGAGGGCATGGTGTCGCTGCTACTCGTGGGTGTGTCGCTGCTGCTCCTGAAATGCGGCAAGGATGGCATGCTCGAGGGCAAGCTACTGCTGCCCCTAGGTGTGTCGCTGCTGCTCATGAATCGCAGCAAGAGTGTCATGCCTGACGACAAAGTTACAACACCCGTCGGCACACCGACAACCCACCGCAAAGCATGGTCGTGGTTGATGGAGTGGCTCTGGTCGGTGATTCATAGCCCATGTTCGCCTAAGAAACTCACTCCTAATGTTGGCATCTCAACCACCACCACTGTCCCAACATCCACGAAACATGTGCCACAAATTCCATGTGAGGAAGAGAGTCGACAATCCAAAATCCCACAACTTGAGAGTGATAAGAAAAGAAAGTTGAGTGACTTCACCAAAAGTGAGGAAGAGTGTCCACTTTCAACAATCCCACCACTTGAGAGTGAAAAAAAAATGAGTTGAGTGACTCCACCAAAGGTGAGGAAGAGTGTCCACTTTCCACAATTCCATATATTGAGAGTGACAAGAAAACTGAGGTGAGTGAGTCCACAAAATGTGAGGATCAGATTGTTCATCATGAGATTAGAGAAATCAAAGGTCTCCACCTAGATATACCACACATTCAGGGAGAGAGAATTAATGAGTTGTGTGAGTCCACAAAATGTGAGATTGAGATCATTCCACACCTTATTAGAGAGATGAGTGAACCACAACATAATATACCACATCATCCAAGAGAGAGGATTAGTAAGTTGCGTGAGTCCACCAAACGTGAGCTTGAGGTGTTTCCCCATAATATGAAAGAGATGCAAAAGTCATACCTATTAGCTCTCTTGCAACGATGGGAGGACGAGATCCAGGAACAATTGTGGTGCACGTGGAACACCACGACACAAGGTGCATGTGTGAAGATTGATTTTCAGAAAGGCATTCAAGTAATCAATGAGGTAAAGCAAAAAGGATCTTCCATTTTGATGAAGCCAGAGGTACGCAATTATGAGTTTTTGAAGCAATGGCGTGATAAGATTAGAGAAAAATTGTTTGGTACACCATCCATCCAGCAATATGATTTTGCTAATCTTGAAGAGGCTATTAAAGATCCAATAAAATTGAATGTTGCACATGTTTATTCATCATTTTCTTTTCCTAGTTATTTTGTATTGTCCTCGGGCCATAATTTTGGAGAGCGAATAAAGTCGAGGACGACTTTTCTCCAAGAGAGGAAGGATGATATGGACATGCTCATATTTGATTATAAATTTGTGCTCCATATAAATATTTGCTGGAAGGAACTCCTAAGTCGAACAAAACATCATGTTTGCATTGTCCATAAGATAGCAAAGTTGAAAACTAAAATACTCTATATCATGAATCCTTTGCATTATGATTTGGTATTTCCCTGCTTTCTTTTGTGTGATGACCAGGTAGAGTCGAGGACGACTACTTTTCAAGAGAGGGGGGATGATGAGGACATGTTGATCATTGAAATAAAACAAATCATCCCTAAAGAAACTCTAAGTTGTGACAAACAAGTACACGATCAGATGCAACACAATTCAAAGGTGAAAGCTACAAATGAGAACTGCATCATTTATTTACATGGATATTATCTACTTCCCTTCTACTTATCTTTTGCAGATCAAAGAGAGTCGAGGACGACTCTTCATCAAGGGAGGGAGGATGATGAGCACATGAGTACATCATACATGAAATTTCACAAAAGTGCACAATTTAGTTGGAAAGAATTACTGAGCCGAATTAAGCAAACACATGGCCAGGTGAACACTAACTTAAGTTCATACCACAATGTTGAACACATGGCTGCACTTTCATCTCCATTGTTTTTGGTTGAACTTAGATATCACATGGAATAAACCCAACAACCTATGAGCTCTTGAAGCAACCGGTTTGGAGGAACAAGTTTGGAGGAAACAAGTTTCAAGTGAAGCTGATGTTGTCAGTTTTTATCTCTGATGTTTTAGTGTGCCACATACATGTGATGGAGAGATGGGGCCATAGGGATACATCAACAGAAGCTACATCAAATTGTCTTTCCAATGCAAAAATCCTCACATCATTTGGAGTTGTGAGTCAAAAGTACTAGTCATTCTTGTGGAAGGTGTCCAGGCTGTCAAGACTTTGCGAATTTCCGAGGAGCTCTCCAACAACTCCCAAAGTTGACTGCTTATTCACCCAAGGAAGCCATTCAAACCTGCTTACTTTTGAAACCATTTTCACACCTATCTAAGGGGGGTTGTCCCTGCTATAAAATCTCATCTCCCCCATCCTCTAGAAAAACCTTTTGTCAAACCATTTAGCTACAAGCTTATGCAGCAAGACTGCTAGAGAGATCCAAGAGATCTTGCTACCTTTGCTCTTGTGAGTTCATTCGGATTCGCGAGAAGGAGCCTCTGGTTCCCCCTAGTTCGTGCTTTATGGTTCCCGCTGTTTTGTGTGGATTAGTCCCGATTTGTGGTTCTGCGATTGTTCGGACAGCGGGTTGGAGTTCTTGTAGCTTCTATGAGCCATCCCCAATGTACGTGTTAAATCCAACCTTGGCAGGTATAAAGCTAGTTATCCCGGCTGCTTGCAGCTAGTTATCCCTCCCGATTGGATCCTACGACGTGAAGATCGGGCCACCCTCGGGCGTGAACTCGTTCATCGGGTTCCCGCCTATCACACACCTCTAACAAACTGAACCGTCTCACGAGAAGGCTCGTGGTTCCGAGAGGGAATGATGCATGTTTGATGACGAACCGGTGGTAGCTTCCTCGTATGGCCTTGAATTTTTTTCTATCGTTAACATGCACTAATACAACTGTCATGTTAAAATTTGGAAATATTTAGGGGTCATTTGGCCTTTTTATGACATTTAAATGAGTTTCTAGACATTTAATGGCCGTAATTAAAATTTGAACTACATGTAGATGCAACAACAAACCATAATGGGTTGGAAAATCATATTTGTGCCCTTGTGTGCGAGTTAATGCCCCGTGCATTAATTTGGAAGAAATTTTCAAACATATTGGTGTCATGGCTTGGACACGAGAGCATTGAGTTCCATGTCTTTCTAGTTCCAAAATATTTAAAAATGATCAGAAATACATGGTAACTTGCTTGATGTAATGGCATGGCACTAAGATTCGGTGGAAAAAAATTTGGCCTGTTTAACGGAAGTTTGGACACACACCCCTCACAAACCAGAGCATCTTACGAGAAGACCCGTGGTTCCCAGAGGGAACAATGAACATTTCATGACGTACGGGTGGTAGCTTCCTCGTACAGCCTTATAAGTTTCTCTACCGTTAACATGCACTAATACAATTGGCATGTTAAAATTTGGAAATTTTCTGGAGTCATTTGACCATTTTAAAACACTGACGTAATTTTCTAGGCGTTTAATGGCCGTAATTCAAATTCAATATACATGTACATGCAGTAGCAAACCATCCTGGGTTGTAAGATCTTTTTTGTGTCCTTCTGCGAAGTTAATGCCCCATGCAATCAATTGGAATGACATATTTGTGTCATGGGCTTGTACACAAGAGCATTGAGTGCCACGGCTTTTTGCTTCCAAAAAATTCAAAATTGGTCAAAATACATGGAACCTTGCTTGATATAATGGCATGGCACAAAGATGTTGTGGAAAAAAGTTGACATGTTTGACAAAAGTTTGGACACACACCCCTCACAAACCGGAGAATGTGACAAGAAGACTCATGGTTCCGAGGGGGAACAATTCATGTTTGATAACGAATCAACGATTGCTTCCTTGTATGGCCTTAAAAAATTTGTACCGTTAACATGCACTAATACAGCTGACACGTTAAAATTTGGATATTTCGAGGGGTCATTTGACCTTTTTATGACATTTAAGTGAGTTTCTAGACATTTAATGGCCATAATTCAAATTAAAACTACGTGTACACGTAGCAGCAAACCATCATGCGTTGGAAAATCATATTTGTGTCCTTGCGTGCAATGTTAAAGCCTTGTGCAGTAAATTGGAAGGAATTTTCAAACATATTGGTGTCACACAACATGGACACAAACATTGAGTGCCATGGCATTTAAATTCTAGAAAATTGAAAACTGACCAGAAATACCCGAAACCTTCCTTGATATAATGGCATGGCACCAAGATGCCGTGGTAAAAAAATTGGTCTGTTCGATGAAAGTTTGTACACACACCCCTTACAAACCGGAGCATGTCATGAGAAGACTCGTGGTTCTGATAGGGGAAAATGCATGTTTGATGATGAAACCAGTGGTAGCTTCCTCGTACGGCCTTGAAATTTTTTCGACCGTTAACATGCACTAATAAGTCTGTCATTTTAAAATTAGGAAATTTTCAGGGGTCATTTGACCTTTTAAAGAAATTTAAGTGATTTTCTAGCCATTTAATGGCCGCAATTCAAATTTGAACTACATGTACATGCAACAGCAAACCATCATGGGTTGGAAAATCATATTTGTGTCCTTGTGTGCAAGTTAATTCCCTGTGCAATAAATTGGAAGAAATTTCAAACATGTTGGTGTCATGGCTTGGACACATGGCTTTTAAATACCATGGCTTTTAAATTACAAAAAATAAAATAAAAAATGATCAGAAATACATGAAACCTTGCTTGATATCATGGGATTGCACCAAGATGCCATGGTAAAAAAAATGTCCAGTTTGACGTAAGTTTGGACACACACCGCTCACAAAACGGAGCATCTCATGAGAAGACTCGTGGTTCCGAGAGGAAAAAATGCATGTTCGATACCGAACCGGTGGTAGCTTCCTCGTATAGCCTTGAATATTTTTCTACCATTAACATGCATTAATATGACTATCTTGTTAAAATTTTGAAATTATTGAGGGTCATTTGTACTTTTTAAGATATTTGAGTGAGTTTCTAACCGTTTAATGGCCGTAATTCAAATTTGAACTACATGTACATGCAACAGCAAACCATCATGGGTTTGAAAATCATTTTCCGTCCTTTTGTGTGAGTTAATGCTATGTTTAGTAAATTGGAAAGAACTTTCAAACATTTTGGTGTCACGGCTTGGACACAAGAGAATTGAGTGCCATGGCTTTTAGATGCCATTTTTTTTAAATGAGCAGAAATACATGGAACCTTGCTTGATATAATGGCATGGTACCAAGATGATGTGGTAAAAAACATGACATGTTTCATGGAAGTTCGAACACACATCCCTCACAAACTAGAGCATCTCACGAGAAGACACGTATATTTGATGACGAATCGGCAGTAGCTTCCTCGTATGGCCTTGAAATTATTTCTACCATTAACATGCACTAACACAACTGTCATGTTAAAATTTGGAAATCTTCAGGGGTCATTTGACCTTTTAAAGACATTTAAGTGATTTATAGCCATTTAATGGCTGTAATTCATATTTGAATTACACGTACATGCAATAGCAAACCATTTTAGGTTGGAATATCGTATTTCTCTTCCTATCTGCAAATTTAATGCTCTGTGTAGTAAATTGACAGGAATTTTCAAACATATTGGTGTCACAATGCTTCCCGCGCTCCACATGGGTGATTTGTAAAATACACGCATCTTCCCTCATCGGTTTCTCGCCACCACCTAATGGCTTGCTGCATATAACCCAGGCGGCAACGCACCATCGTGACACTCTACGCAGATTTAGTCCTCACCCATTTACCATTAGTTATTCCAAGCATGCCAGCCAACGACCAAAGCTTTGACGTCGACCCCTATCCGCGTTACATCTTCGGCAAGGAGAACGAGCCAGAGCAGGTGGGGGAGAAAGAGCTTCATCGACCGGTGCAGGCACCATTTCCCATCGGCAGCAATATCGGCGTGACAGTCCTTGGGAGCACAATCGATATATTGCAGAGGAGGTGTGATGAGCAGTTTGCCATCCACCATGCAAAATACCCAGAGCTACTCGGCGACATGATCGACGACCCACCCGAAGATCCGCCGTCACCAGTGCTCATCAAGAGCCTAATGCCCCACAAGGAATGGGCAGAGGACCTCTGCGATTCAGTCAAGACACAGGCAGCCTGCGGCTTCATCATTGCCGGCGGCGCCCGTGTCAACCTCGATCCCCATGATGTGGTGGCCAGGTTCGAGCACATCCTTGGCGGAGTTGACATCCCCGACGAAGCAGAACATCGCCAACGTGATATCTTGAGGATGCAGGTGATGGATGGGATTTGCTACCAGGACAGAGACATGGAAATGCAGCGGTTCCGCGGAGATATCATGCGCGCGATTACATGCTGTCAAGCTCTTCTAGAAGAGGCGCAGCAGCCCCAAGAGCCTCGGAGCTCCATCAGCTCCGTGGCGGAAGCGTGGTCGGGACACTTGGAATGAGCAGTCGCAAAGGGTGCTATGCTGATCATGGAGTCCGAGAAGACCGTCGTCGGAAGGCCGCTAGCTTAGCGTTTTAGCCTATATTTTATTATAATTATATGCATATGTAGGTCGTGAGTGTTTTGGGCGTTGCCGCATGTGGCATTTTAAATTATCCTTAATATGTAATACAATTATTAACCGTTGCCATTGTAAATTTGCCTCAACGGCTTTGCAGAGCGCGCAGGGATGCCAGAGCGGCGTGCGCAGCGACCGCCTCAATGGCGAGCAAAACGTGGGGATGGACGCGAGCAAAGCGCGTCGTGGCCGCCTCAACGAGGAGCAGAGCGCGCCGTGGCCGCCTCAACAACGAGCAACCACGTGGTCAACCTTCTGGCATCCCATGGGAGGCACGCCGGCGCATCCGTCGGACAAGATGGTGATATATTGACCGTGTGTGATAGTGGGCAGACATGTACATGTACGTCCGAGAATGCGGGCCCACGTTTCGGGCTTCCGATGAGTGGCATACGGTTGATCCAAAAGAACTGTTTGCGATCAGCCAGAACAACAGAAATGGAGTTTGTAGGCCCAGAACAATCAATAAATTTTGACCTTGTTTCTCGTCACATTATAATTAGAACACAATAAGTAATTGCAAATCTGTTCACACCGATCAAACTAATATGTGTTCACACTTAGCACCGGGCTATACAAACTACCCACTTGAAAATTACTTCACAGTTCCTCTCCTCATTACCCAGAAAACTGGTCTTTCCTGTCAAATTGTTCTGCCATGACCGGTAGGAGGAGTTTCGGGTGGACATATAACCAGGCAGCAAAGACCAAGGCCGCGAAAACACTAGCGGTTCCGCCGCAAAGTGGAAGCCGCAACCAAGATGTCTGGCGCTGGCCAGCAGTGAGCTCCTTTGAAACGAGCTCTCACAGCACGCGTGAGGGCTCTCACGACCCTTTTCGCCGCATCAGCGATCACGACGAGTTGGCGTTGCTGAAGTCCTTGGCCGATGACGACGACATTCTCGCTGGTCTCATTAAGCAGCAGGAGCTGGTCGATGGCTTGATGAAGCCGCTCGAGATCAGCTATGCCTTGGTTGACAAGGTGACCTGCCTCGTCGAGCAACTCAAGGGTTACAATGCAAAGGTCCTCAAGGCACTCGCCGAGAAGGAGGAGGAGGCAACTGGCTAGAAGATGCTGCATGAGCAGAGCAGTGCCTCGGGGATGACGCTGACAACAGTCGCCGAGGAACTGATGGGTGACGAGGAAGCTCCGGATTGAGCGCGAGCAGGAGGTGGAGGAATCTGTGGCTGCTTTCAAGCAAAGTCGTGAGGAATTGAAGAAGGAGCTGGAGGATGTCGTCGCCCGACGATCCATCGATGAGTAGAGACAGTAGAGACCCATATCGTTGTCTGCGATTTCCTTCTTCTCTTGCCCCCGTGTCTTCCGGACTTTGACGCATGTGGCATTTTAAAGTATTTGGAATATGTAAGACAATTATTATCTGCGCCACTGTAAATTTGTTGTCTTATTATCTGTTGCCATTTTATTTGTCGTCGTATTATCCGTTGCCCTATGTGTCATTTTAAATTAGGCTAGAATACGAGTTGAAAGGACGAACAAAGCAAATGCTAACATTGAGCGTGGCCATGGGATCACAAGCAAACACCCTCCGTCCAGGTGCTTTAATTAACTGCGTGTTAAACAGCGGCTCGGCCACCATTAGTGGAGAAGTTGTGAGTGAGGCGGGCGACTGATGGATGGAGGTCAAAGAGCTTGCTTCCCGGTGAGCATGGGTGGCCTTGCTGCTCACACGTGTGCCGTCGAGCCTACGAGGAGGACAGGATGCACGTGTCCCGTCGAGCCTACGCGACGGACTGCTCGCACGCGTCCCGTTGAGCCTGCACGGCGGACTTCTCGTGCTTGTCCCATCTAATCAAACAGCTGCACGCACGCCACCGAGTATGGTTAAATTTTGGCACAAAATAAAAAGATGACCAATGAACGAGGACAGAGGTAGTACTTTCACATAAGAAAAGAGGGATGCGTGGCCGCACTAAATGGTTATGGGAACACATGGTTCATATAATACAACCGTTTGCGATATTAATGTGTCAGCTATTTGTTTCAAAAGGACTTCGTTGGCTATTAATGTGTGCGCCTTGTCTCAAACGGGATGATTTTTTACCACGGCATATATGTGCCATGTCATGAAACCATGCCAAGTTTCATGTTTTTTGGGTGAGTTTTCGATTTACTGGGATTTAAAAACCGAGATTCTCAATGTTTCAGGACAACGAGAAGTTTGTAATTCATTCCCATTCCCTCAATGAGACCTAAACATGCACCCAATGACACATGTACGATTTCCCACCCATTTTCTTCATCGGAGCATGTGCTTGTAGTTCAAATTTGAATTATAGACTACATGGAATTCCTATAAAACTTAATTAATATATAAAATGGCCAAACGAACCCCGAACAATTTCAAATTTCAGCACGACACTCTTATTATTCTATGTTGCCTATAGAAAACAAAGTTCAAGATGAGAAGAGACAGTGATTATCGTTTCGCTCACAAGAGGGGCATGTTTCCCTATGTGAACCACGAGGGTTGCGATAAGCTTCGGTTTGTAAGAGGCTTGTAATATAGCTTTCCCAAATTGGACAATTATTTTACCATGACATATATGCGCCATGTAGTGACACCATGCCAAGTTTCATGTTTTCCTGGTGAGTTTTGGATTTACAGAGATTTAAAAACTGAGATTCACAATGTTTGTGGCCAAGCCAGGACGCCGAGATGGTTGAATTCATTCCCATTCCTTCCATGGGACCTAAACATCCACCCCAAGGACACATGTATGTTTTTTCTAGCCATTTTGGTGCACTGGAGCATGTATTTGTAGTTTGGATTTGAATTATGGACATTAAATGCCTAGAAAACTCAATTAATGAATAAAAAAGGTCAAACGAACCCTGACTAATTTCAAAGTTCAGCCCGAATCTCCCGTTGTTCTGTGTTGCATGTAGAAGAAAATACAAGGCTAGAAGAGGGAGCGATTATCGTTTCGCCCACAGGGAGACACGTTTCCCTATCGAAATCACGAGGGTTCTTGCGAAAGGCTCTGGTTTGTAAGAGGTTTGTAATAAAGCTTGCCCAAATTGGACAATGTTTTACCATGACATATATGTGCCATGACGTGACACCATGCCACCTTTGATGACCTTCTGGCAAGTTTTGGATTTATGGGGATTTAAAAACCGAGATTCCAAATATTTGAGGACGAGCCAGGACGCAGGTACGATTGTAATTCATTCCCATTCCTAACATGGGACCTAAACATGCACCCAAAGACACATGTATAATTTTTCTAGCCATTTTGGTGAACTGGAGCATGTATTTGTAGTTCAGTTTGAATTATGGACATTAAATGCCTAAGAAACTCAATCAGTATATAAAAGGCAAAAGCGAACCCTGAATAAGTTCAAATTTCAGCACATATATCTTGTCATTCCATGTTGCCCGTAGAAGAAAATAGAAGGCGAAAAGAGGCAGTGATTATCGTTTCACCCACATGGGGAACACGTTTCCCTATCGGAACCACAAGGCTTCTTTGAGAGAAGCTCCAGTTTGTAAGAGGTTTGTAATAAAGTTTGGCCCAAATTGGAAAATGTTTTTACCACGACATATATGTGCCATGATGTGACACCATGCCAACTTTCATGACTTT
The DNA here is from genome assembly GCA_021605145.1 of Aegilops bicornis. Classification (NCBI taxonomy): domain Eukaryota; kingdom Viridiplantae; phylum Streptophyta; class Magnoliopsida; order Poales; family Poaceae; genus Aegilops; species Aegilops bicornis. The sequence continues at coordinate 580,873,199 of CM038674.1, read as the reverse complement.
TTGGTGAGTTTTGGATTTATGGGGATTTAAAAGCCGAGATTCCAAATGTTTGAGGACGAGCCAGGATGCCGGTACGGTTGTAATTCATTCCCATTCCTGGCATGGGACCTGAACATGCACCCGAGTGTCATGGGAAACTATCGCCACCTATGGGACGGAGGGCCCTTTCTTTGGTTCGGCAGGGGGATGTCGCGTTGCACAAAGAGTAGACGACCGTGGGGCCACAGCGAGGCGTAAAACCCTACTCCTGCTTTGGTGGACTGACGGTGTAAGAATAGTGGTGGAGCGTAGTACACCTACCCGGCAGGGTGGCCTCGGGGCGAGAGTGGCTAGGCGCACGTATGAGTGTGTGGTATCCAACCTTCTAACCCTTTCTATGGATGCCGTGTGCCTCCTTTTATAGATTAAGGTGAGGTGGTTTTGCCTTCATGAGTCCCGGTAGGCCCTGCCGGGACGTCTTGGATGCTCTCTTCCGGGGGTGACCCCGCCCTCGCCAAGCTCGCCTGCCCGGCAAGGGAGGCTTTTCTCCTGGTGGCATCTTGCTTCTACGGCACGACCTTGGTCCTCTTGAGCTGCATGTTGGTCCTTTGAAGATCTTGGTTTCTTGTGCTCTGACTTGGGTTGGTGTTGCGGTCTCGTTCCCATGCCCGATGCTGCGAGTCTGAACCTTGAAGACCAAGGGTTTGTTACCAATGTGAAGCCCCGGGCCTGCCCGAATGCCTTCTTGGCGTCGCCAGGGTAGGGGCCTAATAAATACACATCTTGGGGTGTTTGAAGAGGCTGGCCCCTTGAGGTCTTCATTGCTTCTTCATTAATCTTGAGTCGGGACCTGTTTCGGTTTCTCATAAGTCGTGTAAAGCCAATAGTGGTGGGCCACCACAGTAATGGCCCGCGAATGACTTTCACGCATGCAGGGTAGAAAGCGCCAAATCACTCTTCCCACTACGCCCTTATACTTAGCCACGTATGTGGCATGCATCGCGCGGGGTAGGTAACGGAGGCGTGTGGCGCGGGAGAAAATCAAGGCAAGGGCCTGGTGTTCTTGAATTGGCAGAGGAGGACGGCGGCCGCCCGTTGAGGGAGCGGGCCCCCTCCCCGTCCCGGCTATAAAAGGAGAGGCGGAGAGAGGGCAGAGGCATTCATCTTCGCGCTCCCCCTTCTCATTTTACCTTCCTTCCATTGGTTATCTTTGAAGAGAAAGAGCACAGGGCAGTGCCCAGGCTCCATTCAAAGGCTTGCATCGCCAAATGTTGGTCCTGGGGAGTGAGCACAGTCCATCTTTGTGGGGAATATCATGTGCCCCATTATGGAGAGAAGCTTGCTTCTTACCTTGATCGGCTACTCATCGAGGCGGTGTGGTATCCTGCCAAGACTTCCGTTGCTTGCGGGCTCAGCGGCCAGGTCACTGGCGCCTTCGAGGCTCGCCCGGGAGGTAGGGCCGGAGACCGTTGGTAATCCCAGCACTGCCCCTTCCGGAGGTCTTGGGGATGATGTCGACGAGAGGCGGGCCTTCCTACCTGCCGAGGTGGGTAGCGGTGCGCCTCGGTCCCCCTAAGCCGCCTCGGTCGTCCGCCGTCTCTCCGGAGAAGCCGCCATGCTGGTGTCCTGGCACTTCTTGGGAATATCAGTGGTGAGGAGAAAATGAGGGAAGACGGAGAAAGCGGGTGGCCGGGGGTTAGGTCGGAGTACGATGGTGTGGATGCCTTCGCCTCCGACCGGCGACCTGCCGCCTCGTCTTTCCGCTCTTCCCCTCACTCCTCGGCACCATCATCACTTGCCTCCTAGGGTGATAGCCGGGGAGGGATGTTCTCTTGGCGCCTTCGCCTCTCCTCCAGTAGACTTCCGGCTGAGCTCTGGTGGATGACTCCACTGGTGCCCAAGCCGGGGCTTCTCATTGGCCCTGTCCTCTGTGCCCCTCCTTTGCAGCCTCGCCACTCCTGATCTTCTCAGGCCGCGCCTGGCGATCTGCGGCCGGACCGGGAAGGGCTTCTTCTTGGGTGCCTTTCTCGTCTTTTCCTCCTTCCACTATAGTGCCTGGTGGGAGGGAAAATTAAAAGGGGAGATTACGGGGCACCTATCCTTTTTCAATCTTAAACTTGCCGGCACTTGCCAAATTTTAATTCAAATCATGTAATCTCTCGAGTCCATGTTTGTGTTATGTAATGCTTGTACTTGTATTATCAACATATTAATGAAAAAGATGAACCTTGCCGGGAACTCATGCATGTATATGTCCATGCAGAGGTGGGGTGCCTCTTTAGTTTGAATAAACGAGTCTTCCGCGGCAGGCTATCCTGCCGGTACCCTTTTGATTTGTTTGCCGGAGAACCGAGCCTACCGGGCAAAAAAAAAGGGACCAGCCCCCCGCCAACTTCTTTTCGCCAGAGGTCACTACGACGGTCCTGGTTGAAGCAATGTTCAAGCCAAGGACGGGAGCACCTAAGTCTCAAAGAGGGACGAGGTTTTCTCATGCACAAGTTTTTAGCTTACAGAACACTAATGGACAAGAGGTAAAACTTATCTGTCTGGGCTTGCCGGGGATTGTAGTGCTTGGTCCATCTTACCAACCCCTTGTAGAGGCCAAGTTCACGACAGGAACCTGCAGCTTCATGGAGATGGGAATGATGCAAGATGCGATCCTATCCATATGAATATGCAGATGCTCCTGAAATGCCTATGCAATGCTCTTGGAATGCTCATGCATGCCTGCAATTTGGTTGCCCCCCAGTGCTTTGTTTATTTCTCTGGTGCTTAGGGTCATCGCCTGGTTCTGTACAAGGGGTTACATGCAACTGAGCCAATACAAAAGAGTGGCTGCCAGGCAGGGCCCGATAGCCACGCCTTACGGGTAGAACTTGCGGAGATGCTCAATATTCCATGAGTTTTGCAACTGAATGCCATCTCCGGTCTCCATATGGACCGCGTCAGGTTTGGTGACCCATACTACCCGGTAAGGGCCTTGCCACTTCGGCGTCAATTTGTTTGTACCCTTGGCGGACTGAACGCGCCTAAGGACAAGGTCGCCTTCCTCAAAACACCGGGCATGAACCCTGCGGCTATGATAGCGGTGCAGGGCTTGCTGATAGCGTGCAGCACACGTAGCAGCCCAGAGATGGTTCTCCTCAATTAGCACAATATCGTCACGCCGGTGCTGATCTTGCACTACTTCATCATAGGCAAGCACTCAAGGTGACCCATAAAGGAGTTTCGTGGGGATAACTACTTCTGCCCCATAGACTAGGGAGAAGGGAGTCTGCCTAGTAACCCGATTTGGTGTCGTTCTGAGGGACCAGAGGACTACCGGCAGCTCATCGATCGACCTCCTGTCGTGCTTCTGCAGCGTATCAAAGGTTCTTGTCTTGAGACCTCGCAACACTTCAGCATTCGCCCTCTCAGCTTGCCCATTGCTCCTGGGATGAGCGACACTGGCAAATGAGATCTTGCTTCCGAGGGAATGAACGTATTGCATGAAGGCGTGGCTCGTGAACTGGGTTCCATCGTCAGTAATGATCCTTGCCGGGACTCCAAAACGACACGACAATTCTTTCAAGAACTTGATAGCCGACAGAGCAGTCACCTTTCTCACGGCAGTCACTTCCGGCCACTTTGTAAACTTGTTGTTAGCAACGAACAAGAATTCAAGGCCCCCGATTGCTTGGGGGAATGGGTCAAGGATATCGATCCCCCAGACCGAAAATGGCCATGATAAAGGGATTGTCTGAAGAGCTTGGGCATGCAGGTGGGTATTCTTGGAATGGAACTGGAAGGCTTCACATCTAGTGACTAGCTCGACCGCATCTTGGAGGGATGTGGGCCAATAGAATCCTTGCCGGAATGATTTCCCAACCAATGCCCTTGATCCAATTTGGGAGCCGCACATGCCTTTGTGTATCTCAGCTAGCTATTCCTTTCCTTCTTCCCAACACATGCACTTCAATTTCACGTTGTTGGGCCTCCTTCCGTAAAGAGTGTCATCGACAAACTGATACATACTGACCCTCCAGGCTACTCTTTCAGTTTCATCTTGGTCGCCGGGAAGCTCTCCGGTTTGGAGGAAGCAGACTATGTCCCTTGCCCAAGTTGGAGCCTGGGGCTCGGCAACAAGGACTAGAGGCACCTCCTCTACTACCCGGGCACATTCCTCATACGCGGGGGCCATGGGCCCAGCTGGAGGGCATGGTCCGGCAGGTGGTGAGGAGTTGTTTCCGACAGGGTCTCTGCCAGGATCGGAGGGATCAACCGTGTCGGCATCCTAGGAACGGGGGTGCCCAGACTTGCCTGCCTGCAGCCCACGGCATGGCTCCATCAACGGCCCGGTACGGCCCAGCTTTAGCAACAACCACTCAAGACCCTTGCGAGGGGCCAAACCTCGTGAGGTGGATGACGCCAAGACCTCTCTGGGGGCAGTCTCACTAGGCTGGCTCCCGAGGAGCGGAGATATCTATGCAAGGGGCACCTCGCGAGGTTCGCGTGACGTGAGCCATGACGACCAAGGCCAGGCGGGCGCCAGCGGGCGCAGTGTACCAGTTTCCTCTTTGGTGCCAAGGAGGCAAGCGCAGGCGAGGAGTCCCGAGGAATCAAGCAAAGGTTTCCTTATCGGTGCAACAAGACAAAGACCGCCAGGACGGCATGATGGAGGTCATCGCGGAGCCCACGGTAGCGTCACCACCAGAGCCTTTTGCAGGTGAAAAGACTACTTTTGTCAAGATAGCTTGTACTAGTTACCCCCCTTCAAATTTGGCCGTTGTGGGATCCCTTCCCGCCTAACATTTGGGAAGAGGACCAAGGCCACTATAAATAGGACCTAGCCACCACCGTAGAAAGGGACGGATCATTCAGGTCATCCTCACACCCACCAGCTCATCGAGCTCAAGAACACCTCACCTCCCGAGGCTATTCATCCACAGTATTAGTTCATCCTCAGCCCCTCGAGGCAATCCACCACACACTGGAGTAGGGTATTACACCGCGAGGTGGCCCGAACCAGTATAAACCCCTGTGTCTCTTGTTCTTTGGGTTCATCGAGCTACGCCATGTGATCGTCGAGCGAGCGAGCTGGGGATAGAGTGTTCTTCATGCACACCCCTGAGTTCGAACCTCTCAAGGGTCTGCGGAACCCGTGATCCGACATTTGGCGCGCCAGCTAGGGGTTCGGCGGAGCTTTGCCTCTCCGTCTGCTCTGCCCCTCCGCCCGCTTCGTCTCTCCGATCGCCTCTCATGGTAGGCTCCGCCCCTCCGGCTGGATCGACGGGCGCACACGGAGGCGTCATGGGCCTCCGGGCCTTCACCCCCGCCTTACGACAGGTGAAGTGGCAGCACAAGTTCAAGCCGAAGATGCCGCCTCGCTATGATGGCGCGGCGGATCCAGCAGCCTTTCCTACTGGTGTACGAGGAGGCCGTTCGGGAATCCGGAGGCGATGGCAAGGTCATGGCCAACTGGTTTCCCATGGCCCTCGTCGGCGTGCAGCGCGCCTGGCTGCTCAACCTGCCAGGAGATTCTGTGGCCTCCTGGGAAGAGCTGCGCAGTCTCTTCGTCGCACGCTTCACAGCACCAGCGCCCCTCACCGTTGCAACCCTCCTCGGCGGTTCGCAGGTGCCACCCTCGGATCACCACGTCAAGCGGTTCTTCCGCCAAATGGGCGCCGCTTCTGTGCAGCAGGGAGCTCCTCTGAGATGGGCGGCGCCCAAGGCCAACCTCACCTTCGACTCTGGGGACCATCCGGTGACCACCGCTGGCTGAGGCGCGCTCCCGATGCTCTACACACCCACCATCTGAAACGTGGCGGTAACCAAGACCCTCATCGATGGAGGGGCTGACTTCAACGTGCTCTCCGTGGAAGCTTTCGGCTTGCTCCACGTCCTGCACGGCCGGCTCCGTCCCACCAAGCCCTTCTCCGGAATTGGCAGCGGTTCCACCAGCCCCCTAGGGCATATCCGCCTCCCGGTCACCTTCGGTACCCGCGACAACTACCGCACCGAGCTTATCGACTTCGTCATCACTGGCATCGGCCTCCAGTACAACGCCATCCTCGAGTACCCAGCCCTGGCTCAGTTCATGGCGGCAACTCACCCAGCCTACAACCTAATGAAGATGCCGGGGAGCAGCGGCGTCCTTACCGTGGATCGGGGACACCAAGGAGGCCACAGCGGCCCTTAAGCTTCGCCTTCAGGGCGCGATGGCAGCACCCGGCCCGATGAAGCAGCTCACAGGGCCGGGGGCTGCGGCAAAGAAGAAACAACTGTTCTCTCAGGATCGGGCGAAGACGAAGCAGGTACCAGTTGATGAGGACGGGCCCTCGGGAGCCACCTCACCATAGGTGCGGGCCTCGCACGGGACCAGGAGGAAGCATTGGTGAATTTCCTGCGTGCGAATAAGGAGGCGTTTTCCTGGGAGCCCAAGCAGCTGGTTGGGGTCCAGAGGGGGATAATCAAGCATCACCTGAAGGTGTGCCCTAACGTGCGGCTAGTGAAGCAGAAGGCGTGACAACAGTCCATGGAGAAGCAGTCTTTCATCGTCCAGGAGACCTGCAAGCTGCAAGAAGCAGGTGTCATCCGCGAGGTGCGGTACCTGAAGTGCCTGGCGAACCCGGTCATCGTGCCCAAGAAAGGCGGGAAGGAGCGCATGTGCGTCGACTTCACCAACCTCAACAAGGCCTACCCTCAAGACTCGTTCCCACTTCCACGCATCGACCAGATCGTCGACTCCACCGCCGAGTGCGACCTGCTATGCTTCCTAGATGGCTTCTCGGGCTACCACCAGATCATGATGGCGGTGCAGGACGTCGAGAAGACGGCCTTCATGACCCCGTGCGGGGTGTACTGCTACACCTGCATGTCGTTCGGGCTGCGCAATGCTGGGGCGACTTTCTAGCGACTGATGCATATCGCTCTAGGCCGGTAGCTCGGGAGGAACGCTGAGGCTTACGTTGACGACATCATGGTGAAATCTCGGGAGGCAAGGACCCTCATTCAGGATCCGGAGGAGACTTTCGCCAGCCTGTGCAAGGTGGACCTGCGGCTCAACCCAGAGAAATGTGTGTTCGGCGTCCCCTCTGACAAGTTGCTGGGATTCCTCGTGTCACACAGGGGGATCGAGGCGAACCCGGAGAAGGTCAAAGCAATAGAGGACATGAGCCCTCCACAGACTCTCAAGGAAATGCAAAAACTCGCGGGCTGCATGACTTCACTGGGGCGCTTCATCTCCAAGCTGGGGGAGCACGCCATCCCGTTCTTCAAGCTGATGAAGGAGAAGGGCCCGTTCAAGCGGACTCCGAAGGCCGACATGGCGTTTTAAGACTGTCGGAGGTTGGGTGTGACATATGCCAAAGGATGGCTTATCATGGTGGGAGCTAGTAGAGCGTCGCCGCTGCTGAAGCGGGATGAGGCATGAACCACGAACGCCCGGGCGCACTTTACCTAGGTTCGGGGCTCTCATAGGATATAACACCCCTAGTCCTGCTCTGCGGGGGCCTCCGCATGATCACTAAGGCACTAGTGGATACAATGGTGCTCCTCGAGCTGTATGCTAGAGGTAGAAGGCAGGCTCGCTCTCTCCTCCCTCTAGGTATGTGTCTAGGTCTAACAGGTTCAGAACCCTTTGCATGGGTGCCCTAGGGGGTTTATATAGGCCTACCCCCCAGAGGTACATTGGTAATCTGGCCGGGTGTAGGACCCGGCTGTCAGTGTCTCTGGTTGCCGACTTCTCCATTACCGCTAGGCCCGCTGAGTGGGTCCCTTGCCGAGTGGTCTGGAGCAGGCAGGCGCTCCCGCCGCTTCATGGGTCTTGCAGCTTGATTCTGATGTGCATGATGCTAATGACACTTGCTTGGTCGGGGGAGCGTGGCTACAGTCCCGCCGCCTGGTGGGAGATCACTGTAGCCACTCTGTGTCTCATCTGGTTAATGGTGCGCGGGCCCCGAGGAAGGAACGGGCCACTTGCTGGAAGCTGGCCTCCCTCGGGTCCGACTGTTCAGGCTTCCGCCGTCTTCTGGGCTCTCGCTACTTGGTGGGGCCCGCCCGCTGCCGAAACCCGTGCAAGCAGCCGTCATGGGAGCAGGGCTCCACACACGTGATGTGTCGAGGTGGAGTAGCAACAGTGCCACGCCCGGGCGGAGATCTCCGCTTTGTCTGAGCACCTTTGTGGCCACGCCCCGGCTCCCTGAATCTGTGATTGATGGGCTACACTATAGCCTCACCCTGTCTTGTCTTCTTAATGGGGGCGCAGACTCTGAGGGCGCCGTGGGCCGCCTGCTAGAAGCCGGCCTCTCTGGAGGCCGCCTGCAAGGAGTCGGCCCGTCTTGGTGCCGCCTTCTGGCAGCCGGCCGCTTGGGCCAGCCGGCCATTAGAAGGCGGCACTTCATCTTGAGTCCTGAGGGGCGCAGCCGGCCCCGATGTCTTGAAAGGTTCAGGGACTCGGGTTAGGGTACTCGTGGCCCATTACTCCAACAGTAGTCCCCAAAGCTGGTGAGGCGCCGCGGCTGAGGACTCGAGGAGCCTCAACAGTTTCCTTCTCCTGGTGCTCTGGACGGAAGCTTCATCCGACTCCTGGCAAGCCGCCTGGTGGGAGTCGGCCACGTCCAGTCGGATTTGTCTGAAATTTTGAACGCAATGGCGGGAACTAGGTGGCATACTAGATAAGCCTCTAGGCCCGCCGCCCGTCGTGGGCACGCCACGTGGCGTCAGCCAGCCAGGCCAGCCTGCTAGCCCACACGCACGATGGGACGCGATAGGAGGATGGGCCCGCCACCACCGGGCCTCAGCACGCGAGCGGATCCGCTGCGGTTGAGGCGGCCGGTTGAGCTTCTCCGCGGAGTTACTGCCCGTAGTAACTCACGCGATAAATGTGGGGACGTGGGTTCGTGGCCATAGTTAATCCCATGATCCCACGCCCCACCCCCTCGGCTTCATAGCCCACTGGCTATAAGTAGGGGGAGGAGGGGAAGCGGCGGAGCACGCACGCCCTCCTGCCCCATTCTTGCCTCCTTCTTCCTCATCTCGCCGCAGCGCCCCGGAGCTCCGCCGGATGATGCCACTGCTCGTCTCGTCGAGCTCTTCCACCCGAGCCCTCTAGGCCCTGCTTCAATCCTCAGTTCCCCCGCCGCGCCATTTTCCTCGTCGAGCTCTTCATGGCGCTCGAGCGGGAGGAGACTGGGAAGGGTCGAATGTCAACGAGGACCACATCGCCTTTCTTCGCGACACACGACGCCTTCCCGAGGCGGGCTTCGTGAAGGCGCGCGTGCCTCCTGAGGGAGAGATTTCGCTGGCGCCGGGGGAGGGCGAGCGGGTCATTTTCCACTCGCACTTCATCCGTGGCTTTGGCCTGCCGGCGAGCGGTTTTTTCCGCTCGTTCCTCGAGTTCTACCATCTCCAACCACATCACATCACGCCCAACACCATGATGCTCCTGTCCTCCTTCGTCACGATGTGCGATGGCTACCTAGGCATCCTTCCCACCATCGAGTTGTGGGGAGCGTTCTTCTAAACTAAGCTGGGCACCTCCGTCTGGGAGGTGGCAGCCCAGTGCGGCGCCTTCGTCGCGGTGCACCATCCATCTCCAAGGAACGCCTTCCCCTCCATCAAGCTGCCACAGTCCGTCAAGATGTGGCAGCAATCTTACTTCTATGTGGAGAACATCAACCCGGCCGTCGACTTCATCAACCTACCGGCCTATGAAGCCGGCCCACCGGCTGAGCCTCCCGGGCCAACTGGGGCTACAAGCGAAGCACATGTCGTGAAGGCAGGCCGCCGCCATCAACCGACTCGGGTCTTGGCCGAAGCCGGCGGCCTCAGCGTCCGACTTGTTGGTCGCCTTTGTCGCGCGCCGGGTTCTCCCGCTTCAAGGCCGGCCTCACTTGATCAGTCGGATGAGCGAGCATCGCGACCCGTGCCGGCTGAGTACCAAGGAGATGCCGACTGCTGAAGTGGCGAACTTGGTGAACGACATCTCCGACCTCAAGCTGGAGGGGTCCTGGCAGTTCGGCAAGCAGCCGTACTCCCGTGCGGACCCGCCGCCTGCCGCAAGTTCTTCAATCTTTTCTCCCCTCAGAACTTCATCTTGATTCTGTCTTGTGGTATCGAACAGTCGGCCTCCTGCTTTTTGAAACAGATCTATATGTCGGGCTGACGGCCGCCATTGTGGGGCAGTTGGCCCTCTGAACAGACGAGCTGTGAGCGACATGGGCGATGACCCGACTTGGGGCGGCCTTGGAAGATATGGCATAAAGCGGGGTCTATGAGCTGGCGGCTCCGAAGAAGGGGGCGGCGTCGAGACGTGGCCGGACGACTTCGAGGAGGAGGAGGAGAAGCCGTCCCCTTCATGAGGCGCTGGCAAGGCGGATGCGGGCCCCTCCGCCGAGCCGACTGCTCGAGGCGGCATGCGAAAGCGTAAACAGGGCACCGCCTTGTTCGGCAGCACGCCGAAGAAGGCCAAGAACCCGACCGCCGTGACCAGGCGGAAGCCCAAATTTCAGAAGCTCCCGAAGGCGCCTCCCATGGTGTCGGCGTAAATATCTTTTTCTTATACTTTTCTTTCTTGTCGATTCTTTCTGAGCTTCCTTTCTTCGTCTTTCTTGACTTAGGGCTCCGCTCTCTCTCTCGAGATGTCGGCCGCCGCCTCCGTCATTGGGTCGGCGGAGGCCTCCACCACCTCCTGGCGAATCGATCCGGTTGCCGGCCTGCGGGAGGCACAGGAGCGAAATGCGCATGAGGTGCGCGAGGAGCAGGAGGCCGCCCGCTTGGAGAAGGCGGAGGCAGACAAGGCGGAGGCCGCCGCGCTGAAGAAGCTGGCGGAGGCCGAGGCCGATGCCACCATGAAGAAGCGGCTTCAAGAAGCCGCACGCCGCCAGGAGCCACTATTCGTCGTTCCTTTGAATTCTGCACCGCCTCCACCATAGTTCACGACGCCGACTCGAGGAGCCGGCGACGAGCACCCGATCATGGAGAGGGAAGGCAGCGACGTTGTCATGTCGGACGTAATCGTGCCTCCACCACCGCCGTCCGAAGGAGCACGGGACAAGCAGCCGGCTAGCCTGCCGGTGCCACCAGCCAGATATGGGATGGTGACAGGCCCGACTCCTAGGGCCCTCACACCAAAACGTCATCGCTTTGCGAAGGCGGCCACAGCGCCACGACCGCTAGAAGCCAGCGCCGCAAGCTCATGAATCCCCGACGCCAAGGCGACCAGCGCCGCGCCCGCTGACTGGGTGCGGGGCGATGGGACGGGCCCTTTGAATCAGGCGACCCTGGACGTCCAAGGCAAACTCCAGGCCGAGGCCGACGCTCTGAAGCGGTGCAACAATGCATTCTTGGAATCACAGGCAGCCATCCGGGTATGCTTCTTCGTCTTTGATTCTTGCACTCCTTACACTTCTCTATGGGGGCCCGCCAGCGCACCCACTGGGTGTAGTCCCCTAGTTTCGGGCCGGCTGCTGAGCAGGCGGCTCAGAACTTTAATTGGCGAGCTCCGAGTACTAACTTCATCTGCTATCTTCATTATAGGACTATCATAACCTCCGCGCGGTCGCCTTCACCTCTAATGTCCGAGATCTGGACAAACGGACCGCTGACCTGTCGGAGAGCCGGAGTAAGTCCTTGCTTTCTTTCTCTGCTGGGCGTATTTGGCGCACCAGCCTGTAGTCCCGAGATTGGGTGGCCAGCTAAGCGGTCCGGGCGGATCTCCACAGCTGCTTATTCTTCTTCTTTGTTGATATTGATAACTTCTTTCTCTGCTGAGGCTGTTGGCGCATTTCCATGGTATAGTCCCGAGATTCGGGCCGACTGCTGAGCAGTCGGGCTGGATCTCCCCGGTGACTGTACTTCTTCTCTGTTGGTTGCTGATGTCTTTGTCTTCTTCTACCTTTGCGGAGGCCAACGCTGCCCTGCAGCAGCAGCTGGGTGAGGCCAACACCGCGCTACATGCCAAGGAGGCGGACTGCAGCAAGCTGATCGAGGAGCGTGTCCGGCTGGCCACGCAGCTGGTGGAGCAGGCGGAGCTTCTCAAGAAAGCCCAGAAGGAGGCGGAGGAAAAGGAGGCCGGTATCCTTGCCGAGTTCGAGACCGAATGCTCCGCCTGGACTGATAAGGAGGCTTTGCTGACTGCCGGCTTTGGCAAAATTGAAGACATGGTTGACGGTAAGCTTCCCTCTTTTTCTTTCTTCGAGCTGCCAGCTGCTGATCGAATCGGCTTCTTGTCTCTAACTTTAGCTCTTTTGCCTTCTGTTTGAGCAGACTTCTTCCCTGGTCACTCTGACGCTGCCAATCAGGCCATCAAGGCTGATCGTGAAGAGCGGAGGGCGGAAGGTGCGCAGATTGCTGCCAACGCCCCCCGGACCCTTAGTGAACAACTTCTCACCATCCAGGCCCGTCTTCGGCCGGCTCATCGGATGCTGCGCCGTCTTCACCGCGTTGATGCCCAGGCGATCTCCGCCCTGTGGCTAGACATACCGGCTCTGCGCACTCCCAGTCGGACTGCCGACTGGCTGGAGGTGGCGGCCGGCTGTCTTGAGGCTTGGAAGGGCTCCTCGGCTCAAGCTGGAGCACGCTGGGCCTTGGAGTTTGTCAAGGCGTGGTACCCTGGGCTAAATCTAGCCCAGTTGACCATGTTTCGACAAGAGGCCCAGGAGGAGCTGGGGGCGGTGGAGCGTGACCTTATCAAGCGGGCGGCGGTGATCGCCGAGTACACCAACACCAGTGTCTTCGTCCTGGAGCTGGCTGAGAATGGTGCCGAGGCGTCACTAGAGTGGTTCGGGTTGAACCCGGAGGATGGCGAGGACTCGGCCGAAGTAATCGACTCCAGCGACGAGGGAGAAGATGAGGAGGATGAGGAAGGTGAAGAGGAAGCGCCAGAGGTTGAAGCGGATGGCCAGCCTCATCTCGACCGCGCCTCCAGCAACGAGCCACGCCCGAGCGAGCCGGCTGCTACTGAAGGCGACCAAGCGAGACCGACTAGCTGCCGGCCGCTCCACTGCCCGGCACCACCGACTCCACCATTCCATGAACCCGTCTGTTGCTCCTAGGCTGCCAATTTATCTTTTGTTTTTACCTGCATATCAGTCTCGGCAAACTTTGTTAACTTCGCACAATTCCACCCGCGGGGTGTATTTCAAACTCTGTTGAATGTTGGCCAAGGGCCTTTTGATTTGTAAATATGCTTGCCGAGTTCTATCTTTCCTTGCTATCTGCTCCTTGGCTTTTTTCCTTTGCCGCCCTCCACAATTTTGCCGTCTAGACCAAACAGCGGCCTTCTGTGAACTGCGGCTGAGTCGATTTGTAGCTGCTTTGGGAGGATAAGTACTTAGCCGATTAGAGCGTTTAGCAATTTTAAGTAGAAGCCGGCCGGCCCGCTGCTCGGCAGCCGGTCGGTGAGGCGGGGAGCCGGCTTGAACTATGTACATGCTTTTAGGTCCTCAGCCATTTTTCATGTGGGCACCCTTTTCTGCCTTTGACTCCTGCCTACCGGACAGCCGCTCATGCAGCTCACGGCTTTAGCAGGAGAAAGCAAAGATGCCAACACATTACTTGTCCGGCTGCAGGAAGCATTACATAGTACAAGGCGGCGAGTCCCCGGGTCGACTGGTCGAACCCGGTGCCAGGCGGACTATTGAAATAACACACTCATAGGCCTAATACTTATCATATAGATAAAAGAGGGCAGTCCCCGAGCTCTTCTCGGGGGACCCGGAGTCTTCGTACTTAATACAAAAGTTGGCGTGGTACATACTGCATCAAGCTGTAAAACCTTCGGAGGAGGTTTGCATCCCATAACCGCTTCTGTCTCTTTGCCGGAGTCGTCTCTTATGCGTGCTCGAGGCTTCTGAGCATCGATCAGGTAGTAGGAGTCATTGCCCAACACCTTGTTGATGATGAACGGGCCTTCCCAAGGCGCCGAGAGCTTGTGCTAGCCGGCTGTTCGCTGGATCAGCTGGAGCACAAGGTCTCCCTCTTGGAAGGATCTTGGCTTGACCTTCCGATTATAGTATCGGCGTAGGCTCTGTTGGTAGATGGTGGACCGACTGAGTGCCAACAACCGGCCCTCTTCCAGCAGATCGACGCCGTCTTCTCGTGCTTCTTTTGCCTCCTCTTCGGTGTACATGGTGATTCAAGGTGAGTCAAATTCTATATCCGTCGAGATGACGGCTTCGGCACTGTAGACAAGGAAGAAGGGCGTGAAGCCGGTTGACTTGTTCGGAGTTGTGCGCAGACTCTAGAGGACGGCCGGCAGCTCGTCGAGCCAGCCAACCGGCGAACGAGCGCTCGAGCTCGACGATCGGGAGCTTGATGCGGACAAAAATGAGGCCGTTTGCTCGCACCACCTGGCCGCTTGTTTGTGGATGGGCAGCGGACGCTAGGTCGATCGGATGCCCTGCGTCGTGCAGAAACGGGCCAAGGCGCCTTTGGCAAAGTTTGTGCCATTGTCGGTGATGATGCTCTGTGGTATGCCATACCGGATGGTGATGTCGGAGATGAAAGTCACAGCAGTCGGACCATTCAACTTCTTAATTGGCTTCGCTTCTATCCACTTGGTGAACTTGTCCACCGCGACAAGCAGATGAGTCATGCCGCCGCGTGCTGTCTTGAATGGTCCTACCATGTCCAGCCCCCAGATAGCAAAGGGCCAGGCAATGGGGATGGTCTTGAGTGCATAAGCCGGCTGATGCGGCTTGGAGCGGAACTTCTAGCACCCTTTGCATTTCTGGACCTAGTCTTTGGCGTCTTCTAGAGCAGTCGGCCAAAAAAATCCATGGCGGAAAGCTTTGGCAACAAGTGCTCTTGAAGCCGCGTGGTGGCCACACTCGCCTTGGTGGATATCTTTGAGGATTGCTTGGCCTTGCTCCGGCTCCACGCAGCGCTGGTACACACTAGTGACACTGCGCCTCACAAGTTCTCTGTTGACAATGGTGTATGCTGCTGCCCGGCGTTGCACTTGCCGAGCTAAGATCTCATCAGTCGGAAGCTCTTTGTTCACCAAAAAGTTGAGGATGGGCTTAGCCCATGAAGGTGCTGCTATTTCTTCGAGTGTCAGAACTGCAATTTGTACGAGGGAGGTGGCGGGTTGGAGTCGGCTGCCGCTTGCTGAGTCGATGAAGTCCTCGGCCGGGTCGCGGTACTCTGCGATCCCGGGCCGCCTGCTGAATTCCCTTTGACGCATTTCTTTGGGGTCCTCAAGTCGATCCATTTGCTTCAGGGGAGCTGGCACGAAGATGGAGTCTCGATTCTGGTGACGGCTTGACAGCCGGACGGCTTGAGAAGGTGTTGCGGTGACGCCGGTGGTATTGCTTGTGCAGGGTAGAGCCAATCCGTGCCAAAGCATCGGCTTGCTCATTGTCATTTCTTGGCACATGGAGGAACTCGCACCCTTCAAAGTATCCACTGAGTTGCTGTACAAGGAAACGGTAGCTCGCCATATTTGCATCCTTGGCGTCCCAATCGCCTGACGACTGCTGGAGCACCAAGTCGGAATCACCATAGCACAGGATCCGGCGAATGCCGAGTTCCTTGGCAAGCTGGAGCCCGTGAATGAGTGCATCGTATTCAGCAACATTGTTGGAGGCGGCAAAGTGAATTTGCAGCACATATATGAGCTTGTCGCCTTTGGGAGAGGTGAGGACAATGGGCTCCCAAACCGGTCGCATCTTGGAACCATCGTGAGTGCATCACGCAATGGGTGGAGTCCAAATAGCGGCGGCAGTACTGGGTCTCGGCCCGGTCGACGAGGAAGTCGGCCGGTTGCTTGTGACTTAATGGCGGTGCAGGCTGGTAGTAGATGGGCGTGAGGGGGTCAAATCTATGGCCCATTTGGCCACTTTCGACTCAAGCATCTCGACTTCCAATGATCTCGGCAAAGAGGAGCGGTCTGGAGACAACAGTGATTGGGTGCTCTTGAAAGTATGGCTTCAACTTCTTGGCGGCGAAGTGTACGCCGTAGCACATCTTCTGATAGTTGGGGCAGTTCTGCTTGGAGGCGGACAACACTTCACTCAGGTAATACACCAGCCTCTGGACTGGCAGTGCTTTGCCTTCTTCCTTGCATTCCACAACTATGAATGTGCTGACCACCCAGCTGGTGGCGGCGATGTAGAGAAGCATGGGCTCCTTAGCAGTCGGAGTCGCCAGGACAAAGCGAGTGGTCAACATCTTTTGAGTGGAGAAAAGCTTCATCCCCTTGTCGCTCCACCTTTCGAAAAAAGTGGTCTTCTTCATGAGCTGATGCAGGGAAGAGCCTTCTGCCACAGTGATCTTCCACCAAATAAAACCAACTAGCATCAACTACAAGGAGCAATCAACACTACTAGCAACTCCATGTGTACCAATCCCAAACTTAGAGACAAGAATTGGATACAAGAGATGAACTAGGGGTTTGAGAGAGATGGTGCGGTGAAGATGTTGATGGAGATTGGCCCCTCCCGATGAGAGGAGGCGTTGGATGATAGCGATGGCGATGACTTCCCCCTCCCGGAGGGAAGTGTCCCCGGCAGAACAGCTCCGCCAAAGCCTTAGATTGGTTCCGCCTCGTGGATGCGGAGTCTCGTCCCGAAAGCTTGCTTATGATTTTGCTTCGGACAGAAGACTACATATAGCAGAAGATAGCCACCGGAGGAGCCACAGAGGCCCACGAGGCGGCGCGCCCGGGCGGTGAGGCGTGCCCCCACCCTCGTGCCTGGTGGGTGGCCCCTACAGTATTTCTTCCACTCAATATTTTTTATATATTCTAAAATAACTTCCGTGGAGTTTAGGGATCTTTTGGAGTTGTGCAGAATAGGTCTCTAATATTTGCTCCTTTTCCATTGCCTGAATTCCAACCGCCGACATTCTCCCTCTTTATGTAAACCTTGTAAAATAAGAGAGAATAGGCATAAGTATTGTGACATAATGTGTAATAACAACCCATAATGCAATAAACATCGATATAAAAGCATGATGCAAAATGGACGTATCACCTTGACCGATCGAGGAAAGCGGTGATGGATGCCAAGCGTACCGTAAATTTTGCACGTCCGGCTGGTCGGGTGGGCACCTCCATCCTCTCGATGGCCTTGATCTTCAGCTGAGGTTGCATTATATGCCATGCTCACGAGACCAGGAAGCCAAGAAGTTTGGCGGTGGCAGTCAAGACGCATTTCTCCGGGTTGAGCTTGATTTGAAATCGGCGCAAGTTTTCAAAGGTCTCCTTGAGGTCTTCTAGCAGCATTCCACGCTTCTCCGTCTTCACCACCACATCGTCCACATAGACGTGGGCATTTCTGCTGAGTTGCTTGAGGAGACACTTCTGCATGCAACGCCGAAACGTGGCGCCGACATTTCTCAAACCCGAGCGTCATGGTCGGGGTAGCAGAAGGCTCCGAATGGCGTGATGAAGGCGGTCTTGACTGTCGGGCCAGGATCAGCTTGATCACGATGATACCGAGTATGCATCCAAAAGCTCAACAGCTCGCATCCGGCTGTGGAGTCTATCACTTGGTCGATTCTTGGCAAAGCAAATGGGTCTTTGGGGCAAGCTTCGTTGAGGCTGGTATAATCAATACACATGCACCACTGCTTATTCTGCTTCAGCACAAGGACTGGGTTGGCTAACAATTCTGGAAAGAACACCTCCATGATGAAGCCGGGCTATCTCTTCTCCAACAACTCTTCTTTTCTCTTCGACCCGACAGTATAAGAGGGCTGCACGGCTTGGCAACATCAGTCGACATGTAGCTTGTGCTCGGCAAAATCTGTCGGAACGCTCGGCATGTCCTTGGGAGACCATGCAAAGATGTCCCGATTCTCACGAAGGAAATCGACGAGCTCGCTTTCCTATTTGCTGTCAAGGTTCGCACCTATGACAACGTGCCTCTCCGGGTGCTCTGGGTCCAATGGTATGTTCTTTGTTTCTTTTGCCGGCTTGAACAAGCCCTCAGCTTCTGACTCCTTGGGGTTGGGTGACATTTCCGGCCGCTTGCCTACCACCGCCACATCCCGGTCAAGGAGCCGCTTTTCAGCCGTGATCACGAGGGACTCGGCTAGCCGGCTGCTGTCTGCTGCATAGGTGGACAACTTCTTGTAGTCCCCTACTATGGTCAGGATTACCTTGAAGCTCGGCATCTTCATCTTGAGGTAAGCATAGTGGGGGACCGCCATGAACTTGGCCAGAGCAGGCCGGCCAAGTTGCGCATGATAGGGGATCTCAAGGTCCACCACCTCAAACCATACTGGCTCTCGGTGAAAGTGATTTTTGTCTCCGAAGAGGACATCTATCTGGGTCTTGCCGATTGGTGAGCAGGAAAGGCCGTGAACTATGCCATGGAATACGGTCTGGTAGGCTGAAGGCTGCCTCTCGCTTGATTCCTTACTTCCATAGTATCTCGGTACAGGATGTTGATCTGCTGCCGCCATCTATCGAGCCTCGGGAGAAGCGAGCAACCCGCCTCTCTATTGTGAAGGTGGCATCTAAGACCAATGCATAAGAACCAGGAGAGGGCATCACCTCCGGGTGGTCGGCTCTGCTCCAACTGATAGGGTTCTCAGACAAATGCATGAACTCGGGGGTCTCTCATGCTACTGCATTTACTTCTTGTTGCCGTTGCCGTCTGCTGTGCTTGTCGTCGGCCACGCTAGTGAACATGACATAAGCTCCATGCTCCTCAGGATATTCATCTTGTATTGTGCCGACTGGCCGAACCGCCGGCTGCTGGGGAGGAGGCGGCGGCGGGCCGGCAGGCGGAGGAGGCAGGAGTCCATCACCCTTGGTGATCCTGGTGATCCAGTGGCACTTCCGAGTGGTGTGGTTGGATGGCTTCCGGCACCGTGGAAACTTGCGGTAGGGTGCATCAAGAGTCTCGCCATATGGAGAAAGCAAGCAGCCAGTTGGGTTTGCCGCCTTTCCGACTCTTGGGTGGAGGCTGCCCTGCTGTTGATCTTCAAGCTGCCGCCACCTTCCCTGGCTTGTGGAAGCGGCCGTGGCCTTGGCGCTTATTTTCATTCGGTTGGCACGACGCCTAACCGGGTGTCGCCGGAGTCCGAGGAGCTTGAGGAGCCACTTTGCCAGATGCGTCAACTTGGATTTCCGCCTTCATGGAGGAGTCGGCCATGGCGTACTTGTCCTCTATGATCAGCAGTTCATCGAGGGTCGCCTGCTCGTCGCAGAGAAGCCGGTGCTTGAGGAGGGTGCCTTCTCGGCACACGGCAGTGAAGTACTTGATGGCCTGCACCTCGTGCACGCCCTCGCAGGAGTTGCACGCCTTCGGCCCGGTAGCGTGAGGTAGTAAATGAGTCGACTTCGTTGGGGCCTTGGGCGATAAGGAGAGCTAGCAAGGCTTGGGCGGCCGCTTCACGCAGCGGGTGAAGTTGTGGATGAAAGGCTTGGTGAAATCGGCCCCAGCTGTTGATAATCTGCGGGGGCTTCAGTGCTGTTCAGCCATGTCCGGGCTGTGCTGGAGCATGAGCGTGACGTACTTTCATGACTCTGGCGCTTGTTGCCGTTGTAATGCCGACGGCTGTGGAGTAGTCGATCAGCGATCTTAAGCTTCCGCAGAGCCGGTACTTTGGGCGGTATCTCTCGGGGCGTGAACCCTTTGGGGAAGGGCTCATCTCGGATGCGGGGGCCGAAACAAGGCGGACCCAGCTCGTCTTCTTCTTCTAGCGCCATGGATCAGTTGATGCGGTCGATCCGGTGGCGGGCATCATTCTCTACGACTCCTTCTCGGCGGCCAAGGCGGTCGCCGAGTGTTGGGTGATCAACAAGCGGCGGTGAAAATGCGCCTCTCCCTACGGGGAGGGGGAGGCGGACAGTCGTCTCGTCGCTGCACTGCTCTTAGGCGGCCATCTTGGTCGCGCTCGATGGTGATGCGAGTCCAGCTGCGGCTGGACCCCGGCTCCTCGTCTCTTCTACGGCGGATGCCACCAGGCAGTGTCCGGGATGTCGCGCCTTGGTCTTGGTAAGGAGGCGGGTCGTCATTTCGCCGGTTGGGTGCTTCAGTGCGGCACCCGGCCTCTTGCTGCTCAGCAGCCGCGTTAAGAAGCTGCTGGACGTGCTCCGTCATGTTGCGATGCTCGTCGCACTCGAGCTTGTCTAGCTTCGTCTCACTGCCTGGGCAGCTCAGTATGTTCTTTGCGGGCATGTATGACGGACGATCCGTCCCATGTCACTGGCGATGGTCGCGCCATCTTTCCGCTGGATCAGGCCACGCGGCTAGGCCCACCAGAGCCGGGCGTACCACCGACGGCACGGTCCATCTCCCGGTTGGTAGGCCTCTCGAAGGCGTCTCATGCTGGCCAGCCGGTTGGCGCTGACGAGCTGACACGGCGCGCCTCTAGTGTCTCAGCGTCCGGCGTCTTCGGGGGCGTTAGCGCAGTCAGTCTTGCGCACACCAGCGGATCCTGGCCACCTCCGCCAGAGTGCTCGCCGTCGTTGCTGACGAGCACCTTCGTGACGATGCTGCCACCGCTGTCCACGCGAGGAAGCGGTTCGTCGTGGACCACCACGTTGGTGGGGAACGCATCAAGCGACGCTGTGTCGGAGTCGACGAGCATCGGGTTGGTGGAGCCAACTGACTCCAAGTCTACAGCAGGCTCGCTGGTGACGTGGAGCTGATCGAGGAGGCTGATGAGGCGGCTCTCGGGGCCATCGGTGCCTGCATCAGACGTGGGCTCATCAGAGAGGCGAATCTCGCCAACAAGATCGGGCGAGAGCAGCTCGCTGCCAGCAGCGACTCCTCCAGACCGTGCAGCAAAGGCCGGGCATGGACGCCGCTCCAAGCGTCGGGCTGGCTGCATTCGCCAGAAGGAACAAGGTTCCCGCCAGAACAGTGTCTCCGGTAGATTGCGGCACCTCGCCCACAGTGGGCACGAAATGTCGGGGTTGGCCGACATATGCCAAAGGATGGCTTATCATGGTGGGAGCGAGTAGAACGGCCGCGGTGCCTCGGAAGCGGATGAGGCGAGATACTGAAACGGCAAGACTTTACCCAGGTTCGGGGCTCTCCTAGGAGATAACACCCCTAGTCCTGCTCTGCGGGGTCACCGTGTTGGAAATATGCCCTAGAGGCAATAATAAAATGGTTATTATTATATTTCCTTGTTCATGATAATTGTCTATTGTTCATGCTATAATTGTGTTATCCGGAAATTGTAATACATGTGTGAATACATAGACCACAACATGTCCCTAGTGAGCCTCTAGTTGACTAGCTCGTTGATCAACAGATGGTCATGGTTTCCTAACTATGGACATTGGATGTCATTGATAACGGGATCACATCATTAGGAGAATGATGGGATGGACAAGACCCAATCCTAAGCATAGCACAAAGATCGTGTAGTTCGTCTGCTAGAGCTTTTTCTAATGTCAAGTATCATTTCCTTAGACCATGAGATTGTGCAACTCCCAGATACCGTAGGAGTGCTTTGGGTGTACCAAACGCCACAACGTAACTGGGTGGCTATAAAGGTGCACTACAGGTATCTCCGAAAGTGTACATTGGGTTGGCACGAACCGAAAGATCGGATTTGTCACTCCGCTTGATTTGAGAGGTATCTCTCGCCCACTCGGTAATGCATCATCATAATGAGCTCATTGTGACTAAGTAGTAGGTCACGAGATCATGCATTACGGAACGAGTAAAGTGACTTGCTGGTAACGAGATTGAACGAGGTATTGGGATACCGACGATTGAATCTCGGGCAAGTAACGTACCGATTGACAAAGGGAATTGTATATGGGATTGCTTGAATCCTCGACATCGTGGTTCATCCGATGTGATCATCGTGGAACATGTGGGAGCCAACATGGATATCCAGATCCCGCTGTTGGTTATTGGCCAGAGATTTGTCTCGGTCATGCCTGCATGGTTCCCGAACCCATAGGGTCTACACACTTAAGGTTCGATGACGCTAGGGTTATAAGGAAGATTTGTATGTGATTACCGAATGTTGTTCGGAGTACCGGATGAGATCCTGGACATCACGAGGAGTTCCAGAATAGTCCAGAGGTGAAGATGTATATATGGGAAGTCGTCATACGGTCGCCAGAAACATTCGGGGGTATAGATGTATTGTACCGGGACCACCGGAGGGGTTCCGGGTGTCCACCGGGAGGGTCCACCTGCCCCGGAGGGCCTTATGGGCTGTAGGTGGAAGGGAACCAGCCCCAAGTGGGCTGGGGTGCCAACCCCCCAGGGCCCATGCACCTAGGGTTGGGGGGGAACCCTAAAGGGGGCGCCCCCCTTGGCTTAGGGGCAAGCCCTCCCTTGGCGCCGCCCCTCTAGATCCCATCTAGAGGGGCTCCCCCTTCTCTCCCTATAAATAGAGGGGCGAGGGAGGGCTGCAACACCACATCCAAGGCACAGCCCCCCCCAACACCTCTCCTTCTCCGCAAGAGCTTGGCGAAGCCCCGCCGAGTATCTGCCACTCCATCACCACCACGCCCGTTGTCGCTTGTTGGAGCCCTCTTCATCAACCTCTCCCTCCTCCTTGCTGGATCAAGGCACGGAGACGCCACGGTCCGTCTGCGTGTGTTGAACGCTGAGGTGCCGTCCGTTCGCGCTAGGATCATTGGTGATTTGGATCACGACGAGCACGACTCCATCAACCCCTGCTTCTTGAACGCTTCCGCTCGCAATCTACCAGGGTATGTAGATGCACTCCTCTCTCTCTCGTTGCTAGTTACTCCATAGATTGATCTTGGTGATGCGTAGAAATTTTTTAATTTCTGCAACGATCCCCAATAGTGGCATCATGAGCTAGGTCTATGCGTAGTTTCTATGCACGAGTAGAACACAACATGTTGTGGGCCTCGATTTTGTCAATTTACTTGCCGTTACTAGTCTTATCTTGACTCGGCGGCATCGTGGGATGAAGCGGCCCGAACCGACCTTACACGTACACTTACGTGAGAAGGTTCCACCGCTGACATGCACTAGTTGCATAAGGTGGCTAGCGGGTGTCTGTCTCTCCCACTTTAGTCGGATCGGATTCGATGAAAAGGGTCCTTATGAAGGGTAAATAGAAATTGGCATATCACGTTGTGGTTTTTGCGTAGGTGAGAAACGTTCTTGCTAAGAAACCTATAGCAGCCACGTAAAAAAATTTGCAACAGCAATTAGAGGACGTCTAACTTGTTTTTGCAGCATATGCCGTGTGATCTGATATGGCCAAAAGGATGTGATGAATGATATATGTGATGTATGAGATTGATCAGGTTCTTGTAATAGGAATCACGACTTGCATGTCGATGAGTATGACAACCGGCAGGAGCCATAGGAGTTGTCTTAATTTATTTATGGCACCATGTAAGTCAACATAAGCGCTATGTAATTACTTTACTTTATTGCTAAACCGTTAGCCATAGTAGTAGAAGTAATAGTTGACGAGAAAACTTTATGAAGACACGATGATGGAGATCATGATGATGGAGATCATGGTGTCATGCCGGTGAAGATGATGAACATGGCACCCCGAAGATGGAGATCAAAAGGAGCAAAATGATATTGGCCATATCATGTCACTATTTGATTGTATGTGATGTTTATCATGTTTTACATCTTATTTTCTTAGAACGACGGTAGCTTAAATAAGATGATCCCTCGCAATAATTTCAAGAAAGTGTTCCCCTAATCGCACTTGCGTTGCGAAGGTTTGTTGTTTCGAAGCACCACGTGATGATCGGGTGTGATAGATTCTAACGTTCGAATACAACGAGTGTAAGCCAGATCTACACAGGCAATACACTTAGGTTGGCTTGACGAGCCTGACATGTACAGACATGGCCTCGGAACACGGAAGACCGAAAGGTCGAACATGAGCCATATAGAAGATACGATCAACATGAAGATGTTCACCGATGATGACTAGTCCGTCTCACGTGATGATCGGACACGGCCTAGTTGACTCGGATCATGTATCACTTAGATGACTAGAGGGATGTCTGTCTGAGTGGGAGTTCATTAAATAATTTGATTAGATGAACTTAATTATCATGAACCTAGTCTAAAATATTTACAATATGTCTTGTAGATCAAATGGCCCACGCTAATGTTGTCCTCAACTTCAACGCTGCTCCTTGAGAAAACCAAGTCGAAAGACGTGGTAGCAACTATACTGACCGGGTCCTAACTTGAGGATCATCCTCATAGCTGCCAAGAAAGCATATGTCCTTGAAGCACCGCTAGGTGAAGCACTGATCCCAAAGAAACCAAGACGTTATGAACGCTACAGTCCGTGTTGATGATTACTCCCCAGTTCAGTGCGGCATGCTTTACAGCTTAGAACCGGGGCTCCAAAAGAGTTTCGAGCAGCACAGAGCATATGAGATGTTCCAAGAGCTGAAAATGGTTTTCCAAGCTCATGCCCGGGGTCGAGAGATATGAAGTCTTGGACAAGTTCTACAGTTGTAAGATAGAGGAGAATAGTTCCGCTGCAAATGAGCACATACTCAAAATGTCCGGGTTGCACAACCGCTTGCCTCACTGGGTAAGTTAATCTCCTGGATGACGCCGCTGCTGATGTAATCCTGAGTCACTTCCACCGAAAGCTACAAGAGCTTTGTGATGAACTTCAATATGCAAGGGATGGAGAAAACCATCCTCGAGGTATATTCGATGCGTCAAATCAGCGGAGGTGGAAATCAAAAGGAACATCAAGTGTTGGTGGTGAATAAAACCACTAAGTTCAAGAAAGGCAAGGGTAAAAAGGGTTTCAAGAAAGACGGCAAGGAGTTGCCGCGCCCCAAAGCAAGCTGCCGTGAAGAAGCCAAAGAATGGACCCAAGCCCTAGGGTGAATGTTTTTATTGCAAGGGAAGTGGTCATTTGAAGCGGAACTGCCCCCAACTACTTAGCCGGACAAGAAGGCCGGCAACACCAAAGGTATATGTGATATACATGTTATTGATGTGTACCTTACCAGTACTCATAGTAGCTCCTGGGTATTTGATACCGGTGCGGTTGCTCATATTTGTAACTCAAAACACGAGCTGCGGAATAAGCGGGAGGTCGGGCGAAGGACGAGGTGACGATGCTGGCGTCGAGAATGGTTCCAAGGTCGATGTGATCGCCAATCGGCACGCTACCTCTACATTTACCCACGGGCTTAGTTTTAAACCTCAATAATTGTTATTTATTGCCAGCTTTGAGCATGAACATTATATCAGGATCTCGTTTAATATGAGATGGCTACTGATTTAAATCCGAGAATAATGGTTGTTCTATTTATATGAGAGATATGTTTTGTGGTCATGCCCCGCTGGTCAATGGTTTATTCTTAATGAATCTTAAGCGTAATGTTACACATATTCATAGTGTGAATACCAAAAAGATGTAAGGTTGATAATGATAGTCCCACATACTTGTGGGTAATCACTGCCTTCATATGGTCACATTGGTGTCAAACGCATGAAGAAGATCCATGCAGATGGACTTTTTGGAGTCTCTTGATTACTTAATCATTTGACACGCATGTAACCATGCCTCATGGGTAAAATGACCAAGAATCCGTTCTCTGGAACAATGGAGCGAGCAACCAACTTATTGGAAATCATACATACTATTGTGTGCTGTCCAATGAGCATTGAGGCTCGCGTTGGCTATCGTTATGTCCTCACCCTCACTGATGACTTAAGTAGATATGGGTATGTCTACTTAATGAAACACAAGTCTGAGACCTTTGAAAGGTTCAAGGAATTTCAGAGTGAGGTTGAAAATCAACGTGACAGAAAATAAAGTTCTTACGATCGAGATCGTGGAGGGAATATTTGAGTCACGAATTTGGCACACACTTAAGGAAATGTGGAATCGTTTCACAACTTACGCCGCCTGGAACACCTCAAATACAATGGTGTGTCCGAACGTCAGAATCGTGACTCTATTGGATATGGTGCGATCTATGATGACTCTTACCGATCTACCGCTTCTCATTTTGGGGCTATGCTTTAGAGACCGCCAGATTCACTTTAAATAGGGCTTCACGAAATCCGTTGGAGACGACAATCGTATGAATTGTGGTTTGGGGAAGAAACCTAAGTCATTGCTTTCTAAAAGTTTGGGGATGCGATGCTTATGTCACTTCAACCTGAAAAGCTCGAACCCAAGTCAAAAAAATGCATCTTCATAGGATACCCTAAGGAAACCATTAGGTATACCTTCTACCTCAGATCCGAAGGCAAGATCTTTGTTGCCAAGAACGGATCCTTTCCGAGAAAAGAGTTTCTCTCGAAAAGAAGTAAGTGGGAGGAAAGTAGAACTTGATGAAGACTGCCTCTTGAAGCCGAAATGTAGCCTTGACTCACGAAGATGTTCCTGTGGTGCACCGCACCGACTAGAGAGGAAGTTAATGATGATGATCAAGGTACTTGGATCAAGCTGCTACATCGAACTTTGTAGGTCCACGAGGACACGTTCCACACCGTAATGGTATGGCAACCCTATCCCGGAAATCATGTTGTTAGACAACGGTGAACCTTCGAACTATGAAGAAGCCGATGGCGCAGCCCAGATTCCAACAAATGGCTTGAAGCCATGCAATTCCGAGATAGGATCCATGTATGAAAACAAAGTATGGACTTTAGACAGATTTGCCCGATGATCCATGAAAGTGATAGAAAATAAATGGATCTTTAAGAAGAAGGCGGGACGCGGATGGTAATGTTACTATCTATAAAGTCTGGACTTTGTCGCTAAAGGTTACCGACAAGTTCAAGGGGTTGACTACTGATGAGACCTTCTCACCGGTAGCGAAGTCAAGTCCGTCCAGAACCATGTTAGCAATTGTTGCATTCTATGATTACGTAGATATGGCAAATGGATGTCAAAACGACATTCCTTAATGGCTTTCTTTAAGGAAGAATTGTATATGATGCAAATGTCGGAAGGTTTTGTCGATCCTAAGAATGCTAACAAGGTATGCAAGCTCCAAATAGCTCCATCTATGGGCTGGTGCAAGCATCTCGGAGTTGGAACATTTGCTTTGATGAAATGATCAAAGCATTTGGGTTTATGCAGACTTATGGAGAAGCCCGCATTTACAAGAAAGTGAGTGGGAGCTATGTAGCATTTCTCATATTATATGTGGATGACATACCGTTGATGGGAAATGATATAGAGCTCTTAGAGAGCATGAAGGCCTACTTGAATAAGTTTTTTTCAATGAAGGACCTTGGAGAAGCAGCTTACATATTAGGCATCAAGATCTACAGAGATAGATCGAGACGCCTCATAGGTCTTTCGCAAAGCACATACCTCGATAAGATATTGAAGAAGTTCAATATGGATCAGTCCAAGAAGGGTTCTCGCTCAGTATTGCAAGGTGTGAAATTGGGCTCGGCTCAAAGCCCCACTCATGCGTAAGATAGAGAAAAGATGATGTCATCCCTATGCTCAGCCATAGGGTCTATTATGTATGCCATGCCGTGTACCGCACTGATGTAAACCTTGCCGTAAGTTTGGTAGGAAGGTACCAAAGTAATCACGCATGGAATATTGGACAGCGGTCAAGAATATCTGGCACCGAAAAGGACTAAGGATATGTTTCGTTATGGAGGTGACGTAAGAGCTCAAATAAGTAAAGGGTTACGTCGATGCTAGCTTCGACACGCATCACAGATGACTCCAAGTCACAAACCGGACACGTGTATATTTTGAATGGTGGGGCAAGAAGTGCGGTGCAGCAAAAGCAAAGCCTCGTATGGGATCTACATGTGAAGCGGAGTACATGGCAGCCTCTGAGGCACAAGATGAAGCAATTTGGATGAAGGAGTTCATTATCGACCTAGGAGTTATTCCCAATGCGCCGGGTTCGATGACTCTCTTCCGTGATAACACTCGAGCTATTGCCCTTGCCAAGGAGCCTGTGTTTCACAAGAAGACGAGGACACATCAAGCGTCGCTTCAACTCCATTTGTCAAAATGTTCAAGATGGAGACATAGATATTTGTAAAGTATATACAGATCTGAATGTCGCGGATCCGTTGACTAAACCTCTTCCATGGGCAAAACATGATCAACACCAGAACTCTATGGGTGTTCGATTCATCACAATGTAACTAGATTATTGACTCTACTGCAAGTGGGAGATCATGGAAATATGCCCTAGAGGCATTAATAAAATGGTTATTATTATATTTCCTTGTTCATGATAATTGTCTATTGTTCATGCTATAATTGTGTTATCCGGAAATCGTAATACATGTGTGAATACATAGACCACAACATGTCCCTAGTGAGCCTCTAGTAGACTAGCTCGTTGATCAACAGTTGGTCATGGTTTCCTCACTATGGACATTGGATGTCATTGATAACGGGATCACATCATTAGGAGAATGATGTGATGGACAAGACCCAATCCTAAGCATAGCACAAAGATCGTGTAGTTCGTCTGCTAGAGCTTTTTTCTAATGTCAAGTATCATTTCCTTAGACCATGAGATTGTGCAACTCCCAGACATCGTAGGGAGTGCTTTGGGTGTACCAAACGTCACAACGTAACTGGGTGGCTATAAAGGTGCACTACAAGTATCTCCGAAAGTGTCTGTTGGGTTGGCACGAATCGAGACTGGGATTTGTCACTTCGTATGACAGAGAGGTATCTCTGGGCCCACTCGGTAATGCATCATCATAATGAGCTCATTGTGACTAAGTAGTTGGTCACGGGGTCATGCATTACGGAACGAGTAAAGTGACTTCGCCGGGTAACGCAGATTGAACGAGGTATTGGGATACCGACGATCGAATCTCGGGCAAGTAACGTACCGATTGACAAAGGGAATTGTATATGGGATTGCTTGAATCCTCGACATCGTGGTTCATCTGATGAGATCATCGTGGAACATGTGGGAGCTAACATGGGTATCCAGATCCCGCTGTTGGTTATTGGCCAAAGAGTTGTCTCGGTCATGTCTGCATGGTTTCCGAACCCGTAGGGTCTACACACTTAAGGTTCGATGACGCTAGGGTTAAAAGGAAGATTTGTATGTGATTACCGAATGTTGTTCGGTGTCCTGGATGAGATCCTGGACATCACGAGGAGTTCTGGAATAGTCTTGAGGTGAAGATGTATATATGGGAAGTCATCATAATGCCACGGAAACATCCGGGGTATACTGGTATTGTACCAGGACCACCGGAGGGGTTCCGGGTGTCCACCGCAGGGTGCAGGTGCACCCGGAGGGCCTTATGGGCTTTGAGGTGGAAGGGAACCAGCCCCAAGTGGCCGGGCGCTAACCCCCTAGGGCCCATGCGCCTAGGGCTGGGGGGGACCCCAAAGGGGGCGCCCCTGGCTTGGGGGCAAGCCTCCTTGGCCTCGCCCTCTAGATCCCATCCAGAGGGGCCGCCCCCCTTCTCCCTAAAAATAGAGGGGCGAGGGGCGGGCGGCAACACCCCATCCAAGGCGCAGCTCCTCCTCCCCAACACCTCTCCTCCTCCTGCAAGAGCTTGGCTAAGCCCCGCCGAGTATGTGCCACTCCATCACCACCCACGCTGCCGCATAATGTTGGAGCCTCTCTTCCTCAACCTCTCCCTCCTCCTTGCTGGATCAAGGCGCCGGAGACGCCACCGTCCGTGACGTGGTGTTGAACGCGGATGTGCCGCCCATTCGGCGCTTAGGATCATCGGTGATTTGGATCACGATTTACTACGAATCCATCAACCCCTGCTTCTTGAACGCTTCCCGGCCGCGATCTACAAAGGGTATGTAGATGCACCTCTCTCTCTCAAGCTAGTTACTCCATAGATTGATCTTGGTGATGCATATAAATTTTTTAATTTTTGCAACGATCCCCAACACACCGCATGATCACTAAGGCACTAGTGGATACAATGGTGCTCCTCGAGCTGTATGCTAGAGGTAGAAGAAGGCAGGCTCGCTCTCTCCTCCCTCTAGGTATGAGTCTAGGTCTAACAGGTTCGGAATCCTTTGCATGGGTGCCCTAGGGGGTTTATATAGGCCTACCCCTTGGGGTACAATGGTAATGTGGCCGGGTGTAGGACCCGACTGCTGTTCTCTGCCTGCCGACTTCTCCGCTGGCCGGGCCGGGCCCTTGCCTCGTGGGCCCCGGGCTGATCGGGTTCAAGCACGGAGCCGACAGGCCGCTTCCCGCCGCCGCAAGGGTCTTGCCCTGCTGCCGACATCAGAGCTGATGCTAATGACGCATGCTTGGTCAGGAGCGTGGCTACAGCCCCACCGCCTGGTGGAGATTATCAGCTACCTGTGATCTCATCTGGTTAATGGTGCACGGGCCTCGAGGAAGGAAAGGGCTGCCTGGAGGAAGCCGGCCTCCCTCGGGTCCGATTGGTCAGGCTTCCGCCGTCTTCTGGGCTCTCGCTGCACAGGGCAAGGGCCTTCACCGCTGCAAGTTATACCGACAGTCATTATGGGAACAGGGCTCTACCGCCAAAGAGTGACGCTGGGTGGAGTGGCAATAGTGTCGCGCCGGGCGGAGATCTCCACCTGTACGGGGCACTGTGGTCATGCCCGACCCTGGATACGGGGGTGATGGGCTACACTGTAGCCTCACCCTGTCTTGTCTTCTTAATGGGGGCGCAAACGTTGAGGGTGTCGTGGGCCGCTTTGGTAGAAGCCGCCTTCGGAGGCCGCCGCAGTGAGTCGGCCCGTTTCTTGTGCCGCTTCGAGCCTCAGCCGCCTTTTGGCAGCCAGCCCGGTCATCGGCGGGCGCTTCATCTTTTGATGTCCCGAAGCGCAAATGCCCCGATGCCTTGAAAGGTTCAGGTACCCGGGTTAGGCTACCCGTGGCCCATTACTCCGACAAAGACCTCAAGAGATACCTAACCAGCCCACCGGTGATAGTGGCACCTCGTCCTCTCGAGACCCTGGTGCTTTACCTGGCCGCCACGCCTCATTCCACTAGCGCAACGCTGGTGGCCGTCTGGGAGGAGTGCCAGTCCAAGAGCCTGCCACACGATGCCGCACATTCGTCGAGGGATGATCACGGCACCAAGACGGCGCGCCCGCTGAAGCCACAGCGGCACCATCCGATGACCAGGCTCCACAAGATGGCGCTCTTGAGGCTGCGGTAGCCCCGATGGGCGACTAAACTCCTGAGGTACCCCAGCCTCAGGAAGCGCCCCAGCCTCAGGAGATCTCGGACTCCACTGACGCTTCCTACTCGTTGAACACCCGTGTACTTTGCCAAGACACGGTGATATGAGACGCGGGCATGCTACCCCATGCCGCAGAAGCTTCTGCTCGCGCTCCTCGTGGCCTTGTGCAAGTTGCGCCACTACTTCTAAGGCCACCCCATCAAGGTCGTCTCAGCTTAACCACTGGGGAGGGTACTCCGGAGCCACAACTCAGCGGGGAGGGTCTCCAAGTGGAACATTGAGCTCCAGGCCTTCCAGCTGGAGTTCAGCACCACCAGGGTCATCAAGGGAGCCGCGCTCGGTGACTTCTGGCGGAGTGGACTGACGCTCCAGGGCCCGAGGTGGGCGAGGATCGGTATCTCTCGCTAGGGAGCGAAGCACCAAACGGCTGGGTCATGTACTTTGACGGCACCTTTGCGCGCTAGGGCGCGGGTGTTGGAGCCGTGCTCATCTCGCCCTCCCAGGACAAGCTCTACTACGCCGTGTAGCTCTGCTTCCAGCGGGGCGAGAAGTTCTCCAACAACATCGCGTAGTATGAAGGTTTGATCGCCGGCCTCAAGGCTGCGGCGGCCTTGGGAGTGAAGCGCCTCACCATCAAGGGCGACTCTCAGCTCCTCTTCAACTTCTCCAACAAGGTCTACGAGCCGAAGGATGAGCACATGGAGGCATACCTCGCGGAGGTACGCAAAATGGAGAAGCAATTCTTGGCCTGAATCGCAGCATGTGCTCAAGGCACAAACAAGGAAGCCAATGATATCGCCAAGAGGGCATCCAGCGCCACCCCTGTGAACCCGGCGCGTCTTCGAGGAGCGGCTCTTCAAGCCTTCACCGGCTCCTCCAACTGCGGAGTCGGCACCGCCTCAGGAGGAGCTTCCCCTGCCACCAACCTCAGGAGCCCCCGCATGCCCGACCTCGAGCGCTACCGCTTCCTCGCTTCGAGCCAGTGACGGGTGTTGGATTGAAGAATTCAAGGCGTACCTTCTGCAAGGGACCCTGTCGGAGAAGGAGGACGATGCAGAATGCATGGCTCGACAAGCTACAGCCTACTGCGTCCAGGACAGTGTGCTATACCAAAAACAGCCGAACGATGTTTCCTTTTGATGCGTCGCCGGGGAGCAGGGGCGTGAGCTGCTAGCCGACATACATGGAGGGGACTGCGGACATCACTCGTCATCATGCACCTTGGTGGGTGCGTTCCGGCAATGGATTCTACTCGCCCACAACACTTCAGCCGACGCAACCGAGCTAGTGAGATCCGTGAAGCCTCGCCAGCTTCCATGCCAAGCAAATCCACCAGCCTGCTCAGTGGCCTCCAGCACTATCCCACTCTCATGGCCGTTATGGTCTGGGGGGCTCGGATATCTTGGGTCCATTCCTCGAGCGCCCGGGGCTACTACCTCTACGCCGCCATCGGCAAGTTCACCAAGCGGGTGGAGGTGGAAGCCGTCCGCACCATCCCGGCCGGCTCCGTAGTCAAGTTCATCAAGGGCCTCGTGAGCTAGTTCGGAGTCCCTAATCGCATCATCACCGACAACGGCTCACAGTTCACTAGCAATCACTTCAAATCATATTGTGCTAATCTTGGAACGCAGATATGCTACGCCTCAGTGGCACACTCCGTATAAGCATGACCAAAAGCTTTGGCGCTTAACACGGAGGTCTTGAGAGGCCTCAAGACAAGGATCTTCAAGAAGAAGCTCGAGGCCTGCGGTAGGGGCTGGCACGACGAGCTCTAGTCCGTGTTGTGGTCCATCCGCAGCACCGCCACCAAGCCAAGTAGACCCCTGCTTTTCCTCGCTTCACGGAGCTGAAGCGGTTCTCCCTCACAAGGTCAAGCATCGCTCCGCGCGGGTCTTGGCGTTTGATGAGGCACGTCAAGACACCATGCGGGGGATGGATCTCGTGCTGGGGGACGAACGCCGCTGCCAAGTCTCTCTCCGAGCGGCAAGGTACTAGCAGGCGCTGCGGCGGTACCACTGCCACAACATCCGCTCCAGGATGCTCGAGGTGGGCGATCTCGTCCCGAGGCGGGTGCTCTCTAGGGAAGGGCTGCATAAGCTCTCACCCATGTGGGAGGGCCCGTTTAGGATTGCCCGCGTCTCCAGGCCTGGCGTAGTGCGCGTGGAGACGCCGGACGGGACCCCCATCCAGAACGCCTGGAACATCCAGCACCTTCGGAAGTTCTACCCATGAAGCAAGGCCCAGTGCCTGTGAAGGTCTCCGCTCATGACACTCTCACGTAATAATGAGTGGGGCTGTACACGCCCCGGAGTCTCCAGGGTGCTGCTCTCGAGCCTCGGGGGCTCCCTCCCACGTCCTAGTGGTAGCACTTAGCTCTGTGCTGGTGAGAAGACTAGACTAGGTGCCGGACGTGGTTGTTCATTTGCTTTCTGTAGCTGGTTTGCAACCTTTTAGTGAAATTTGGAGTTTTGGCGTTTCTCGATTGCTTGGTTGAGTTCCCTTTTTCTTTACCTCTTCGCTCGCTTCTTTGTTTTGCATTAGGGATGATGACAGTTGCCCGACGCTCTCCCTCATGGGCCTCGCGCGGGGGCTGGCAGGTGTGTGCGTGTGCTGGGCTAGCCTAAACCACTGATACACCTCGCCAAAGCCCTGTCGCCCCAGAGCTTCGGCACCCTTGATCTTCATGAGGCGCCCTCGAATGAGCTCGTGATTGGTGCACACTCCTAAGTCCGTGCCCCACGGGTACCGCGACATGGTGCACCAAGCCATGAATAGCCCATGCCTGAGGGCCCGCGCAAGGAGGAGCAAGGCACCTGACAGATGTCCTAACCAATTCTGCAGCTTGGCGATGCCTCCCGAGGTTAGCGGCTCCTGAGTCGGTAGCAAGGGGGCCTCACGTGATGCAAAAAAGGCGCGCCCCCATGAGACATGAAACTGCCCTGAGCGTATCAAGCTAAGTTATCCCTCTACGTCTACGTGGAGCACGAATATCACAACACAACACAAGAACAATAAACATACCATAGTGGCATAAAAACCACGGTTTATTACACGCCCTCGCAGGGCCCCATGCTTGTTTTTTAAATGCAGGAAGGAAGGAAAGGATAAGAAAAAGCGGCGCACACAACCGCAGCAGCTCACAAGGGTCGGCTCCCAACGCCCCCCTGGACTCAGCCGGAGCCTTCTTCGCGCTTCACCGGAGCACAATGACGGGACGACCCGCCATCGTCCCCAAAGCGAGCCCGGCGACGTGGCGGCTGGTCATAGCCGCCGCTGCTGGAGCTCTCGCTGGAGGAGGAGCCGCCGCCGCCACTTGACAAGCCATGGTCGTCGCCAAAGGGCGAAGCCTCGCCGCATCGCCGTCGCGGCCGCCGTCAAGGCCAAAAGTCGTTGCCGCCGCCGCTGTCTCGGGGCAGCACCACTTGGCACGACTGCGTCTTCCCATATACCCTCACGTGAGAGGGTCGCGACACCGTCGTGCCATTTGAAGTGGAGGGTGCACCTCACTCGAGCACAGCGCGCGCGGCAAGCGTCGGGCAATCGCGGCTGTGACCGCGTTGCCCGTGGCGGAAACCTCCACCATGGCCCACGAGGCCTTGCTACAGCAGTCGTCGGCTTGCAGCCAGAAGCCATCGAGACCCGCGGCCGGCAGTTCGCTGGGAAAGGAGCGCGGGAGCTGGAGCCAGGTGCCGGCTGGCTGCTCCGACCACACGACGAACTCCGGGAGCACCTCCACCGAATGGAAGCGCGGCCGAGGAGCTGGGAGACCATGGCACGCCTCCCCTCGGTGCAAGGGCTGTTCTGCCTAGAGCGGCCCCCGCCGTGGGAGGAGGCACCTCTGCGGCCACCGAGGACGATGCCCCCCGAAGGAGTATGTCCGTGCCCCCGAGGAGCCACAGCAGGGGTCGTAGCGTGCTTACGTGGGCGACCACGCCCCCTCTTGGGTAGTGGCGAGCGGGGCCCCTCCTGGCGAGCCTTCCCTTTCTCCGTGACCGAGAACCTCTTCGTTGGAGGCGTGGCTCTGCGGAAAGACGGTGAGGTAAGGGGGAAGAAGAAGGAGCGGGCAGCGAGGAGACAGAGATGAGTGAGGGGGCTCTTCCCCACTCCTCATTTATAGCCTGGAGAAGGCCAACCGCCGGCCTCCACGATCGCATGCAATGATGGTTTTCTTCTGCATGCAGCAGTGTCTCGTCAAGTCGAACGGTTGCTGAGGTAGCATGGGGAAGCGGAGGCGCCCACGTCCCATCCGTCGCCAGGCGTCGACCAAGTCCGCAAGCGGTTGGGGCCCATGGCGCTCCGCACTTGCCCCTTGGCTTCGCCTCAAAGCCAAGTCTGAGCGCGGCTTGGGCCCGGGGACTACTGTCGGCCTCCTGGGAACGGGGGTGCCCATACTTGCCTACCTGCGTTCCGCGGCGTTGCTCCGTCAATGGCCCAGTACGGCCCAGCTTCAGCAAAAACCAGTCAAGACCCTCACAAGGGGCCAAGCCTTGCGAGGCGGACGACGCCAAGACCTCCCTGGGGCAGTCTAACTAGGCTGGCTCCCGAGGAGCGGAGATATCTATGCAAGGGGCACCATGCGAGGTTCGCATGACGTGAGCCATGATGACCAAGGCCAGGCGGGCGCAGTGTACCAGTTTCCTCTTTGGTTCCAAGGAGGCAAGCGCAGGCGAGGAATCCCGAAGAATCAAGCAAAGGTTTCCTTATCGGCGCAACAAGACCAAGACCGCCAGGACGGCAAGACAGATGTCATCATGAGCCCTGACAGCGTCACCACCAGAGCCTTTTTGCGGTGCTTAAGACTACTTTTGTCAGGATAGCTTGTACTAGTTGCCCCCCTTCAAATTTTGCCGTTGTGGGATCCCTTCCTAACTAACATTTGGGAAGAGGACCAAGGCCACTATAAGTAGTACCTAGCCACCACCGTAGAAAGGGACAGATCATTCAGATCATCCTCACACCCACCAGCTCATCGAGCTCAAGAACACCTCACCTCCTGAGGCTGTTCATCCACTGTATTAGTTCATCCTCAGCCCCTCGAGGCAATCCACCACACACTGGAGTAGGGTATTACCGAACCAGTATAAGCCCTTGTGTCTCTTGTTCTTTGGGTTCATCGAGCTAGGCCGTGGGATCGTCGAGCAAGCGAGCTGGGGAGAGAGTGTTCTTCGTGCGCACCCCAGAGTTCGAACCTCTCAAGGGTCTGCGGAACCTGTGATCCGACATACTGGGAGAGGCTTACCGGAGTCCAACTTTCTTCTTTTCCGGGCCATTGTTGCTGCGGATACGGAGGGCTGAGTAAGATGGAGAACAAAGTCCACGGTTCCGGAGAGGAAGCTTCAAGCTTACACTTTGACAGATGATCGGCTATGCGATTTTACACTTACGAGTGCGATGCTTTCTGCTTGCAATCCATCAAAGTGCTCCTCCAATCTTGTCACTTCCTCGACGTATGCCTCCATCAATTGGCTTTGGTAATCCTTGTTGACCTATCTCACCAAAAGCTGTGAGTCTCCTCGAATGATCAACTTCCTAATTCCCAATTCTGAGGAAATCCTGAGCCCGGCAAGGAGCCCTTCATACTCTGCTATATTGTTGGTGGCCTCTTCTCGAGCAAAATGCATTTGGACGACGTAATTTAAGTGCTCCCCGGAGGGGGCGCTAGAAGCACGCCAGATCTTGCACCTTGTAGGGAAAAGGCACCATCGAAATACATAATCCATTCTTGGGACGATTCCTTGTCGGGGATAACTATTTCTGGCACTTCCTCATCAGGGGTTGGCATCCATTCTGCAATAAACTCTGCCAATGCCCTATTTTGGATTGTTGATGTGCTTTCAAACTTCAAACCAAAACTAGATAGCTCCAAAGCCCACTCCACTATTCTGTCGGTAGCCTCAGGGTTTCTGTCGGATTTCGGGTTCCGGCAGACCCTCTAGGTTCGAACTTTGGGGTGCGCGCAAGATCTCGCCCCCACCTACCTGCACCTCGTCTCCTCGCTAGGATCTAAACTACCAAAGGAACAACGCAAGAGACATAAGGTTTATACTAGTTCGGGCCACCATTGTGGTGTAATACCCTACTCTAGTTTGTGGTGTGGTGGATTGCCTCTGGGGCTGATGATGAACAGTACAAGGAAGAACAGCCTCGCGAGGATCTGTTCTTGGCTGGTGCGATGAACTGCTAGGGGGAGTTCAGTCGCTTCTCTCTCTCTCTCTGCAGTTGATCTCTCGATTGCTCTACCCCGTGGGTGGCTAGTCCTATTTATAGAGCTAGGCCCTGGGCTTCTTCCCAAATATTGAGCGGGAAGGGCGCCAACAATTGGCCATTTTGAAGGGGAACATCTAGTACACTTATCCTGACTAAAGTTGGTCCTCCCCTGCCAAAGGCTCTGGCGGTGACGCCGGCTTGGGCTCCACGATGACTTCCTTCCTGCCGTTGCGACGGTCTTGGTCTTGTTGCCTTTGAAAGCGGGTGCCTTTGCTTGATGCTCGTCAAGGCTTTGCCCCTTTGCACCAAAGAGGAAATGAGGGACATGCTGCGGGGCTGGTGCACTGGGCGCCTCTTGGTCGTCATGGCTTAAGGCGTCATGGGCACCTCGTGAGGTACCCGCCTGATCTCTCCGCCTCCTCGCGAGCCACTCGACGAGGCCGTGCACGAGGAAGCTTCCGATCATCCGCCTCATGAGGCTGGCCCCTCGCTGGTCTTGAGCTTGTCTTGATGAAGATGGGCGTCTTGGGCCACCCTTGCCACGCCCGCAGCCAGCCGCAGAGCAAGTCTGGGTACCCAGTTCCCGAGCAACCGGCAGTAGCCCCGGGCCCAAGGCGCGCTGGACTTAGGCTGGCGGAAAGCGAAGGGCAAGTGGCAGCGCCCATGAGCCCCTAACAGCTCAGCCTTAGGCGTGGCGGTCGGTTGGACGTATGGGCGTCTCCACTTCCCCATGACGCCGACAACCGCATGAATTGACAAGTCCTGCATGCGAAGCGAGTCATGATTACTCATGCGGTCGGAGGCCGATGGTTGGCCTTCGGGCTATAAGCACTGAACAACGCGTGCCCTTCCAGCCCATCTCTTCTTGCTTCTCCTTCTTCTCCATGGCTCCGTGAAGAGGTTCTCGGCATGGAGAAAGGAAAGGCCCACCCGGTAGAGCCTCGACTTCCCTTCGCCAAGCGGTCGAGGCCGTCCTCGCAAGCACCCTGTGGCTCCCATAGCGGCTCCCCGCGGCCATGGAGGCGATCTCCTGCGCGGCGACAGGCGTCAGGCCATTGATGCGGCGCGCTCACGCCTTCTGCTACTTTCTAGGCCACGCTCGCTTCTGGCAAGCGGAAGCACGTGAGTTTGTCGTGGTGGTCGGAGGAGCCGACTCAAAGACCCGGCTCCTGCTTCTCTTCTTCTTAGGTGAACTCTCGGCCGGACGCCCGGGCGCACCTGCCCAGCGGACGGTTGCAGCACCGGCCTCCTGGCTTTCGCTGGAGGTCTCCTTGGCCAGGGAGTGTGGCTCCTGACCCGTGGCCGGGCAGACGCTTTCCCTTGTGGTCTCGAGCCGGGCGGTGCACCACCACACTTCTGTTCGACGGGCGATGCCACCCCTCTACGTGAGGGTGTTGGGGAAGATGGTCGCCACTGGGTGCTGCCCCGAGGCGGACCGCGGCCATGAGCCTAGCCTCGGCGATGATGAAGATGGCAACAGACGATGTGATCGGGACGGCGCTCGGGGTTCATCGAGCTTTGGCTGCCTCTTCTTCGAACAGCGGCTCCTCCAGCGGGTGGCCGCTGACCAGCCCCGCCACGCTGCCCGCTGAAGGAGGTAGCTGGTCCGCGCCGTCGCGCCTCGGTGAAGCGCGAGAGAGTCTGCCTGAGCTCGAGGCCGCCAAGGCCCCTCGCCATGAAGTTGTTGTCGGGCGAGTCGCGCCTGTTTTGTTCTTTTCCTTTTCCTGGGCAAGGAGACAGTAGTGTAGGGCTCCGCGGGGGCGTGCTTGGACTATAGCTGTTTTATTATCGTATTGTTTCCGCTATTTCGGTATTATGCTTTTGTGCCACACGCCTGTGCGTAGAAATTACTTACCTCGGGGGGGGGGAGGGGGGGGGCTGTCATGGCCTTTGCTTCCCGAGGCCGAGGCCTCGTCGAACGCTTCATGTCCTGCAAAGGTTAGTTTGGAGGAGAGTAGCTCCGGCCTACCGGTGGAGGCGACCGACCCAGTCCTGTGTTCATGTCACGGTGCCCGTGGGGCCTGGAACTGGAGGGGTGCTCTGTAGTGGACCCGGGTAGGGAAGCCTCAAATGATAAGGGCAGAAAACACTACAGGGTGCTCAGCGCTACTCCCTCTGCGAGGCTTGCGAGAGAAATCGAGGCAGCAGAGAGCTAAAAAAAGGCGAAGAGTCACAAGCCAAAGACGGCAAATAACTTCAATAGAACTTCAAATGGGAATGAACAAGCCAACTGCAGAAAAGCAATGAGAAAAGCCGCGTCCGGCACTCTAATCTAGTCTTCGACGTGTTCTCACCGGCGGAGCTAGAGTGCTGCCCTTTGGGCGTGGGAGGAGTCCAGGGGCCTGAGGCCGGGCGCTCTGAGACTCCGGCGTGTACAGCCCCAACTCATTATTACGTGAGAGTGTCACAGGCGGCGAGCTTCACAGGCATTGGCCTTCTTCACAGGCTCCGGGCCTTTCTTAGAAAAATGAACTTCAGAGGCGTTTGCCTTCTTAACAGGCACCGGGCCTTTCATAGATAGATAAGCTTCACAGGCATTGGCCCTCTTCATAGGATCCGGGCCTTTTTCCAAAGCGCAGCGCTTCACAGGCATTCGCCTTCTTCACACGCGCGGGCCTTTTCCAAAAGCGCTTGGTGAGGGAGTCCCGGACGAGGGGGTGTCCGGATAGCCGAACTATCATCTTTGGCCGGGCTCCTGGACTATGAAGATACAAGATTGAAGACTTCATCCCGTGTCTGAATGGGACTTTCCTTGGCGTGGAAGGCAAGCTTGGCAAAACGGATATGTAGAACTCCTACCGATGTAACCGACTCTGTGTAACCCTAACCCTATCCGGTGTCTATATAAACCGGAGGTTTTTGAATCCGTGGGGCGAACAACAATCATACCATAGGCTAGCTTCTAGGGTTTTAGCCTCTCTCGATCTCGTGGTAGATCTACTCTTGTACTACCCATATCATCAATATTAATCAAGCACGTAGTAGGTTTTACACTTCCACCGAGAGGGCCCGAACCTGGGTAAAAACATCGTGGTCCCTTGTCTCCTATTACCATGCGCCTAGACATAGTTCGAGACCCCCACCCGAGATCCGCCGGTTTGACACCGACATTGGTGCTTTCATTGAGAGCTCCTGCGTAGCCGTCACCTATAGGCCCGATGGCTCCTTCCGATCATCAACAGCGGCGTGGTCCGAGGTGAGACTTTTCTCCCGGACAGATCTTCCGTATTCGGCGGCTTTGCACTGCGGGCCAATTCACTTGGCCATCCGGAGCAGATCGACAGCTATGCCCCACAGCCATCAGGTCATAATTGGGAGTTTGAACTACGGCCGACATCACGGAGACTTGATCTTCGATGGATTCGAAAGCCATGTACCAAAGCGCGCCGTGACTGTCTCGGCGGGTATGATCTAGCTCGCCACAATAAAGGTCTCGAGGTCAAGATTAGCGTCCGCCTCGACTCCTTAGTTCGGAGCCAATTTCATTGATCGAGACGAGTGGTCGGACACCGCATACCGGGGCTATGATCTCTACTGGCGATTGAGCCGAACACCATCCTCGCCCTTTGCGTAGCCCGTGACTCCGAGGTGCGGACTCCCCTCCGGACCAACCTCCCACGCCCCTGCCATCGAATCCGATTGGCGCCCGGTCATGGGGTTCACCGCGCAGACATCTTTCCGGCACTCACCCCTTGGCGACATCCTGAATTCATTAAAGTCTCTCTCTTTGTCGAGGGCCTGGCGGACTATGGGCCGAGAAGAAGGTTGGGATCACGGAATACAAAGAAATTTGACACCCACCCACCACCCACTTTGTAGCCACTGTGGAAAGTTTAAACGACGTGCTCAATTTCGACTCCGAAGACATCGACGGCATGGACGACGATGTAGGAGATAACCACGAACCAGCACCTATAGGATCTTGGACAACCACCTCATCTCACGATGTATACATGGTGGATACTCCTAAAGGAAGTGGCAACGAGGAACAACGGGACGCTATGAAGGATAAAACCCTCGAAAAGCAATCAAAACGGCAACGTAAACGCCGCACCAAGTCCCGCCTCGACAAAATGGCAGCCACACGAGACTCCAGCCATCAAGCAGAGTCGAACCGGTGGACGACGAACACGCCACCGAACAACCGTCCGAACAGGACAACTTGGATAAACAACCCGTCCCCGGGGAAGATAACAGTCCGGACGATCTTACACCGGACAAGTCGTTGAAGCAGAAGAACCTCCACAAAAGGCTCGTTGCCACTGCTACAGAGCGCTGAAAAGCGAAGCGGAAGCTCAAAACAGTGGGAGATGCACTCAGAATCAGATGGAGCAAGGTACTCAACACGCCCAGACAAATACGGCGATAGTCGCCAAACAAAGAGCTACCCAAAGCACAAACTACTGCCCGAATTAGGATGAGGCCCTAGAAACCCCGCAATCAAAAAACAAAAGAGGCCGCCCGGTCGGATGGGCGACCACATAACAAGCATAGAGCGGCAAGAGGCGCCGCACACAATCCGACACGCGATCCGCATAAGGATTCGCAGGCAAAGGATGGCCCAAATAGGTCCATCTACGGGCCAAGAGAGCAAACTCTATCAAGCATACAACACGTCAAGTGTCCGAACATCACGGCATACCGAATATAGGGCGCGCGCACCCTCTATGTTTCACCGATGAGGT